>CM055955.1:90092034-90692034 GCA_029490685.1 Schizonepeta tenuifolia | reverse complement strand
TTCGTTTTTACCGACATAAGTGTCAAGTACAGAACCGATTGAGTGCTAAACGAGATGTGTTTGTATCTCGTTCCCGTTTAACTAAAAGAATCTAGTTTAGCGTGCAAATGCCTAAAAAGCTTAAAAGACTAATTCGATTTCGTTTTCGATTTCCATTTTCATTTATCGTATCGACGACCTATCAAAGTATGATTATGTACGATGAAGGAGGAAGTCAGCACAAGGATAGGACGGAAGATTGAAGAACGGAAGCTCGATTAGAAGTTCTGTAATCTTTAAGGTGGACTTTTATATATATCAAACAAAATGTGGGTTTTTCCACAAATCGAAAGTGATATTTATAGCTTTGATAACTGTGTTTATCCAAAGTGATTATCAGGCATAAACTGTTTTATGTTTTATGTGAGTTCTCTTGTACCCTTCTGAGTTAGCCGACCTGTTATCCAGAATTTATTAGTTAACCGACTTGTTAACTAAAACGATCGGACTTTGAGTTAGCCGACTTGCTTTCCAAATTTAGTGTACACAGTAGCCTGTGGTGTATGTGGTATCCTGTTGAGGGGTAACCAGCCATGGTGATTCTTATTGGGCAAGATTGAACGTAACATTTGTCAGAAAAATGCTTGGCCAAGCTAAATTGTGAAAATGATAAGAAAATGTTTTAGTAGACACAGGCATTTTAAAAGAAAACCCTGATGTGCTACAGAGATAATGAGATGCCTGATTTATTAATACTTATTATATGTTTTCGGCAAAGTGCTCACTAAGTGCTTTATGTATTTAGCCTGCATATGTTTTCTAAATGTGCAGGTTGAGCGACGGAAGCGGTGATGGTTGAGTAGGATAGTGATAGGAAAGAAGAACAGAGTCACATTCTATGTTTATTCCGCTGTCAAACTCTAAACCTTTTTGTATTATCTTGTATATAACTCTGTAGTCTAAGTTCTGTACTATAACTTAGTTTTCTTTTGGAGAACTATGTCGAGTGATCCTTCGAGATCAACTCTTTCTTTATCTAATGAAGTCAGGTTCATAGAAGTATTCTGTCATTTAATGTATGTTTATTTCTTTCATCCCCTTTCTTCCCTGCTTCTTTAATCCAATTCCAGTCGCACCTCGACTTCTGTCGTCCCTCGGGATTTGGGGCTGTGACAAGACAGTAGAACAACATAAAGACAAGACCAACAAAAAGTTTAACCAAACTCAATACTGAAATATCTTATACCATAAGTAGCACCTAGAAGAGCAAGATAAAAGAAGAAGATAAAACGAAAACTCTCAATTAGATCAAAGTAAAAGAAACAATCGCTTAACGAAAATTGTAAGCAAATTGCAGATCTGATAGCCGTCCCTATTGAGTTTCTTGACAACAACAACATATACTTATTGTCACTAAAAAAAAAGATCTATAAACTCGACATCTCAAATCGAAAATCAAACTTATATCACTAAAAAATGGATGCATTCGTGTTTGTACTACATCGGAATGGGAAACAACGATTACTTCAGCAACTTCCTGCCCAAATACTACGCCTCTCCATCAAATTACAACCCCAAACAGTTTGTTACTCTTGCAATCAAACAATACTTGATTTAGGCATTACTAAATTAGAGGGAGTTAATTGTCATCCTTGATTAGACATTACCTGTAAATGAAAAATTAAATAGACAACTAATAAGAAAGTATTTGCTATTAATTAGTCATTACTTGTGCTATATGATATATACACAAACTAGCAAAAAATATTTAAGCCCTTTTAAATGTAAATAAAAGTAATTTCTTCTCCCTTTTCAATTCAAAGTATGACATGACGGTCCCGATACGAGTTCTGTGAATGTGGTGCTGTGCGGAATGTGGTGGAAACAACAATAACTCGTATAAAACAACTCACGCTCAGATGCAAGGTCGGTCAATAACCAAATCAGTTGAAATGTAAAGATGCAGATTTGAGTGCTGGTTAGTTGGTCAGTTAGAAATGCAGAAAATAACTGAACAGAAAACACACACACAAAGGATTTATGTGGTTCGGAGAGAACTCCTACGTCCACGGGGAGTTGTGAGTCCACACAACTCAGTCCAAATTCTTTAGGACAGCAACCACAAAGCTTACGCGGGCTTTGCAACCGTTCAAATAAGTTTACGGGTACTTATCAACCTTACAGATAAGTTTGCGTTTACTTATCAACCTTTCTACTCAATTTTGGGAAGAGCAGGATCCTAACAACCTTTTTAGGGGATGTGTATAAGGGTGGGTTTTCCAACTACTAGCTCGAACAAAGAAGTGAGCTAGGATCTAAGCTTGAACAAATGAAGACTCAAACTAAGATCAAAAACACCAAGACAGAATCTAACACTCTATGAACTCTCAACTAGTGATGTTCTTAGAGAATAATTGCAGTTTTGCTTGTGTGCAGGATATCGTTGTTCTTTTGCTCTTTAGTCTTTTCTCGCACTTGTCTTGTCTTGATGAATTAATGAAGGCCTCTATTTATAGGCGGAGAGAATCAACTAGCCGTTGGATGAGCCGTTGAACAGTTGAACCCTCAGCTGCCTTGAACTTCATGTTGTCGATCTATCAGATTGAGTCCTGCAACTGATGTTCCATCTGAAAAGTTGATCTTGAATGCTCAGTTGTCTTTCTTACATCTGATGTTCTGTATCTTGAACGCTCAGTTGACTTTCTTACATCTGATGTTACACATCCGAATTTCCATCTGTAGTTCTATCCGAGTAACGCCATGTTGCCGTCTTCAGCTGGAGACCTGTAAAGATAAAATCTCAACATTGCTCAAACAGCGAGCCTAAATACTAACATTAGGATATGGCAACATCTACTCGGTTGGGGTCAGTTGGTTTTGTAATCAATCAAAACTTTACTTAAATTTCCCAACAATTTCTCCCTTTTTGATGATGCCAATACCCTACTGATCTGAACCCTACTGACCTATCTAAAATCTCAGCTGAAATTCTAGACAGTCTATAAGATTAAACATCAAAGGGTTAGCACAGTTATAACATGGTATTGAAATAACTTTGCGATTCAGAGCTTAGACAACTAGAGATTGTACGTCAAGGTGAATCGGATATATGATGAAAGTTTTCATTACAACTGATGTTTACACAGATAAGCACAAAAAAAAACAAAATACATCAGTTGCTCAAAAACTCTAACTTGGCTAATACTTCAGCCCATACTTGCCAAAAATCCTGACAAAAATTTCTCTTTTTGCATCTGACTCCTTCGAGATATCCACTCCATGTTCCTGACAGACTCTTCTTGCCTCAGCTGCGATCTTCTGTCGGTTAGGATTTCTTGTGTCTGGAATGAATGGAGGGAGATATGTGACCTTCTGAGGGACAAGGACTGTGTTCATATCCAGCTTAGCATCAATTATAGCACGTCTAAACTAGCTGAACATGCCCGGATCCCCAGAGTGCAGCTCGGTTAGGGCTTCCTTGAAGGCTCTTCTTGGATCCTCAGTTGCGAACACCTTCCTATAATAGAAATCATTCACAAACTCTTGTTTGAATGATTCTCAATCATCATTCCATTCAGCTGGTATCCATTTATCCACATGCTTGAAGCGTCCTTGGAGCTTGATCTTGTCAGGCAGTCTCTGTTGCTTCATCATTGCTTCAGTCTTTACCTGATGTTTTTCTATGCGTCGTCGGCATCGAGAGGCAATATTTCTGTCCAAGTTGTTGGTAACCTTGGCAAGTTCTTCCTCAAATTTGTTCACTCTTGTAGCTTGATTGGCTGCGAACTTCTTGATCCATTCAGGATTCATGTAATCCTTCTCCAAAACATCCATAGCCTTAGCAGCAGCAATACACTCAGCATCGAGCTCGGCTGTAATCTTGGCTATAGAGTTGTAGGAAACTCCATACTCCTTCGCTTGCTCCATGTCTTTAGCCATTTCGTCTCCTCCGACAACAATAGATTTGAGCTTTTGTTGTTTCTTGTCGGTTGGCTTCGGAGCGAACTTCTTCTTTGGAGCTGTCTTCTTCGGCTGGGTCTTCTTCAGCTGAAATTCTTTCCCGGCTGGTATCTCTTCTTCAGCTTCTTGCATCTCAACTTCCTGGGTCTCATCTTCCCCAATCTCATCTTGCCCCTTTTTGGCATCAGCAACAAGGCCTGCTGGATTCGGTTGAAGAGTTCATCAACAGCGCTCTCCACATCAACCTTCTTCGCCAGTTCATTATCACAGCGCTCTTGATTAGCTTTCTTTAGTGCAGCGAAGGTTTCATTGACTTCAGTTTGGAAAGCGACGAACTCAGCCCATCTGGATTCGAATCGAGAATCCCATTCATCATCTTGCGTTTGTTGAGATTTGGCAAGATTGGACTCAGATATGGACTTGAGCACGTTCAGTTCTGATTTGATTCCCAGAACGGATGTCTTCAGGTCGGTGAAGTCCTTGCTGGTGGATGTTGAGAAGTCATCCATCTTCTTCTTGATCGCATCATGCTCTTCTTGCAACTTCCTGTGCTTTTCCTCCTGAGCTTCCATCATCCTCAGCTGTTCTTCTCGGTCGAGCTGTATGTTGGCAAGCATCTCCTTCCTCAGTTGATTGACCCTCTCAGCGATCAGCTCACATATTTCATCTGTGGAGAGTGCTGGCTGATCAGCTGGAGCTGGTTGTTCAACTGGTGCTGGCTGTTCAACAGTAACCATGGCTTGGTGATTGGCCAGGTACTGTTGAAGGTCTTCTTCCTCCTGCTTGGCTGCTGCGGCAGCTGCGTCAAGGTCATCGATGAAATCTGCAGACTTGACTAGCATGTTGTCAAGGAAGGCGACACAAGCTTGTTCAGCTGTCTCCCTTGTGTCTCTTCCTTCTGCCTTGCTGATGTCCAGATGACGAGTCAGCAGTTCAACCTTGTTGTTGTACGCAACTTCAAGGTTGGTGTAGTTGAAATATTCCCTTATACGCGACTCATCCGCCTTGAGCTGGTTCCAGCTGTGTATTTGGATGGTATCTTCCTTGACATACCAGTGGCTGAATATGATGTTGAATTGATATAGTAGTTCAGTTCCGAGTGTGGCAAAGGTGGGCATGTCGCGCGCCTCGGGGAACATTCCGATCAGCTTCTGAAAGCAGTAGGCCAACTTGCCTTCATGTTCCAGCGCGACAGCTCGACGATCAGCTTCTTCGTCGATGGGGGAGGGAGAGAGATTTTCATATGGAATTGGTTCAAGGGTTTCCTCAACATTGGCCAAAGAGGTGGTCTCAATATTGGCATCGAGCGGGGAGCTCAGAATTTCTGACTGGGTGGGACTGTTGGGATCGAGAGGTTCCTCAACATTGGCCAAAGAAGTGGTCACAATGTTGGCATCGAGCGGGGAGCTCGGAATATCTGGCTGAGTGTCGGTAGAGAGAATCTCTTTGGGCTGTACGGCATCAGCTTCTGCCGTGGGGGAGGTTGGAAGATCTTCGGATTCTTTGGATGAAGAAGAAGCTGCATCCGAGGAGATTTTCAGCTCATCTTCCGGATCGGTCTCCACCCCTTCCATCTCATCTTGATGGGAAGAGCTCTCATTCCTTGTTTCACTTTCACGAGGAACAATCTCGAAAGCATCCTTGTCAACTGAGTGACTCAACTCAGATGGTTCCTCCTCAGCTGGTACCTCCTCAGCTAGTTTTGCAACTGACTTCTTCTTGATACGAAGCCTCAACTTCTTCTTAGCTGGTTCTTCCTCTTTCTCCTTATCTGACTCATCTCTGAGTCGGCGTGCAGCTGTTGATTTTGAAGTGCGGCCGGCAGCTGGAGGCAGCTCCTCAGCTGTATCTTTCTCCTCAGCTGACTTCACAGCTTCCCTTTTGTCTTTAGGAGTATAAACACTCCGAATCACATCCAGAGCCTTCTTGGCTGTTGGGAACAGCATCTGCCTCTTGACTGGGGTCTCCTCACAGTCTTCCCACACCATGTTCTGATCCTTTGTTGCGAGAAGGATCAGGGCTGAGATTTTGACTCCGAAGTTGAGAGTTCCCTTAACACTCAACAACTTCTCTCCAGAGTCAGTTGTGGTTTCTGTAATCTTCTACTTCTCCATTATCAACTGGTGTTCGAAGAACTTGAACCAGTTGATGTTGTGCTTGTGCTTGTGCTCCAAAGTAATCAGCTACTTGAGCTTTGGTCGGCTGATGTCCCCAAAGGCTCCGCTGTATCCAAAGATGACCTTGGATACAACATCGAACAGAAGTCGATGCTCAGGTTTCAACTTCGTTCGCTGCATGTTGCTCCTCAATTTTTCTAGAGTGATGAGAGCATTCTCAAGAAATTGATCAGCATCTGCATCGGTGATGTTCTCGACGGTGTCCGTGGCGGTCAAATTTGGTGGAATGATGGAGCGTAGCATATCGGAAACTGGTATGGAGGCGGTGACATGGCGGATAGTTCTGGCAGGAACGTCGCGCTGTCGACAAGATATTTCTGAAATGAGGCCATCTCGGCTGTCGATGGGAGATTTCAGGTTGAAGTAGAATTCCCCGACCTGTCGCCTGAGAAGGTGAGTGAGGAAGAGCGTCGCCCACTCAAGAAGACCGTTCTCCCTGAGAAGTTCGGCGAGGGGGGATAACACCGGCGAGTCCAGTGCTTCTTCCGACAGAATCTGCTCAAAATGGATCTTGGATAACATCATGTCGAAAGATTCCTCGTACGAAGAAGGAACTAGTGCTGGTCCAGAGGATGCCATCTTCTTTCCTTGCGAAAAAGCTTTTGGTTCCATTTAATATTGCAGTGAAGTATATATATAAAGAGAAAGAACTTAGCAGAAATGGTGAGACAGAATTAGAAATGAAGATGAACAGTTACTGCAGATAAACACAAATGTAGAAGGTAAGAAATCACTTCCTGATTTTCCACCTTTTATAGGTTAGTTGGTCGATTGAAATCGATGGCCAAGGTTGAATGGCGCAAATCCATCAACGGCTGAGATCTCGTGACTATTGACTAGCTTTGACTTGACATTGAATTCCGAGTTCCAATACGCGCGAGTGAGAAGGTGAACTATTTTTATGTCAGCCCAGTCGCACTATGAAGTAGGGCTATTGATGTTCAGCCGTACTTTACATTAACTGCACTATGATGGCTATTTTAATCTAACTGACATGCTCAGGAATGTTTGAATTTATTTCAAACATTCTCATTTAAGACACAAACACCTTCAGCCATAAATGATACCTGCCAGCTGATGTCGGAATCAGTTGTGTTCCAATGTTGCGGCATGCCATCAGCTGACTCAAGTTCATCTGTTCAGCTGACGTCTGATGTCTTCGGTTGGCAATCCGCATCTGAGATTCCCCCTTCATCTGAGCTTCCCCCTCAGATGGATATCTATCTCTTCACCTCAGCTGATTCCTCATCTGATGGATCCAAAAATCCAAGGAGATCACACAACATCTTGAATCGTGCTTCGGCTAGAGGTTTCGTGAAGATATCTACTCTCTGAATCTCAGTTGGAATCTTCTCCACAGATACATCATTCTTCTCAATATGATCTCGGATAAAATGATGTCGGATGTCAATGTGCTTTGTCCGAGAGTGGTGAACAGGATTCAAAGAGATAGTAATGGCACTTGAGCTATCACAATGGATGGGAACCTGTCCAGTTGCTACTTCATAATCTCTCAGCTGTTGCTTGAGCCACAACACTTGCATGCAACAACTACCGGCAGCCATGTATTCTGACTCGGTTGTAGAAGTGGCAACACATGCTTGTTTCTTGGAAAACCATGAGACTAACTTGCTTCCCATGAACTGACAGTGTTCAGATGTGGACTTCCTGTCCAACCGATCTCCGGCTAGATCCGCATCTGAGTATCCACACAGTTGGATATTATCGTCAGCTGGGTACCACAACCCAACATTAACAGTGCCCTTCAGATACTTAATGATGTTCTTTGCTGCCAACATGTGTGCTTCCCTCGGCTGAACTTGGAATCAAGCACACACTCCAACCGCGTAAGATATATCTGGCCGACTGGCGGTTAGATATAGCAAAGAACTGATAATCCCTCTATACTTACTGGCATCCACGAGTTTTCCTTCAGATCCGAGTTCAATCTTCCAGTTAGTATTCATCGGGATCCTTATGGTTTTACTTGACTGCAAACCGAACTTTGCGATGAGCTCCTTTGTATATTTGGACTGATTAATAAAAATCTTTTTTGATGACTGCTTCACCTGTAGCCCAAGAAAATAATTCATCTCGCCCATTATTGACATCTCAAATTTCTCCTTCATGAGGGTTGAGAATTTTTCGCACAGCTCCTCCGACTTGGAACTGAATATGATGTCATCGACATAGATTTGCACAACAAGTATATCTTCTCCAACTTTTATTGTAAACAGTGTTTTGTCAACTGACCCTCGTTTGAACCCCGAGTTCAGAAGAAAACCACATAGAGTGTCATACCAAGCCCTAGGTGCTTGCTTCAATCCATAGATAGCTTTCTTCAACTTATACACTCTTCCATCACCAGTCTTAAAACCGGGAGGCTGTTCAACATAAACGTCTTCCTTAATATCACCGTTGAGGAAGGCACACTTCACATCCATCTGATAAACCTTGAATTTGTGAAATGCGGCATAGGCTAGAAAAATTCTGATGGCTTCCAATCTTGCAACAGGCGCGAAGGAATCCTCAAAATCAATTCCTTCTTGTTGGCAATATCCCTGAGCTACCAACCTTGCCTTGTTTCTCACGATGAATCCAATGGCGTCTCTCTTGTTCTTGAAAATCCACTTTAATCCAATAACTTTAACACCATTTGGTCTTTCTACCAACTCTCATACACAGTTGCATAGAAATTCATTCAGCTCTTCTTGCATGGCTATTGTCCAATGAACACAGTTGAGAGCTTCCATAACATTCTTCGGTTTTGGCACATCAGCTACGAAACATGAAATCATGGCAACATCTCCTGCCTGTTCGAACTCCTCAAGAACTGCCAACTCCTCAGCATATTGGGCGTAAATGTTGGAATCTTTCTCAGCTGAGTCTGGATTTGCAACTCTGCTTCTAGTACTCACACCTTTGGCTGGATCTCCAATGATATTGTCCTTGGAATGATCTTCATACCATCTCTTGTTGCGTCTTTCTTCTTCTTCCAACAGTGGCAGTTCTGTGATTCTGAGTCGTGGGAGATGCTGGGATCTTCAGAACTGGTGATTTATCTACTGTTGAGTCTGGATCCTCAACATGGATAATATTTCGAACCGGGCTCGGTTGGGCTTCGGATGCTGATGCAGTTGGAGTAACATCAGCTGGAGTTCCTCCTTGAGATGAGCTGGGGTCCTCACATTCATCTTCAGAGAAACAAGGATCATCATCCTCGGTTGCCCATACCAATGGTTCAGCTAGATTCTTCTGCCTTAGAACCTGTGATCTGGTGAGAGCTGGTGGAACATGTGGATCTGCTTGTTGTCTTTTAGCCTGTTCCCTGCACTCAAAAGTAGATTCATCAAAACTAACATGAGGTGTTATCTCCACAACATGAGAACTGTTGTTAAAAACTCTATAAGTCTTGATCCGAGCGGCATATCCGAGAAATATGCCCTTCGAAGTCTTGGCGTCAAAAGTTTTCAACTGAGTCTTCCCATTGTTGTGAATATAACACTTAGAACCAAAAATGCGAAAATATGAAATATCAGGCTTCCTGCGTCTCCATAGTTCATATGGAGTCTTTCCCAACCGCTTGGTCAGAAGAGACCGGTTCTGGGTGTAGCAAGCTGTGTTGATTGCCTCAGCCCAAAATCTTTTTGGCAGAGCTGAGCTTGTCATCATGGATGTTGCAGCATCCTTCAGCGTTTGGTTCCTTCGCTCGGCTACTCCATTCTATTGCGGAGTACACACAGCCGATGTTTGATGAGTGATTCCGTGCTTCTCACAGTATTCGATGATGGTTTCATTGAGGAACTCGGTTCCACGGTCTGATCGGATAGATATGATTTTCATCTCTTGTTGGTTAGATATCCGATCCATCAGCTTGGGTAGCTCATCTCGGGTTTCACTCTTATGATGCATGAAAATGGTCCACGTATACCTAGAGAAATCATCAGTAACAACAAGTGTATATTCGTTACCATTCATGCTCTTGGGAGTAACAGGCCCGAAGAGATCCATATGGATCAGCTGCAATACTCAGTCGGTTGAGGGAATCATTTTCAACCGAAAGGAGGATCTAGCGAGCTTTCCCAGCTGACACGCACTGCAGATATGTGTTGGTGAAAACACAAGGTTCGGAATACCCTTTGCATGTTCCTGTCTCGCAAGTCGGTTCATTTTCTTAAAATTCAGATGGTTGAGCCTTTTGTGCCACAGCCAGCTCACATCTGAACTGCTCTTTGATAAAGGACAGGTGTCAGGGGGACTACTATTTCAATCTGCATAGTAGACATTTCCGGTTGGGGATCGATTTCCCAATAATATGACTTGCTTTGATTTGATATTTTTAACCCTACAGCCCTGTGCATCAAACTTGACAGAGAAACCATAATCACAGAATTGGCTGATGGAGAGCAAGTTATGCTTCAATCCATCAACATATGAAACATTTGGAATAGACACGAGATTGGTTTCAAGGGTACCGTAGCCTTTGGTGTGACCTTTTGAGTTGTCACCAAAGGTAACAGATGGACCTTCCATCTCCACGAAACTTCCAAGCAAATCCCTCAGATTTGTCATGTGTTTCGAGCATCCACTGTCCATCACCCACAAGGTATGTGATGCTTTATTCTTCCTCAGCTGTTCCTCCTGCTCCTGCACAGAGAAACACGCTTATGTCACCAATTTTAGTTGGGTCCTGGAGGGTTAGAACCAGTTCCCCCTTGAACTGTGGGTCACTTTTCCCTGTAGATTCGGATAGATTTGTCATTCCAAATTATCTTTCCTTCTCCATCAACTATAACAACACCTCGGTCATCCTTAGGCTTGTTGTTATTATTGACGTTCTGTTTCTTGGGAGGAGATTGATTTCTCCCATTGTGGGCTTTAGGAGGAGAGGCGTTCCCTCTGTTTTGTTGACGTTTCTGACCCTGTTGGTTTTGCCTATGAGGTTGGACGCCATTTTGGAATCTTTGTGGCTGAGTTTGATTCCATAGTCCTAGCTGTTGACGACAGTTGTTCATGCCCGGTTGTCGATTCATGTTCTGGCATGAATATCCTCAGCTGTTGGAACTGTTCCACATTTGTTGACTTTGATGGAACCTCTGGTTGTTCTGATGATGGAAATGATGTTGATTCTGATGGTTGAATCCCTGTCGGTTCTATTGATTCCATCCTTTCTAAGGTCGGTTCTGATTGTATCTCCGACGTCTCCGATTCCTCTTCTGAGTCCTGGAACATTCCTCTCGGTTGTTATCCCAACGGATGGATTCTTCAGTTCTCCAACCACAGCTCTTTTTCCTTTCTCAATTGCAGTTTCCTTAGCTGGTTGTGCTTGCTGTGACGTGGAGGTTGGGTTAAGTTGGGGAGTTGCAGACTCAACCGTATTTGGTTTGTCAACCGTGACATCCACAACCTTGACAAAGGTTGCGGGTGGAATTCCAGAGTCCTTGACCATGTCGTAACCGAGTCCAGACACGTCATCCATTTGTCTTTGGTAACTGATGAGATTCTCGATGATTTTTTATGATTGATATAGCTTTATCAGGTTATCCTTCTCAGTTTGTAGATCTTTGAGAAGAACAGCTATATGCTCGGTCTGTGCATCTGACTTCTTCATCAGCTGGTCGATCTGTGTCTCTTGCTTGTTCAACTGCTCATGCTGCTCCTTGATCTGCTTCTTCAACTCCTCATCGGTTGGAGCCTTAGTTTGGTTAGCAACATTCAGTTGACTTTTAAAATCATCAATCTCTTCAGTTTGATTTTTGATCAGATCATCCTTTTCGGTTAAGAATTCTTCAAGTCTGGCAAACTGTTCTTGAAGATTCTTAAACTCAACCGATTGCTGATGCAATTCCTCACTGAGTTCTAGGAAGTCACCCCAAGAGGGTTCCAACTCTTCATCTATTGTTTCCTGCATGTTAGTAGCATTGGAAGAATTTAAATTAACTGGATTAGAATGTACCTCAGTATCATCCTGGTCAGTTCCAAATGTCATGAGACATTTATCCTGTCCGATAGCGTTGTTGGTGGAAGTCAGCTCGTCCTCATCTTCGGTGTCGGTGAAGATGTCCATGTCGTCAGCTCCTTCTTCTGCAACCATGGCCTTGTTCTTTGCATTTTGCTTGGCCCTCAACGCTTCTCTATCTTTCTTCGATAGATCTGGACAATCAGCTTTAAAGTGTCCCTCTTTGCCGCATTCAAAGCAACTGTTGGTCACAGGCTTTGAGTTATTTTGAGTTCGGTTGGATTTATGGAACCGTTTGTATTTTCCGAACCGAGTATCCATATGAGCCAACTTCTTTGACAAGGCGGCGATACTTTGTTGCAGCTCTTCTCTGCTCGGCTCCTTCGAAGCTGTGTCCGCAGATCTTGTTGCCCTTGATGTTCGCAGCTTGGAATAGTCAGCTCGAAGTGCTACTGTCTTTGTTGCTGAACCAACATCCTCATGTCGACTCGTCTGCACCGAGGTCTGAGTTGATCTTCGTTGGTTCACCTTGTACTCGTTTCCTTTCAGAATTGAGAATAGTCTGTCAGTTCCCATCTCTCCAAGATCAGCTCGACTTTCATGAATGTTGGTGAAGGTGTCCCACTCAGCTGGTAAGGCTTGTAATACTTTGAGATTGATCTCTCTCAATGTATATTTTCCTCGTCGGATAGACTGAATCCTTCGGATGATATCCATGAACCGAAGCTCCAACTGATCAATGGTTTCATCAACTGTTAGACAGAAGTTGTCAAAATCTTGACAGGCATGGGAGAACTTGTTCTCCTTGGTTTCGTCACTCCCTTCACTAAGAGATGCCAAAATATCCCACATCTCCTTAGTTGTCTTGCACTCTTCTATCCATGGAAGATAGTCTTGTCCAACTATGGATATGATAGTGCTCTGAGCCCAGATATCCAGCTGGCTCACTTTTGCTTCCTCAGGAGTGAAGTCTTCTGGCTTCTTCTCGACTGTCACCTCAGTTGCATCCCCATCATTAGGATTGTAGGAGTGCGAATGACTTTTTCCATGATGGTGATCAGTCCGGATGTAATCACTTGTTGCATTCGATGATGCTTGGACAGTAGAATCTTCTTCATCCGAGTTTTCTAGGATGTATAGTTCACAACCGAGAACATGACAACAATCTTGTCTTTAACATCCATCTGCACACAACAAACAGACAACAAATGCAAGCAGATATGCACTAGCGTGAAAAAGATCTATTCAGTTGACCACTGAAGAAAAACACCTCGATTCACACCTCGTGAAATAGAGTCAGCAGTCTTTTGAACCACTGCTCTGATACCACTTGATGGTCCCGATACGAGTTCTGGTGTATGGGGGGGGGGGAATACACCAGATAAGAATTTTAAAAACAACCCCCTGAAAATTATCACAACCGAGTACGAGGACTCAGCTGGAATCACAAATGAGTAGGAAAACTCAGCTGTAAGAGTGGTGCTGTGCGGAATGTGGTGGAAACAACAATAACTCGTATAAAACAACTCACGCTCAGATGCAAGGTCGGTCAATAACCAAATCAGTTGAAATGTAAAGATGCAGATTTGAGTGCTGGTTAGTTGGTCAGTTAGAAATGCAGAAAATAACTGAACAGAAAACACCCACACAAAGGATTTATGTGGTTCGGAGAGAACTCCTACGTCCACAGGGAGTTGTGAGTCCACACAACTCAGTCCAAATTCTTTAGGACAGCAACCACAAAGCTTACGCGGGCTTTGCAACCGTTCAAATAAGTTTACGGGTACTTATCAACCTTACAGATAAGTTTGCAGATACTTATCAACCTTTCTACTCAATTTCGGGAAGAGCAGGATCCTAACAACCTTTTTAGGGGATGTGTATAAGGGTGGGTTTTCCAACTACTAGCTCGAACAAAGAAGTGAGCTAGGATCTAAGCTTGAACAAATGAAGACTCAAACTAAGATCAAAAACACCAAGACAGAATCTAACACTCTATGAACTCTCAACTAGTGATGTTTTTAGAGAATAATTGCAGTTTTGCTTGTGTGCAGGATATCGTTGTTCTTTTGCTCTTTAGTCTTTTCTCGCACTTGTCTTGTCTTGATGAATGAATGAAGGCCTCTATTTATAGGCGGAGAGAATCAACTAGCCGTTGGATGAGCCGTTGATCTCTATTCTGTGAAAGCGATGGCTTGTCTCTCATTTCTGCAGATTTTCCCGATTTGGCAACTGTGAACTTTTGCTTTCCTTCTGAGACAACCTTGTGTTGGGCCAAATGAGGTAATGACAGAACGTCAAACCTTCACGTGACTTCCTATTTGAAATTCAAAATTCAACCTTTGTCTTTCAACATTGGTTAGTCGGTTGAGAAGTTTTGGTCTTCATCCGAGTGGTCTTCCGCTGATGTTCCATCTGATCGCTATCTTCATCTGACATTCTGTCTGAAAAGGAACAGTTGAACCCTCAGCTGCCTTGAACTTCATGTTGTCGATCTATCAGATTGAGTCCTGCAACTGATGTTCCATCTGAACAGTTGGTCATGAATGCTTAGTTGTCTTTCTTACATCTGATGTTCTGTATCTTGAACGCTCAGTTGACTTTCTTACATCTGATGTTACACATCCGAATTTCCATCTGTAGTTCTATCCGAGTAACGCCATGTTGCCGTCTTCAGCTGGAGACCTATAAAGATAAAATCTCAACATTGCTCAAACAGCAAGCCTAAATACTAACATTAGGATATGACAACATCTACTCGGTTGGGGTCAGTTGGTTTTGGAATCAATCAAAACTTTACTTAAATTTCCCAACACGACACAAATATTATTTTTCTCAAGTGAAAAAGAACTAATCAAACAAAACCCAAACT
Organism: Schizonepeta tenuifolia; assembly: GCA_029490685.1. Lineage (NCBI taxonomy): Eukaryota > Viridiplantae > Streptophyta > Magnoliopsida > Lamiales > Lamiaceae > Schizonepeta > Schizonepeta tenuifolia. The sequence continues at coordinate 90,677,087 of CM055955.1, read as the reverse complement.
TAGTTATGAGAAGTAGAATCAATTTTGCATATGTATAAACTAACAAGCCAAACTAGTAATACCGCTCCATGTGATCTGCATAGTTATGATCCAAATAACACATTCAGTAATAAGTAATGAAATTAAACATATACTTTATTGTTGGATTTTAGCTACCAGATTGCAGCTCATACAATTTATTCAGCTCATTCAGCTCATACCTGATCCAAAACCGAATATATGCAATTGATGGAGCCCACACAAGTTGTCAAACACACAGCTCCGTTCCTACTCCCTTTCTACTCTTGTTACAACAAATTCCCCTACATAATTTATGTTTTAGAGTGGTTGATGAAGCATTCTCGCAGCATAATTCTTCAACTAAAGCAAATCCTAAAACATAATTATTAAACTAAACTCAATCTCACAACATTACTAAGTAGCCCATCTCTAATTCCCACAAGATTGACAACATTAACAAAACAATATGCATTGAATAAGACCAATTGCTAAAGGTCCGTACAACACCAGCAAGTAAACCACTTCACTAAACTATTGCAATCAATTATCCTGCGAAGCATATTCAAAGGAAAATCAGTCATCATCAGAACAACAAAATTAATTCATTATGAAACACAATAATGCATAAGCTGGTAAGAAATACAATTACCTTCAAGTGAAAAAAATCGAACATAAACTGGGCAAATTTGCTACTTATAATAGTAAATGAGAAATTTCAACAGATTGAAACGAACAACACCTAGAATCCAAAACCCCCAACCAAATCTATAAGAATCGGACTTTGACATGAAATGATGGAGAAAAAAAAGAATAAATAAAAAAACATCAAGAATGAAATACACCCCAATGATAGGAATGACCGGAGAACGAGATAGAGATACCGAGATAGAGTGGTTGCTGCTGTCGCTGGCCAGAGCATACACTGTGAAAGCGAGCGGAAAAAATAACTAAGGCTTTCTGTCCTGTTCCGAACACGACTGAGAAGTAAAAGAAGAGAGAAACTCGGCGAGAAAACAACTAAGAAGAGAATCGAAGAGAGAATGGAGAATTGGAGAGAATCGAAGAAAGGATGGAAGAGAGAAGAAGAAGCGAAGGAAATCGATGAGGAATTGGGGAGGATGGAGCAGAAACTCGAAGAGAGGAGAGAGATGAGAGTGAAATGAGAAGGGAAAAAAAATCACCTTATGTATTTTTCTTGCACGGGTCGGGTCAGTCGGGTGCAACCCGTCTCATACAGTGCATCGATGCACATAAGTTTTTCCGATTAATAATTTAAGTATGATGAAATACACCTATATGACAATAATGCCTATACTATATCAAAATATATCACTAGTTCAAATTTTACCAAATTTTGTCAAAAGTTTACTTTTTGGACTTTCTTACCCTTATTTTTGTCCTTTTGTTATATCTAATATTATACTCTCTTACTTTTTCACTTTTCTCTCTCTTCTCTCACACCTCTTCTCTCTCTTTTTCTCTGTTCTTTCTCTCTCTCTCAACTCGTCTCTTGTCTCTCTCCCTCAACTCGATTCTCTCTCTTACGATAGAAACATCTATTCTCCTCACGCGCGAGAGTGTCTATCACCGCCAATGAAATATCAAATCATCGTCATTCCTGGCGCAACTTTTGAAACGACTCATTTATTTAGGCGGTCAATCTCAAAAAATCTGGGATTCATCCTTATCTGTCGATAGGGAACTCTCTTTCTCCTATAAAAGGGGGACTTCACATCTTGATCAAAACAAGATATTCTGCTTTATCTCATGATATTTTTTTTGCCTTGTGGTTCTTCTCTCTTGTTAGGGTTTCTCCTTCTCTTCAAAAAATCCTATCCAGATCGAGATCGTGCCTCCACACTTTGTAAAGCGGTCCTGTGCACCCGTCAACTGTGAATCAATATATCAATCGGTTCAACAAGAACGTTATGTTCGTGGCTACATGAGACGCAGACGTATCAAAGCACGACTGATGAAGTTGATGATTCATACTGTCACAACCCGAATTTTAGTGTGTAGGAATGACTAAAATCTATTGGAAAGTGAAGGTGAAACAACGGAGAATAATCAAGGGAACATACTCGGATACTAAAAGAATATTTATTGAAAGTGTTAACGTTTATTAATTTGCTTTCAATTTCTCATTTCAAACTCAACAAAGTAAGTTTATTACGTAAGAGTCGAGAGAAAATCAAAACAAAGTGTCGAGCACGAAACTCATTAATTGAAAATCAGTGTTGGAAGAATTTAAAACACGATTAAGTATCAGTGTTGCAGCGGAGAATTACATCAGGTTCCAAAGTTATATGTATGAAGACATATAACCCAAGCTTAAACAGACTCGACTCGAGTACAACGAACGCCACCAAGCACACCGCTCCATCATCATCCGAGCTAACCTATACGTTTTAGAAATAACATGCAGGGCTGAGTACTTCGTACTCAATGAACACATGCCAAAATAAATTTAAAGCTTACTCGATAGAGCTATAAATTGGACTTGCCTTTCTTGCTGCATCACAAGTGTTAAGAGTTATAAAACAGTTAACTTGTGCATACAAGAAAAATCATTTAACTTTTGAAAATGTCTGCGCAGACAATACTATACAACACATGTATGTACCAGTTCTACAATCAAATATGGGTGTCGAGAAGTAGGATTCCTTCTTAAACACCGTAACCGGCTCACCCAAAGGGAAGCACACGATCACCTCTATGTGTACACAAAAATCCTGTCTCACACATGACCGAATTCGTTCTCCTCAAGTAGATGGCAACATACATAAAACTCAAACATTGGCAAGTTAATTAATTTAAAAACTCACATAATACAATAATCATAATATCTTATAATATCGCATTCAAAGATTTGTTTCGGTTAGAAAGCCCACCTGTCATCAGTGGTTTGCTCGGAATACCTTTTTTCTTCTCGCTCCTTACTTCTGGACTTCACTCGTTTCTTAATATCGAACTTCACTTGTTCCTTCAAGGATAACATTCTTATAAGGACGAGTTTTATTTTCTCGAATGAAAACGAAATCTAAATTCGATTACTCGGATTTCTACTTAACTCAGGATTTCTAACTTTCTCGGCTCGACTAATCGAATTTCTCGACTCTTAACTCTACTCAAGTACTATACTAACAAACTTTCTTCAGACTCGAACATTCATACTTAATAAACTTAGATAATTTGAACTTAATCAAATAATCAAAATCAAGAAATTACTATCAATTCCATAAATTCGGATTTTCTCGATTTCACACATCAAACGACTTCAGAAAATTACGAGATTAAATCTCGATAATTTTAAACACAATTCATTCACATTCAAGTTGTCACATCACATACCAAGTATTCACAAATAGGTAAATGACTGACTTCAATAATTAGTCAGAAAAAGAATTTTTTTCCAAAACTTCTCAAGTTTCATGCTGACTCATTCAAGACTCAAAACACTATCTCATGTTGAATCGATATTGTTCGAATTTTAACTAAAAAATAAAAGTTCTCGGTTTTGAATGGAAATAGTTTTATTTCTCTTATAAAAATTCAAGGAATTCAAATATGGAATCGGATTATCCGAGACCTCATGCGAAAATTTTCGGAATAAAGTAAGACACTATTTTCTTGAAATGCGTGCAAATTCTTCAAAAATTCTTAAAATTTTCACATTTACCTTAAAATAATTTAATTGAACAATTATTCAATCAATTTCAACTTTCGACTTATAAGTCTATAACCCCTGAATTCAATTTCTCTTAATCTTCTACTTTTACTCCATTTCATGCATAAAGGGTTCATTTTTACTCGATTCAAGTTCAAAGATACTCAATTTAATTATTTAGGCTTAGTCAACTCATAATCTCACTTAAATTTATTTAAATTTTAGAAAATCAACTCTTAGTGCACAAAATCTTCGTTTTGGCATAATTTTCTCATACGATCTCCGAATTTAGAAATTCAAAAGACTAACATACTTGTTTTTAATCTCAATTTCATCTTGGAATCATCATTTCCATCATTTGGCATCAGAATTTTACCAGATTTTCCTTTAAAATTTTCTGCACGAAATAATTTTTTTTTGCACTTGATCTTTTTTCAAAAATTTCAAGTTCTATCATACTAGAAAAATTCTAATAGAACAAATTCATCTTCAATTTCATCATACATGCTCAAATATCAAAAATCCCAATTTTCGTACTTATTTCATTCGAAATTTTTTGGGGCTTTTTACATAGGAATCCAAATTCAACAATTCGACATTCCATAATACTTCAAATAATTCTAATTTAAATATCCTATCATCGATTCATCAACTCGAACTAAAGAATTCAAAAATCACATCTTCTCATACATATATTCTTCGACTTCTAGGGCTTTTAGAGCTATAAAATTTTATTTCTTCAATTTGTCTTATATACTTGCTCAATATATATTCAATTTCATAAATCCTTAATCAATTCAACATCTAAAACTCCATATCATTAAAAACACAATTTATGCATATATTTATGCTTCGAAATTTTTGAGGGAAATGAAGGGATAACTCATGCTCTCAAATTGATCAACAATTCATGCTCAAATAAACTCAAATTCATCATAAAGTTCATCAATTCAATCACCAAGAACATAACATGAAAACTTCTAATTCTTTTACTACATAACCTTCGAATTTCACTAGGGTTATAAGCATATAAATTCTTTTCCTCAAATTTATTATACACACATACTTAGAATAATTCATATGACTCAAATCCTCAAGAAAATTCATGATCAAAGTCAAGGTGTGAAAAATCCCAAATTTAAAGGAAACTCCCAAGACATCCCCACTTTAATCACTAATTCTCACCAACTTAAATCTCTTTTTCGAGACTTTCTAGACCTCGGATTTCTCTCTAACTCGTCTCATTAGTCATAAAATAATTTTTAGATTTGAAAATACCCAACTTTCAGGGGCAAATTCCAAATAACGAAGAAAACGTAAAAAGTTACTATTCATATTTGTTCCCATCGAAAACAAAATTTCAAACTCGACTCATATGAACTCAGAAAATTCTTAAACTTGTATCATTGGTCTTAAAATAAATCCTAGATTCCAATGACTTTTTAGTCATAGTTATATTTCATTAAAAAGTCAAACATCTCGGAAATTCTCCGAAACTCATACTTCACTTCTCATTCTTAAGCTCATATAACTCTTCACATCTTTGTTTCGAATAACCGAAATGAAAAAATTACGTTTTTGCCCTTCAGAGGCATTTTGGTAATTTCACGAGAAAATTTTATTTCTCGGAAATTTTTTTCACAAAAATTCGCACATAATCACATATAAACATATTTAATAAGCACTTAAGCACAGTTAAGCATAATTAGGACGATTAATTAAGACTCATAAAATCGGGGCATTACATCCTCTCCCCCTTAAAGAAATCTCGTCCCTAATTTGCTTGTCTTAGGAGAATAACTCGGAGAAAACTTTACGACTATCTTAGCTCTTAAATCTCACATCGAATCTTAAAGATCATGGTGTCGCCACCAAATCTTAACTAAAGGAATTAATGTCATCTTTAACTGCTGGATTTTACAATCCAAAATCTCCTCGGGTCTCTTCTCGCGACTCAATTCTGGCTCAAAGGTTACGTCTTCTTGACGAATTACACGCTTTGGATCGAAGATAAACTTACGCATGCATGAAATAATTTTATACTATTTCCTGCAACTTGGCGGCAATACTAACTTATAAGAAACGACACTAATCCTCTCTAGGATTTCAAACAGTCTAATATATCTCGATTTAAACTTTCTCTTTACGCTAAAACGGTTGATTTCTCTCTAAGAAAACACCTTCAAAAAAACTTTTATCTCTAATTGCGAACTCCAACTCTTAATCTTCGATTATCGATTGACTTCTGTCAACTCTAGACTTTTCTTATCTTCTCTCTAATTTGACGAAGAGATTCTAACGTCTCTTCAATTTCTTTAGGCTTTATAAATTTCTTCTCGCCTACCTTATTCAAGTAGAGCGAAGAACAACACTTCTTTCCATACCAAGCTTCGTGCTATTCTAATCGCATTTTACTAACTTGTTGTTATAGGCAAATTAGACAAGGGTTTTAACTTTGCTCCCAATTGTCTCCTTTGTCTAAAACAACTACTCTCGACATATCTTCTAGAATTTGGATAGTCTTTTCGGACTAACCCTTCATCTATGGGCAATAAGCAGGGGTTAATTTCAACTGCGTTCCCAATTCTTTCTTGAAATCTTTTTCAAGAACGCGCGGTGAATTTGGAATCTCAATCTAACGTTATCGAACTCAGTACTCCATGCATACGCACTATAAACTTTATAACAAAATTATCCCATTTCTACTTTGGGATTGGAAAAGGTTGCAACGGACCGTAAGGTCTCTGATGCAAAGACTTCACTAGCTTGATCACTAAACATCCTTCTAGCTACATCGCGTCACTTTCCTTCTCACTAGAACTATTACTTCAAATCCTGGTACATCTTCTCATCTCCTAGATTCAGGGTGTAAAGAGTATCATGAGCTTTGCTCATAATTTCCTTTCTCAACTCTTTGTCATTGGGTACGCAAATTCTACTATAGAATGGCAAAGCGTTGACGCTCGATTCTTGAAAAATCTTGAACTCCTTCTCTCGGATTTTAACTCCAACTCCTCATCTTTTCTCTAGCAATCTACGATTCGATATATTATGTCTAAAAAACTACAAAAGATACAGTTTCTTGCTCTATCGACATCAGAAGCTAACAACTTCTATTCTCATTCTCATTCTCTCTAACTCTTCTATAAATCTTTCCTCTTCTGAAAGGATAAATCCTAACTCAGAACTTTCTTATCTACTTAGGGCATCAGCTACTACATCGACTTTTCTGGGGTGCTAGGAGATCCTACGATCATTGTCTTTTACTAATTCAAGCCATCTTCTCGATCTCATACTTAATTCTTTCTGCTCAAAGAAGCATTCTAAACTCTTGTGATTTGAAAAGATTTCACACTTAACTCCATACAGATGATATATCCATATATTTAAAGCATGCGCTAAAGCTGCTAATTCCAAGTCATGATTCGGGTAATTCTGCTCATGAGATTTGTGTTGCCTTCAAGCATAGGCTATAACTTTTCCATCTTGCATTAGGACACAACCTAGTCCTTTCAACAATGCATTTTTAGTCCTTTCCAACTTCAGGAAGGGCTAACACTGGAGCGGATGTTAGTCTTAATTAAAGACCTTAGAAATTTTCCTCGCACTCTTTCGACCTACTAAACTTCAAATCTCTCTTCAACAGACTGGTCATCAACTTTACTTTCTGGGAGGATTCTTCAATGAATCTCTGGTTGCATCATGCTAAGCCCAAGAGACTACGAACTTCTTGAAGTGTAGTTGGCGATTTCCAATCTTGAATTGCTTGCACTTTTGCTGAGACAACTTTTATTCCTTCGGTTCCTTCGGACGAGACAACTTGTCCTAGGAAATTCATTTCTTTTGGCTAGAATTTACTCTCGCTGAATTTGGCATACAACTTCTCAGCTCTCAATTTATCTAACACGATCCTGGGAGGCTTCCCACAATCGGCTTTTATTCCTCAAATAACTAGAATATCTTCATTAAATACGATCACAAACTTGTCCAAAAATTTGTGAAAAGCTCGATTCTTCAAATTCATGAGCATTTTTGGAGTATTTATCAATCCAAACAGCGTTACAACAAACTCGTACTGTTCGTAACTTGTTATGAAGCTTTGGAACATCTTCTTGCTTATTCTTCAACTAATGATATCTGGATCTTAAATCTATCTTGGAGAAAATAGTGACTCCTTAAGGTCGTCTATCCTTGGCAAAGGATACTTATTCTTGAGCGGAATCTCGATAAGCTCTTGGCAGTTAATACCCATCCTCGGACTACAGTCCTTCGTCTTTATCACAGAATTGGTGCTCCACTCGGGAATACACTCGGTCAAAGAAACCTAAGTTCAACATTTCTTATAACTGAATCTTTAACTCTTGAAACTCCTTTGATACTATCTTGAACAGCGCATTTGAAATTGAGACTGCTCCGAGCTCTAAATGTATCATGAACTTCAATTGCCTATTGGGCGGCATTTCGACAGCACTTCTAGGAAAATATCTTCATACTCTCTGACTACTGCTACGTCATAGATACTCAACTCTTGCTCCTCATCTTTATTCTGATACACAAGCATATCCTTTCTCTTCATCAACTTCTCTTCTTTCATGGCCGAAATAATCAGCAGTCTTTTTTTTCTCCTTTTCTCAATACTATGAACTACGGTTGGCTCTTTTCCTCGGCGTTAAAACGAGATCTACCTCTAATCGCATCTAATTGTCGCTAAATTCTCGATTAAATAATCCACACTAAATTATCCATGTCCCATATTGAATTTTGATTCAAGGACTTAGCGGATAACTTACGACTTCCAATCTCAAATTCTAAATTCGAGCGAACGCGCGAAACTATTGCAGTTTTACCCAAAGTGGTGGACACTCTAAACTCTTGATTCGACTCTTCTCTTACTAGGCTGAGGGCATCTACACAAATACTTGCTAAAAACAAGTGTGATGCGCCAGTATCAACTTGGCACACCTCATCGCTTGTTCATACTTGCGAGATCTTCCCTGGTCTTTGTCTCCAACTTCCTGCTCCGTCACTATAATTCTCTGATGGCACGGCTACATCTGCTAAGGAGGCTGTTGTTGTCTCTTTCTATGCCACATTCTCTTGCTTTTGGTGATTTTCACCACTCCACTTTTATTTCTCTTCATTCTCTCACTATAAGGGGAGGGCTGAGGGGTTGTCCTTGAAATTGAGGAGGCACGGAAGAATGCAATCCTCTTTGAGGCGGCATGGCCAATTCCACATCCAGGCTCGATTTAAAACTTCGTCAGACTACTCTGACTTGCAGGAACTTATTCGAATATCGCGTCTCAAAATAAGGCGGAACAATTGGCACATCTTCTCGTACGTATCCACCTTGTCGGGGTGAAATGAGCTAACTCTCAAAACTTACGATCGCAGTCGGCTACTATCTTCCTTTGTTGTCTCAAACTCGCTAATTCATTCGCTTTTCGCTCTCGATAACTCCTCGGTACATACTACTCGTACATGACTTCTTTGAATTACTCTTAACTCGTATTCTCAGGCTCCTTGAAAAGATTCGTCCTCTAACGGCTTCCTATGAGTAGTTGGCGGCTCTCCTTAACTGATATGTCATGCACTCAAGACGTTCTAGGTTTATCTAAAGAAGAAATTTAAAGATTCGCTCTAAAGAACGAATCCAGTCCTCAACTTTATTAGGACTATCTTTATCGACAAATGTCGGTGGATTTTGAAGAAAAAGTTCTTCGATTCTCTGGTCATTTGAAAATGCAGGGTTGGCTCATGTTAATTTTCCTCGGTGCTTCTCACGTTTCTTCTTCTTCTCGGAGGCATTCAAAAGGAATGCTGAACTAGGAAACTCATAACTTTTTGCAAAGTCGGAACTAACTCAAACTAAACTCTTCTCGATTTCTAGATTCTTTTTTTTTTTCATTCAAAGATCGAAAATTCTCACGCAATACTCGATATGTATATATAAACTTATCAAAAGCAATTACTTTCGCAATCAAAGCAGATACTCAGGCAATTGCACTAAAAATTCTCAACTTAATGACTTAAAACAATTACTCACTCACATGTTTACTCAATCATAACTCAAGCATTTACTCATAATCATTAACTCAAATTTTGGCATAAATGACAATTTTCAGATATATGCAATAACTAAACTCAAACATTCACTCATAATCATTTTCTCAAATAGTGTCGAGAATGACCATTTAAATCACTCAAAACTCAAGCATGGATTTAACGATAAACTCGACTAATAACTCAAACTCTTTTCTTAACTGATTCTGGGATCTCATACTCAAGAATTTGATTAATAACTTAGTTTAATAGACTCAACTATCAACTCAAACCTTATCTCAACATTACTCTCAAAATCATTCTCAATGACTCAATTATTAATTTAGTTACGCAAACTCAAGCATAGAACACAATGGCTGACTCTTAATGATCTAACAATCTCTTTTTTCCTATTATCGAATGATGGCCTCTTATGAGGATTTACCAAAATGGGGATATAACAACAAAGGTTAATCCTAACATCAACTGGATGTTCTAAATTTCTCAAGACACGAGCTACCGCTTCATGTCCGACTCGACTACTATACTTGTCGTCAACTCTCATAATATTCATCTCGAACATCGAATATGTAGAGATCAACTCTTACACATAAAATAAGGATTACTCGATTTTCCGCAACTTTCTAAACTGAACCCTAAACTTCATTCTCGATTGAATTCTCATTCTCATCATCTTCTCTCGGCTCCTCTTCGGAATCCTCTTCTAGGTTCTCATCCTCTTCGGGGTTCTCATCCTTTTTTCTTTTGATGGCGGCTGGCATCTTCTCGAGACGTCTAAGATCAGCTACAAGGGCTGTCCACGGTGTACTATTGTTGTCGTACTGCTCATCCTCGTAAGCTATTCCGGAGTCCTGAACTTCCCGTCATCCCACAAAGGGATCTTGTTTCTATTATCGTTGCGTAGGAGGTACGCGGATACATCGATGTCTTCGATGAGCTCTAACTTCTAACTTAGCCTCAAAATGGCGCCTCGAAGGCGGGGGAATTGGAAACAAAATCAGCTGCTCGGGGTGAGCTTGCTTCCACAGAGGAGTACTCAAAAGGCTCGTCATCGTTGCTATTCTTGGTGCGAGTTGGCCCCAAGGCTTGGTTATGACTTTTAATGGAAAATAGGTGATGATATAGCATGAATGCCTTTAACTCATCGTACGAAGAAAGCAAGACTCGGAAAGAATCGTATGAATCGTCGAGCTGCATAGCTAGAGAGCTGACCGGGGCGGAAAAGCCCGGAGGAAAAAGGACTGTTCAGAAAAACAACTTTCGATTATTTGCTGATTTAGAAGCTTTCACTCGACACTGGCGAGGCAAAGAAGAAATAACAAGTGAAATAGGGTTGTCCTGAGATTAAGGCTTAGAACTTAGTTCATTCGGCTCAAACAGGGGTAGAGGGTTGAATGGTCCAGAGGATAAAGCATCTCGTTTGGTAAACTGGCTCAGGATCATAATGATGAACTCGTTGCAGTTGTTGACCAGGTAAACTTCAAGGTATTGAAGTCCGATGAGAGTCGGCACTAGAGAAGTTGCTTACTTGCGCCACTCTTTGGGAAAAATGTAACTGAGATGTACCATCCCATTAAAAGCACTGACGTCGAGGTACTTCTCTATCCTTTAAACTTATGATAATGTGCTACGAATTCTATTATCAACTCATGCTAGTTCTTCCTCATATGCTCGTACTCTTGCATCCTTGCGCTACTTCCTTCATCGTCTATCTTGTTCTTGTCTCCCAGAGGTGATCTTAAGCTCGGGGCACGGGGTATCAAGAAATTGATCACGCAATCGATTCGTCTTTTTGAATTTCAACGCTCAAACACTTTTAAGGGAGAGAACTCTAAAGCATCCTAGTTATTCAAGCAACTTATCAAGCTCATTACTTCTAGATAAGCGCAAATAGTAATAATTGAATAACTTTATATCCATTAAAAATTCGGAAAGCTCTTAAAATTTTCGTACCTGGTTGCCGGATGAGATGAGATAAGGTGCTTGGCTCGTTGTATACTAGAATAAGTCTAGGAAATCAAATCTAGACTCTGACTCTCAAATAAGTTTAAGCTTAGAGCAGACGAGCTGCTCTGATACCACTTTGTCACAACCCGAATTCTAGTGTGTAGGAACGACTAAAATCCATTGGACAGTGAAGGTGAAACAACGAAGAATAATCAAGGGAACATACTCGGATACCAAAAGAATATTTATTGAAAGTGTTAACGTTCATTAATTTGATTTCAATTTCTCATTTCAAACTCAACGAAGTAAGTTTATTACGTAATAGTCGAGAGGGAATCAAAACAATATGTCGAGCACGAAAGTCATTAATTGAAAATTAGTGTTGGAAGAATTTAAAACACGATTAAGTATCAATGTTGCAGCGGAGAATTACATCAGGTCCAAAGTTATATGTATTGAAGACAAATAACCCAAGCTTAAACAGATTCGACTTGAATACAACAAACGCCACCAAGCACACCGCTCCATCATCATCCGAGCTAACCTGCGCGTTTTAGAAATACATGCAGAGCAGAGTACTTCGTACTCAGTGAACACATGCCAAAATAAATTTAAAGCTTGCTCGATAGATATATAAATTGAAATTGCCTTTCTTGCTGCATCACAAGTGTTAGAGTTATGGAACAGTTAACTTGTGCATGCAAGAAAAATCATTTAACTTTTGAAAATGTCTGCGCAGACAATAATATATAACATATGTATATACCAGTTCTATAATCAAATATGAGTGTCGAGAAGTAGGCCTCCTTCTCGAACACCGTGACCGGCTCACCCAAAGGGAAGCACACGATCACCTCTATGTGTACACAAAAATCCTGTCTCACACATGACCGAATTCGTTCTCCTCAAGTAGATGGCAACATACATAAAACTCAAACATTGGCAAGTCAATTAATTTAAAAACTCACATAATACGATAATCATAATATCTTATAATATCGCATTAATTGATTTGTATCGGCTAGAAAGCCCACCTCTCATCCAGTGGTTTGCTCGGAATACCTCTTTTCTTCTCGCTCCTTACTTCTGGACTTCACTCGTTTCTTAATATCGAACTTCACTCATTCATCAAGAATAACATTCTTATAAGGACGAGTTCTATTTTCTCGAATGAAAACGGAATCTAAACTCGATTACTCGGATTTCTACTTAACTCGGGATTTTTAACTTTCTTGGCTCGACTAATCGAATTTCTCGACTTTTAACTCTACTCAAGTATTATACCAACAGACTTTCCTTTCAGACTCGAACATTCATACTCAATAAACTTGGACAATTTGAACTTAATCAAATAATCAAAATCAAGAAATCACTATCCATTCCATAAACTCGGATTTTCTCGATTTCACACCTCAAACAACTTCAGAAAATTACGATATTAAATCTCGATCATTTTAAACACAATTCATTCACATTCAAGTCATCACATCACATACTAAGTATTCACAGATTGGTAAACGACTAACTTCAATAATTAGTCAGAAAAAGAAAAAAATTTCAAAACTTCTCAAAATATTCTACTCCCTCCGTTCACTAGTAAATGACCAATTTGCTACAGTACACGTGTTCGCAAGTAAATGTCCAATTTACCTTTTCGTACAATACTACCCTCTTTACTTTACAAAAATTACTACCTTTTGCCATTTAGGACCCCACCTCACATCAATTTTATTTCTACCTTTTTATCATCCCAACAACTTTATTCTTACTTTTTGGTCAATACCACCTCTTTTTTGTCATTACCACCTTTTTTTGTCATTATTTCACTACCCCTACATCCTAACTTTTACTCCACTAACTTTCACTTTATCGACTTTCTTAAACTCTATGTCCAGCACAATGTGGACATTTACTTGTGAACGGGGGGAGTAGAAAATTTCCAGAAATTCACATATATTCATACATGCTCGATTTCATACTCGGAGACTCATTCAAGACTCAAAACACTGTCTCATGTCGGCTCGATACTGTTCAAATTTTAACTTAAAAATAAAAGTTCTCGGTTTTGAATGGAAATAGTTTTACTTCTCTTAAAAAAATTCAAGGAATTCAAATATGGAATCGGATTTGAAATCCGAGACCTCATGCAAAATTTGTCGGAATAAACTAAGGCACTATTTTTTTGAAATACGTGCCTAAAAATTCTTAAATTTTCACAATTAGCTTAAAATAAATTTAATTGAACTATTATTCAATCAATTTCAACTTCCGGCTTATAAGTCAATAACCCCTAAATTCAATTTCTCTTAATCTTCTACTTTTACTCCATTTCATGCATAAGGGTTCGTTTTTACTCGATTCAAGTCCTAACATACTCAATTTAATTATCTAAGCTTATTTAACTCATAATCTCACTTAACTTTATTTAAATTTTAGAAAATCAACTCTTAGTGCACAAAATCTTCGTTTTGGCATAATTTTTTCATACGATCTCCAAATTCAGAAATTCAAAATACTAACATACTTGTTTTTAATCTCAATTTCATCTTGGAATCATCATTTCCATCATTTGGCATCAAAATTTTACGAGATTTTCCTTTAAAATTTTCTACACGAAATTTTTTTTTTTTTGTACTTGATCTTTTTCAAATATTTCAAGTTCTATTATACTTAGAAAAATTCTAATTGAACAAATTCATCTTCAATCTCATCATACATGCTCAAACATCAAAAATCCCAATTTTTGTACTTATTTCATTCGAAAATTTTGGGGCTTTTTACATAGGAATCCAAATTCAACAATTCGACATTCCATAATGCTTCAAATAATTCCAATTTCAATATTCTTTTGTCGATTCATCACCTCGAACTAAAGAATTCAAAAATCACATCTTCTCATGCATATATTCTACGACTTCTAGGGCTTTTAAAGCTATAAAATTTTATTTCTTCAATTCTTCTTATATACTTGCTCAATATATATTCAATTTCATAAATCCTTAATCAATTTAACATTTAAAACTCAAGATCATTAAAATCACAATTTATGCATATATTTATGCTTTGAAATTTTTGAGGAAAATGAAGGGATAACTCATGCTTTCAAATTGATCAACAATTCATGCTCATATAAACTCAAACTCATCATAAAGTTCATCAATTCAATCACCAAGAACATAACATGAAAACTCCTAATTCTTTTACTACACAACCTTCGAATTTCTCTAGGGTTATAAGCATATAAATTCTTTTCCTCAAATTTCTTATACACACATACTTAGAATAATTCATATGACTCAAATCCTCAAGAAAATTCATGATCAAAGTCAAAGTGTGAAAACTCCCAAATTTAAAGGAAACTCCCAAAACATCCCCACTTTAATCACTAATTCTCACCAACTTAAATCTCTATTTTCAACACTTTCTAGACCTCGAATTTCTCTCTTACTCGTCTCATTAGTCATAAAATAATTTTTAGATTTGGAAATACCCAACTTTCAGGGGCAAATTTCAAATAACGAAGAAAACGTAAAAATTACTATTCATATTCATTCCCATCGAAAACAAAATTTCAAACTCGACACAAATGAACTCAGAAAATTCTTAAACTTGTATCATTGGTCTTAAAATAAATCCTAGTCTGAATTCGTAAAAAGTTACTATTCATATTTGTTCCCATCGAAAACAAAATTTCACCCATGCCCGAATCTTGATCAAAGAAGAAGCAGTAAAAAAAATGAAGAGGCAAACAACAAAAAAAAGAGAAAAAACTGGAAAAAAAAATAAAAAATAAAATAAAATCTGAAATTTAAAAAAAAAAAGGGCGCATGGCGCGCTGCCTCATGCGCGGCTCGGGTCGGGTCAGGCAGGTTGGCCCCATCTGGGATGGTGCAGGAGATTTTGCCTATTAAATTTTTTTGAAGGATAATCATAATACATTTATCTAACTCCACCGTACGGTCAACTGCACGCAAGTCACTTTGAATGAAGAGTATGCTTTACAAAGAATATGTTTAGAAGGGATTAACAATCGAAATATGATCGATAAAAGAAATAAAAAATCTCTACTTTGACGAGGCTGTGGTATACAAATTTATTCCTTATTGTGCAAGTTTACTGGGCTGAGTGCGAAAGTGATCACGGCAAAATGACAGATGCGTATGAAACTATGAAGAAAAACAACCATTTCCAAATTCACAACTTTATCTTAACCTAACATCTCACCACATTTCAGTTTTTTGAGCAAAAAGCAAAAGACGACGACATATATAGAAGAATGAAGCAAAGCGAATACATAAGAATACAAGAAAATTCCGCTTAATTATGCATATCTTCCAATTTACTGGAGGAATAATCTGGACTTTCTACAGCACAGGAGCACATATAACCCATAATCTTTTCCCTACACTGTTACCGTCTTACCGCACATTAATAAATAAATAAATTAATTTAAAAAATAAATAGACATACTTACTTTTATATACTGAAAAGAAAAGGCCAAAACATACACCTTAATTATGATATGCAGCAAAGGCAAACACTCCATTTTATATCCTTGATGGAAATTCTTGAATTAAGAACCTGCTAGAGGAAGACCAATTTAAAAATCAGATAGTGAAACAGAACAAGGTAGAAGATCTAATAGAAATCTAGCGCACTACAGCTTTGCAAATTCCTTCACATGTTGGCCGTTCTTGATTTTACAACATGCAAAACTTATGTCATACTTCCAGTTAGGCATATGATTCTCTCTTTTTACATAATACTAGGCATAAAATTCTCTCTTTTTACATTAATTATTCAAGTTAAAAATGTATGCTTTAGTCAATCACAAGAATAAACAGTAAAAACTCTAAATTGAAATTGTTGTATGAGATGCTACATGCATAACTTAGAGAATTCCAAGAACTATGATATCATAAGAACATCCACACATTAGTCTGCACTTATGAACTTTGAATTTCATTTCATAATATTCTTTTCTTAGGGGCATGTCGGTATATTCTTAACTGTACATTCTCATTGAATTTCTCATTTAATGATACGCATATGTTCATTCTAAAAAAAAATGATATGCATATGTTCTACCACCAAAAGCCAGAACAGTACTTGTACAATCATACTATGATGGGATTTCATTATTTTTCTTTAAAATTAGTATTTAGGATGTGGTGATTGACACTCGAGCAAATTCCACAATCAACACCTATCAAATTTATATCACTTTATAATTTGGCATAAAAAAATATATCTATAAGAGACCAAAATGCCGCCCAATTAAGCACATCAAAGGGTATATGACAAGAAAAAAGTTTCCAAATATAATGGTATCTCATAAAGTAGATTTTTAATTTCTAGTGAATGCAACAGAAAGCAATGATTTAGTAATACCTATAAATATTAGCACCTCGAATTATGGAGACTGTATATTGCGCAAGCGGTAGGATTATCGGAATCACCAGAGGTTAGTAAAAAAAAGCAATAGCAAACTTCACCAAAATTGTTTCGCCGGCCTCAAAACGGATGGGGCCCAAGGCCTAGCACATATTTCATATACTAGAAAGAACTTATCTTAGCTTCAGATGGAATTGCCTCAGGCCTGGCACATATTTGAATACTAGAAACTCAGTTTTATAACCACGTTACTTCACCAAAGCTCAAAGGAAATGAAATGTATTGGTATGAAAGAAGCCAACAAGCAGTCTTACCATGGATGGTTAGCTTCTGTGATTCTTAAAGTGCCAGCAATAAGCATTCTGATTGGATATGTAATCTGTAATACATCTGCTCAGTCACCAGTCGTAGGCTAGCAACGGGGGGTTTATGCACATCACTGCCTTTCATATTTCTTTGCTAAGTCTTTGAGAAGTAATCTCTGGCGAAAATCAAGATATTTATCTACACTAGTTCCTGCCCACTGTCGACAAAAGCTTTCATCACTTGGGACAAATGAACTAAGAGGGAATGGCCCTTTCGGAGCTTTCTTCAATGAAACCAGGAACCGATGACGGGGTCTGATTCGTTGGTCTAAAGACAAGCTAAGGTACGTTGGATATTTGGTCAGAGAATGGACCTCATTCTGAAGTTCATTGATCAAATACATGTATTTAGGCTTCAGATTCCCCTCCAGTGAAAGTGAGAATACCTGAAGGTTTGTTAGAAATCATATCTAGATTAATTTTACATAAAGTCCAAGCATAAGAGACGTACGAAATCACAAGTATGTTTAAGTAAACATAATCACCAAGTAAGTAACCAAATTAATTACGCCAGGAAAACAAGAGGACCTGTGTAAGGCTGGTCAATACTTTCAGTACGTCTTTGTTTTGCATCCCAATACTTCGTAAGAAATTGATTCTACGGAGCAAGCCATCTTCAATGCTGTAGTGAAGAATTTGAGGATGTTTTGTGACCATCTTCACGATACTCTGTCTAGGAGCATCCAACTCTTTCATTAAGAAACCAAGACGAGTTTTCCACGAATTATCTATCCGTTGAACCAGGATTTGAGGACTTAACTGCACAACCTTACATATGTCTTTTTCCTGGATTCCTATCTCGTCTTTCAAATACTGAACTGTGGGTTTTAAGGACTTTTCGACACTGTAAGAGAACAATGAGGGAGTGGCAGTGATTATTTGCCCTATTCGGGAAGATGGAATGCCCAAGCTATATAAAAAGGAAACGTGAGACTTTAAATTATTTTCCACAGTATACTCCAATATTTGAGGCTGTCTCAAAATTATCTTTCGAATATCACTATGTTTGACACCAACACTCAACAAGTATTCCAATCTTTCCTCAGCCGATTCAACATTAATCTGGAGAGACGGCATATGCCTCTCATACATCTGGATGAAGTGACATTCCTTAAGTCCGAACGTGCTTAAGTAATTGAGAAGGGAAAAATATCTTTCGTCCAAGTCTAATTCTTCTGACAAATGACCAAATCCGTTCTTAGAAGAACTTCCTGCTTTCTGGAACAATCAAAGAGCACTCTCATTTCAAGCATTACTTCGATATTGATATGAAATAGCAAGGTATGGAGCCATAATACCTTGACCTTGGAATTCAATGTTGAAGAAAGAGCATTGAGAGAACCATCTCCACCTATCTTTTCCCGAGCACATCTGCCACTCTTCGCAGCAGACTTGTTTGGTGCAGGGCTGGATGATTCCAGATACCAACTTCTTCCTATGTGCCTGGTTCTGCCTGTTTAATTATGAAAATTTTCCTTAAAATTATCTAATATCTATTATTAGAATTCTCTTCTTAGTTTTGAACTACCTTGTCCCTTGTGAGCTGCAGTATTCAACTTCAACCGTTGTCTATCAGTCTCAGAAATTTTAACATCTCCTAATTCATCCTGGTAAAGAGAAACCATGACATTAACATGACAAAACGTTTCAACCATGATGAAAATACCACAAAAATGCATAATTCAAATTACATTTTGACATGCTACGATAGAATTATATAGTTGATTAATAATCATCTCAAATTTGGAAGGTAAAATCATCACTCAATTGATGGATATCATTAAGGGCCTAGTAATCTATGACGGACCAAACGAATCAAACTAAACATGTGATTATGTTGAATTATTTATCAATCAAGCCTCATCAGAGCTACATCCGTGAACAGATGAAGAAAATTTCCATCTTTAGATACTAACATCAAATTCTACAATTACTCAGAAGCACACGACAGTGAAATGGAAGAATGATAAAGGTTTAGAGAAATAGGAAAAAAGCATACGTCAGACAACCAGTCGTCTTCTCCGTCGTCGAGTTCATCGGAAGCAGCACTACGGACATCGTCATCGGAGTCGTAGGGGGAGAGCGGCTGGCCGTGCCTGGAGCGGCGGTTGGACTTCAATATCTTGGGATTGGAATGTGAGGAGGTAACTCGCGTTCTGCAGCTGATTCTTCGGGCGGCGGCGGATTGGAGGAGGGAGGCAGCGAAATAGAGAAGAGAGGAGGCGTGGGAGAGGGAGCGGAGGTTGAGGGTGGAAGTGGAGAGGGAGAAAACAGCCATAGTTGGTTGGAATTTAAGATAGGTCGAACAGAATAGGAGAATATGCCACTGAGTATTCTCTAAAACCCTAGAGAGATTTTAGGGAAGTGAAGTGGAGAAAATTGTCGGAAGATCTACCACCGTACAAATGCCAACCTTATCTTGTTCTTTATTGAATTCCTTCCATCATCTTGATTTTTTGTTTTTGATTTTTTTGTATTTCTTTCTCTGGTCGCCGTTGGTTTTGATCCCTTTCAACGTTGTCCATCACTCACACTCAGTTGATCCCGTTCATCACTCATGAGCAGTGGACCAGCCACTGTAAATGTGCTCTCGGATGAATTTTAATGCCAAATTAGCCAACTTAGATTACAAAATAGTTTTATACTCGTCAATATAAGAAAAACTTTTTTAAACGCTTTCCATACTATAAAAGTTATGAACATCCTTAAATTCGAATAGAGAGAACCGGGTTGATAAATAATGCGAGAAGAGATTCATATATATACTTTTAGGATAGTTTGAGTACATGATGTTTTCATACACCAAAATTTAGTTATCTACCCTCTCCATTGCGTGTTTCACTTGTATTGTTAAGTTCCAAAATTCAAAAGTTTTAACTCTTCAAAACTCTGTAAAAAAGATGAGATCTAATCACTTTTTATTTTTTACCCTTATTCTTAATCTTCGTGCTAAATATGCGAATGATAAGAACACAACTGTTTCTGTTATTTATGATTGAACTAAAATTATGTTTTGTTTTGTTTTTCACAGAAGTCATGGCAACATATCATAATACGTCATAGTGGTTATTAGTAGAGATTAGAGTGCATAGGCGACGATGAGATTCTGTCTCGTGCTAATATAATATTTCCACCGTCCACGAAATGGTTGTCACATTGTGGACGACACGGGTTTTAAGAAAATGGTAGGTAGTAGTGAATTATAGTGAGTATTGTTGTGAGTGGAGTAAGTGTCCCACAATAAATGTAAGTGTAGTAGCAAAAGTGACAACCATTTCGTGGACAAACTTAAGTAGCAAAAGTGGCAACCATTTCGTGGACGGAGGGAGTACAAGAAGATTTATAATCAAGTGGACAGTTGTGACATTAGTTTTTGAATGTTGAACCATTTACTCCCTCTGTCCATAATATCGTTACCACATTCTGGACAACAAAGGTTTTAAGAAAGTGATGTACGTGTAGTTTTAGATAGTAGTGGGTATTTGTGAATGGAGTAAGGATCCCACTATAAATATGAGTGGAGTTTTGAGGAATATAAGGATAATTATAATGTATTATGAGGACCCTACTAATATAAATGAAAGTGACAACTGTAGAGGCCTAATCTACAATTAAGGGTGACATCAGGCACGTCGGGTTGATCGGGCACTAGCAACCTATCAACACAACACGGACAGAACGTGAGAGCCCTCGGGTGAGCACCGGCGGGGGGTGTCGAACCAAGAGCCCTTGATGAAATATTTACTACGGCCTAGTACCATTCCAAGCAACACGCCAATCATTTGCTCAAGTGAATTCAATAGGTCGCCCAATGAATTATAGGCCGTTTTCACCAACATTGGGTCAAAATTCATTATAGGCCCAATGTTGGTGAAAATGGCTCATCCCTCAAATGCTAAGGAAATGTATATTTTATTGGAGCGTGAACAAGGTGGCTTCTCTCTTATGTAGACGGGTTGGCTTCATCTGGCTGATGTCATTAGATGGGGGTGATGACGTCAACCCGACTTTGCAAAACGAGCAGAACTCGCTTCGCATATGTTTCGTTTGGTTGATCAGGTTGGTTAGATTGTCTGGCCGATGTCACTAAGCGGGTGGTTATGTCAGCCAGATATTTGAATTTCATCAAATATGATCACAGCCATTATGAAGGTGCGAATCTCTTCAAATTTTACCATGCCCAGCTATCTGATGCTACTGGGCATTGCTATAATCAAGTTCTGATGCATCTAGTTGTGTCGGGTCATCTGATCAGTCATCTTGATGAAAACGAGAGAGGAAAAAATAGTGTTACGCCTCTACTACCACTTCGAGGGGTGAGACAGCCAGTGGGCATGTCGGGTTCCTGTGGCAAATTTATTTTATTGCCGCTGGGACTGTGTCTGTCACAACCCGACTTCCCGAAGGACGGCAAAGCCGGGGTGCGACTAGGGATTGGAATAAAGAAACAGGAAAGAAAGGAAAAACTACTGAATAAACGATATTTGTAACATAAACTACTATGAATTTGACTTTATTGAATAAAAAAAGGAGTCGACCTTGAAGGATCGCTCGTCAAACTGTATACAGGGAAAACTAGGTTTAAAGTAATAACAACTTAAACCGAAAGGATTTACATAAATAAGGGAACTGACTATAATTAATGAAAGAAAGAGTTGATCACGAAGGATCACTCGACATAACTATTCTTAGAAGAGACTAAGTTCAAGGAATGAAACTTAGTTCTAAAGTTATATACTAACTGAAACTAGTTTACAGAATTGGCAGCGGAAAACATAGAAATGATATCACATATCGAATGTGATATCGAGGCTCAACTAAACTTCTTTCCTGAGAAAAGATCTTTACTCAACCTCCTCCGCCGTCGTCACTCAACCTACACATTCAAAAACAAACATGCAGGGCTAAGTACAAAAGTACTTAGTGGGCACATTGCCGAAAACATTTTATATGTAACGCAATGGGGTTTTTCTTTAAAAGGCCCGTGCTTACCCAATTAAATCAAATCATGCATTTTTTCATAAATACTCGCATAAAACGTTTACTGATATATATACATTTAATTTCCGAATGACACACTGTGGGTTTTAAACTCACATCCGATCGTTTAGTTAGTGCCCTTTTGGCTAACTTAACAAGTCTGAAAAGCACCCTTTTGGCTATCACAGAGTCCGATCGTTTAGTTAGCACCCTTTTAGCTAACTTTTAATTCTGGAAAGCACCCTTTCGGCTATCTCAGAAAGGCATAAGAGAGTTCTCATAAAACAATTCATTATGCACTGATATATACTTTAATACTCATTTATTAAAGCAACATGTAAACACTTTCGAGCAACGCTCGCATATAAATGAACACCTTCGAGCAACGCTCACATAAAATCACTTCACAAGTAACGGCATTCAACGTAGTTTTGGTTTTAGAAAGCCCACCTCGTTCGTTTACAGAACTATTACTCGTACTTCCGTCTTCCGTCCTATCTTCTATTCTCGTTCTCCTCCTTGGAACGCAAATAATAAAACAACGATAAGTTGTCGAGTTGATAGAAGAAAAATGGAAATCGAAACTGAAATCGAATTAATCTTTTAAGTTCTTAAGCTTTAGGCATTTGCACGCTTAACTAGATTCTTTTAGTTAATCTAGAACGAGACTCGAACACTTCTCGTTTAAAACTCGCTCGGGTTCTTACTCGACACTGAGGTTAGTCATTAATGATAGTCGATAGCTTATATCGACTTAAAAGATCAAAAGGAACTGAGTTGAAAAGAAATCAACTTAGGAAATTAAGTTTTAGTACTTTAGACAATTTAGGCACTTTCACGCTTAACTAAATTTCTTTACTTTAACGGATACGAGATATAAACTCGTCTCGTTTAGCACTCAAGGCTCCATACTTGATACTGAGGTCAGTAGGAAGATAGTCGTCAAGTTATTACGGCTTAAACGATCGAAAGAAACTAAGTTGCGAACGAAACAACTTAGGAAAATAAATTCTGAAAAATCACTGCGCAAGGCAGTAACTCTGGGGACTGCCCAGAACAGGGGAACTGGAAACAGGGGATGAGCCCTGTACCGTTGGAAAGCTCGGGAAGTCTAGTTTACTCTCCAATTCGCGGATCTCGATTTCGTTAAGCGAGCTAGGAGATATTGCAGTTTCCGTGGAACGTCGCAGAAATGCCCGAACTAGCCTTAGAGCTCGATAAAATCGACGCACGTTCTTCTAGGTTCGTTCTATGCTTAAACACTTTTAATTTCGCACAAAAACTGACCCAATACAGTGTACTCGTATCATGATACGTGATAGACCCCTTTTCATTTCTCGCTTATAAACACGGCGTTTAAAACATCGTCGTTTAACTACACAATTACTATACCAAATCAATTTCACATTTCAATACTTAACCTCTCGTCTCTACTTCTCAATTATAACTACATCTCACCATTTCATAATTCGGACGAACATGTCGTCAACTACAAACTCGATCTCTTAATGGTAAGATTCATTAATATCTAAATAGAATCCTTACTCGACTTTTCCTTCGTTACTTATGCTCGTGTCTTCGTCTCTTATGAAAATTCCAACGTCATTAGAACTTGATCAAATTTAACACTATCGTTCATTATCTATCGAGAATCATTATTACGCAAATCATAACCTCATATCATCATTTATTCCCGATTTATCGACCGTCGTTCGTCTCTTACGTAAAATTCTACATTCTCCGTTTTCATTCAAATTTTACGACAACGATTATCATCTAATGAGCATTACTAATATGTAAAACATATTATCAACACATTATCAAGCCTCGACTTATTATCACATCTTCGTCTCTTACATTCCTCGTTTTATTTTTAGAAAAATCTCAATTTAATATATATACAACCTCATGCATCGTATATCTCATTTCCATTAAACAATCGAGCATATCTTAACATTTACTAACCTAAATCAAGCCTTGTTCGTCTCTTAGGTTTCACATTTTATTTTTAGAAAAATCTAAAACAATTCATACGATCAATTAACGACATAAGGAACACTAATCTATCATCAATTTGACTAAGAAATCGAACACGAATGAAAGCCCCAAACCAGAATTTTTTTCGGTAATAATAGGGCTTGGAGTTCTTGATTTTTCCTTCATGATTCGATCCGTAGAACTCGATTCTAAGCATCCTAGAACATGTATCGATTAAAGACAACATGCTATCTCACTCTACAATTTTCGAACAAAAATAAAAATGGGGGAAAAGAGATTTGTTCGGTTCAATTGGTAGACGAAGTTCTCACCTTTCGTATTATAAACTCGGATTGGACTTTGATCGGTAGACGGAGAAGTTATCGATCTTGGAAGAGCTCGTGTTTGATGCTTCAATGGAGGAATTGGGAGAAGAAATGAGAGTGAATGGAGGAGGTGGGGGGGCGGTAATAGAGTGATGGAGGAGAAGGTGATGACTCACCTATGGTGAGTCATAAAGCTAAGGAAATATCTAATAAAGTAAGGGTGACTCGCTAAGGCATGTTTGGCGAGGATTTATTTGACGAAAATTCTCGTTTCCGGCTCTTAAACGCCATTTTAAAAGTCGAGAAACACTTTTCTAGTTAGTTACGGAATTGACGAAATCTAATTCGTCCGTTAGATTAGAAATATTTTACGTACTCGGAAAACCTAAATCGTTTTTTTCAAAAACCGAGAAAAAGTCGGGACGTCACAGTCCAAAATTCGTCCGGAAAATCATAAAAATAAATTTTCTCCGGTGAACTCGTCTTGAAGAAAAAGTGAATGTAAATCCTGACGGAATTCGATTCCGAGTTTCTGGGCGAAAAACTTAACAGACGCGAAAAACCCTAATACAGTAGTCGTTTCGCCCGATTTCTAAAAATTATTTTTGGAAACGGATTTCACCGTTAGTCTTAGAATTGAAAATCGGGAGCTTAGGCGTGCAAAGCCATAATAAATTTTAACTTTAAATTTTTAACGCGGAAGAAATTTTCCGGGGTATTACAGTGTCGAACCATGATAGTGAATAAATTGAGGGGAGAAGTTGCATATTCTAGTGCCTAGGGAGGCGACAACAACCCCCTTTCTAATGGTATGTCGGTGGGCTCATGTAGTTTCTATACTTTTGATGGAGTTTCATATGATATAAACAATAAGTATTAAATTAATGGTTGAGTATGAAAACAAGTAAACAAATTCAATTTGCTTAGCTGGTTACTCTATGTTCACGTGCATATCTCTATTCATATACACACACATAATGTTTATATGTACTGTATTATATAGAGCCATAAGTCAAAATAGCCATTTTCAAAAATAAAAGATAAATAATGTTATTTTGAAAAAAAAGTTGTCCAAATAGTTTTTTTCTTTTCTTTTATGACTTTTCTACCCTTATAGGTATACAAAAAGGCTAACTTTAATGTGAATCATACACAAAGACTAAACTTCATGTATGAATTTCCGACACAAAATTTTCGGCCAACAATTTCCGGCCAAAAAAATCCGAAGAAAGTTTTCCGTCAAAAAATTCCGGCGAAAATTTGAATCATACACGAAGCCTAACTTCATGTATGAATCATACATGAAAACTAACATTCATGTATGCATCATACACGAAAATTTCCGGCGAAAATTTGAATCATACACGAAGCCTGACTTTCATGTATGCATCATACACGGAGACTTACATTCATGTATGCATCATACATGAAAATTTTCGCCGCCAAAAAATTCAAATTTGAATCATACACGAAGATTAGTTTTCATGTATAATGCATACACGAAAACTTTCGCCGCCAAAAATTTCAAATTTAAATCATACACGAAGATTATTTTTCATGTATGATGCATACACGAAAATTTTCGCCGCCAAAAATTTCAAATTTGAATCATACACGAAGATTAGTTTTCATGTATGATGCAAACACGAAAATTAGTTTTCATGTATGATGCATACATGAATTCAAGCATCGTGTATGATTCAAATTTTCGTCGGAATTTTTTACCGGAAAATTTTTGCCGGAATTTTTTGGCTGGAAATTTTGTTGCCTGGAAATTTTTGGCCGGAAGTTTTCGCTGGAAATTCATACATGCAGTTAGTGTTCGTGTATGATTCAAATTAAAGTTATCCTTCTTATATACTTATTAAGGGTATTAATGTTATTTCATAAACTAAAAGACTATTCTACAACTTTTAAAATGTGGGTGATATTTTAACACTTTTCTTTAGAAAAAAAAGTTATTTTACAACATTACCTCTATTATATATATGTCTGCTTTCGTTTGCTTTTCCTATGGGCCAATTGGCATGGCTACTAATAGCAAATAAGCAAGTTTTTGAAAAAGAATGTCAGTAATTGAATTGTGTGAATTTTTCATTTGGTGCTATGAGCTATTTGAACTGTTGTAGACTGCTAATTAAGTTTTGAGATGTTGAATTGACTGCAGGTTGTCTAATAAATTAGATCAACAGAAGTGATCTGCTTTGAATTTGGTAGTACGACCTTCTTAATGGTTGTAAATTTTTCTTACATATGAGTGGTTGGACAAGATTAAATGTGCTCTTCCTTTTGCTCATAAAAGAAGTAGCAACCTGCTATTTTTCGATTTCATGTTTATCGGGCTGGTTAAGCTCTCTCTCTCTCTCTATATATATATATGCTGACAAAATTCTATTTTCTCCACCCGAGTTTGATTGTACAGATGTATTTGAAGATTAACATGGAGGAGGCATTTTTATCGGGCTGATATCTGTTTGAGATATAGAAGTAGCTTGTATACTCGGTACATTCCTATGTTGTCACTGTATATATGTGTATATATCTTTGTAACAAATGTGTAGCTTTTACCTTTGCTATAAATCCAGTGGAGCTATTTTAATTTAATCTCAATTATCATTCTAGTAAATTTGTAGTGAGAGAATTTTGAAGTGGAGGAGAGCCAGGCTTTGAAGAGTGAAGAAGGAAGTTCCTTGAGCCTTTGATCTTCAAAGGTTAGTTTTCTCTCCTCCTTCATTTCCTTTTACCGTTCTTCGGGTTCTTCATGTGAAATAAGAGAACAAGTTGTAGTAATTTTTTATTCACATTGTTGCGTGTTTGTAGTAAATCCTTGTTGATAGTAAAACCTGTGGATTTACTTGTTTTTGTACGTTTTTTGTTATTACTTTACTTCCTGATATGTCGAATGAGTCGGGCTCATATATTGAGATTATATGGCTGATTCGCTTGCGTGGTGTCTTCCTTGTCTAGCTTATTACTCCATTTATGTTAGATACCTAGCAACTTGTGCATGACGGGATGATATCTTTGACTATGTTTTACTTGCTACCTAGTTGATCGGTCTAGGTCATATTTCTTAGAATATGCATGTTGTTAGGATGTCTCTGTTAACATTGTCCGCTTCTACTTAGATAGTATTATTTTTCTGGGTGCTCTTGTCGCCATGTCTTCTTGTTGTTAGGGTGGTTCGACCGGGTCATTGAGTAGGGAGGTTGGGTCTTGTAGTGGTCATAGTATTGATGATGAGAGTAATATCCCTTGTGGCATCCCTCGAGGTGCTTTAGAGAATCAGGATAACTTGGAAACCGTTACGATCGTAGAGGTTGGTCAGGGTGTTATGGAGGGTTGGATTAATGGTACTCAAGCTACCAACATAGTTCAAGGTGATGACAATTGTAATCCGACCTCTATACTCACGGCGAAATATTTGAGAAAACTTCGTGTGGATTGCAATATTTCGGATTCCATTATTCTGTATGACTCGGATCCGATAATGCGGATTGATTGGAATCTGTTCCATTATGTCTGTTCGATTATGCCATGTTATATCTCCCGGTCAATTGACACCAAATGCTTGGCGAGTCTTAATAGCTATAGAACTTTTTAGTGAGATGCATGATATTGATTTCTCTATTGACGAAGTCCTCACTGCATATGCGTTGGTATAATTGTACCAGAGTAGTTGTCAGTTCCGATTAAGTAGTAGGACGACGCCGTCCTTGAAACCCAAGCTGCCTGACCCAGATAAGAATTGAAAAAAATGATATTTCTTTGTTCATTTTGATTCACTAGGGTTGCCTCCTGGTTGCCAAGTCAGGCGTACCTGGGATAATCCGAGTGAGTGTCTTTTCTTTATATTTGAAATGTGTATGCTTCATATTTGATTAGTTTCACTTACTTGTCAATTTTCTTTTCTTTTTGCAGCCAGTTTTGGTATCAAATTTGAGTCTCAACATTCTAAGAAGGCTAAGAAAAGGGTAGCGAGGTTCCTCAGTTATCCTAAAGAGTCGCGCAAGTGGGACATCATCTTGACCCGATCGAATCTTAGAGGTAGCTCTCTCTAGAAGTCGGTGCCTCTTGACCCCGAAGGTATTTCTTGTCCGAAAACTCCTAATTTTCCTAAGTGGGCTGGTTTGCAAAGAAGCATTTAGGTATTGTTTTCCGGACCTTCACTGTTTGCTAATTTGCTTCCGCCTAAGATAGCTTTTGCAGACCTTAAAATGTCGAACTTGAATGAAAAAGATCTTATTAATGTTTACCGCCAGACACAAGCGGCTAAGGTAGCCAGGCTAGCCAAGAATGCTACTAAAAATGCCACTAAAGGTAAGGGGAAAGATTCGTCTGATTTGCTTTCTCTTCTGCCTGTTCCTATGGCCTCGTCGAAGAAGAGGGTCGGTCGTTGAGTCAGATGCATCTGGTTGTAAAAGTGGAATGATCAATCTCTCATTTGATGAATATGCCTCTGCTTATTCTAAGTTTGGCCCTCTGGCCGGGGAAGTCGGCAAAGCTCTATTCCCTGAAGACAAGATGAGATTTGATACTTTAGGTATTACTACTACGGGTCGATTGGGCCTCCAAGACGCCTTCCAGGTATTGTTTATCTTTCAGCCGTAAGACAACATCTCTCTTATTGTTGATCATATGTTGGTAATATTTTTTTGTTTTGTATTTTGGTTTATAGAGTATGCGGACTTTTATATATATGATTGAGAAGGTAAGAGATTTGGAGGGGCAGTTGAAGGCGGTGAATGTGAATAAGGCTAAATTGCGTGCTGAGGCCAAGGCCCTTTCAACGATCAAGGTGGAAGCTGACAAGCTTAGGGCTGAACTGAAAGAGCAACATGCTCTACGAAAAGTGGACTACGACCGGGTGGAGGCCTTGCTTATAGAGGTAGAATCGCTCCATTCCGAGATTGCTACCATGAAGGACAATATGATGTTGTCCGAGGTAGAAGGTCAGATCAGGATGACGGCCAAGATGGCGAGAGATTTTGAGAGTAACAAGACCGATACTTGGGACCTTCCGAAGATTATAGTGATGAGGCGGATTTAGACAAGATGAAGGCTTCAGATTCGGCTCCACTTGATGACGTGCTTGGGAATGTTCTCAACTATATGGGTACTCCCTAGTGTCGTAGTGCTTAGCTAATTTAATTTATCTATGTGTGACTTTCAGACTTGCTATATTTATCTAGGTGTGTGTGCCTATGTCTTTTTCATGTATTCTCGACGTTGACACTTTTGGGGGTTATCTGCCCCCAATTTTCTCCCAATCCAAGTCTTAGCTTGCTGGTAAGACTTGGATTCATTTTGTTATGACTCTATCGGCTTGACCGTCCAGGGAGGCCCCTTATTGTTACTTCTTGTGCATTGTTAATTTTTATATTTGTGATGCTTAGGTTGTATGGTCTTGTAGGACTTGAATCCATGCCATGTTGGTTTTTTGTCCCCCATTTTCTATTATGGTTTAGGTAGGTGATTTGGCTTCGCCATTACTCTCGTGCTGGCACCCTCAGTCGAGGCTATTAGTAAAGTAGGATGAGAAGGTGGAATGGTCAGGTAACTTGGTTTGCTCTTCTTGTACATATGTTCTTCATAAAAAGGTTGTAGCTGCGGGTGAAGCACAAGATGGAATAGAGAGAGTATATTAACGTTTTTCAAATAGATTTCATCTATTTTATTTCACCGTAGAGATCATTTTTCTCTAACTGAGTGGTGCTTCATGTATAAGGTAGCAGTAAAATATGTTGATGGTAGTTTCATTCAAAATTGTAAAAACTGACTTTGAGCGAAAATTGGAGAACCGCATCGGGATGCTCTGTGCTTGTTTACGACCACATCATGTACTTATATTGTTGTTACTCTTGTTCATGTTGATGTTTAGTTTATCTTTGAATCCCCGATCTATATTTTGTTGTTCGTCTGAGTTAGGTTGGCAAGGCAGATAGTCGTGCCTCATCCTTTACTACCTGTTGATCAAGGCAGGCTGTGCTCCGTGGAGCTACCTACATACTCCTTTCGGAGATCAAGCCCAAGCCCGTATGTAGTTCTGAGAATTTTTTGGTTGAAATTGTCAGAACTAATGTGGAAAATGGTTGGTCCCGTAAGACTAAATAATTTTAAAAATGGACTTAAGGTCAAGTATGTTACTGTATTTTGTGATTCGACTGCCTCAGCATGATCGGGCGGATGGTCACGCCTCGTCCGTTGCTACCTGTTGATCAAGGCGGACTGTGCTCCGTGGAGCTACCTACATACTCCTTTCAGAGATCAAGCCCGTATGTAGTTATGATAAATTTTTGGATAAAATTGTCATAACTAGTGTGGACAATGGTTGGTCCCGTAGGACTAAATCAATTGAGAGCGAGTTCGAGTTTAGATATTTTACTAGGTAGAGCGGACGACGCCAGGTGCAGCTAGTGTCATTGCCTCTCTTGATGGGTTAAGTTGCGCTCCTTAGAGCTGCCTATATACCCTTTGAGGTATCAAGCCCGAATGTAATTCTGACTTGTTGCCTTGAACGGTCAAAACTGAGAAAAAAGACAGTAGGGGTGGTTGCGCTCTTTAGAGTTGCCTACATACCCTAAAGAGGGAACAAGCCACGATGTAGTTCTTTTATGTCCTGCATAAAAGTGTTAGACTGGTGTGGCTGAAGAGGTGGGTCCCGTGGGACCAAATCAATTGAAATAAATGAAAAGTTGAGTTAAGCATGATATTGTCGAAGATGGATGGCATTCCAGCTATTGCTTATGTCGCGTTTATCTTTCTCTTGAAGCTTGTATGCTCCATTCCCATATACCTTGGTGATCGGGTATGGACCTTCCCATGTCGGGTCTAGCTTGCCAGTCCCAACCTCCTCAATATTTTTGGAATACACGTCCAGGTACCCAATCGCCTAGCTTGAATGTTCGGGTGCGGGCATGCTTATTGTAGTGTCTGGAGACACTTTGTTGGTAGGAGGCTAGCCATAGCTTAGACATATCTCTCTTTTCGTCAAGTGTGTCGAGCTCGTGACATATTCCTTGGTCGTTATAGTCGTCTGAGGCTAGCTTAATTCTCGCAGTCACTACTTTGCTTTCGGCTGGAATGACTGCTTCCATTCCGTAGGCTAGGGAGAATGGAGTTTCTCTCGTTGAGGTTCTGGGGGTCATTCGATATGACCAGAGCACTCGGGGTAGTTCGGCGGCCCATAAGCCCTTGGTTTTTTTGAGCCTCTTCTTCAGGGTGTTGACTATTGTCTTGTTGGATGATTCAGCCTAGCCATTTGCTTGGGGATATCTAGGTGTTGAGAAACTGAGTTTGATGTTCCAAGACTTGCAAAAGTCTTGAAAGTCATAGCTGATGAACTGGAAGTTGTTGTCAGTCACTATCTCCTTTGGTACTCCATATCGGCATATCACGTTTTTCCATATAAATCCTTTCACCTCTGTATCCCAAACATTATGGAATGCTTTGGCTTCTATCCACTTACTGAAATAGTCTGTGACAACCAATATGTACTCCAATTAGCTAGGTGCCTTAGGTAATTTGCCCACGATGTCCATCCCCCAGATCATGAAGGCCCAAGGCGACGTGACTGAGATTAATGGTTCGGGTGGAAAGTGAGCTACTTGGGCGAAGCACTGGCATTTATCATATTGCTTGACATAATCGGCGGTGTCTGACTTCATTGTGGGTCAGTAGTATCCGCTTGTTAGAGCTCTGTGAGCTAAGCTCTTTCCACCGGAGTGGTTTATACATTTTCCACCATGCAACTCGGCCAAGACCATCTTTGCTTCTACATGGTTAATATATTTTAAGTATGGACCAGTTTATGTTCGTTTGTACAACTTATCTCGAATGATGGAGAATCGGGCAGACTGAGCTTTTATTCGATGTGCTTCATTTTTGTCATCTGAAAGTATGTCTTGTTCAAGGTATTCTAGAATTGGAGTCATCCAAGTCCGATTGTGTGATATGTCATGAACTTGTTGTTCTTCTTTCTTCCACACGTCTGGCCATTGGAGGTAGACAATTGGAATAGTCTTCGGACCGGTGGTTTGAATAGAGGAGGCGAGATTGGCTAAAAGTGTTTGCATGACTATTCTCTTCTCTAGGAACCTGGCCGACTATGAACTCTTCAAAGCTTGACTGCAGCTCCTTCACCTTGTCTAGGTAAGCCGTCATCTTGTTATCCCGGGCATGGTAGGTTCCTTGCATCTGATTCACTACAAGTTGAGATTCACTAAAGACATTGATCTTCTTTGCTCCCAACTCCTTAGCTAATCCAAGGCTAGCTAGCATGGCTTCATACTTGGCTTCATTATTGGTGGCTTTGAATCTGCATCTTACTGCTTGCTCTATGTTGTCACCTTGAGGTGATGAAAGGACGAGTCCAAGTCCACTTCCATGCTTGTTGCTTGAACCGTCCACAAAGAGTTTTCATGTTCCAGCTGATTCTTCTTCGGTGAGGCAACATAACTCTTTGTCTACCTAAATTGAAAGGTTAGGCATAAATCGTTCACAAAATCAGCTAGTACCTGTGACTTCAATAAAGTACGTGGCTTGTAGGATATGTCGTGTTCACTTAGTTCGACCGCCCACTTGGCTAGTATGCCAGATAGCTCCAACTTGTGAAGGATGGTCTTCAGGGGGTATGTTGTAAAGACCACAATTGGATAACATTGGAAGTAGGGGTGAAGCTTCCTTGCTGCATGTACGAGGGCGAGGGCAACCTTGTCGAGCAAGTCGTATCTTGTCTCTGCGTCCAATAAGGACTTGCTAACGTAGTAGACCGGTGATTGTTTACCCTCATCCTCTCGGACTAGGACTGCATTGATTGTTGTTTCTGACACCGCAAAGTAAATGTATAATGTTTCATCGTCTTTGGGTTTAGATAGAAGCGGCGGGCTCGTCAGGTATTATTTCAGCTGGTTGAGCGATTCCTCACATTCTGGCGTCCACTGAAATGTTTTTGACTTTCTTTATGTATTGAAGAATGGATAACAGCGTTTCGATGATCTCGAGATGAACCGGCTAAGGGCCGCCACTCTCTCTGTGAGCTTTTGTACGTCTTTGAGGCATGTAGGGGATGCAGTTCTCTGTACGGAGTCGATTTGAGCTGGGTTGACTTCTATCCCTCTTTGGGTTACCATGTAGCCGAGAAATTTCCCTGCAGTCACACCAAATGAACATTTAGTTGGATTGAGCTTCATATTATACTCACAGAGTATGCCGAAGAATTGTCGGAGGTGGTCGATATGGTCTTCTGCTTGTAGAGACTTCACGAGCATGTCGTCTATGTAGACCTCCATTGTTCTCTCCAATAACTCTTCAAACATCCTATTAACCAAACACTGGTAGGTTGCTCCCGCATTCTTCAATCAGAATGACATATATTTGTAACAATAGATGCATATGTTGGACATGAAGGCTGTCTTCTCCTGATCGTCGGGATGCATCAATATCTAGTGGTATCCGAAGTATGCATCTATGAAGCTAAGTAGCTCATGTCCGGCTATAGTGTTGACGAGCATGTCTGTGTGAGGCAGTGAAAATGAATCTTTAGGGCACGCCTTGTTCAAGTCTGTGAAGTCTTTGCACACTCGCCATTTGCCATTCTTTTCCTTAACGACCTCTCCGATCAGCCCGGTGTTCGGAAGTTGCTTGATTTCATCATTGATGACTCTATTTATTTCTGGAGTGAAATTTCTTCGCTTTTGCTTCGTTGGGAGGTAGTCGGGATCGACATTCAACCTGTGAACAATAATATTAGGGTGAATACCCGTCATGTCTGCATGGGACCAAGAAAAATAATCATAGTGCTCAGAGAGAAATTGAGTGAGTCTTTCTCTGAGAGAGGGTTCTAGTTGTGCTCCAATCCGGACTTTGTTGTTCGGGAAATCTAGATGAATGGAGACTTTATCTAACTCCACCATATCAGGTTAGTCAGGTTGGACGGGTTGACTCAGTTTGGGGTCAGATGATTCTCCTTGTTGTATTTTACTATAATACAGCTTGCTTTGCTTTCACTGTTGTTTTATAACACGATCTGGAATCCCTTGGGTCTCCTCGAATCTCATTCACTTCCCATTTGGTCGGGAACCTTAAGACTTGGTGGTAAATGGATGGTACAACCTCCATTTCGTGTATCCATGGTCGGCCTAGGATGACATTGTAAGCTAGGGTGGGCATCGGTCGGTCGGTTCGACCGACCGACCCAAAATATGAAAATAGACAAACCGACCGAACCCATATACTGCCAACCGACCCAATCGATTTTGGTCTTATGGACCGAACCGAGCCGACCAGAAACTTTTCAGTTAATTTCGATCAGTCGCCAGCTAGAAAGCACTAGAGGCGGAGTTGCGGCTCGGATCTCCTCTGGCGTCGCTAATCGAAGGCTAATGATGAACAGGGTCTGGTTAATTGGCCACTTGTTGTGGTTAATTGAGGGAGGATTTGGCAAATTAGGGTTCTTAAGTGAACTGTGCCATTGGGTTGCGGAAGAGGGATTTCAGTGTCGAACGACGTGTGGCTTTCACTGTCGTCATCATCATCGTCATGGAAGAGGTTGATTCGGCAAGAGAGAAGGCTTTGTCGTTTGAAGGCTGCGATTGAGAGTGGTGGGAGTCCATGAAGTGGCTGTAGTGGTGCGGTGATGAGTGGCGGTGGCGTTGAAGGGTAGAACTTAGAAGGTGGAATTGGAGTGGAGACTGAGAAGTGAGGACTGAGAAGAGGATTTAGGAGTGGAGCGGTGGGGGATAGCCAGATAGGGGAAAACTAGGGTTAAAGTATATGTATATATATATATTATATTAAATAATAAATATTATTATTAGAAGTTTCGGTTGGTTCGGTTGGTTCGGTTCACCAACTAACCCAAATGTACAAAAATGCAAGCCAACAGAACTTCTTTCGATTTTTGAACCGACCGACCGAACCCTATTCGGTTTTTGAATCGACCCGACCAAAACTCATCGGTTCGGTCAGTTTTTTCGGTCCAATTTACATCTTGCACACCCCTATTGTAAGCGGAGGGGGAGTCCACCACTAAGAAACGTGTGCATAGGTTGGCCCCTTCAGTATAGACGAGCAACTCGATTTCTCCAATGAGGACGGTTATATTCCTAACAATCTTAGTCTCGTCAATTCCCATTTCCCTGAGAGTAGACAAAAAGAGGACATTGGCAGAGCTGCCATTGTCTATTAGTACACGCTTGGTTAAACAATTTGTAATACAAATTGAAATTACTAAAGCATCGTGATGAGGATTAAGTAGGCTGTTTGATTCAGATTTGGTGAAAGTGATGGTTTGTGCCGGTAAGATGGTTGTGCTTCTTTGAGCTTTCCCATGTTCTGGTTAGAAATGACCAGCCTGTCTGGTGTGTCTTCAGGCTGCTGTGTGAGTGATTCCACTTACTTCTGATTTGCCGGTTTATCACATTCACTGTTTGATCAAGTGTCGGCGGTCTAGGCGGGATGACATCTGCATTACTTTGCTGACGTCATTGGGCTTGTTGCAAGGTCTGACGTCTTTTGCCAGTAAGGAGGTCGGTCTGGTGACCATGCTTTAGTAGGTGCGATAATTCTAACTTCAGCGCGATGCTATCTTCTGTTCGGTATCCATGAACAGCATGGAAATTGCACCATTTCAACTTGTCTCTTTGATCAGCTGGTGTCGTCATCTTTTCTGGCTATTTAACCTTGTTTCCAAGTCCCTTGAGAGCTAGGACCACCTCAGCTGGCGAGATGGATAAGTTGTAGTTGGGTATCTCTTGACTTTCATGTTGTCTTGTCTCGTAATGGCGGTCATATTGTCTCCTTCTGTATTCTCTCCGTGAAGGCGGGTAAGGCTCGGACCGCCTATTACTCATTCTCTTATCCGCCCTAAAGTCTCTTCTAGTGTTTCTGCTTGGTGAAGATCGGTGATGGTTGTATTGATCTTCCTCCCACTTGATCTGTGCCCATGCCTTGGCTAGGACATCTTCCATTGTTCTGCAAGGATACTTGGTGAGATCCTTGTATAGGTCCGAGTGGGGCAGGAAACCTTTTCAAAAGGCAGTGATCGTTGTCTGGGTACTGCAATCGGTTATGGACACCTTTTCTTTGTTGAAGCGGCCGATATAGTCTCGAAGAGACTCACCACGTCGTCACACCACGGCATAAAGATCCTCTGATATATTTTCAAGTTTCCTGCTACTAGCATATGCTGCACGAAAATATTCGTTAGTTGAGCAAAACTTGACATAGAATAATTAGGAAGATTAGTGTACCACTGGAGGGCCGATGCTGTTAGAGTAGAACCAAACCCCTTACACATGAAGGCCAGCCTCAATTCACGAGGAATTGCGGCGGTGAACATCTTTGCTTGTACTGAGCAATATGATCTGTCGGATCAGTCATATAGTCGAACATCTGCATGGTGGGGAAGTTGAATTTGACGGGCATCTCGACCAAGGCAATTTCATCCACGAACCTTATTCGGTATAGCAGTTCTCCGAGCTCTTGTGGATTGGTGCCGGTACACCAAGAATTCGCTCGATCAGGGCCTCAATTTTGGCCAACTTTCGTGCCAAGTCCTCATCTCTTATTGCATAGTGGCCGGTCATGGCTGGTTGAGCGAACTCGTTGGCAAACAATTGATCTTGAGTGATTTCTCTTTGACCGGTTCCGATCGTTTGTTGGTTAACATTAGCCGGTGGAATCATTTGGTTGGGTACCAATATGGTAGTTGCGTGCCTCCAATAACAGTATTACTCATTGCTACACCGGGGGTGGTTAAGACAGTTCAAGCATGTTGTCTCCCGGTGGTGATTGTTCTATCTGGTCGGGTTATTCCTCTAGTTCCGGTGGCGTCCAGGTTGATTTGCCCCAAATCACGTGCTTGCTCAAGCGCAGACGGCAGAACGTTGATACTTGCATTTAAAATACCATGAGCCATATCAGTTGGGTTACCAATGACATTATGGTTTTATTACCGAAGGTGATAGGTCCATCATGAGAGAGTTGGATCCATCATTGCAAGTGATAGGTGTGTCTCCCAGAGGCTGCATGGGAGGCACTTGGGCCCGGAAGCTGGGAGGTTTGATGATCTCGATAGAATCCAAAGCCTCGAAATGGTCGTACAAGTTGACGTTCTCCTTTCCAACTTCTTGCATCTCTCCTACTCCCGATTCATCTGCTCAATGAGGGCAGTGATCTGGGCTGCTAAGTCAGCCTGGGCAGCCATGTTAGGTGCGTCGGGAGTTTCAAATCTGTCACGTCCGTCAGACATGATTGATGGTTGAAGAGATCTATGGAAAGTGCATTGATTTGCTTGATTGCTAGGGTCCCACGGTTGGTGCAAAATTGTAGATGTTAAATCTACAATTAAGGGTGATGTCAAGCACGTCAGGTTGATCGGGCACTAGCAACCTGTTAACACAACACGAACAAAACATGAATGCCCTTGGGTGAGCACCGGTGGGGTGTATCGACCGAAGAGCCTCCGACGCTCAAGTAAGTAACGATGTAATGAGAAAATTATTGAAAAAAGCGAGTAAAAAGGATAGTTGAGAATAATGATAGATCCGGATAGCCGGAAGCATCTGAAGAGTGAAAACAGTGACAAGTGAGTGATTTGGTAGCAGCCCGACAGCAGAGGTAGAAAATGTTTCTATGTCAGGCCGATGAGAACAAGAAGATAAGGCGGCGGAAAGTAGAAAAGAGATGGAGAGAGATCGTGTAATAGTGTGAGTATTAGTCAAGGTGTGTATCTCGTGGCCTAGTCGGGCTGTATATATAGAAATTACCAACCCCTTAGAGTTCAGTGGCACCAGCCAACCCGCTAGCTAGCTTTTGGTACGTCGGCCTTATCCATCCGTTCTACCACTCTCCTTCGTTCCTATGTTCATGAAACCGTCAAAATATATCTTGACAATGTCAGTCGGGCTAATTTGATAGACCCTTAATAGTTTAAGCTTAACTGCTTGAGTATGGATGATTTTAGGCATATCACATTATTTATTGGGCAGATTTATTTGTCTCGTCCAGGATAACGAAATGAGTCAACTTGTGTCTAAACAATTAATACCAATTTTGCCCACTACAATAACCATATCGTAGACGAACCCAAATGGCGAAAGTGTAATACCTCGATCTTTTATAAGTCTTTAAGTTCGTCTTGATTGAGTTTATATGCCTTGAATGTGTGGCTTTGTGTGATGAAATTTCCGAGAAAATAAATTTTCTCGTGAAATTACTAAAATGCCCTTGAGTGCCTTTACGTGATTTTTCTCGTTTTGGTTATCCGAATTGATTGTGTGATGAATTGATTAAGCATTATTATATAAGTTTGAGTTTGAGTTAGAATTTCAAAAAATTCTGAGGAGTTTCGTTTTAAGATGAATAGTAACTTTTCTCGAGTTTTCACTGTTCATCAAATTTTTCCAAATGTCGTCTAATTAGTATTTTTTGAGTCTAAAAATTATTTTAGAAGATTTGAAATATGTTTGAGAGTCATCAGAGATCGTCTGAGAGAAATTCAAGTTGAAGGTCCAGAAAACCCTAATATGAATGGTGAATTTCGACTTTTTATTCGTTGCTCGAAATTTTAGTTTGAAAACTGGATTTTTGGATTCCTTGATTTATTTGGTGAAGTTTGAGACGAAGTAGAGAGTTTTTCGACGTCGAGAAAGAGTTGTGGTGAGTTTTAAGTTGTTTGGGAGTTTAATGAAAAAGTGGGGTTAAATTGCACTGGATAACTTTTTCTTGTGGCGAAATTTATATCGCGTTTTTGACCACCGGGTGCAACTAATTTCTAATTAAAACTATCCTACTCTCACCTATCTCTACTCTCTCTCGTGCGCTCTCTTTCTCTCTCTTTTCTCTCTCCCCCTTGGCCGACCTCTTTCACTTTCATCTCTCCTATCTCTCTTTTCGAAACACACACACACCAACACACACATAATTTCTCCATTGAAGGAGCTTGAGGAAGAAAGAACTTCTTGAAGAATTCTTCATCTTCATGCATCAAAATCATCAAGAGTAACTAAATTGATCATCTCTTTCATTTGTGCTTGGATTAAGCCATGAAAAATCCCTCTTTCCCTCCCTCTCTTGTTCGACCGAAATGGTCTTCTTGAGCAAAGAATCGAAGCCTTCTATTTCAGTTTTGATTCTTAAACACTTGAATATTTTTCATGCTTGAAGGTAGAAGCAAGAACTTGAATCCCTCCCTTCTCCATGATCGCTGAAATTCAAAGCCAAGGAGAAGAAGTTTGAGTTTGATTTCTAAGTATGTTGTTTATGATCTTTGTATGAGTATATGTATGAAAAGATGAAGGAAAAGTCATGGATGTTTACTTTCCTATGTGTGCCGAAAATTTAGGTATTTTTAGGGATTTCTATGCTCTTGTCTTGATCATGATTTAGATGATAGAATTGTGTTCTAGGAGTTTATTTAAGAGTCTCTGTGTGATTTATTGAATGAGAAAATTTCCATCTCTATTTTGATGAAGAAAAACCGATGGAATAGATTATAAAATTTGGAGTTTTTGATGTATTAATCTCGATATATGAGTTGATGATGTTAATGATAATTTTGAGTGTATAGAAGCATGAGAAAATGAGTAAAATGAAGAGTATGAATTTT
Organism: Schizonepeta tenuifolia; assembly: GCA_029490685.1. Taxonomy (NCBI): domain Eukaryota; kingdom Viridiplantae; phylum Streptophyta; class Magnoliopsida; order Lamiales; family Lamiaceae; genus Schizonepeta; species Schizonepeta tenuifolia. Next base: position 90,636,758 of record CM055955.1, on the reverse strand, counting down.
CCCTAATTTCTATGAAAATGCCGATTTATATGTGTATAAGAAGGAGTGATTGTTTTTGTGATGTTCTTGAGAAATTGATGAAAGAATGATGATATTGATAAAGATTAATGCATGAATATGTGAATAAATGGAAGAAAGGTATTTATTTGTTATTTTTCTTGGAAAAATCGATGCATATATGCATGAGGATTTGATGACTTTGTGATGAATTTGATGATATTTGTTTAGATTATGAGATCTTTTATGATATGAGGATGATTGAATAAGAGAAATGAGAAGTATGAATTTTTGTATAATTTTTCTCAAAAATTTCGAACTATTTAGGAGAATAGAGTTGATGATTTTTGATGTTGTATGTTAGTATTGCTTAATTAGATGATTGATAAATGATTTCTAGTATAAATTGAGCTTAAGTATAGAAGGAATCGAAGAAAGAAAATTGTTTGCCCAAAAAGATGAAAAATTCGAATTTTGTAAGCCTTAGAACTTGTGATTTTTGTTAATCTTGTGTTCTAAATATAAAATGAGGTTTGATTATTAAAATTGGAATTATTTGGAGTATATTAAAACTTGAAATCGTGAAAATCGGAATTCTATGGGAAAAACTCCATAATAGTCGAACAAAATGAGCTTAAGAAGAAGATTTTTCGTATTTGAGTTATTTGAGTGATTTGATGTCATATTCATGAAATTGAAATTATTCTAAGTAAGTTAGAGCTTTGAATTTTGAAAATCGAGCAAGTATTACTATATATATGAAACAGTCGATGATTATGAGTAAATTGAGCATGAAATTTTAAGTTCTTGATGTTGTTTGAAGTGTTTGATGATTGGATGATGAAATTGGAGTAAAAATAGCCAAGTTAGCTTTTTGAAAAGTTTGAATCCGAGTTAGTATGTGGAAGTTATCGAGTATTGAAGATTAAGAATGAAAATTTGAGTTTTCTTAAGTTAAAAATGAGATTAAGTAAAATTAATCATGTAATTAGTTAATTAGAAATATATTGAGTCATTTTACTAAGTTTAATAATTTTTCCGAGCATGTGCACGTTTTACGAGAAAAACGATGTAGACTTTATTCCGAGAAAAATTTATTAAGAGTTTGGATTTTAAATCCGATTTCATATTTGAAGTCTTTGATTAATTTTAAGAAAAATGAAACTATTTTCATTTAAATCTAATAACTTTTATTTTCCAAAGTTATAATCGAGCAGAGTCGAGTTAGCATGAGTTAATAACCGAGCATTGATTGAGTTTCCGAATTGATAATTGTGATTAAATGAATTTATGTGATTTCTAGGATTTTTCTAGAATTTTTAATTATATTTGGAAAATTTTTCTTTTTCCATTTATTTATCGAAGTCGATCGTTTACCTATCTATGAATGTCCGATTTCGGATGTGAAAGTCAGTATGTGAATGATTTGTGATATTAGAACCTGAGAATTAATCTCGTAATTTTCTGAGTTAGTTTGACTCAAGAAATCGAGAAAAACGAGATGTGTGATGTGAATAGTGATTTCTTGATATTTGTGAATTGTTTAAGATTAATTTGTCTAATGTTATCAAGTTATATTTTCCGAGTCTGAAAGTCTATTGGTTTAGTACTTGGGTAGAATCGAGAAATCAAGAAAGATCGAGTTAGACAAGTCGAGATAAGTTAAGAAATCCGAGTCAAGTAGAAGTCCTTCAGCCGAGCGTTAGAACTCGTTTTCGGTTTTAGAAAGTCGACTCGTCCTTATGAGATGTTATTCTTGAAGGAACGAGTGGATCTGAGAAGTAGACGAAGAGAAGAAAAAGAAGCTACCTAAACCCAAACCCTTTGCAGTCAGGTGGACTTTTTAACTGAAACAAATGGATGAATGTGATTACTATTATCATATTATGTGAGTTTTTAAATTAATTGACTTGCCATTTTATCTGAATTTTTTGTATGTATAATTATCTACTTGAGTTATTAATATCCTGTGTGAGACAGAATCGCACTTGTTGTTAATTGTTTGAAGTGACTATGAGCCTTGCTTCCGTTAGGCCAATCACAATGTTTGAGAAGGAGGCCTACTTCTCGACACAAGAGATTATGTGGTAGATTGATTCATACCTGCTGTTTATATTATATGTTGATTGCGCAGTCGTTTCAAGAAAAGAAAATAATTTTTGCATACACAAGTAAAATGTTTTAAACTGTACTAACACTTGTGATGCAGTGGCAAAGCAAGTTCAATTGTATAGCTTTATCGAGAAAAGTTTTAAATTATTTTGGTATGTGTTCACTGAGTATGAAGTACTCAGCCCTGCATGTATTTCAAAACGTTCAGGTTAGTTGGATAAAGATGGAGGAAGGTGCTCGGCGGTGTGTTTGTTTGTATGAAGTCGAGTCTTTTGGTTTAAGCTTGCAATTGCATATATATATATATATATCTAATTGTGGGACTTGAGTTTGATATTCCACTGCATAAACAACTACTCCCTCCGTACGTGAAATAATGTCCTACTTTACCCCTTTTTTTTGTACGTGAAATAATGCACTGTTTCACTATGCTGTACATTTATACCCCTAAAAGAACACTCATATTACATCAAATGCCCTTGTTGGACCCACTCACTAATTTTAACCCAATTTAATTATGGGTTACTAATCCTACTTAACCCATTTTCATTAAACTACCTAATTTATCCTAATCAACCCAACCCATAAACAAAACCCAGCCCAAAACTCACAAACCCTATTTCTCTCTGTCTGCGCCGATTCCACTCATTTCTCTCTAACGTGACGAAGAACCCTAAATCGATTTGCAAGCTTCTACTTCTCATTTCTCTGATTTCTCTCTGAAATTGAAGAACCCTACATCGAATTTCTGATTCTATCTCTCATTTCTTGCCATTCCCTCTCTTGTTGAAGAAGCCTAAATCGTTGCTCTGATTGTATCTCTCATTTTTGCGAGAACTCCTCCGATTGCCGATGGATCCACACACTGACAGTCTTGATTTAGAGAAGTTATGGGTTCCACCGGGGTGGGAACCAACCCCAAGCCCCATCGGCTCTGAGCTCCGCCGCGATTCGCCTGAGTTTTTGGAGGATCTATGGGTTCCATCCGGGTGGGAACCAACCCCTACTCAGTCAGATCCAGTGATGAAATGGGATGGCTTAAACTCAGTTTCATGGCAGCGCTGACATGCCCACCCTCGACCCCTATTAGATTTATTGCACCGCGAAGCTCACCGGCGACTTCGAATGGGATGGTGAATCAGATTTACCCCCTTCTACTCCTATATTCTATCAGGTTTGAGCTTTCTGTCTGTGGGGGATTGGCTGGTGATGCCTCATTTCTGATGCTCTATTTCGTTGTGGGGGATTGGCTGGTGATGACTCATTTCTGATGCCTTGATTTATGATTCTTAAATTCTGATGTTGGCTTCCCTCTGATGCTCGATTTATGATGTTTGATTTCTGATGTTGCCTTCTCTATCATGCTCGAATTGTGATGCTTGATTTATGATGTTGCCTTCTCTATCATGCTCGAGTTATGATGCTTGAATTCTGAGCAGTTTCTTGCCTGCCTTTGATTTGTGATGCTTGAATTCTGAACAGTTTGTTGACTGCCTCTGATTTGTATGCTTGAATTCTGAGCAGATACTATGTGATAAATGCTTATATGTTGCCTTGAATGTGATCCTTGAGTCAAAAACTGATATGAGTTAGATACTATATGAGATATCCTTGTTGCCAAAAACTGATATGAGTCAGATACTATATGAGATATCTTTGTTGCCAAAAACTGATATGAGTCAGATACTATATATGATCTCTTTGTGAGATGAGTCAGATACTATATGTGATCTCTTTGTTGCCAAAAACTGAGATGAGTCAGATACTATTTGATCTATGCTTATATGTTGCCTTGAATCTAAAATGCAGATAATGCAATGGTCTTGCTGATGCTCCAAACAAGTGAATAAGCTCTTTCATGTTTGTCCCTGTAAATCCTTACAAAAAATTGATCTACAAATCAGACCTCCTAATCTTCTAAACCTAGCTGGTGCAGTCCCTGAACTATGTTGTCATTGTTGAGTGTTGTCTCCTGCTCCTGCTCAAATCCATTCTCCTTTAGATACTCCCAACTGTCCTTCACTAGTTGTTCATCAACTTGAAGGCAGTCAGACAGTAAATCCAGCCTCTGTAGCTTCTCTTTGCCCATGTGTGGCACACTGTAGTTGTTGTTGCCTTTCTTCTTTATGATCTCATGAAGGCAGCCTTGCAATGTGAGAAACACATTGTTTAACTTTCAAGGCTCAAACTCTTCAAATGCTTGCTGTACATTCCTTATCATATCATCAACTGTGGCTGCCATCTTCTCATCCTTGAGTGATTGAAGTGCTCTGAAAAAACCAAGGTCATTTATGTTTGTGTCTGGTGAGTTTGCTGGTTGTTGAATGAGCTCAATATTCCACCCATCTGCTTCTGCTGCTGCTCTGAAATCAGGATCATCATTTGAAAAATGTGGCTTTGCATTATCTTGTTGTATTATTATGTGTTTGCTGAAGTTGCTTGGCTACTTTGCCTTCACAATGGGTATCATCTGCAGCAGTTATTGAGTTATTGAACTAAGGGTTTGCGCCGCCGTTTTTGCTGGTTTTTTCGGCAAGCACGGTTCCGGCGGCCATGGCGACTGCTTTAACCTCTGAAATAACGTCTCCTCTTTCTGCTGTTGTGATTCCGGCGAGTACTACTGCTGCTACAACTCCGGCAGCCCTTGTACCGTCCTCTTTGACGGTATTTTTGCCAGGTTGCGCAGCTTCTCCTTCGACTATGCTGCTTCCGCCGCTTGTTGATACTGCTATGACGATGCAAGGTGGAAATATGCTTCATGCGCATTCAGGTGACGTTAACTTGGTGCGCTCCTCTCAGAATTTTCCACTGTTGCCCTCTTCCAATGCCGGCAGCCCTTCTCTCTGAATTTCGGCTTCAGTTTCGGAAAATTTTCATGGGGTTGCTGTAATTTCTGATGCCATGCAGACTCATACTAATGGAAACTCTAATGTTTTGGTTGCATTCCGATGTTTTGACTCTTCGGGGACTTTTGCAATAGTTTTGAAGCAGCACACAAATAATGTTCCCACGCATAGCTTCCACATGTTCCAGCCCATCATGAAGGGAGATATCCTCTCTCTTTCTTTTCCAGAATCGGTGTTTGAACAACAAGAAAAATTATTTGAAGATTCAGTGTTATTAGGCGCATTCTCTTGAAGTGTGGTCAGAGGCTTCGCCCAACGCTGCAGATTCAGCATGATTTGCAGCAGATTTGGAAATTCACATCTAGTTAGAGATTGGTCATGTTGGGTAGAGAATATTTTGCGATTCGCTTCTCTGTCAAGGCAGACTTTGATTTAATTCGATGTCCATCTTCTTTTCCTCTCCCGTATGGATCCTTTTCAGTGCGACGTTGGGTTGAAAACTTTTATCCGTATACGATACAACAACATATCGCTCAGGTTTGGGTACGGATCAAGAAGTTTCCTTATCAGTTGTGGGAACTTAAATACATTTTGGTAGTGGCTAGAGCTGTAGGGCAGCCGGTGGAAATAGACGGTCTATCTTTAAAAGGAAATATGGGCTTGTACGTTCGAGTGTTGGTGGAGATTGATATGACCAAGGAAAGGGTTTATGAGTTGCTGATTAATCGGGGTGTTAAATCTTTCAAGGTGGAATTTGAATATGAAAATTTATCTCTCTTTTGTTCTCATTGCTTTATTTTGGCCATTCGGTGGAGAGATGCAGGAAGTTGAATGAAAAGGAAGTGAAGGCTCCAAGGATAGTCTCAAAATGGGTGCAAGTAGGGAAGAAGGATCCTTCCCCAAATGATGATAATAATATGGAGGATAATAATGGAGGGAGTAACTTTGGTGGAGGAGTTCAAGATGGGACCGGAAATGAGAAAGCGGCTAATCGGTCAAAGAATGCTCAAAATTCTGATGATATATCTTCGAATAACATTATGGGAATAAAGATTATGAGGTGGGTAACTCTAATAATCCTATCATTAGTCCAAATCGGTTTGCTATTTTCGAGAATGTGAAAGCGAATGAGAAAGCAATAAATGAGAACTCTGATGATTTGGAGAAGAATATGGCCTTAGGAGTAGGGGGAAACGTTCAGTCTTATGAAGAAAATCTAAATCAGGTTGATGTCCCATTGAAGGAGGCAGCAGGGGGGACAAAAGAATATTTTAATGAAAAGGAAAAGGAGATCAATGCTGCAGCTGATGATCCATGTTCGGAAAAGGAGGGGTTCGGCTCGACTGAGGAGGATCATCAAAGGTTTATGGATCTTGCTGCAGAACGACGTGGGAATGAACATGAGCCTTCATATGATACACGTAAGGATGACTGTTCATCGATCAATACCCCCAAAGCGGGGCAGTTGACGGATCAAAAGTTGAAGAGGAAGCAAAAACCATCGTCTGTTGAATAAAAGGCCTCTGGCAAAGTTGTGGTAAGGCCGCCAGTTTCCAAGAAATATAACACTAGAAGCACAGGCGGGGGATCTGCAAACATAGTGATTGTGGATGCTTCGACCTCGCTGGCCTTCCAAGCTATGGATGCTGCTATGGATAGCATTTTTTGAAGGAGGTGACCTTCAAAATTCAAGTCTTTTGACTTTTTTTCGGCGTTGCCGTTTTTCCAAGAGTTGTTGGATGGCTCCGATAGCTCGTTTCAATACAGTGGCGGATTTAATTTGTTTTAAATTTAGGCCGCTGTTTAGTTAGATATCTAGTCATCTTAGTGTGAGAGATGGCTAGATTTTTTTCTTTTTCCTTTATTTTCTTTTTATTAACCCCTCCCCTTTTAGATAGGTTTCTTTTTTTTTTCTTTTTTTTTTTTTCTATTTCTTGTAATTTTCCTTTATTTTTTGTTTTGTCATTCATGAATACTTACCTGCTGCAGAAAAGTATCCTTCATTACTGCCCTGTTTATAGTCTGAATTGGCTTTTTTACCATTGTTCTTTTGGCTCTGTTTTTGTTGTTTCTTACTGCTGGCTCCTCATAAACAAATGGAATGCTGGCAAACTCGTCATCAAAGATGATGTTACCTATACTATCAAATATAGGTCTACAAACCATACATATGAACATGATCTTATCAATGTAAGTCTTGGATTTGCAAGTCCTGTGGGGTTCTACTTCATCATCTACAAAGTAATACCTGCCTTTGGTTTTGGTTAAGTCGAACCATTTTTCATCCATATTAATCACATTATACATTGGCTTAAAAGGTATTTTCCCATCTACACTTAAATTTCTAAGCTGTGTTAGGCTGAAATGAAGTCTGGTCAGCATGTTTTTCTGACTTAGAAATGGTTTTATAGCATTAGTATGAGTCTTTACCTTGAGATCTTTAATCCACTCTTATACAAGCCTCTTACTGACCCCAAGGCTCAATGCAAGTTTCCTGATTGTTTGCCTCTATAAAATTGATAAAGATTTGATTTTTTCTGCATCAAACAATAATGTATCCTTATGTTTTGTTCCCTTTTTCTTTGAAATAACTGAAACAGGAACTTCCAATGCAAGTTGTGGAGAAGCAGATTTCCAGATCCTCCAAACTGTCTTCAAATCAATTTTGAAGAGTTGGGCAGCTTCATTTTTGGCTCCATGGTGAAGCTTACAGTCTGTACTGTGATGGATAAGCCACTGCACCACGTCATGACGCTCTAAATCTATCAAATCCGGCCTCCTCTTCATCTTCTTCAATTCAAGCTGCTGGTTTTTTTTCCTTCGGTTTTTGCTGTATTGGAGAGAGAAGCTCCTAAGCTGTAATGAATGCTGGAATCAGCATTGAATGCTGCTACTTATAGCACTTAGGCTTCTTAGGTGTTGTTTAAATTTCCCCCCAAAAATTTGCCTCCAAATTTTTAGTTTTAGTGGGAAAAATTTGATGTAATTGCTCTCTATTAGTGATGTGACTGTACTGTGTTGATATGAATTTATTTCTTCAATTTATTTACTTCACAGATTCCTTCCTTCTTCATTTCAGTTCTTCAATTAATTTTATTTCCTTAATGAAAATGATTCATTAAATTAGAAATCAGGAAGAAAAAAAAGAAATTAAATCTGCTTGATTAAATGAGAAATCAGAAAAAAAAAACGTCAATATGCTCGATTGAATGAGAAATCAGAAAAAAAACCTGTTAAGTCCATTACAGTAAATCAGGAATAAGAAAAAAAAAATTCTCTCCATATTTTTAAATTACAAAGGGAATTAAATTAAATAGAGTATAAAAGAAATGATAAAAGTCACATCCACCCACTATCTTTAATTTACAATTAACAAACTAAACATATATCATTACCACTACCCCTACTTTCTAACTTTTACCCACTCAAACTAACTTTACCAACTTTCTTATTCTACGTGCAAAAACTCAAATAGGGCGTTATTTAGCGTACAGAGGGAGTATGTTTTATTTGATTTCTTAAACTATACTCTGATATTTGTGTCGATACAATGAGCTTGATGCTCGAACTATTTCCTGTTTCCTATTATTATACTTGACTTGGATTCGAGATATCTTATTTATCTCTGACACTTGAATTATATATCAATGCTCATTTATTTGAGTTAAGAATTGAAAGCATGTTATTATTTGTTATTGCTTTCAATATATATTTTCTTGTTCCCGAGCATGATCTCTTGTTGAGTTATGTTTTATTCTGAGGTTTTACCCTCACTATCCAATGGATTCTAGTCGTTTTTATACACTGGAATTCAGGTTGTGACAAAAAGTGACAATCATATCGTGGACAGAGGGAGTATTTTTTTTATTAGGCTGTCTGCATGGGGTTGTCTCGAGACATGAACGAGACGGCAACCCAATAAAGACGATGCGATGTGGGAGGGGGTGGCTCGAGACCGGCTTAAGACGTGCGTGAAGTGCACACGGCCCTAAAAAAAATTCAAATCCTCTGCTCCAAAAAAAAAAAAGAAATGAATAAACTCAGGCATGAGAAACATGAGAAAAATCAGGCATTACAAAAAAAAAAATAAACAAAAAATCAGGCAGCAAACATAATCAGGCAGCAAAATAAATTTAGGCAACAATAATTAAAAAAATAAAAAAATAAAATTAGGCAGCTACATAATTTTTTTATTATGTACTCCTTCCGTACGTGAAGCCGTACGTAAAGCCTTGCCCTACTTATCCCCTTTTTTTGTACGTGAAGTAATGTCTTATTTCACTTTATGTACATTTCTAATCCTAAAGAATCTCTCATATTTATATTCAATTGCCATTATTGGACCCACACAACCACAACCACCCACTCTCTTTCATTTGAACCCATACAATCATAACCACACATTTTCTTTAATTTGCAATTAACAAACTAAACCTATGTCATTAACAATACCCCTATTATCTAACTTTTTTAAAATTTGAATCAATGTAATTTTCCAATTTTCATTAATTAATAGAAATTCTAATTTTAAAAATTAAAGTTAGAGACACTTTAGAGACAATTGGATTGCAGGTATAGTGTCTCTAAGTGAGGAAATTAAAGTTAGAGACACCTTAGAGACACTATCTAAGGGATGCAAATAGCTTTAGACTTTATGCAATACGGGATGTAATTTGGTGTCTAACAAAGTGTTCCTTCCGTCCATAATATCCTTGCCACATTGTGGACGACACGAGTTTTAAAAAATTTGTGAGTAGTAGTGGGTGTATTGTTGTGAATGTAGTAAAGGTCCCACAATAAATAGTAAGAAATGTAATGTTGAAACTATAATGTGTTATGTGCATCCTACTACTAAATATGGAAGTGGCAAGCATATTGTAGACGGGCCAATATGGCGAAAATAGCAAGGATATCGTGGACGGAAAAAATATACTGAACTTAAGTTGTTCAGAACAGAAAAAATATACTGAAGTTAAGGATATCATGGACAAAGAAAATGAGTTATCAGGCCAGTTGTCATTTTCAACTGTGTACGCATCCTTAGTTACTGCAACAAACAAAGTTGTTCGACTACGTATATATTTTAATAGCAAGGACAATGCTTCTGGCCACATTATCCAACCCCACAAGTTTTCTTTCATCATTGGTGTAGTCCTTCTTTGTTGTATGTAGTACTATGCTGGACTGGTTCACCGTCTTTGGAATCACATCATTCTCTTTATCAATGATTTGAATAGGTCCATTATTAGTGATGACTTCCCACATGATATCATGATAAACAGTGAGAGCGCTGGTGATTCTTAACATCCAAAGCTTGTAGTTGGGTATATCGAGTATTGGTAGACTCGGCCTGTGATGGTTAGAATCCATGCTGCAGAATGCACTATCTTTGAAAGAAAAGATTTTTCAAGAAGATCTACTCAAAGTTTCGTTATAAAACACTTTTCGACACAAAGACAACGATTTTGTGAACCACTGCTCTGATACCATTTGATAGTCCCAAGACGAGGTACTGGTATAGTGGGGGTGAATACACCACTATACAATTTTTTCTTTTCAAAATTTACTGACCACTTTTAAGAGAATCGGAATATCAGTTATAAATCATACTGAATATAACAAGTATAATTCAATTGGAATGACAACTGATGCAATGCGAAATGTGGTGGAATGGTCCTCGTCAGATTGAAAAAGCTTTTCTTTTTTTCAAAGATAACTGAGTGATGTTTGATCACAGTTAGTATAAAGAGTTAGTGCAGAATTGATTTGTAGAAAGTATGAAATGAGATACACAGTCAAATACTACAAATACAGAATGTAGAAATGTAAACGATAAAGATTTTTTACGTGGTTTGGAGCAAAATCTTCTATGTCCTATCCATTTCCCTTATGAATCCCAGATGAGTTGATTTCAAAATCTAAGATAGACAAAATTTGAACTCATGAGGGTCGGTTGAGTTTTGGTATCAATTAAAAACCATTATAATTTTCCCAACAATTTGTCCACAAAAATTTTGTCATATTCATTTATAGTAATATATATCACACAACTCACTCACTTTATCATTCACACAGTACACAATTTAAAACTATATCAAAGTACGAGACCTTTTGTTAGGAAAATTAGTAAGGTTTTGATATATACCAAAATTTAACTTACATAACCGAGTAGATATGCCTTTGAGTCTTATAGCCAGAGCTTATTGTTTAAGAATAAGGACTTTCTTTACAGGATCGAACTGAAGAAGTCAGCTGAAGATCAAGGCCAAGTGAATCAAGTCAGAAGACCACTCAGTTGACTCTAGAGCTTAACGATACAGTTAGTTTTGAAGTCCGAAGAAGAAGACTTGGAAGTTTGACTAAGAAGACTTGGAAGTCTAAAGAGAAGACTGGACTTGAATTCAAAATTTAAATTAGCAAAAAATGTACAGACAGGCCGAAACTTTCCTTATTTGGACCGATAGCGAAGACATGCTGAAAAGCAAGACTCACAATTACAAGTTTAGGAAAGTTTGCAGAGTAGGTGAAGAAGCCATCCCTTTCATGGATCCTGGATATGTTTAGTCATTCTGCTGAAGTTGATCATTCTTTTGTTAATCTACCTAATGGTAGCTCCGTTGGTGTTAGTAGGGTTGGTACTGTCATTCTGTCCCCATCTATTCAGCGTGAAAATGTTCTATATGTGCCTTTTTTCAGCTACAATCTCATCTTAGTTAGCTCCATCACATACACATCTCAACGTTCAGTCACATTTACTTATCTTCCTATGTTGTTCAGGTAGCTTCACAGGGGATCCAGATTGGGAATGATAGAAGAATTGGAAATCTCTATGTTTTAAATACTGGCTTCTCTGTTTCTGTCAACAACACAAATGTTAGTGTTTCAGCTGTTGTTTCTGCCGCTGTTTGGCACTCTAGACTAGGTCATTTGTCTTTCAATAAGTTGCTAAAGATAACAAAGTCTTGAATCTTGATTCTTGTAAACACTATCTCTGTGAGACATGTCCTATTGCTAAGCAAAAATGTTTACCTTTTCCTAATTATACTCAGACTGTTGTTGCTACATTTGATCTTATCTATTGTGATGTTTGGAGACCATATCAAACTCCTACTTCTTAGGGTTATTCTTATTTCTTAACTATAGTATATGATTATTCTAGATTTGTCTGGACATTTTTGTTAAAAGTCAAATCTGATGTTAAGTCTGTCTTAACTCAATTTTCCCATACTGTATCCACTCAGTTTGACACAAAGATCAGGTGTGTTCGAAGTGACAATGCTCCTGAGTTTAACATGAGTGCCTTATACTCTCAATTTGGCACTGTAGTTCAATATTCTTGTGTCTCCACTCCTCAACATTTATTGAATGTGGCTAGGAGTTTGTTGTTTCAATCTCATCTTGTTATTAAATATTGAGGGAATGTGTTCTCACTGCTTCCTATCTTATTAATAGAATTCCTTCATCTGTTCTTCGTGCTCACATCACTCCTTTTAAATTGTTGTTTGGTACATCTCCTTCTTATTCTCATCTCAAAGTATTTGGATGTCTTTGTTTTGTTTCCACTATTGATCGAGATAGATCCAAGTTCTCTCCTCGTGCTACTAAAATCAGTTTTTTTGGGGTATCCAGCTGGATACAAAGGGTACAAAGTTCTCAATATTGAGACGCACTCTCCTCCTAACATTACCATTTTCTCTCCTTCCATTGCTAAGGCATAAACGACCTTCTTCTTTCTCTTCTATTGTGCCTCAACCATCTTCTATTACCACTAGATCAGGTCGTGTGAGCAAAACCTCAACTCATCTTTTTGACTATGTGCGTAATTCCAGTAACTCCAGCACATCTCTATATCCTCTTAATCAGTATCTCATATATTCCAAGCTTTCTAAAGCTTACCTATTCCTGAACCTGCTACGTATGCTCAAGCTACTCTATATCCTGAGTGGTTGAAAGCTATTCAACTTGAGCTTGAGGCTTTGATCAGGAATAATACATGGACTATTACACTTCTTCCTGTTAGGAGAATTGTCATTGGATGCAAATGGTTGTTTAAAATAAAATTCTTTGCTGATGGGTCTTTAGATCGATATAAAGTCAGACTAGTGGCTAAGGTATATACTCAGCAAGCAGGTATAAACATGGTTGATACCTTTTCTCTAGCGGCCAAGCTCATTATTGTAAAGATTCTTTTGACTCTTTCTTTTATCATGGGTTGAACTTTGTGCTACTTGGACATGAATAATGTTTATCTTTACGTGAAGTTAGATGAGGATATATACATGGAACTGCTTGAAAGCTTGCTCAATCAGGGGGAGCCTTATCCTATTGGTACTGTGTGCAAACTTAATCGATTTCTTTATGATCTTAAACAAGCATCTAAACAGTGGTACTCGAAATTTTCTAAAGTTCAAATCACTCAAGCATCTAGGCTGCATGCATTCATGCAACGCTTTGAGCTAAGAAAGCGTGCTTCTCTTTTCCTACGTTTATCCTTTTAGATATTTTGTGCTGAGTCAGCATTTCTAGTTTAGCTATATATTGGAGCTCACTTACATTTCTAATTCACGTTGAACGTTTGAGAATGTCAAATTTCCTTTCCATTATTTCTTCCTACTATAATAATTGGAACTATTGTTAGTGGAGGCTTATGACTTATGAGTATTAACGACGGAGATTTTAAAGATAAAAAAAAAAGAAGAAGATCATTTAATAAGTTTTTACTTTAATTATGAATTATAAAGAGTAAAATGGGCCTATATCTTGAATTGTCAAAATTAAAGAAAGGAGTTCAATTCAAGCCCGAATAAGGGTAACCAGAATAATGGGCCGGCCCATCATAGTCTAGGAGATACTGTCTGTATGTACCCTGCTCTCTTTACCAGAATGCAGCTAGGAAGAGTGGCATCAGCTTTTGATTTAGATCGATAGTTGGAGAAGAAAAGCTCAGCAGAAAACCGGAAATATGAACACTGACATTACGTCGGCGGCGAAGCCGGAGTACCCCGTGATAGATCGCAATCCTCCATTCACGAAGACCGTCGCCAATTTCAATACCCTCGACTACCTCCGCCTCTCCACCATCACCGGCGTTTCCGTCGTCGTCGGTTACCTCTCCGGTACCCCCACTTTATTCTTCACGCATTTTCCTCATTTCTGAATAAATGCCTAAACATTTGATGGCTCTTTTTTTTTTATTCATTTTGTGCGATCGATTGAATTTTTTAGGGATTAAGCCTGGGATTCGGGGGCCGTCGATGGTGACGGGCGGTCTGATTGGGGTGATGGGAGGGTTTATGTACGCTTACCAAAATTCTTGCGGCAGGCTCATGGGATTTTTCCCCAACGAAGGCGAGGTTGCCAAGTACAAGAAAAGAAGCATTTGAATTTTCCTAGGGTTTCTGCGTAAGAAAGTCAATTCCTCTTGCTGATTACATTTGGGGTTTTTGTGATAAATGCGAACGAATTGTATGCTGTTCTCAATAATTAAGAGGTGGTTGCTGAAACTCGGAATTACATGTATTCAGATTGCTGCTTGATGAATTCAACTGGCGTTTTTTATGCATATTTGTATCTGTCTTTTGGTCTGTTTTAAATATTGTTGCAAGTTTTCTTAGCCACAGTATTCTCTAAATTGTTGTAGAGTGTGCAATCATATATGCGTGTGATTTGCATACGAATACATGAACTATCCTGTTACTACAGCTATTACTGATTGAGCAATATCGTTAGATGGTGTGTGCAATTGTCTGGATGAATAGGTATATTTGTTTTATCCTTCAAACAGCAAAGGGCTAACAGTGATATGATTGTTTTTCTTGAAGAGTTAGCTTTAAGATGTGAAAAGAAATTGATGTTAAAGGGTATAGTTATATGTGAAGACTAATATCTGATTCAGAATAGCTGAATAGTTCATAGATGCAATATGGCTTCAACTTCAATGGATATGTTAAGGCCTATGATACCTTCATGTTTCCGTGGAATATTATAGTCTTTAGTGTTTATTGGCTGAGAAATTTTGCAACTATCATGGGAATGAACAACGTCATTCCCATGTTGAGATAACTAGTTGCTCTTAGACAACATGTTGAGATAGTGATGAAAGAGACCAAATGTGCGTATGTGTATTAATATTCGTTGCTATGTGCATTTCTGAACAATGATGGGCTAGTTTCACAGGGTTCTTGCTACAAAACTCTGTTTTAAACTTGTAGTCAAGTGATAGAAAGCTCAGCTTGGCCAGTCTCCATGGTTTCAGCACCCCAATCATTGTACTAGGGTCTTTAAGTGTGCATATCTACAAGGATTAGTTCCAAGTCCTTAACAGATTTTCTCCTTGTCATGAATGGGACTCTTATTTTATCACCAAAAGTTTATTTACCGCGCGGGTGAAAAGTGTCGTATGTCATCTCATTTAGCATCTGTCTGAAAATTGCATGGTTGGTATCTTTTGTTATTCGGAATTGTCAGTCTCATGGGAATCACTTAACCCATATGACATTTACCAATCCGTGTTAGAGGGTGTTTGGCTAAGCTCATAAGGTCCTTATAAAGCTCCTTATAACCGCTTATAAGTTGTTCACTATTTAGAATTTAGGAGCTTATAAGCTGTTTTAAAAAGCTTATAGCTAAAGTTCATTCCTTCTGTTAACAAAATTACTCTTAGATATCTTCTAGCCTCCGTTTGGTTGAGAAAAGATAAAATTTAAGATACTGTAAGAGATGGAGAACATTTTTTTTTTTTTGAAAACATTAATCAGGCCTTCAAGAAATATGTTTGGTTGGTCCGATATTTTTATTAGACATCATGACTAATTATATTATTTTATTTTACTAATTTACCCCTTGTTGCCCATCGTCGTCTCCATCCACAACATAGTTTTTCTCTGTGTTTCTCTTTCTCTTTCTGTTTCACTCCTCTTGCAAAATCTCAATGAAATCAGTCCAAATCCACCTATAATTTCTCTTCTCTCCCCAAAACATCAAATGATCTCTTAACTGTTGATTCATAAGTCAGATTCAGTGCCCTCGCTCTTTCTCTTGCAATCCCCAAAACATCAAAATAATTGATCCCTCACATGTCGGTAAAGGGAAATAAGTTCATGTATCCTCCTTAAATCACCTCTGTCAGCACCACCACCATGACACTCTCATTCTCAATCCCGTTGTGCTGTTGACCCACGCAGCCTGTGCGTACGCCACCACCATCTTACAGTTCTCAATGAAATCGATGAGAGATGGAGCATGGGATGAAAGGTGTGTTGATGAGGAGTGAGAGAGAGAGGCTAGAGATGCAGCAGTAGAATTTTGATGGTGGATTTGGATTTTGGAAGGACCAAATGGTATTTTGCCGAGATAATTAGTTTTGTCATAGGGGTAACCCTCCGACTCATAGTCGGGTGATTGAATCTCACGAGCATCTTATAAGTTTGCATGATTTGTAGACTATTGTATAAATGCCAATTTATTACGTATGTATCTCAAACAAAGATTGTGGAATACTCGGAAAAAAAAAAAATGAAATCAAAAGTAATATGAGTGGTTTTTAGTGCCCAGTCTAATAAGTAGACGTGGAGTAATCTAAACTTGGCCCCTTTGTATGGCTCTAAATATATGCATAAGAAGGTGATGGGTGCATTATTGATTCCTCTGTTCAGATATGTATAGTGCTCAAATATTGTTCCCAACAACGATCGCAAATTATCCGAGCCGCCACGACTACTGGCCTCGCAGAAATAAACCCGCCGCCGGCGCCATTAATATTGCAGTCCCATTAGCTTCAACTTCAACTTCAAGTTCAAGAGCAATTCGAGCTGTGGACGATGGCATCTCCGCTATCACTTCCGACCCGGCTCAGGCTGAGGTGACCTGGCAAATTGTGGTTGGAACTCTAGGTAATTTTTGTATTTAATTTCTCCTTAAATCAAAATAATCTAAGCTTAACCTTAACGTAACTAATTTCCGGCAGCTGGTGTTGCTCCTTTTGTGGTGGCTGGGATTGAGTTCAGCAAGAGAATTGTACGTTAATTACCTAAACTATAAAACTAGGTTATTATATGTATATTGTGTGATGATGGATTGGAAATTGACAGGTGCAACAGAAGAATTGCAAGGTGTGTAAAGGGTCTGGGCTTGTTCTCAGAGACAATAAGTATTACTTTCGATGTCCTCGTTGCGGTATTTTTCTCACTATCTCTTTATCATATTCTTCCATTAATTATTATCACTATACATCTTCATTGGTTAATGAAATTTGAAAATATATTAATACATATAGCAAGTAACTATGGATTTTTTTAATAATTAAATTGAATTGCTCTAGATGTGTTATTATAATTAATTAACAGCAAAAAATAATTAATTAATAGCAAGAATTCGGTGGGAGCAGGTGGATTTTTGCCATGGCAATCGTGGAGGAGATTCTTCAGTGGTTAATAAGATGATGATATAGTGATATACTGATATTTCATACCAATTATAGGAAGAAGCTTCTGCATTTCTACAGCAGACTAATGTCCGGTTTTATATATGTTGTTGTACAGACTAAACATGCTTTAAAATATTAAAAATTAGATTTGTACTTACCTCACAATCTATCATTCATCCTATACGATATTAATTATTGTGTACGTCCGATTATCTAGTCACAAATTGAAATTTCGGGATTTTTTTTTCTAGTGTACTCATGAGATTGCAAGTTGCCGGATGTAGTGATATCTACTGTCAATGTGCTTCGCAACTTGATAGCACCATGATTCCTTACCGTTCGAAACTGCAACCTCATTATCATATTAAATTGTGATACACCTCGGTAAACTAGGAATCACATCAAGTTCTGCTAAGAAGTTTCTAAGCCATACAACCTCTTGGCAGCTTCATAAGCAGCCACATACATACTCGACTTCCATTGTGGATAGTGAAATGCATTTATACTTTACATTTCTCCACACAATGGCTCCACCTCCAAACATAAACACATAGCCTGATGTAGACTTTTGTTTGTCCTTATCAGCTTGATAATCGGCGTCTACATTACCTGTAATACCCCAGATATTTTCTTCCGACGAGAAATAAAAAATTTTCTAATTAATTAAGGCTTTGCACGCCTAAGTTAAGGATTTTCAATTCTAAGACTAACGGTGAAATCCGTTTCTGAAAATAAATTCCAGAAGTCGGTTGAACGACTACTGTATTAGGGTTTTCGCGTCCGATAAAATTTTCGTCCGAAAACTCAGATCGAAAAACTGTCAAAATTTACATTCACTTTTTCTTCGATACGAGTTCACCGGAGAAAATCAGTTTTTATTATTTTCCGGGCGAATTTTGGACTATCTTATCCCGACTTTTTATCGGATTTTGAAAAACGAATTAGGTTTTCCGAGTATGTGATTTATTTCTAATCTAACGGTCGAATTAGATTTCGTTGAATACGTAACCGACTAAGAATTTATTTCTTGACTTTTATAACGTCGTTCTAGACCCGTAAACGAGATATTTCCAGCAATTAAACCCCCCCTAAACCGCCACCTACATGTGAATTATCACCTTTGAGATATTTCTTTACTTTATGGAATAGTAACACCCTTAGTCATCCTCTATCCCTCTCTCACATTACCGCCATCTCCATCTCCCCATTCTCTCTCATTTTTTCTTCCATTGTTCTTCATCCTTCAAACTTTTCAAAGCTTCACAAGTCATCCGTCTACCGATCGATTTTACTTCCGAGTTCATATTCGGTACGGTAGGAACTTCTTCTACGTTATGAACCGAATAAAAATCATTTTCCATCAACTTCATTTTTTTTTTTCAAAAGTTTAGAGATGAAATAGGATGATGTTCTTTGATTAATTAATGTTATAGTATGCTTAGGAATAGATTTTATGGATCGAATCATGAAGAAATCATCCCCCCCCCCCCTTGAATATTGTTAATACCGAAATTTTGGAGAATTTTAGGGGTTTTTGTTAGTTCGATTTTCTTGATGATTGTTTGATAGATTAGTGTTCTATGTGATGTTAGATGATCACATGAATTATTATGGAATTTTCTAAAAATAAAAATAAAAGTGTAAGAGAGAAAGAATTGATGTTTTGATGTAGAAGATGTTATGATTTGCTTGATTTGATAATAGAAATGGTATGTAGTATGTTTGAGGGTTATATAATTTATTGAGATTTTTCTAAAAACAAAATGAAAAACGTAAGAGACGGAAACTCGTCGATAAGTTGAAACTCGTTAATAATTTGATTATATGGTTTACATATTAGTAATTCTTGATAGATAAGGAACGATGTTGTAAAGTTTGAGCGAAATCGGAGAACGTCGGATTTTCGCTAAGAGACGAAGAATCGTCGACAAGTCGAGATTAGATAATGATTTAGGTTTGTGATTCGAACCTATGTTAATCTTGTTAGTTAATGATCGTAATCGGAAAATTTGAACGAATTCTAAAAAGATTAGAATTTCTCTAAGAGACGAAGAAACGAGATTAAACGTCGATAGAAAAGACGAACCAATTTTTTATTAATGATTGTTATTGATAAACGAACGATATTGTAGTTGACGACATTTCCATCCGAAATACGAGATGATATAAGTTATAGTTTATAAACGAGAAGTTGAAGAATGAAATAGAAATTGAATTGAATTGGTTTAGTAATTGGTAGTTGAAAAGACGAGGAAATGTACGTCGTGTTTGTAATCGAGAAATGTGAAGGAGTTCATGATGAATGATTGTTCGTATTTACTGCCTTGAAACAGAAATTTCGTGAGTATATAAGCGGTTTAACATAAACCGAACCTAGAAAGTCGTGCGTCGAGTTAACGAGCACTAGGGTTCCACGCGGATTGTTTTGCGATGCGTTATGGAAACTGTCATAACTTTTAGCTCGCTTAACGAAATTGAGATCCGTAAATTGAAGAGTAAACTAGATATCCGTGGTTTTCTTTTGGTACAGAGCACATCCCCTGTTTCGTAGGAACCTGTTCTGTATGAACTCCAGAACTTTTTCTTTGTGCAGAAACTTTCTTAAGTCTAAATTCTTAAGTTGAATCCTTTTTAATTTCGTTCCTTGTGAACTTCTAAGTCGTTATGAGTTATCGACTTCCTTTTATCTACTGAACTAAGTGTCGAGTAAGGAACCAAGTTAGTTCTAAACGAGAAGTGTTCAAGTCTCGTTTCTTTTAATCAAAAGAGATTAGTTTAAGTGCAAAGGCCTAAGAGACTTAACCGATTCCGATTTTCTGTTTCTTTTTAACGTCTCGACCGATTACTAAGGTGTGATTATTTACGTTAGAAGGAGGACGTCGAGATTAGAAGACAGGACGGAAGACAGAAGGTTAAAGTTTGTTCTGTAAACGATTGAGGTGGGCTTTCTATCAACAATATGTGGGCTTTTCTATCAAAATAAAATGAGCGTTGCTCGAAAGTGTTTACTTACTGTTTTAATAAGTGTGTATTAAAGTAACTATCAGTGCATAATGAATTGTTTTATGTGAATTCTCTTGTGCCTCTCTGAGTTAGCCCACAGAGTGCTATCCAGAGTATTGGATTCTGAGTTAGCCCACAGAGTGCTATCCAGAGATTCCAACTAAACGATCAGATTCTGAGATAGCCCATAGAGTGCTATCCAGAGGGACAGATTCTGAGTTAGCCCACAGAGTGCTATCCAGACGATCGGATTCTGAGTTAACCTTCAGTGTGTTATCCAGAATTAAGTGTACAACAGTATAAGTCTTACGAGTGTTTATGAAAAGATGCATGATTAATCTATACTAAGTATGATATGTTTTCGGCGATGTGCCCACTAAGTGCTTTATGTACTTAGCCTTGCATGTTTGTTTTTAAATGTGCAGGTTGAGTGACGAAGGCGGAGGAGGTTAAGTAAAGGTCGTACTTAAGGAAGTAAAGTTTAGTTGAGCCTCTATTTCACATTTGATATGTGATATCATTCTACGTTTTTCCGCTGCAAACTATTACACTTTTGTTGTGTAACCTATCGGTTTAAGTTGTTCATACTTTAAACCTAGTCTTCTCTGATCACAACATTGTCGAGCGATCTTTCGAGATTGACTCTCTTTTGTCTAATAAGAATCAGTTCATAGTATTTTATCTCGGTCATAGATGTTAATTTATTCATTTATTCAGTAATTCCCCTTTCTTCCCCGCCTTTTTAATCCAACCCCTAGTCACACCCTAGCTTGGCCGTCCCTCGGGATTTGGGGCTGTGACATAACCTACCCGAGTCAGATCACCGGAGTGGTAAACTAGCGCATACTCCCTAGTCCGTTTAAGGTACTTGAGTATGTGCTTTACAACAGTCCAATGAGCTTGACCAACATTTCCTTGATATCGAGCAGCCACACCAATGGCATAGCAGATATCGGGTCTGGTACAATGCATGGCACACATAAGACTACCTATAGCCGAAGCATAAGGAACCTTCTTCATGTCCGCTACCTTTTTTGGTGTCGTAGGACACATCGCCTTAGATAGGGGGACACCATGTCTGAAAGGTAGAAAACCTTTCTTGGCATCCTGCATGCTGATTTGCAGCCTCATTATCATATTAAATTGTGATACACCTCGGTAAACTAGGAATCACATCAAGTTCTGCTAAGAAGTTTCTAAGCCATACAACATCTTTGGCAGCTTCATAAGCAACCACATACATACTCAGCTTCCATTATGGATAGTGAAATGCATTTCTGCTTTACATTTCTCCACACAATGGCTCCACCTCCAAACATAAACACATAGCCTGATATAGACTTCTGTTTGTCCTTATCAGCTTGATAATCGACGTCTACATAACCTACCAGAGTTAGATCACCGGAGTGGTAAACTAGCGCATACTTCCTTGTCCGTTTTAGGTACTTGAGTATGTGCTTTACAACAGTCCAATGAGCTTGACCAACATTTCCTTGATATCGAGCAGCTACACCAACGGTATAGCAGATATCGGGTCTGGTACAATGCATGGCATACATGAGACTACCTATAGACGAAGCATAATGAACCTTCTTCATGTCCGCTACCTCTTGTGGTGTCGCAGGACACATCGCCTTAGATAGGGGGACACCATGTCTGAAAGGTAGAAAACCTTTCTTAGCATCCTGCACACTGAAGCGCGACAACATAATATCAATATAGGTTGTTTGAGATAAGCTCAACATTCTCTTGGATCGATCTCGGCCGACCTTTATCCCAAGAATGTACGCTGCATCTCCCTAATCCTTCATTTGAAACTGTTGGTAAACCACTCCTTAATTCCCAATAATACATTCACATTCATCGAGAAAATCTATTATGAAATGGAGTATCAGGGTATGAAAGCTGATGAAGCCTAGTTAGCTCACCTTGAAACCTATTCAACAGCTGATGTTATTGGCGTGAGAATTCTAGATTTCTTTAGAAAAATGGTCATTATCCTCCAAGTGCTCTGACCAAACGAACATTTGCTTCTCCCAAGAGTAAAGAAACCCGAGAGATCAACTTTGATCTCATCGAGAAAGAAGCAGAAAGGTTGGCATCAAAATACAATGTCAACCCCTTCACGCAAGGCTAAGAATTCCTGAACATGAGGAACATGTCCATGATAAATACGGACTGAAGCTCAAGGTTGTTCAACCCAAATGATGCTGCGAAGAGAAGACAATACAACTGATGTATTTTGTTTCTGCTATTTTGAAGTCATGATTTCAGTTGTAATGTAATCTCCCCTCTTATTACTTGAATAATAAGTTGTGGTTTTTGAAAATACTCTTGAATCATTAACCTCACTTGATGACCACCATCTCGTTGTCCAAGTTTGAGGTTATTCGTCTTGTGCTAATTTCTTTCCTCCTAGACTAGAATTAAGTTTATCTTTTAGTCTTGTTGATATCAGTCTATGGTATCAGTCAGGAAAGTTAGATGATGTCAGTTTAGGATTTTGACATCATCAAAAAGGGAGAAATTGTTGAAAAAATTAGTAAAAGGTTTCGAACGATTCCAAAACCCCAACGGACCCCAATCAAGTAGATGAATGCCTTTAGTCTAAAGTTAACTAGAGCTCACTGTTTGAGCATAGGGATTTTATCTTTACAGGTTTCAAGCAGAAGAAGTCAGCCAGAGTGAAAAAGGAAGTTCGTGAAGAACTCAATTGAGGCCCAAACTCAGCTGAGGCACAAAGTCAATTGAGACCTAAACTCAGCTGACACCTAAACTCAGTTGAGACTCAACTGAAGCACGGACTCAGTTGGACAGCAGCTCAATTGACCCAAATAGCTGAAGGCATACAGTTCCAGCGTGAAGAGAAGTTATGTTGAAGTCAGACGCCGCGAAAAGGAGAAGAGAAGACTTTGAAGACGCTGAACACGGAAGAGTTGCAGTCCAGATTCAAATCAACTCGAAAGTACAAGTCAGTTGGAGAACTTACCATAAATGAGCCGACAACAATGACGTGCAAAAAGCAACGCTTATAGTTTCTATTTTAGGAAAGTTTCCAGAAAAATAGGTGGTGTGCCATACTTTTGGCAGAGGTCAAATGGCTTTTTCCAACAGCTAGTTAGATCTCTCTCTATAAATAGAGGTCTTCACACCAAAGCTCAAGGCAGACATAAGAAGAGAAAAACACGTAGAAGTGCCAAAAGAGACAAAATCAAGAGTGAAGCAACAACAACTTATCACCTCTCTCTCCAAGTAAGAAGACCTCAGCAGAAGTCTAGTCGAAGTAGAGTGTTCATCCCTCCTCCTATTCTTCCATCTAACCTCTTAGAAAGCCCCTTCCTTGATCGAATCTAGAAAATAGGTTCTTGCTTGTATTGTGTCTGACCGGACTCTCTCCCAAAAGATCGAGTTCGACGCCTTAGGTCGAAGCCTCCACTTCCCTCATTGTTGAAGGCTTCCCAGTTGGAAACCCCCCCAACCCAACCCTTAGGTCGGACTTTGAACCCGGAATCAAAGTCACTAGGTCCCTTGGAACCCACAATCCAAGACCAGGTCCCTTGGAACCCGGAATCCAAGACTAGGTTCCTTAGAACCCGAAATTTAAGACCAGACTGTGCACTTGTCCAGAAAAGTGTTGTAAGGTCTTGTTCGAACCCGTAATCAAACTGGTTAGGTTTGCTTGGAACCCATAATCCAAGTGGGGCGTTTGGTAAGCATGCTTAAGCTTCTCTAGTGGATTACTTCCCCAAAAAGGAAGTCGTGGACGTAGGAGGTTAATCTCTGAACCACGTTAAAATACTGTGTATTTTACCTTTTGCATTTACATTCAGTATTTTACTTTCAGTTTGCCTAACCAACTGACCCAACATTGTAATACCCTGATCTTTTATAAGCCTTTAAGTTCGTCTTGAGTGAGTATATTTGCTTTGACATGTCTAATAATGTACCTTTGTCTGATAAAAATTTCCGAGAAAATAAATTTTCTCGTGAAATTACTAAAATGCCTTTTGAGTGCCCTTATGTGATTGCACGTAAGTAAACATGTATTGGCACACATAGCATGATATGAGCGTGGTATATGCAAGGGTAAAGTTCATGAGCATGAATTCAAATATCAAACATAGCAATTTAATAACCCACGTAAGAGTTCAAGTATAACTTTCCTTTTTTTTTTCAACCGACGTGGAGGGATGGAAGGGATGTCATGAGAAACTTAACATTGAACTTGAAGAGTTCCTGACTTTGGTTGGTTTATATCTATTGACTCTAAGTAGAAAGAATGATTAAGGCTTCTAGGGCTCAGAGCGAACGAACTGGCTCTGATGCCATGTCTGTGACGACCCGCGACCCGGCCTATGCAGATCCGTCCGAGCCGCCAGGCAGTGGGTGGGGTGGAACCATATAATCATGATTCATAAATGATAATAAATACTTATTTATTGAAAAAAAATCGAAATGACAAGTGTTTGGGATAATAAAGGAAAGGTGGGTAATTGTTCAAAATCGATGCCCTAGCATAACATAACTGGGGTCGATGTATGAGGACACCGGCCCCGCACTGCGGAAGCGTTTCAAAAGATAATCATCTACAAGTAGATGATTAGAACATAAGAGGTAACATGAGTTTGGTGGCATAAGCCTTATTGAAGACACAACAATGGTCGTAATGACCGACACGATAAGTACTTGAAAACGAACAAACGGACAATAGCGACATCGACATCCCCTTCCTTCGCCTCCACATTGATCAACCTGCATTAGGAAAAATAATGCAGGGGACTGAGTACAAAAGCACTCAGTGGATTCCGTGCCCCATTTTGATAACAATTTTTCAAAAGATATAGCATGCTTCATACTTATGGAAGGGGGTTACTTTGGTAAAAATATCCTTCACATAAGTTTTTAAAACAGTTAACGGTTCGAGCCATAGAGCATCTCATATTCTTGGGTTACCACCCGGTTCAATTAGAGGGGAGCCACTCCCTCCAACCGAACCGTCATAACTTCATGTGTACACTACCTTGGCTTGTATGGAGCACAAGGCCGATCGTATTATAAAACTTTCAACATAGGTAAACCACAAGCAATTGAGCATAAAACATTTAGCATGCATATCACACTTTGAAAGCATTGGGTTTAATAACCCTAAAGTTACCTCAGTGGGAGTTTGTAATCCCACAGTTTGAAAATAGAAACCCACCTTGATTCAAGTTCGTTTGACTAGTCCTCGAATTAGGGATTGCTAGGTCCTATAAGAGTTGTCTTAAAGACTTAGGTTCACAAGCATAAAAGTGTCTAAAGTCTTAGCATCCTAGGTCAAGCTTATTCCCGAGTTATAACATGTATGTCATGCATGTTATGTAACGTGAGTCACATAGATGTCTTATGCATACTATATACTTTACATCACATCATATTAATTCATGTACACTTGATTAATCGCATATTTCATGTCATATGATCACACTTTAAAACATGTAAGACATTCATTTGACTATTGAATACATAACAATTATTTAATTGACTTATATCATTTTAATCGATTAATTAAGAATTAATTAATTATTAAAGGCATATAATTAATTATTAATTAATTATTAAAGACATATAAATTAATTAATTAATTAAGGGATATAATTTATTAATCAATAATTAATTATTAAAGGCATATAATTAATTAATAATTAATTATTAAATACATATAATTAATTAATAATTAATTAAAATATCAATTAACAAATTATTATAGAATTAATTATTAATAATAAATAATAAACAATTAATCATGCATAAATAATAATAATAAACATTAATCATATAATATACAACTTCACATTTAATTACATATAGATATGGACTAAGGGTCAATATCACACGTAACAAGTCATATTGGACTATCATAATTACATTAACTATATAAGACTAAGTCCAATTCATATTTATTTTTATTAACTTAGGATATTCCAATCCAACAATATTATAACAACATATGTCCAATTTTATGTTACTAGGCTCCTTCAATTTTAAAGAATATAGCCCATTTTTAAAATAAATCCGGGCCCAACCGAAATTAATTCAAAAGCCCACAATATTTTAATTCGAGCCCGACCCACATAGCCCACACACACAATTTATTAAGTTGGCCAAAGTACATAGAAATCTGAAAACTTTGACCCATTGGCCCAAGTCCAATTCATTATATTTATTTTGGCCCAAGACAACTTAGCTTAAATCTAATTAATTAGCTATTGTAACACATGAAATAATTTCCAACAACTCATACTCCATCATGTCATTTTGGAAATAATTTACTTAGTACATTCTTGAGGCTCACATATGTATTTTATTAGCAATAAAATCGAATTTAGGCATTAATTGATAATAAACATATTTCTGCAATTTTTTTCAGCATGACACTTTGACGTTGTAAATTCTAATTAAAATAGTAAACGAGATCAAAAAGGCTTGAAATTTTTATGGCATGCTCCTAGGATGTCTAGTTTCAATTTCCAAAAGGCTAAGCCTTCAAAAGTTACGAATCAAAGGAGAAAAATACTTGTACATTTTTCTGCGCAGATTAGATTTTCAAACAAGAGCAGTAGAGTATTAAATCCACCAAAATTACATGCTTCAACGAAAAATTCTGAAAAATTTACATAACCATCCTAACATGCTTATCTACAACATATAAAAATTGGAGATTCAAATTCGAAACCTATCATATCCAAACGGGTAAATCAGAGCAGTGCAGTTTCATACATTGCACACGATTCATTCCAAACTTCGTTTATTCAAACTCAAAACACCAACACAGCAGCAATATACTCGATTTTCAGCCTTAAACACACTCACATATCATCTATAGCAACCATATGATTATGAAGAACATACATTCCTAAGTCATGCTCTTCCTAGAATGCATATAATCGAGTATAACTTTACAACAAGCATCAAGACCACACAAAATCATATTTGCCATCACTACACTATGAAATCACATAAACATCATCTTCTTCACACCAAGACCAAAGGTTTCACCATTTTCTTTCCCTAAACATGCTTCTAAGATATTGAAAAGAAGGAAGAAATAAGAGAAACGAGGGTTTAGACTTTATACCTGGCCTTCTTCTCCTCCTCCTTTCTCTCTTACTCTCGGTTCTCTCTCCTTCTCCTTCCTCCCTCACGGCTGCCCGCTTCTCCGGCTTTACTAGATGGTGGTGGTGGTGGTTCCGATGGTGATAGATGGTGGTAGATGGTGGTAGAAGAAGAAGGGGTTAGGGCTTGAGGAGAAGGTGATTTGCAGAGATGGTGAAAAGTTTCATCTGCAGAATAAAAAAGGGATAATGATTGTGTTAGGGAGAAATATCTAAGCAAAATCTAATCAATTAAAGAAATAAAAAAAAAAAAACTAACTAAACACACGCACACTCACCTACACGGCACACACGCATCCTTACATATATAATATACATTATTATATTATATAATTTCCTTTTATATAGTATTTCAATTTTTGTTCCGTAATATGATATTTATTAGTCAGATCAAAGTTTTGATCGAGCATATGAATAGAATTAATCATTTCGGTCTTAACGAGACCAATATCCATATTATTTTATAAATTAATTCTTTTACAAAATTAAATAAACAAACACTTCATATTTATATTATATATATATATATATATATATATATATTTTATCTTTTTGATTAATTATTTCTAATTAATCACATTATTGCATAGGCAATAATAATATCGACATATTTCACTCGAATAATAAAATATGAATGCTCGTGCTATGCAATGCATATGACGTTTAAATTTTTATGATTTAGACATATAAAATTTATCGGGAATAAGTGACCGTTCTATTATCTGATTAACTCTAATTAAATTTTTATATACTTACAACGAAATTTTTAGGCTCGAATTTTCGGGGTTCTACATCCTACCCTCCTTAAAATAATTTCGTCCTCAAAATTACGTACCTTTAACGGGTAAGTCGGGGTAGAGTTCTTTCATCTTGGATTCTAGTTCCCACGTAGCTTCTTCTTGTCCGTGGCGCATCCACTGGACCATGACTAATGGGATTTGCTTATTTCTAAGCACTTGCACTTTCCTATCGAGGATACATTGGGGTCCTTCTTCATAGCTTAAATCTGGGTTAAGATCGAGGTCGTCGAATCGGATAATGTGCTTTGGATCATATATGTATTTTCTCAGTTGAGAAACATGGAAAACATCGTGCACATTTTCTAGACTTGGAGGTAAGGCGAGTTTATAAGCGACTTCCCCAATCCTTTCCAGAATTTTGAAGGGTCCTACGAATCTAGGACGCAATTTACCCCTCTTGCTAAAACGAACTACGCCTTTAGTAGGTGATACTTTAAGAAAAACCTTGTCTCCAACTTGGAAACTTAGTTCAGTCCGGCGCTCGTCTGCGTATGACTTCTGTCGATCCAGGGCTTCTTTAATCCTCACACGAATTTTCTCAATAATCTCGATCATCTCTTGGACTAATTCCGGTCCTAACATCTTTCTTTCACCAATCTCGTCCCAATGAAGAGGTGATCTACATTTCCTACCATAAAGAGCTTCATATGGCGCCATTCCTATGGTTGCTTGGTAACTGTTATTGTAGGCAAATTCGACTAGTGGTAGATACATCTCCCATTGTCCTCCTTGATTGAGGGTTACAGTTCGTAGCATGTCTTCCAAGGTCTGGATAGTCCTTTCAGACTGTCCGTCAGTCTGGGGGTGATAAGCGATGCTAAAACGCAAGCGCATTCCCATGGCATTTTGCAGACTTGTCCAAAATTTTGACGTGAACCTTGTATCTCTATCAGAAATGATCATGGTCGGCACGCCATGCAATCGTACTACCTCCTTAACGTACAGTCTAGCTAAATGATCTAAGTTCCATGTCAGTTGCACTGGCAAGAAGTGTGCAGATTTGGTTAAGGTATCAACTACGACCCAAATCGCGGTGTTTCCATGATTTGATCGAGGTAAGCCTACTACAAAGTCCATCGTGACGCGTTCCCATTTCCATTCTGGTATCTCTAATGGTTGAAGAGTCCCATAAGGTCGTTGGTGTAACGCTTTGACTTGTTGGCAAGCTAAGCATCTCTCAACATATGCAGCTATATCTCTCTTCATGCCTTCCCACCAGAAGTTCTGTTTCAGATCTCAATACATTTTGGTACCGCCGGGGTGGGCAGTATAAGGTGTATCGTGAGCTTCACTCATGATTTCTTCTCTTAAGCCAACATCATCGGGTACACATAATCTTCCTTTGAATGTTAGGGCATTGTCCGGTGCTTCCTTATATTTAGACTTGTCATCGGTTCTTGCCTTCAAGCGCATTTTCTCAAGGAATTCGCATTGACGTTGACTGTTAATGATTCGATCACGAACGTCAGGTTTTGCTATAACAGCGGCTATACGGCTTTGGGTTGTCTCAGGAGGGCAGATCTCCTCTATTCTCAATTGCTCTAAATTTCTCACGAGTTCTTTTTCTTCGGTCAACAATGATCCTAGCTTCGATCGAGGTTTTCGACTCAAGGCATCGGCAACAACGTTGGCCTTTTTAGGGTGATAACTAATCGTGATGTCATAGTCCTTGACTAGCTCAAGCCATCTTCTTTGTCTCATGTTAAGTTCCTTTTGCTTGAAGAAATATTTCAAACTTTTGTGGTCAGTGAATATCTCGCACTTGGCTCCATAGAGGTGGTGTCTACATATTTTCAATGCGTGTACAACTGCTGCTAGCTCTAAATCATGTGTTGGGTAGTTCACCTCATACGGTCTTAATTGACGTGATGCATATGCCACTACCCTTTGTCCTTGCATCAGGACGCATCCTAAGCCCAATTTTGACGCATCCGTGTACACGATGTACCCTTCATTTCCTTCTGGTATGGAGAGAACTGGCACTGTCGTTAACTTCTTCTTCAACTCTTCGAAACTGGCCTCACATTTAGGAGTCCATTTAAAAGCGTTATCTTTCTTCAGTAGTTGCGTCATTGGTTTTGCTATCTTAGAAAAGCCTTCGATAAATCGCCTATAGTATCCAGCCATTCCTAAAAAGCTACGGACTTCTGTTACAGTAGTTGGAGCTTTCCAATTGTTCACAGCTTCGACTTTTGCAGGGTCGACTTTCAATCCCTCGGCTGAAATCACATGGCCTAAGAAAATTACTTGGTCAAGCCAAAATTCACACTTGCTAAACTTGGCATAGAGTCGTTCTGATCTTAAAGTTTCCATCACTATTCTCAAGTGTTCTTTATGTTGCTTGTTATCCTTCGAATAGATGAGTATGTCATCTATGAACACTAACACAAAATTGTCCAAGTATGGGTGAAACACTCGGTTAATCAAATCCATGAATATTGCTGGCGCGTTGGTTAGACCAAACGGCATCACTACAAACTCATAGTGACCGTATCTGGTTCGAAAAGCTGTCTTTGGAATATCCTCTTCCCTGATCTTCAACTGATGATATCCAGATCTCAGATCTATCTTTGAAAAGACAGATTCTCCCTTGAGTTGATCGAATAAATCATCGATTCTTGGCAACGGGTATCTATTCTTGATAGTCAACTTGTTCAATTCCCTGTAATTGATACACATACAAAGTGATCCATCCTTCTTTTTGACGAAGAGAACTGGTGCTCCCCAAGGCGAAGCACTGGGTCTGATGAATCCAAGATTCAATAATTCTTGTAGTTGCACTTTTAGTTCTTGAAGTTCCTTCGGTGCCATCCGGTACGGCGCTTTGGATATTGGTGCTGCTCCTGGTTCAAGGTCTATTGTGAATTCCACTTGTCTATTAGGCGGTAGACCGGGTAACTCTTCTGGAAATACATCGGGGTATTCTCTCACTGTCGACACTTCCTCGATTTTTATCTTGACTTCTGTGTCACCTTCTAAACTAACCAAGAAAGCTTGGCAGTTTCCTTTCCTCAACATCTAGACTGCTTTCATGGCAAAAATTATTGGTATTTGACGTCCAGCTCCGACTCTTGCTCTATAAAATATTGTTTCTTCTTTTCCGGAAGGTTGAAAGGAAATTTCTCGGTCTTGACAGTGAATTATCGCACTATTGGCCGAAAGCCAATCCATTCCCAATATGATATCGAAATCAAACATATCTACGACATGGAAATTTGCCTTGTGGAGTGATCCTTCTATGTCTAACTCTATGTTCAAGCACTTATCCTTAGATCTCATAGTTTCTCCTGACAGAAGTAATACTTCTAAGGTTTGACTAGAGCTTACTAGGGTTAGACCTAATTTGTGGCATGCTTCCAAAGATATAAAAGAATGTGATGCTCCAGTATCAAATAAGGCTAAAATTGGTTTTCCAGCAACGTTGATCATACCTGCCAGATTTCCTTGCTTCTGTGCTGCTTCTTGCCGGTTTATGGCATAAACTCTAGTACTTGAGGCTGCTTCCCTTTTTGATTGCCTCCTTGATTCTGATTTGGTCTAGGAGGGTTCGGTGGAACTTGCCTTAGTGGAAGTGGTGAAGGATTTTTAGGATAGTTGATGGTCCCGAAACGAGTTCTGGTGTATGGGGGGGGGGGGGAATACACCAGATAAAGCTTTTAAAAAAAAACAACCCCCTAAAAATATCACAACCGAGTAAGAAGATTCGGCTGGAATCACGACTGAGTAGAAAGACTCAGCTGGACTCACAACTGAGGAAGAAACACTCAGTTGGAAGTAAAGTGCTGTGCGGAATGTGGTGGAAAATAACTCGTTTAAAAATAACTCACGCTTTTATGCACGGTCGGTCAAGAACCAAGACAATTGAGAATGCACAGATGCAGTTTGTATGCTGGTGAGTCAGTTAGTTGAAAATGCAAGAAATAACTGAATAAAGAAAAACACAAGCACACAGAGATTTAACGTGGTTCGGAGATAACACTCCTACGTCCACGGGGAGTTGTGAGTCCACACAACTCAGTCCAAGTTCTTCTGGACAAACCACTCAGCTTACGCGGGCTGAGCAACCGTTAAGGATAAGTTTGCGGGTACTTATCAACCTTACAGTTTAGTTTTCGGGTACTAAACAACCTATCTACTCAGTTGCAGGAAGAGTAGGATCCTAAACCTTTTCAGGTGAAAGAAAATGGGGTTCCAACTAAAAGCTCGAACACGAGGTGAGCTTTGATCTAACACTCTACGAACTCTCACCAAGTGATGTTCTCAAGGTTCGATCTAAAGACACAGAAACTAACTCTAGAACTCTCAACAAGTGATGTTCTAAAGGATTAAAATGCAGTTCAGCTCGTGAAGAATTTAGCTCTTTCTTTCGCTCTCTGGTTTCTTCTCGCGTGTGTGTCTTGTATCTTCTCTGAATGAATGAAGGCCTCTATTTATAGGCGGAGAGTATCAACTAGCCGTTGGAGGAGCTGTTGATCTCTGTTCTTTGAAAGCGATGGCTTGTCTCTCATCTCTGCAGACTTTTCGGATTTGGCATCTGTGCTCTTCTGCTTTTCATCTGAGACAACCTTGTGTTGGGCCAAATAGGGTAATGACTGAACGGTCAAACCCTCACGTGACTTCCTTTTTGAAATTCAAATCTTAAACAATAGACTTCCAACAAGGAGTGGTCGGTTAAGACTTTCGATCTTCAACTAGCTTGTTCTTCAGCTGATGTTCTATCTGACTGCTGACAGTTGAACTCTCAGCTGACTTCTACTTCATGCTGTTGATCTTCTGGGTTGAGTTATACAACTGATGTTCTGAAACTGAACGCTCAGTTGTCTTCCTTGTATCTTCTCCCTTTTTGAATTCACATGGAATGAACGCTCAGTTGTGTTCCTCACAACTGATGTTCTATCTGTTGAGTGTAACTTCCCCTTTTCTCAATGCTTCATATGATGAACGCTCAGTTGTCTTCTTTACAACTGATGTTCTATCTAAGTGAAGCCTTGTTGCCGTCTTCAGCTGGTGTCCTGTAAAGATAAAATCTTAACAATGCTCAAACAGCGAGCCTAACTACTGACATTAGGAACTGGCAACATCTACTCGGTTGGGGTCAGTTGGTTTTGGAATCAATCAAAACTTTTACTTAATTTTCCCAACAATTTCCCCCTTTTTGATGATGCCAAAACCCCTTATATGAATTCTAAAACCCTTACAGATCACAACTGATTTAGGTCTAACTGACTTATCTAAAATCTCAGCTGAAAATTCTAGACTGTCTATAAGATTGAAACATCAAAGGGTTAGCACAGTTATAACATGGTATTGAACTAACTTTTTGATTCAGAGCTTGGACAATGAGAGATTGTTCATCAAGGTGAATCTTATAACTGGATAGTTTTCATTACAACTGATTGTTACAAGGATAAGTACAAAAATCAAAAGTTACAACAGTTGCTTTAAAAACTATCTAAGCTAAAATTCTAGCCCATACTTACTAAAAATCCTAACAAAAATTTCCCTCTTGGCAGGTGACTCCTTGGAAATGTCCACTCCATGCTCCTTGCAAACCTGCCTCGCCTCAGCTGCAATCTTCGTGTGGTTCGGGTGCGAGATTCTGGGAGAAGAGGAGGCCGATAAGTAACCCTCTTAGGAACTGGAACTGTGTTCAAGTCTAGCTTGGCTTCAATCATAGCCCGCCTGAACTGGCTGAACATGCCCGGATCCCCTGAGTGCAACTCAGTCAGCGCTTCCTTGAACGCTTTCCTCAGGTCGTCAGTTGCTTAAACCTTCCTATAGTAGAAGTCGTTCACGAACTCCTGCTTGAATAGCTCCCACTCTTCATTCCACTCGGTCGGCATCCACTTGTCAACATGCCTAAACCGACTCTCGACCTTGGACTTTGCTGGCAACCTTTGTTGCTTCAACCGAGCTTCCGCCTTTGATTGATGTTTGTTGATTCGGCGTCGGCTGCGGGAGGCAACGTTGCGGTCCAAATTCTGGGACATTTTCTTCAGCTCTTCCTCGAACTGGTTCACCTTCCTTGCCTGGCTGGCGGCGAACTTTCTTATCCAGCTCGGGTTCATATAATCCTTCTCCTCTACATCCATAGCCTTAGCAGCTGCGATGCACTCTTCGGTTGTGATACCTTCGAGTTCCGAATATAGCTCGGCTGCGATCTCGGCTATGGAGTTGTAGGAAACTCCAAACTTCTCTGCCAGCTCCAAGTCTTTTGACATTTTAGCTCCACCGACTTCGGTTGACTTGGCAGCGGCCTTCTTTGTCTTCTTCCTCAGCTGAGATTTTGCTGCAGCTGGCACTTCTTCTTCGGCTTGGGTCTCTTCTTCGCCCTACACCCCATCATTTGCCTCCTTCTCTTCCCCCGTTTTGGCATCAGCAACAAGGCTTGCTACTGAACCATCCAGAGAGGTGAGTTGATCCTCGGCTAGTTGAAGGCGGTTGAAGAGTTCATCGACAGCGCACTCAAGCTCCACCTTCTTCGCTAGATCCGAGTCCTGGCGCTCTTGTTCGGCTTTCTTTAAAGCAGAGAGGTTCTCGATGACCTCAGTTTGAAAAGCCACGAACTCAGCCCATCGCGACTCGAAGTGAGACTCCCATTCAGTATCTTGGGTTTGCTGGGACTTGGCAAGATTGGAGTCGGCCAAGGATTTGAAGACGTTCAGCTCCGACTTCAATCCCAACAGAGTGGACTTCAGCTCTTACATTTCTTGACTGGTGGAGGAGGAGAATTCTTCCAGCTTGGTCTTCATTGCAACATTCTCCTCCACCAGTTGCTGATTCTTCACTTCTTGCGCTTCCAACACCTTCAGCTGGTCATCTTTTTGTTGCTGGAGGTTGGCAAGCAGTTCAGTCCTCAGCTGGTTGACCCTCTCAGCTACCAGCTCACATATTTCTTCAGTTGTGGGAGCATGCTGATCAGCTGGAGGGGCTTGTGCAATCAGAGCTAGAGGCTCATCTGTGACCATGGCTTGACGGTTGGCCAGGTACTGTTGCAGCTTTTCTTTCTCTTCCTTTGCTGCTGCGGCGGCGGCATCCACATCCTCAAGGAAGTCAGCTGACTTGACCAACATGCTATCGAGAAAGTCGATGCACTCCTGTCCAGCTGCTTCCCTGGTGTCTGTCCCTTCAGCTCGGCTCTGGTCCAGCCGACGAGTGAGCAGCGCAATTCGGTTGTTGTAAGTTACTTCAAGGTTGGAGTAGTTGAAGTAGGCTTGGATGCGGGACTCATCTGACTTCAGCCTGTCCCAGCTCTGCAACCTGATCGTATCTTCTTTGATGTACCAATGGCTGAAGATCAGGTGGAACTGGTACAAGAGCTCGGTTCCCAGAGTGGCTAAGACTGGCATGTTGCGAGCTACAGGGAACATGCCTAGCAGCTTCTGGAAGCAGTAGGCCACCCTGCGCTCGTGCTCAAGAGCGACTGCCTGAAGGTCCTCTGCTTCATTTATTGGGGAGGGAGAAATATCATATGGCAGAGGTTCAAAAGGTTTATTGATGTTGGCCAAAGAGTCGGTCGCAACATCGGCATGGAGCTGGGAGCTCGGAATATTTGATTCGGTTAGGAGGGGGGTTTCAATTGTTTCCTCAACATTTGCCGAAGGAGCGGTCACAATGTTGGCATCGAGCAGGGTGCTCGGAACATTTGGTTGTGGAAGGGTTGAAAGAGCAAGAGGCTCTGGGGGCGGTACGGCATGAACTCCAGCCGTGGGGGAGGTTGGGGCGTCGTCAAGGTCCTCAGATGAGAAAGAAGCGTCTGACGTCACATTCGTCTCCATTCCCTCAGCCTCATCAGCTCCGGTTGCGCGAGGGGCTATCTCAAAAGTGGCAGCCTCAGCTGAGCGGCTCGACTCAGATGGCTCTTCAGCATGTGCCGACTCAACTGGTGCCTCTTCCGCAACAGGAGCTTGCTCCTCAGCTGGCATTCCCTCCTCAGCTGGCACAGACTCGACCGGTGCCTCCTCCTCAGCTGGAGCTTGCTCCTCAGTTGGCTCAACAGCTGGCTCTTCAACCACAACCTTCTTCTTGATTTTCACCCTCAACTTTTTCTTAGAGGGCTCCTCAGCTGACTCCTTCTCCGACTCAGCTCGTCGGCGTGCAACTTTGGATTTAGCGGGGCGAGCAGCAGGTGATTCCCCTCAGCTGTAGACTCAGCAGTCTTTCCAACCTCCTTCTTCTCTTTCGGAGTATACACACTCCTGAGTACCTCCTGTGCCTTCTTAGCTGTCGGGAACAACAACAACTTCTTGAACGGCGTCTCTTCACAGTCCTCCCAGACCATGTTGCGATCCTTGGTCGCAAGCAGGATCAGGGCTGAGATCTTGCAGTCAAAGTTGAGCGTCCCTTTCACACTCAACAACTTCTCTCCAGACTCAGTTGTTGTCTCGGAGATCTTTGACTTCTCCACCATCAACTGGTTCAGGAAGTATTGGAACCAGTTGATCTGGTGTTGGTGCTCCAAGGCATCCAACTGCTTCAACTTAGGTCGGCTGATATCGCCGAATGCACCACTATAACCGAACACCACCTTAGAAACTACATCGAACAACAGGCGATGTTCTGGCTTCAGCTTCGTCCTCTGCATGTTGCTTCTCAACCTCTCCGGCTCGATCAGAGCATTCTATAGAAACTCATCCGCCTGCTCGTCGGTTATGTTCTCCAGAAACTCCGTGGCAGTGTGGTTGACGGGGATGATGTGGCGGAGGGCATCGGAAACATTGATGGGGAAGGTGACGCGGTGAATGGTCCTAGCTGGAACGTCGCGTTGGCGGTAGGAGACCTCTGTAGTCACTCCTTCCCTGCTGTCAATGGATGCTTGCAGGTTGATGTAGAACTCCCCGACTTGTCGCCTGAGCAAGTGGGAGGGGTAAAGCTTGGCCCATTCGAGGAGGCCATTCTCTCTGAGAGTATTGGCGAGGGGAGCCAACACCGGCGACTCCAAATCCTCGTCGGAGAGGATCTGTTCGAAATGGATCTTCGACACCAGCATGTCGAACGATTCTTCGTAAGAGGTAGGAACAAGGAAAGATCCGGAAGAAGCCATTTTCTTGCTTTTGGGGGCCATTTATGATCACTGCAAAGGTATTTATAGGAAGAAGTAAGGAAAATCTTTTGCAGAAAATAGTTAGACAAAAACTGGGAAGACGATGAACAGTTATTGCAGATAGATACGAATGAGGAAGGTAAGAGATCATTTCCTGATTTTCCGCTATATATAGGTTTTTGACTTGATTAAGATCGACGGCTGGGGTTAAATGGCGCGAATCCATCAACGGCTGAGATTACGCGACTGTTGACTATCTTTGACTTGACATCACGAACCGAGTTCCAACCAGCGCGTGAGAAGGTGTACAGTTTTCATGTCAGCCCAGTCGTACTATAAAGTAGGCTATTGATGTTCAGCCGTACTTTACATTTAATGCGACATGATGGCTATTTTTAATGTAACTGACATGTTAAGGAATGTTTGAATTTATTTCAAACATTCTCATTTAAGATCATAACACCTTCAGCCATAAATGATACCTGCCAGCTGATGTCGAAATCATCTGTGTTCCCATGTTGCGGCATACCATCAGCTGACTCGAGTTCGTCTGTTCAAATGACGTCTGATTCCTTCAGTTGGCAATCTGCATCTGATCGGCATACCATCAGCTGACTCAAGTTCGTCTGTTCAGCTGACGTCTGATGTCTTCAGTTGGCGATCCGCATCTGAGATTCCCCCTTCATCTGAGCTTCCCCCTCAGATGGATATCTATCTCTTCACCTCAGTTGACTCCTCATCTGATGGATCCAACAATCCAAGGAGGTAACATAGCATCTTGAACCGTGCTTCAGCTAGAGGTTTGGTGAAGATATCAGCTCTCTGAATCTCAGTTGGAATCTTCTCCATGGATACATCCTTCTTCTCAATATGATCTCGGATAAAATGATGACGGATGTCGATATGCTTTGTCCGAGAGTGATGAACATGATTCAAAGAGATAGCAATGGCACTTGAGCTATCGCAATGAATGGGAACCTGTCCAGTTGAGACTTCATAATCTCTCAGCTGTTGCTTGAGCCATAACACTTGCATGCAACAGCTTCCGGCAGCCATATATTCTGACTCGGTTGTAGAAGTGGCAACACATGCTTGTTTCTTGGAGAACCACGAAACTAGCTTGCTTCCCATGAACTGACAATGTCCAGATGTGGACTTCCTGTCCAACCGATCTCCTGCTAGATCTGCATCTGAGTATCCGGTCAGTTGGATGTTTTCGTCGGTTGGATACCACAACCCAACATTAATAGTTCCCTTCAGATACTTGATGATGTTCTTTGCTGCCAACATGTGTGCTTCCCTGGGTTGAACTTGGAACCGAGCACACACTCCAACTGCGTATGATATGTCTGGCCGACTGGCGGTTAGATGAGCAAAGAACCGATGATCCCTCTATACTTACTGGCATCCACGAGCTTTCCCTCAGTTCCACGTTCAATCTTCCAGTTAGTATTCATCGGGATCCTTGTTGTCTTACTTGTTTGCAATCCGAACTTGGTGATGAGCTCTTTAGTATATTTGGACTGATTGATGAAAATCCCTTCTGGTGACTGCTTCACTTGAAGTCCAAGAAAATAGTTCATCTCGCCCATCATCGACATCTCGAACTTCTCCTTCATGAGATTTGAAAATTTTTCACACAGTTCCTCCGATTTAGAACCGAATATGATGTCGTCGATGTAGATTTGCACAACAAGTATATCTTCTCCAACTTTGATGGTGAACAGTGTTTTGTCAACTGACCCTCGTTTGAATCCCGAGTTCAGAAGAAAACCACAAAGAGTGTCATACCAAGCCCTGGGTGCTTGTTTCAGTCCATAGATTGCTTTCTTCAACTTGTACACTCTTCCATTTCCAGTTTCAAAACCGGGAGGTTGTTCAACATAAACATCTTCCTTGATATCACCGTTGAGGAAGGCACACTTCACATCCATCTGATAGACCTTGAACTTGTGAAATGCGGCATAGGCTAGAAAGATTCGGATGGCTTCCAATCTTGCAACTGGCGCGAAAGAGTCCTCGAAATCGATTCCTTCTTGTTGGCAATATCCTTGAGCTACCAACCTTGCCTTATTCCTCACTATGAATCCAATGGCGTCTCTCTTGTTTTTGAAAATCCACTTCAATCCAATAACCTTAACACCATTTGGTCTTTCTACCAACTCCCATACACAGTTGCGTAGACACTCATTCAGTTCTTCTTGCATGGCTGTTGTCTAGTGAACACAGTTGAGAGCTTCCACAACGTTCTTCGGTTCTGGCACATCAGCTACAAAGCAAGAAATCATGGCAACATCTCCAGCTTGCTCGAACTCCTCTAGAACTACCAACTCCTCAGCATATTGAGCGTAAGTGTTGGAATCTTCCTTGGTTGGATCTGGATTTGCAACTCGGCTCCTTGTATGCACACCTTCAGTTGGATCTCCGATGATGTTGTCAGTGGAATGATCTTCATACCATCTTCGGTTGCGTCTTCCTTCTTCTTCCATCTGTGGCTGTTCCGTGATCTGAGCTGTGGGAGATACTGGACTCTTCTGAGCTGGTGATTTATCAGTTGTTAAGTCTGGATCCTCAACATTGATAACATTTTGAACTGGGCTCGGTTGGGTTTCAGATGCTGATACAGTTGGAGAGGCATCAGCTGGAGTTCCCCCTTGAGCACATTCATCTTCAGAGGAGTATGGATCCTCATCCTTAGTTGCCTAAACCAGTGGTTCAGCTAGATTCTTTTGCCTTAGACTCTGAGATCTTGTGAGGGCTAGTGGAACTTGTGGATCTGCCTGTTGTCCTTTAGCCTGTTCCCTACACTCAAAAGTAGATTCATCAAAACTAACATGAGGTGTTATCTCCACAACACGAGAGCTATTGTTGAAAACTCTATAAGCCTTGATCCGAGCGGCATATTCGAGAAATATGCCTTTCGAAGCTTTGGCATCAAAAGTTTTCAACTGAGTCTTCCCATTGTTGTGAATATAACACTTAGAACCAAAAATGCGAAAATAAGAAATATCTGGCTTCCTGCGTCTCCATAGCTCGTATGGTGTCTTTCCCAACCGCTTGGTCAGAAGAGACCGGTTTTGAGTGTAGCATGCAGTGTTGATGGCCTCAGCCCAAAATCTCTTTGGTAGAGCTGAGCTGGTTAACATGGATGTAGCTGCATCCTTCAGCGTTCGGTTCCTTCGCTCAGCTACTCCATTTTGTTGCGGAGTACGCGCAGCTGATGTTTGATGTGTAATTCCATGCTTCTCGCAGTACTCGATGATGGTTTCATTTAGAAACTCAGTTCCATGATCTGATCGGATAGAAATGATCTTCATCTCTTGTTGGTTCGATATCCGATCCATCAACTTGGATAGCTCATCTCGGGTTTCACTCTTGTGGTGCATGAAGATGGTCCACGTATATCTTGAGTAGTCATCAGTTACAACCAGGGTGTACTCGTTACCATTCATGCTCTTTGGTGTAACTGGCCCGAAGAGATCCATGTGGATCAGCTGTAACACTCGGTCGGTTGAGGGAGTTGTCTTCAACCGGAAGGAGGATCTAGCGAGCTTTCCCAACTGGCATGCACTGCAAATATGTGTTGTTGAAAACACTCGGTTTGGTATGCCTCTTGCATGTTCTTGTCTGGCAAGTCGGTTTATTGTCTTGAAGTTCAGATGGTTGAGCATTTTGTGCCACAGCCAGCTCACATCTGAACTGCTCTTTGATAACAGGCAGGTATCAGGAAGACTGCTGTTCCAGTCAGTGTAGTAGACATTTCCGGTTGGCGATCGATTTCCCAACAATATCACCTGCTTTGATCCGACATTTTTAACCCTGCAACCCTGTGCATCAAACTTGACAGAGAAACCATTATCACTGAATTGGCTGATGGAGAGCAAGTTATGCTTCAATCCATCAACATATGAGACATTAGAAATAGAAACGTGATTGGTTTCAAGGGTACCGTAACCTCTGGTGTAACCTTTTGAGTTGTCACCAAAAGTAACTGATGGACCTTCTTTCTCCACGAAACTTCCAAGCAAATCCTTCAGATTTGTCATGTGTTTCAAGCATCCACTGTCCATCACCCACATTGTTGCAGACGCTTTATTTTTCCTCAGCTATTTCTCCTGTACCTGCAAAGAGAAACTCGCTTAGGTCCCCAATTTCAGTTGGGTCCTGGAGGGTTAGAACCAGTTCTCCCTGGAACTGTGCGACGCTTTTCCCTGTATACTCGGATGGATTTATCATTTCAGATCACTTTTCCTTCATCATCAACTATAACAACACATCGGTTATCCTTAGGCTTGTTGTTAGTAGTGATGTTCTATTTCTTGGGAGGAGTTGGATTTCTCCCATTGCGAGCTTTTAGAGGAGAGGCTTTCCCCCTGTTTTGATGGCGATTCTTATCCTGTTGAATTTGTCTGTAAGGTCGGACGCCTTGTTGGAATCTCTGTGGCTGATTCTGATTCCAACTCCTTGAATATTGTTTGTAGCTGTTCATGCCCTGTTGGTGGTTC
The DNA here is from genome assembly GCA_029490685.1 of Schizonepeta tenuifolia. NCBI lineage: Eukaryota > Viridiplantae > Streptophyta > Magnoliopsida > Lamiales > Lamiaceae > Schizonepeta > Schizonepeta tenuifolia. The sequence continues at coordinate 90,594,874 of CM055955.1, read as the reverse complement.
ATGTTGTGGCATGAATATCTCCAGCTGTTCGACCTGTTCCTTATCGGTTGACTCGGTTGGAACCTTTGGTTGAACTGATGATGGAACCGCTGTTGATTCAGATGGTTGGATCCTTGTTGGTTCTGCGGTCGGTTCCATTCTTTCTGATGTTGACTCTGAGGTTGATGCAGAGGTCGGTTCATATTCTGAGTTCGGTTGCAATTATGCCTTCGACGCCTCTGATTCCTCTTCTGACTTTTGGAACATTCCCCCTCGGTTGATGTCCCAACCAATGGAACATTCTGTCCTCCATCTACTGCTCCTTTTCCCTTCTCAGTTGTGGTTGCCTTGGTCGGTTGAGCTTGCTGAGAGGTGGAGGTTGAATTACTTTGTGGTGACTTAGGTTCCACTGTGTTAGGTTCGACAACCTTGACCTCAACAGCTTTGATGAAGGTTGCTGGAGGAATTCCACTATCTTTAATCACATCATAACCGAGTCCTGACACGTCATCCATCTGTCTACTGTAACTGATAAGATTCTCGATGATCTTGGATGACTGATACAGCTTGATTAGATTATCCTTCTCAGTTTGCAACTCCTTGAGGAGGACAATTATCTGCTCGGTTTGTCCATCTAACTTCTTTATCAGCTGGTCGATCTGAGTCTCTTGATTTTTCAACTGATCTTCCTGCTCCTTGATCTGCTTTGTCAACTCCTCGTTGGTTGGAGCATTAGTTCGGTTGATCGCATTCAGTTAACTCTTGAGATTCTCAATCTCCTCTGTTTGACTTTTGATCAGATCGTCCTTCACGGTAAAGGATTCTTCAAGTTTTGAGAACTGTTCTTGAAGACTCTTAAACTCAACCGATTGCTGATGTAGTTCCTCACTGAGTTCTTGAAAGTCACTCCAAGAGGGTTCCAACTCTTCGTCCAGTGATTCCTGCATGTTAGAAGTATTGGAAGAATTTAACTCAGTAGGATTAGAGTGTACCTCAGTATCATCTTGGTCGGTTCCAAGTGCCATGAGGCATTGATCCTGACTGATGGCGTTGTTGGTGGAAGTCAGCTTATCCTCATCTTCAGTGTCAGTGAAGATGTCCATGTCGTTAGCTGCTTCTTCTGCTACCATGGCCTTCTTTTTTCCAGCTTGTTTGGCCCTCAACGCTTCTCTCTCTTTCTTTGAGAGATCTGGACAGTCAGCTTTGAAATGTCCCTCCTTGCCGCATTCAAAGCAGCCGTTGGTCACAGGCTTTGAACTATCTCGAGTTCGGTTGGATTTGTAAAATCTTTTGTATTTCCCGAACCGAATATCCATGTCAGCTAGCTTCTTTGACAGGGCGGCCATGTTCTGTTGCAGTTCCTCTCTGCTTGGCTCATTTGCAACTGTATCTGCAGACCTGGTTGGCCTTGATGTTCTTGACTTGGAGTAGTCAGCTCGAAGTGCAACTGACTTTGTGGTTGAGCCAACATCTTCATTTCAACTCGTCTGAACCGAGGACTGAGATCTTCTTCGATTCACCTTATACTCATTTCCCTTTAAAATTGAGAACAATCTTTCAGTTCCCATTTCACCAAGGTCAGCTCGGCTCTCGTGGATATTGGTGAAGGTATCCCACTCAGCCGGTAGAGCTTGCAACACTTTTAGATTGATTTCTCTTAGTGTGTATTTTCCTCTTCGGATGGACTGGATTCTTCTGAGGATGTCCATAAACCGAAGCTCTAGCTGATCAATTGTTTCATCAGTTCTCAGACAAAAGTTGTCGAAGTCTTGGCATGCATGTGAGAACTTGTTCTCCTTCGTCTCATCGCTTCTTTCACTCAGCGATGCCAAGATATCCCACATCTCTTTTGCAGTCTCGCACTCTTCTATCCAAGGGAGGTAATCTTGTCCAACAGTTGACATAATCGTGCTCTGAGCCCAGATGTCTAACTGGCTCACCTTGGCTTCCTCTGGAGTGTAGTCTTCCGGCTGCTTCTCCACAAACTCCACAACTGTATCCCCATCGTTGGGATTTGTAGGAGTGCGAGCGATTCTCTCTTTGATGATGATCGGTCCGGACGAGAGTACTTGTTGCATCCTATGATGCTTCGAAAGTAAGATCTTCTTCATCCGTGTCCTCCAGGATGTATAATTTACTACCGAGAACATGACCACGATCTTATCTTTGACGTCCATCTGCACACAATAGAAACAGAAATATGCAAGCAAATATGCACTAACGTGATAAAGAGATCTGTTCAGTTGACCACTGAATAAAATTCCTCGAATTCACACCTTGTGAAACAGAGTCAGCAGTCTTTTGAACCACTGCTCTGATACCACTTGATGGTCCCGAAACGAGTTCTGGTGTATGGAGGGGAGGGGGAGGGGGGAATACACCAGATAAAGCTTTTAAAAAAAATCAACCCCCTAAAAATATCACAACCGAGTAAGAAGACTCGGCTGGAATCACAACTGAGTAGAAAGACTCAGCTGGACTCACAACTGAGGAAGAAACACTCAGTTAAAAGTAAAGTGCTGTGCGGAATGTGGTGGAAATAACTCGTTTAAAAATAACTCACGCTTTTTTGTACGGTCGGTCAAGAACCAAGACATTTGAGAATGCACAGATGCAGTTTGTATTCTGATCAGTCAGTTAGTTGTAAATGCAAAAAATAACTGAATAAAGTAAAACACAAGCACACAGAGATTTAACGTGGTTCGGAGATAACACTCCTACGTCCACGGGGAGTTGTGAGTCCACACAACTCAGTCCAAGTTCTTCTGGACAAACCACTCAGCTTACGCGGGCTGAGCAACCGTTAAGGATAAGTTTGCGGGTACTTATCAACCTTACAGTTTAGTTTTCGGGTACTAAACAACCTATCTACTCAGTTGCAGGAAGAGTATGATCCTAAACATTTTCAGGTGAAAGAAAATGGGGTTCCAACTAAAAGCTCGAACACGAGGTGAGCTTTGATCTAACACTCTACGAACTCTCACCAAGTGATGTTCTCAAGGTTCGATCTAAAGACACAGAAACTAACTCTAGAACTCTCAACAAGTGATGTTCTAAAGGATTAAAATGCAGTTCAGCTCGTGAAGAATTTAGCTCTTTCTTTCGCTCTCTAGTTTCTTCTCGCGTGTGTGTCTTGTATCTTCTCTGAATGAATGAAGGCCTCTATTTATAGGCGGAGAGTATCAACTAGCCGTTGGAGGAGCTGTTGATCTCTGTTCTTTGAAAGCGATGGCTTGTCTCTCATCTCTGCAGACTTTCCGGATTTGGCATCTGTGCTCTTCTGCTTTTCATCTGAGACAACCTTGTGTTGGGCCAAATGGAGTAATGACCGAACGGTCAAACCCTCACGTGACTTCCTTTTTGAAATTCAAATCTTAACAACAGACTTCCAACGAGGAGTGGTCGGTTAAGACTTTCGATCTTCAACTAGCTTGTTCTTCAGCTGATGTTCTATCTGACTGCTGACAGTTGAACTCTCAGCTGACTTCTACTTCATGCTGTTGATCTTCTGGGTTGAGTTATACAACTGATGTTCTGAAACTGAACGCTCAGTTGTCTTCCTTGTATCTTCTCCCTTTTTGAATTCACATGGAATGAACGCTCAGTTGTGTTCCTCACAACTGATGTTCTATCTGTTGATGTAACTTCTCCTTTTCTCAATGCTTCATATGATGAACGCTCAGTTGTCTTCTTTACAACTGATGTTCTATCTGAGTGAAGCCTTGTTGCTGTCTTCAGCTGGAGTCCTGTAAAGATAAAATCTTAACAATGCTCAAACAACGAGCCTAACTACTGACATTAGGAATTGGCAACATCTACTCGGTTGGGGTCAGTTGGTTTTGGAATCAATCAAAACTTTTACTTAAATTTCCCAACAACAGTTCTTCTTGAAGTGCCCCGGCTGTCCACACTCAAAGCATAAGTTGGTTCCCAATTTGCACTATCCAGAGTGTTGCTTCTTACATCGGGGGCAAGGTTGTTTTTGCGGTGGAGGTAACACTTTGAATCCAAGTTGAGGTTTCGACTGGGCATGCTGGTTTGGTCCTTTCCACGGCCTCTTTCCCTTGGGGTTGTGCTGATTATGACCACGTTGGTTGAAATTCATGTTGTCCCATTTTCTCTTGTGCTCTTGAGTGGAGTGAGCAACTTTCTTCTCTTTCTTGGGCAGGACTGCCTCCATGTTGAGTGCTCGACTAAGCGTATCGGAGTAAGTTAAGCGTCCATGACTAGCTAGAGGTAGTCTAATCTCCGCTCTCAATCCTTGACGAAACCTGAACGCCCTCTTTTCCTCAGTACTCACCAGATGTTGAGCATAACGTGACAGCTGGTTGAATAGTCGATCATATTCAGTCACAGTCTTCGTTCCTTGTTTCAAGTTCAAGAATTCGTTCTCCTTTTGATGACGGTAAGTTTCTGGGATGTACTTTTCGAAGAATTTTTCCTTGAACTGGTCCTAAGTCAGGTCTCTCAGAGTTTCAGGGTTCATTGCGTTCTTTTCAGCTTCCCACCAATGATCAGCTTCGTTAGTCAGCTGGAAAATAGCACAGATGGTGTCACAGCCCCAAATCCCGAGGGACGGCAGAAGCCGGGGTGCGACTGGGGTTGTCTTAAAGAAGCGGGGAAGAAGGGGGCTAACTGAATAAACATACATGAAAGGCATCGATAAAACATGAACAAGACTTGAATATAAATAAGAAAGAGTTAATCCCTTAGGATTACTCGACAAAAGTACACAAAAGAAGCTAAGTTCATATTTACAGACTTAACTACAGTGTATTGTTTCGAAGATACATCTCAAAAGATTATTCAGAGTTTGGCAGCAGAAGGGTTCTAACTAAGCATCCTATCCTTTAACTCAACATCAACCGTCGCCGCTCACCGTCGCTTCAAATTTTACGACGTCAATCTACATCTAACGAGAATCACTTCTATGCATGCAATCATGTCATAACATCATTATATTTCAACTTATAAGGTGTTCTTCGTCTCTTACATTACGTTAAATATTTTTAGAAAATTCTCAATTTAATTCTATAATCCATTAACATCATTTGCAACATAATTCCATCAACAATTCATCAATTAACATCAACACATGAAAACTCCTAATTCTACCATAATTTTCGGTTTTCATATAATTATTAAGGGGGTGTTTTTCTTCTTCAATTAACACCATTTATCCACTAATTAACCTCTTATAATAACTATTAATCAATTGCAAATCCAAAATCAACGAACATGCAAAATCCCCTAAATTCAACATTCAAACCCTAATTGAATTTCACTAAAACATAGGGCTTTCGATTCCTCTTCGTTCTAATCACTAATTAAACATCTCTTAAGCATGATTCCATCATCAATTGAAGAAAACTAAAAATCCTATTAATTGCCCTAAAATTTCGGTACTTAGGGGGATTTAGGGTTCTTGATTTTTACTCAATCCTAAACCCTAATTAACTTATCTAACATATCCAATTTCATTATTCCAAGATCAATTCATCTAATCCAATACCTTAATTTTCGATCAAGAAGAAAAATAAAAGAGAAGAAATCCAATTGGATAGAAGTTAAGAGGAGGGAATTACCTTAAGAATTAATGAAGAAAGTAAGAGGTTTGAATGGAGGGATTGAGACTTGTGTGTATCTTCTTAGTGTTCTTGAAGCTCTCTTCAATGGAGGATGGAAGATGAAGATGAGAGAATGGAGAGGTGGTGCAGCCGATTTTGTGGTGATGGGAGGGAAGGAAATGAGTTTAAAATGCTAACTTAGTTTATAAGATATGCAAGGTGTAAAGTTGGAATAGTATTAGCTAAGGTGTCCTCTAAAATACAATATAAAACATAAATATCCTCTTAAGGAGGTGATGATGTCGGTTGGGGTGAGGGAGAAGGAAGAAATACGCGCTTTTTCTGGTGCGATCCGACGTTACGGAAAACGTTCGACAAAAAACGTCGCTCAGCGCTAAATCGTCGCGATCCGATTTGTCCGTAAATTCTAACGTACAAAACTTAATCGGAAAAATAAATTTACAAAATTTATTTTGACAAAAACTCGGGACGACACAGTCCGAGTTTCGTCCGAAAAATCATAAAAACGAACTTTCTCGGGCGAGTTCGTAACGCGATTTTGTGAATGTAAAAATCAGACGGTTTCCCGTTCTGAGTTCACGAACTAAAAACTTTTTGTACGCGCTAACCCTAAATACAGTAGTCGTCTAGCTGACTTCCGTAATTTATTTTCAGAAACAGATTCGACCGTTAGTCTTAGAATTCGAAATCGTAAAATTAGGCGTGCAAAGCCATTTATTTAATTAACTTTAAAATTTTAAGAACGTAAGGAATTTACGGGGCATTACATCCTACCCCCCTTACGAAAAATTTCGTCCCGAAATTTGCATACCTTCTGCAAAAAGATGAGGATATCGCTCCTTCATCTTCTCCTCGAGTTCCCACGTGGCTTGTTCTTTCCCGTGGTGGTTCCAAAGCACTTTAACAATTGGTATCGACTTGGTTCTTAATTCTTGAACTTTTCTATCCAAAATCGATATCGTCTTCTCTTCATAGCTTAGGTCAGATTCAAGAACTACGTCTTGCTGACTAATAACATGCTTAGGATCGTAAACATACTTTCTCAACTGAGAAACGTGAAAAACGTTATGAACGCTTCCTAGACTTGGCAGTAAGACCAATCTATAAGCGACGGGTCCTATTCTCTCGAGGATTTCATAAGGTCCTATAAACCTGGGTCTTAGCTTACCCTTAACTCCGAACCTAAGGATTCCTTTGGTCGGGGATATCTTAAGAAAGACTTTATCTCCTGTTTCAAACTCAAGGTTGGTTCGACGATCGTCGGCATAAGACTTCTGTCGGCTCTAGGCCTCTTTCATTCTATCTCGAATCTGCCGAACTATCTCAATCATCTCATTTATCGCATCTGGGCCTAGGTTCTTTCTCTCACCTACGTCATCCCAATAAAGCGGTGATCTACACTTTCTCCCATACAAAGCCTCAAACGGCGCCATTCCTATCGTGGCCTGATAGCTGTTGTTGTAAGCGAATTCAACTAGGTGTAGAATTTCTTCCCAATTCGCTCCTCGGTCCAAAACTACTGTCCTCAACATGTCGACCAAAATCTGAATCGTTCTCTCTGACTGCCCATCTGTCTGTGGGTGAAATGCTGTACTGAAATTAAGCTCTGTTCCCAACTCTTTCTGCATCGTAATCCAAAATCTCGATGTGAATTTGGCATCTCTATCAGATATTATAACCTTCGGTACTCCATGCAGATGTACAATCTCTATGACATACAACTGAGCTAGTTTCTCTGATCCGTACGTAATCTTAATCGGTAAGAAGTGAGCTGACTTTGTAAACCTATCTATTATCACCCAAATTGCTGTGTTTCCTCTTCTTGACTTAGGCAAGCCTGTGACAAAGTCCATAGCTATGCCTTCCCATTTCCAATCTGGGACATCCAACGGTTGTAGCAATCCATACGGTCGTCGGTGTAAAGCCTTAACTTGCTGGCATGCTAGGCATCTTTCTACAAACGAGGCAACGTCTCGTTTCATTCCATTCCACCAAAAGTTTCTTCTCAAATCTTGGTACATTTTCGTACTTCCTGGATGTGCTGTGTAAGGCGTATCGTGAGCCTCACTCAAAATCTCGTTCTTCAAATCGCTGCCGTTGTCGGGAATACAAATCCTGCCTTCATAAAGTATCGCATTGTCTGGAGCTTCCGAATATCCGTCTGGCTTATCTGTTCTTATCCTCACTCGTAACTTTTCCTTTGACTCGTCTTTTCTCTGAGCACTGATGATCCTTTCTCTCAAATCTGGTGTAGATTCTAATGCTGCTATCTGACTTGTTATCGTAGTTGGCGTGTCAAGCACTCTGATATCCATCTTCTCGAATTCTCGCACTAAAGTTCCTTCCTCTACAAAGAGGCATCCTAACTTCGTTGGAGCCTTGCGACTCAATGCGTCTGCTACCACATTAGCCTTTCCTGGATGGTAGTTAATTCCACAGTCATAATCTTTGACTAGTTCCAGCCATCTTCTTTGCCTCATATTCAGTTCCTTCTGCTCGAAAAAGTACTTCAGGCTCTTGTGATCGGTGAATATTTCAACTCTTACACCACAGAGATGGTGTCTCCAAATCTTCAACGCGTGCACTACGGCTGTGAGTTCCAAATCATGGGTTGGGTACTCAACTTCGTGAGGTCGAAGTTGTCGTGAAGAATAAGCTATTACTCGTCCGTCTTGCATCAAGACACAACCTAATCCATTTTTCGATGCATCTGTGTAAACCACATATTCTTTGTTTGTGTCTGGAAGTGCTAGTACTGGCGCTGTAGTTAACTTCTCCTTAAGAGTTTGGAAACTCTTCTCACACTCATCTGTCCACTTAAACTTGGTATTCTTCCTAAGTAGCTGCGTCATCGGGCGAGCGATCGTAGAGAATCCCTCGATAAACCTTCTGTAATAGCCGGCTAATCCCAAGAAACTTCTGATCTCGTTCTGACTTGTTGGCGACTTCCAATTGTGCACTGCTTCTACCTTGGCTGAATCCACCTTGATTCCTTCTGCTGATACTATATGTCCAAGGAACATAACTTCCTTCAGCCAAAATTCGCATTTACTGAATTTGGCGTAGAGTTTCTCAGTTCTTAGTGTTTCCAACACTATCCGTAGATGTTCCTCGTGCTCCTTTTCATTCTTAGAGTAAACGAGAATGTCGTCGATGAATACTAAAACAAATTTGTCCAAGTAGGGGTGGAAAACTCTATTCATAAGGTCTATGAATACGGCTGGAGCGTTGGTTAAACCAAATGGCATCACTAAAAATTCGTAATGGCCATATCGGGTTCTAAAAGCGGTCTTCGGTACATCTTCAGGTTTGATCTTGAGCTGATGGTACCCTGACCTCAAATCTATCTTGGAGAAGACTCCTGCACCCTTGAGCTGATCGAACAGATCCTCGATCCTTGGCAAAGGATATTTGTTCTTGAGCGTTATCTTGTTCAGTTCTCTGTAATCGATGCACATTCTCATTGATCCGTCCTTTTTCCTAACAAAAAGCACGGGTGCTCCCCAAGGTGAGACGCTTGGCCTGATAAAACCAAGGTTTAGTAATTCCTCTAACTGGATTTTGAGCTCTTCCAGTTCCTTCGGTGCCATTCTGTAAGGGGCTTTAGACTTAGGAGCTGCTCCTGGTTCTAAATCGATCGTGAAGTCCACATGACGGTCTGGTGGCAATCCCGGTAGCACTTCTGGAAAAACATCTTCATATTCATTCACGACTTTTACGTCCTGAATGGTCTTCTCGGCTCCTGGTTCTCCAACTAGGTACACAAGATAGGCTGTGGTACCTTTCTTCTTCATGAGTTTGGTGGCTTGAAGGGCTGATATAATTGGTACGCCTCTACCCATTGAAATTCCATGGAATTCGGTCGGTTCTTTACCCGGTGGCTGAAAAGAGATTTTTCTCTCGTTGCAGAGAATTGTGGCGTAATTCTCTGACAACCAATCCATTCCTAGGATTATATCTATGTCCCACATTATCATAACATTTAGGTTGTTCGCTATAACCTTATAAGTTCCGATTTCTAGTTCTAGGTTAGAGCAAACATGCGTGGAAGTAGTGATCTCTCCTGAAGGTGTGGCCACTCTCATAGATTGTGCAGCTCTTACAGGTCTGATGTCTAAGTTATCGGCACACGAGCCAGCAATGAAAGAATGCGATGCGCCAGTATCAAACAGTATCTTAATGGGGATGTTGTGGAGTTTTCCCATACCTGCTAGATTGCCTTTTCCTTTGCGCTGACCGCCCTGTTTGATAGCGCATGCCCTCGCATTCTGTTGCTGCTGTGCATGCTGCTGAAACTACTGCTGGTTCATAGGCGGCTGCTGCGGCTGTGCTTGGATGGCTCGGAAAGGTACGGCTTGAAGCGGTTTAGGGCAGTCCCTTTTCATGTGCCCCTTCTGTCCACAGTTGAAACAGTTGGGGGTGCCTATTTGGCAGACTCCGGGATGGGCTCGGTTGCACTTCGGGCAGACAGGGATGGTAACCCTCCCTGGGTTATTCGCTCCCTGGTTAAAATTCCTCTATTGCCCTTGCGGCTGGTTCAGCTGATTGTTGCCCTTCCACGGCGAGTTCTGCTTGTTCCCCTGAATGAACAACCCTGATTGGTTGTTTTCCTGCCACGGCCTCTTGCCATGGTTGTTGTTATTGTTGTTGTTGTTGTTGTTGTTGTTGTTGTTGCCAGGCTGCTGATAACCCTGCTGGTTACCCCTTTTCTGATTTCCCTGGTTGTTATAACCCTGACTGTAGCCTCCGCTACCTCCTCTGTTCCATTTCCTCTTCCCTTGGTAGTTGCTACTATTGTTGTTGTAGTAGCCTCGGTTCTGACCCAGCACTGGTGCTGATGCAGTCGGTACAATCTTTTTCTCATCAGGCACGACGGCCTCCATTTCCAGTGCTCTTCCCAGTGTATCCGTATAGCCTACTCCTCCATGACTGGCCAAAGCGATTCCCAATTCTTGTCGTAAACCTCCCTGAAATTTCTTTGACAACTTTTCCTCAGTATCCACCAACGTTGGTGCATACCTCGACAATTCGCAGAACTTGGCATCATATTCCGTCACAGTCATCTTTCCCTACTTCAGATTATAAAATTCGGCCTCCTTCTGTGCCCTATACGTCTTGGGGATGTACTTGTCAAAGAAGATCTCCTTAAACTCTTCCCATGAAAAACGAGCCAGATGCTCTGCAGGTATCACCTTTTGTCTTGCTTCCCACCAGTAATCTGCCGATCCCGTCAGTTGGAATGCGACACACATCATTCTCTCCTCATCAGTGCATCTGAGGAGCTTGAAAATTTTCTCAGTCGACCGCACCCATAGCTCAGCATCGCTAGGGCTACCAGTTCCATTAAATAGTGGGGGGTTCCTCTTGAGGAAAAGATCCTCGATATCTCTACAGGGCGGTGGTGGAGGTGGTGGTGATGGTGACGGGGGTGGAGATGGGGATGGAGTTGGGGATGGGGTGACATTCCGCTCATATTCTTGTTCTTGGTTGTTTTCTGGTTGACGTCTACCACGTCCTCTCGGCCTTCCAGGTCCTCGACCTCTTCTGTTGTTAACATTTCTCGGCGGCATTTTCTTTAGTCTAAGGAAAAATTGAAATTCTCATTAGTTTTCTTTTGTTAATTACACTTAGTACTTACTTGCTTGTTCTCAACTTAATCAAATTCATGGAACAACATATCGAACATAGCTTCGATATTATTTCATTAATCTTTTAACTTTAAGTTAAACTCAATTCCTCGTCACACGAGTTCATTTGACAATCTGATTTTAATTACTCGATTCATAAGAAATTTTCTTGATTGAAAACCCTCTTCACGGGTCATGTATATATATATACATCAAAAAGAATATTAATTTTGCCTCCAACGAGGACTTATACAAAAAGGGTTAGACTACTATTAGTCTAAACTAGGCTGACTGCCTACTATTTACCGGGTGCACTAACAAGCTGCACTCCGTACCTACCAGAAGTACTAGAACGGAAACGATTCATAAAATTTCGTATCCGCTAGAGTACTACAAAACTAACTAGTTACTGATCCAACTCTATACAGGACAAAGAGCTACTACTACTACTGATATTTACCCGCGTTCACAACGCTCTGCTCAACAAAACTGCAGTCGAGTCCAAAAACTACCCCTAAGGTCTGCAAAATCCTAACAACCCTCCTCTGGGTTCTCCTCCGGATCCTCGTCCGGAACCTCCTCCAGATCCTCGTCCGGGTTCTCCTCCGGATCCTCTTCTGGGTCCTCCTCCTCGGACTCTGAACCAAAAACTTGCTGAAGTGCCTCGTCCACCCTCAGAGTAGAACCGTCGTCAAGTGTAAGCAGGGTGGGTGAGGGTGCCTCTGAAATGGTCTCCTCCAAGTCGGAGACCAAGTCGTCCTCGCTGACCTCTCTCGCACGCTTCTTCAGGGGAAGAAGGTGCTCGGGAACTGAACCTGAACCCGACTCGAACTCCTCCCTAGAACGGACCGTGGACGGTCCTGCCTCCATCTGCTCTCGGACTACTCCCCACCTCGCGCAGATCTCCTCGAGTGGCGTAAGTGGAGAAGGCAGCTCTAACATGGCGGCGAGCTCCGCGTCGATCTCTCGGTGGTCTGGCCCTTCTCTGTACAGTCTCGTCTCCAACGGTCCCCTGATCCTAACACAGACGTCAGGCACAAACGGTGAAGACAACCCCAACAGCGCGGCTGTCTCAGCGTCAACCTCCACGAATCCCGGGCCTGGGATCAACTCCTCGATCTGCTGTCCAACCGGTGGTGACTCTGGTGTAACTACCGTCTCCTCGTCCTCCTCTGGCTGCTCTAACTCAGCGTCAGACTCCTCCTCCAGTACACCGTCTGGTGGCAACTCCAACAGAGCGGAGAACTCAGGGTCTAAGTCTAGGTGCTTAGGCTCCGTCTCGGCTGGAAAGTGACTGTAGGGGATGTGTGGCTCTAATGGAAGGGGAAACATAAACCTGCTCTCAAAGAAACGCATGTGCACACACAGGGCGAATCCGGCGTAGTTGCCGGTCGGCTCCGTGTCGTCGCCTAGGATCCCCAAGAAGTACCATGCCGCACGGTGCGCCCATCCGCGCCACTCGTCCGGTAGGTGTACGATCAAGTCTAGTATCGCCTGACTCTCCCTGATCAGGTGTCGCACTGGGTAGTAGGCTGAAGAAAAGTTACTAACAATCTGTCCTACATCCTCCTCTCCATAGTCTACCTCGAACTCGTAGTACTCATCCTGCAACATGTCAACTATGGTGCGCTCGCACGAGGCCAAAGGCTGGCTCTTCCGAGCCGTAACGCGAACCCTAGCCATCCTACAAAAGTTTTAAGGTAACACGGATCAGTAACAGGTAGGGAAAAATAACTTATCTCAATCAGAACATAAATTACAAAATGAATATCCCTTATTCAATTGTAACATCATCACTTAAGTCAACCACTTATTAAGACTTTTAGCAATTCAAGAAATTGCACTCAACAACATATATATATACATTCATAAAATAAAAGATTTTATTTTCATTCTTTTTGTTTCACCATATTATTACTCATTTTAATTCTTCCTTTATTTCTCAACTCATTAATTCTTAACGACTTTCACTTATTAAAACAAAGTATATTTACTTCGTTCATATTACTTATTCAAAAGTAACATCCATTTACAAGAAATTCTGTCGTTTACGACTCTTAATATTCGTACTATTTGTAGTCGTCGCTCAAGACGAAATATGGAATTGAATTCCATAAGAAAGATGGAATATAACTTAAGAATAATTTCCTGGAAAACTAAGTTCCAGTTGTCGTCGCTGGAATCGGGCGATCGATGAAAAAAAAATTAATCAAGCTTCGCGCTTGACTCCTAATAGTCTATACGATTTTTCTTCGTAAAGTTCGATCAAGGCGAATCCTATTGAAACACGAAACGAGAAGAAGAGGAAATGACGTGTCGCGAAAAGACGTCATTTTCATTACTTACACGCAAGTAATGTTCACTTATTTCATTTGGCTTTGATTCCAATTTATTCAATTTTCGTCGTCTCGTTCATATCTTTCTTAACTCGAAGCCGAAAGCTTCTCAAACGTCTAATCGTTCCCTTCGTTTACTAACATGATTTATCGAATCATTTTTATTCATTTTCCTCGCAGGAAATTTTCAGAAAACAAGTTCGACTTTGCCGAATCTTTATTCATATCACTTAGTGCACGTGACATTCATCAGTAGAAGTCCTACCCGCGTTAGGGATTTCCTTTCGAAATCATTTCAAAACAACGTTTCTTAAAAACGTCTAAATTCTCGAAGAACCGGAAAGTTTTTAGGTTCCAAGTCTACATTCTCATTGAACCGGAAAAAATCCCTAAAATCCGACTATATTCTTGTATCCGCATAATTTTTAATAAAAAGGAAATCATTGCGCAAATAATTTCACATAAGATAGTACTTGTACTATCGCATAATCATATAAAGTATAAAAATTATACTTCTGTAAAATTCTCGTTTTTAACACACAACTCATTCTCATTCTCAATTTTACTGAATACTTACTCATAAATTTCTTATTTAAAAGAAACATCATTATAAAATTCTTTCACTTTTCCTCGTTGAGTCGACGTAGCGGGCGGTTGAGTTGACTTCTATGTTCTCAATCTTAGCCTCATAGTCTAACTCTTATCTCATACTTGGAAAGACGACTCTGATCCAGAGTATATACAAATACCGTGTCTCACGACTTGAAAGAAGACTTGATATAGAGTACAAGCAAATACTCTATATTATTTCTCGAAGGAAGACTTGTATAAAAATACCACTTGGTGACATTACTTAATGGAATGACTCGTACTAGAAAGAATGACTCACACTAATTCATACTAGAAGATTGACTCAGAAGCAGAGCAGAAAACGAGCACTGCTCTGATACCACTCTGTCACAGCCCCAAATCCCGAGGGATGGCAGAAGCTAGGGTGCGACTGGGGTTGGATTAAAGAAGCGGGGAAGAAGGGGGCTAACTGACTAAACATACATGAAAGGCATCGATAAAACATGAACAAGACTTGAATATAAATAAGAAAGAGTTAATCCCTAAGGATTACTCGACAAAAGTACACAAAAGAAGCTAAGTTCATATTTACAGACTTAACTACAGTGTATTGTTTCAAAGATACATCTCAAAAGATTATTCAGAGTTTGGCAGCGGAAGGGTTCTAACTAAGCATCCTATCCTTTAACTCAACATCAACCGTTGCCGCTCACCGTCGCTTCAAATTTTACGACGTCAATCTACATCTAACGAGAATCACTTCTATGCATGCAATCATGTCATAACATCATTATATTTCAACTTATAAGGTGTTCTTCGTCTCTTACATTACGTTAAATATTTTTAGAAAATTCTCAATTTAATTCTATAATCCATTAACATCATTTGCAACATAATTCCATCAACAATTCATCAATTAACATCAACACATGAAAATCCCTAATTCTACCATAATTTTCGGTTTTCATATAATTATTAAGGGGGTGTTTTTCTTCTTCAATTAACACCATTTATCCACTAATTAACCTCTTATAACAACTATTAATCAATTGCAAATCCAAAATCAACTAACATGCAAAATCCCCTAAATTCAACATTCAAACCCTAATTGAATTTCACTAAAACATAGGGCTTTCGATTCCTCTTCATTCTAATCACTAATTAAACATCTCTTAAGCATGATTCCATCATCAATTGAAGAAAACTAAAAATCCTATTAATTGCCCTAAAATTTCGGTACTTAGGGGGATTTAGGGTTCTTGATTTTTACTCAATCCTAAACCCTAATTAACTTATCTAACATATCCAATTTCATTATTCCAAGATCAATTCATCTAATCCAATACCTTAATTTTCGATCAAGAAGAAAAATAAAAGAGAAGAAATCCAATTGGATAGAAGTTAAGAGGAGGGAATTACCTTAAGAATTAATGAAGAAAGTAAGAGGTTTGAATGGAGGGATTGAGACTTGTGTGTATCTTCTTAGTGTTCTTGAAGCTCTCTTCAATGGAGGATGGAAGATGAAGATGAGAGAATGGAGAGGTGGTGCAGCCGATTTTGTGGTGATGGGAGGGAAGGAAATGAGTTTAAAATTCTAACTTAGTTTATAAGATATGCAAGGTGTAAAGTAGGAATAGTATTAGCTAAGGTGTCCTCTAAATTACAATATAAAACATAAATATCCTCTTAAGGAGGTGATGATGTCGGTTGGGGTGAGGGAGAAGGAAGAAATACGCGCTTTTTCCGGCGCGATCCGACGTTACGGAAAACGTTCGACGAAAAACGTCGCTCGGCGCTAAATCGTCGCGATCCGATTTGACCGTAAATTCTAACGTAAAAAACTTAATCGGAAAAATAAATTTACAAAATTTATTTTGACAAAAACTCGGGACGACACAGTTCGAGTTTCGTCCGAAAAATCATAAAAACGAACTTTCACGGGCGAGTTCGTAACGCGATTTCGTGAATGTAAAAATCAGTCGGTTTTCCGTTCTGAGTTCACGAACTAAAAACTTTTCGTACGCGCTAACCCTAAATACAGTAGTCGTCTAGCTGACTTCCGTAATTTATTTTCAGAAACGGATTCGACCGTTAGTCTTAGAATTCGAAATCGTAAACTTAGGCGTGCAAAGCCATTTATTTAATTAACTTTAAAATTTTAAGAACGTAAGGAATTTACGGGGCATTACAGATGGCCCATTCATTAGGATTAAGTTCCATGAAGTCGAATATCCTTTCTAGGCTACGTGCCCACTTTTCAGCTTCCGGGGGTTCAACGAGTCCTCCAAACGTTGGCGGGTTTTGCTTCCTAAAGCGAGTCTCGACTCGTTGCTCAGGTGGTGGGGGTGGAGGTGGTGCACGCTCCTCGTGATCTGATTCCTCGTCATGTGGTTCAAGCCCTCCTCGGCCGCCTCCTAGACCACGACCACGACAACGGCCTAGGCCTCGTCCTCGGCCTCGACCTCGTCCTCGTCCTTGGCCTTGCCTCGCCCTTGGCCTTGCCCTTGCTCAAACCCTTCTCCTTGTCCTTCCTCAAAGTTTTCTTCATGTTGGTTAGCCATTCTGAAACGGTTTGTAAGTTAAGAAAATGAAAATCCGACTCTCGATTTGTTTGAGGTACGTGCACTTAAAAGAGAAAACTCGAGGTTAAACTATTAGTTGTACGCCTCTCATTATTGCCTTATCATTTTATTTCATTGTCGAATGACTATCATATCTTATTTTGGCTTGTCTATCAGGACTCGTCATTGTTATAATAAGATAAAAAAAAACTTTTTCGGCCATAATGTATCGTGAATTGTCTTGTTCGTTCATTTCAATATCATATCATCACATCATATAACATTATAGCATTTCATTTCATCATAACATTTCACTTCATGTCGATCATATCACATCACATCATAACCTAACATTGCAAAAAGCTTTTCATAACATGTCATACCATAGCATATCATAAGTTTGCCCAAACAAAGGCCCATCATGAAAACTTGCCTCATACAAGAGGTCTCATGTCAACAAAAATGCCTCAAACCGAGGACTTATGAAAACAACATAACCTTAAAAGGTCTCATAAACTTGTCAAAATGTGCCATCATAACAACAAAATATGGACTTATGAAGGAAACATAAAAGTGCAACAACATCATCATATCAAAACATGAAATAGTACAACAATAACAACAAACATATTGACTCTCTCTCTCTCTCTCTAACTCTCGTCCTCATCGTCGTCCTCCATTAGCTCTGTCACGCCCCGACTCTCGAGGTGCGACTTAAGAACAACAACAAACTTAAACAACTAAAAACTAACTCAAATAAGGGAACATGCTCGGGGAAAACAAAGATGGAAGACGAGACAATCGAATTTGGTTTTCCAAACGCATAATGAAATAACTACTGAGCATCTTAACTTCACCTACAACAGGAATTTAAACAAGTAATTCATGCTGATGGGAAAGGAATTCCAACAAAGAGAGAAAGCATACGAATATATATCAAGTTAAAGGATCATGTTCAACAACAATTCAAGTTACGAGCCCATCGCTCGGAATTACAAGTTAAAGAGTTACGAATTCAACAAGTATTCAAAGTCTTCGAGCACAACGCTCGGGATAAAAAACATGAGTATTAAAGTACTAGCATCAACAGACATTAATTCAAAAGGGTTGCAGCGGAAACTCGCATCAATACCCAACACTTGCACGTATGAAGACATACAAATGCCAGTCTGAAATTCAACTAAACTCAACCAACAAAACCAAACCACACCACCAAGTATCCACGCCATCGCCATCCAGTCAACCTGCATGTTTAGAAACACACGCAGGGCTGAGTACTTCGTACTCAGTGAACACAAGCCAAAACATTTGAATAAAGATGCTTCTTAAACCTATAATAATTGAACTTGCCTTGCCGAACATCACAAATATATAAGCAGTTTTAAAAACAGTTTACTTGTGCATGTCAAAACGTTTTCTTTAAAACAGACTACGCAGTCAAATATCATATAATATAACAGTATGTATCATCTATCACAAACAATCTCACTGTGCCGAGAAGTAGGCCTCCTTCTCGAGCACTGTGACCGGCCTAACCGAAGCAAGGCTCACAGTCACCTCAACATATACCACACGTGGGTTCCTGCTTTTCACAGGATAATAACATCTTCATATAAATAGATGATAACACCTACTAACTTCAATAAAAACGGCAAGTCAATCACATTTGAAAACATATCATAATACTTAATAGCATAACTAATTTTCATCGATAGTTTTGGTTCAGAAAAGTCCACCTGACTTCCGAAGAACTAGCTAGGTGGTCTAGGGCTATTTGTCCTTGCTTAACGATCCGTCCGGCTCGATCCTTCACAGTTCGATATCGATAGATAAGATATATGAAAGACGGACACAAAGGCGTTGGACTTTAACTGACGGACTTCTATTTGAGTCGTCTCTCTCTTCGCTCTAACTTTTTTAAAGGATCTCGCGTTCTCGTCTTTAATTTATTAACTCTATTCGAGTTGGTTAACTTTACTACTCAATATCGTACACTTTTCTCGTTTTAATTAATAACTTCATTGTTAATATTCTATTACTCGAGTTTTCTTTCAAAGGCTTTAATCAAATCTTGGTTTACAAATCATAACTCAATCGTTCAATTAATTTTCACAACATAACTAACATCATGCATTTAAACACTTATTCAATCATATAATGAATTCAAATAAATCAAACATACTTCAAGGCACATTAACATGCATTTAATTTGGACCTTAAAATCTAACTCGATTATGCATTTCTTTTTATGGAGGCTTAAACTATTAGACAATGCTTTACTTTACATCCGTTATCTTATAAGATATTTTATAACTTTTATTCAATTAACAAAATTTCTCTTTAATTATTATCAACTCATATAAAATTATGATTTTCTTATTCATTTTTAATTTGATCCTCATTTCTTATCTCGACTATTGTTCATCTAATTATTATCTCGGTTTATCTTTTTATTCGTTTGGTTAGAAAATAATGTACTCAATTAATTATTTAATTAATCTTCTTTCCATTTAATTCTCGACGTCTTACTTTATTCTCATTTTCTCAATCAACTTATACAAGTATCTATCTTAACTTGTCTAGCATATTTTCTTTACTCAATTTAACTTCCTTTTTATTTCTTATCGATTAATTCTTCTTAAACTCGGTTTTCTCTATTTTTGCTTATTTCTTTAATAATTTCTTCTTCATTTGTCTTTAACTTAAGCCATTTCTTACTAAATAATTTCTTTATCTTTTGATACACATTTTTATGAACTAGCCCACTTTATTAATTACATTATAAAAGATCTTTTTGTTGTAGTTTTAGTAAAATTTCAAGTCTTTAAATTTTAATGTAAGACATTTAATTAATAAATCTTTTCACACATCTTTCATCTTTTATTCAATTAAAAGCTTTTCAATTTTAATTATTTTTGTCAAAACTTCTATCTTCATTCCATATTCAAATTAACATTAATACATATTTAACATCCAATCTTTTTATTATTTCTACAATTAATTTCTTTCAAAACTTCAACATGCAAACTTATTTTTTTAATTTAAACACATGCATGATTATACCAACATCACATACAATCCTTCCATTTATCAAAACAACACTCAATTCATCAACAAAATTAACAAAATAAATATTCCATTTTTGTTTAAAACACACGGCACACACACATGCACAACCTTGTGCATTTTATTTCTCAATTTTTCATGTATAAAATCTCATTCTCAACATGATAAAAATAACAAATCAAGCATCATAATAATAATAACTCAAAGAATTCATATTTTCCCTATTTTTACTAATTTTTTCGGCACTTATTAAATTTTTAGGGTTTTAGTTTCTTTTTCTTCTCTTAATTCACCGATTAATATCTAGTGCTCGATTCTCCTAACGAATTCTTCTCACTCGATTAGCACATGCATATCCTAAGTTTGCCTAAACATAATTTAAATAACATGCATGCATAGATCTTTCTTTTAGGACTTATAGACATACATATTTACAACTAATCAAATGAATTTCATACTTAATTAAATGGGAATCCTTCTCTTGGCTCTTGGAATTGAAATGGATGGAAATGGTAGCTTCAAAGCTTGAATCTTGAAAAGAAGAAAGAAATCTTCTTGAATCCTCAAAGAAAAAGAAATAACATGGAATTAATCATCCATAGGTTTTAAGAATCAAAATAAAGAAAAGTGTTGGATGATTCTTGAATTCAACTTCAAGAACTTGGAAGATTCTTACCTTTCTTTGAAAATATGGATGAAATGGATGGAGATTGATAACTTCTAGTTCATTTTCATGGATGAAGAGCTTGAATCCATGGTTGCATGTGAAGAAAAATCAAGGTATGAGGGAGAGAGGGAGATTGCCGAGAGAGAGAGAGCTTGGGAGAGTTTGAGAGATTGTTTTCTTTCTTGTTTGAGAGAGAGAGATCGAAATGGAGAGAGAGGTGGAGTGAATGAATTGTTGTCTTCCTTTCTTGTCTTAGATGAGTGAAATTGAAATCCAACATAGGGAATAAAGTGCACTTGTTGGAAGTTGGAGTAAGACATGACTTGATAGGTGATGTGATATTAACTTGCATGCATACTTTAGGTAATACCATGCATAAGACATAATCATGATGTTTTAGTCTTGGAAATTGAAGGATGATGGGAGAGGAGGTGTGAGGTGGCGTGAGAGGGAGAGAGGTGGATGACACGTGTCGTCGTCGTATCGTTACGGGTATTAATTATCCGGTCGTAAAGGTTTTCAGGATAAAATGATTCGTATTAATTCCGTTTTGTGTTTTTAACGGGTCTAACCTCTTCTTGTTTCACTTTTGACACTAACTCATCCAAATCCTATTTCACGTCTCAAATTAAAAGATTAAATGTTTCGATCTTTTTAGTCCTTTAAATCTTAAAAGAATTTAATCGGCTTATTAATCCGCTTATTAATCCTTTTAAAGACTAATGCCTCATTTCTCTTCTCAATTCTCGGATAAGTTCTTACCCTATCTTAGTGATCTTAAAAGAAATTCTAGGTTTGAAGGTTCTAATCCAATTCTATTCTAGTCTCGTCGGCGTAAACATATTTCTCGGCGATTAACGTTATGTTATCTCAAACAAACAAACTTCTCGGATTTTTCCGGAATTTAATCTCATACTCATTTTCATATAAACAACTCAACAAGCATATCATATCATCATCATCTCAGGTAAATAGAACAGATAAATTCACACAAGATTCACAAGGCAATTTAAACGTTTTATTCAAATCTCTTTGATTAGAAAAGAAAAATTTTACTCCTAAATTCTCATCTTTGAACTTACTCGGTTAATTAGACGCTCTCTAAAGATATAAAAACTCGGAGTATCACATCCTCACCCTCTTAAAAAAAAATTCATCCCGAAATTTACTGACCTTAAGAAAATAACTCGGGATACTTTGCTTTCATCTTTTCTTCGAGTTCCCAAGTGGCTTCTTCAAGATCATGATGACACCACTTGACTTTCACTAAGGGAATCGATTTCGTTCTAAGCTGCTGGATTTTATAATCTAAAATCTCTTCGGGTTTCTCTTCGTAGCTTAGATCGAGCTTCATCTCAACATCTTCTTGGCGTATTACATGCTTCGGATCAAAGACATATTTTCTCAATTGCGATACGTGAAACACGTTATGCGAACTTCCGAAACTAGGCGGTAACGCTAAACGATATGATACGGATCCAATCCTCTCGAGGATCTCGTATGGTCCTATAAAACGAGGTATAAGCTTTCCTTTAACTCCAAAACGTTAAACTCCTTTCGAGGGGGATACTTTCAAAAACACTTTATCTCCTTCTTCAAATTCCAACTTGAATCTTCGATTATCGGCATACGACTTCTGTCGACTCTAAGCTTCTTTAATCTTCTCACGGATCTGACGTACAGATTCTATCATTTCCTCAATCGCTTCTGGCCCTAACACTTTCCTTTCACCTACTTCACTCCAATACAAAGGCGATCTACACTTCTTTCCATAAAGAGCTTCGTAAGGGGCCATTCCTATCGTATTCTGATAGCTATTGTTGTATGCGAACTCAACAAGAGGTAAGACTTTTTCCCACTCGACTCCTTTATCTAACAAGACGGCTCTCAACATATCTTCGAGAATTTGAATCGTTCGCTCGGACTGACCATCGGTTTGGGGATGGTAAGCAGTGCTGAACTGCAATTGGGTTCCCAATTCTTTGTGGAAACTTTCCCAAAAACGGGCGGTGAACTTCGAATCTCTATCAGAGGTAATCGTCTTCGGAACTCCGTGCAATTTCACAATTTCTTTGATGTAGATCTCAGCTAACTTGGCTGATCCATAGGTATGTGGAATAGGTATGAAATGAGCAGACTTTGTCAACCTATCCACGATCACCCATACTACTGTATTTCCTTTTCTTGATCTTGGCAATCCCGTCACAAAATCCATTGTGATTCCATCCCACTTCCACTCTGGGACGGGTAACGGTTGCAGAGGTCCGTACGGTCTTTGATGTAAGGACTTCACTTGCTGGCAAACTAGACATCTTTCAACGAACAATGCCACATCTATTTTCATTCCATTCCACCAAAATTGTTTCTTTAGGTCTTGGTACATCTTTGTGCTGCCAGGGTGAGCTGTATACGGGGTTTCATGAGCTTCACTCATTATTTCATTCTTCAACTTGTCATCGCTAGGCACACAAATTCTTCCTTAATACAACAACGCATTATCGCTTGATTCGTGCTTTTGAGCGAGTTTTGAGAAGGAGTTTGTCACGTACGGAGGTACGTGATGACTGCCTTGAGAGTCCAGTTTCTAAAAAAATATTGAATACGAGAGCTTAAAACGAACCTAAGACGTTATACGTCGAACCTATCAAGCAATTAGGGTTTTCGAGGCAGTTTTGCGACCCTCGCCGGAAACTGTAATAACTTCCAGCTCGTTTATCGGATTTGTGATCCGTAAATTGGAGCGCGAACTAGACTTCCTAAGATTTCTAATGGTACAAGGCTCACCCCCTGTTTCTAAATCCTCTGTTCTGGACAGCCTCCAGAGTTACTGGACTGTGCAGTGAAAATTCAGTTTCTTGTTTTTCTAAGTTGTTTAGTTCACAACTTAGCTTCTTTCAATCGTTTAAGCCGTTTTATCTAACGAACATCTCTCTACTGACCCTAGAGTCAACTACAGGACCTTGAGTGATGAAAACCAGTCGAGATCATATATCTTATCCTTTCATTAAAGAAGTAATAAACGAGAAATTTCATAAGTCGTTCAAAGAACTAAAACGTAAATCGCCTAAGTTGATTCCTTCCAACTTAGTTTCTTTTAATCTTTAAAGTCGTATTAAGATATCGACTACCTTCTCTACTGACCCGAGAGTCGAGTATGAGATCTTCCGAGTTCTAAACGAGATTGGTACGAGTCTCGTTTCCCGTTTAAGTAAAACGAATCTAATAAGCGTGCAAATGCCTAAAGAATGAAACAACTAAAACCTTTCTTCGATTCTCTTTCTTCGATTATCTTTACGACCCGTTTTTAAGTATGTTTATTTTACGATGAAGGAGGAAGCCAACGGTAGAGAAAGGACAGAAGATCCGAAGTTGGAAGTTTTTGCTTAAAGTTCTGTAAATCAAAGTGGGCTTTTATATACAAATAAAACGAGCAATGCTCGGAAAATCTTTCTTTATCGCTTTGATATCTGTGTTTTCAAAGTGATATTATGGCATGAACTGTTTTATATTTTTATGTGAGTTCTCTTGTACCTATCTGAGTTAACATTCATGTTTTCCAGATTTAGAGTTAGTCTATTTTAGATTAACTAACGATCGGCTCTGAGTTAGCTGCTAAGTGCTTTCCAGAGTTAGTGCACTTTGTAACCTGTGGTGTATGTGATATCCTGTTGAGGGGTACCAGCCACGGTGAATTAGAATTGGTCAAGATTGAACGTAACATTAGTCAGAAAATGCTCGTGCGAGTGATTTATGAGAAAAAGTCAGAAAATGTTTAGTAGACACGGATTCTTTCAATAAAACTCCAATGTGCTACGTTTATAAAATGCCATATTTATCTATATTTATGATTATGATTTCGGCATCGTGCCCACTAAGTACGTTTGTACTTAGCCCTGCATTGTTTTCTAAATGTGCAGGTTGAAGCGATGGTGAGCGGCGACGGTTGATGTTGAGTTAAAGGATAGATGCTTAGTTAGAACACTTCCGCTGCCAACTTTGAATTTTCTTTTGAGATGTACTTTTTGAACAATACTTTGTAGTCTAAGTCTGTAATATGAACTTAGTTTCTGTTTGTACTTTTGTCGAGTAATCCTTAGGGATTAACTCTTCCTTATTTATATTCGAGTCTTATTCATGGTTTAATGATGTCTTTTTCATGTATGTTTAGTCAATTAGCCCCCTTCTTCCCCGCTTCTTTAATCCAACCCCAGTCGCACCCCGGCTTCTGCCGTCCCTCGGGATTTGGGGCTGTGACAGAGTGGTATCAGAGCTGTGTTCGTTTTCTGCTCTGCTTCTGAGTCAATCTTCTAGTATGAGTCATTCTTTCAAGTACGAGTCATTCTTTGAAGTAATATCATAAAGTGGTATTCGTATACAAGTCTTCCTTTGAGAAATAATATAGAGTATTCGTTTGTACTCTATATCGAGTCTTCTTTCAAGTCATGAGACATGGTATTTGTGTATACTCTGGATCAGAGTCGTCTTTCCAAGTATGAGATAAGAGTTAGACTATGATGTTAAGATTGAGAACATAGAAGTCAACTCAATCGCCCGCTACGTCGACTCAACGAGGAAAAGTGAAAGAATTTTATAAAGAGATTTCTTTTTAATAAGAAAGTTATGAGCAAGTATTCAGTGAAATGTGAAAACGAGAATAAGTTGTGTTTTAAAAAATGAGAATTTTATAGAAGTATAATTTTTATACTTACATGATTATGCGATAGTACAAGTACTATCTTATGTGAAAATATTTGAGCAATGATTTCCTTTTTATGAAAAGTATGCGGATACGAGAATATAGTCAGATTTTAGGAAATTTTCCCGGTTCAATGAGAACGTAGACGTGGAACTTAAGAACTTTCCGGTTCTTCGAGGACTTAGACGTTTTTAAGAAACGTTGTTTTAAAATGATTTCGAAAGGAGATCCCTAACATGAGAAGGTCTTCTTCTGATGAATGTCACATGCGCTTAGTGACATGAGTAATGATTCGGCAAGGTCGAACTTGTCGTCTAAGAATTTCCTACGAGGGAAAAGAAATAAAATAAATAAAAATGATGCAATAAATCGTGCTAGTAAAAGAAGGAAGCGATTAGACGTTTGAGAAGTTTTCGGCTTCGAGTTAAGAAAGATATGAACGAGATGACAACTGGAACTTAGTTTTCCAGGAAATTATTCTTAAGTTATTTTTTCTTTTTCTTTATATGGAATCAAATTCCATATTTTCGTCTTGAGCGACGATTACAATTAGTACGAATATCAAGAGTCGTAAGTGATAAATTCTTTGAAAATGGATGTTACATTTGAATAAGTAACATGAACGAAGTGAAAATACTTTGTTTTTAATAAGTGAAAGTCATTAAGAGTTAATGAGTTAAGAAATAAAAGAAATAGAAAAATTAAAATGAGTAATAATATGGTGAAATAAAAAGAATGAAAATAAAATCTTTTATGAATGTATAAATATATATATGTGATGTTGAGTGCAATTTCTTTGAATTGCTAGAAGTCTTAATAAGTGGTTGGCTTAAGTGTTGATGTTACAATTGAATAAGGGATATTCATTTTGTAATTTATGTTTTCGTTAAGATAAGTTATTTTCTTTTTCTACCTGTTACTGATCCGTATTACCTTAAAACTTTTGTAGGATGGCTAGGACTCGTGTCACGGCTCGGAAGAGCCAGCCTTTGGCCTCGTGCGAGCGCACCATAGTTGATATGCTGCAGAATGAGTATTATGAGTTTGAGGTAGACTACGGAGAGAGGATGTGGGACAGATTGTCAGTAATTTTTCTTCGGCCTACTACCCAGTGAGACACCTGATCGTGCACTTACCAGACGAGTGGCGCGGATGGGCGCACCGTGCAGCTTGGTACTTCTTGGCGATCTTCGGCGACGACACGGAGCTGACCGGCAACTACGCCGAGTTCGCCCTGTGTGTGCACAGGCGTTTCCTTGAGAGCAGATATATGCTTCCCCTTCCTTTAGAGCCACACATCCCCTACAGTCACTTTCCAGCCGAGACAGAGCTTGAGGAGCTTGACTTAGACCCGGAGTTCTTAGAGTTGTTAGAGTTTCCACCAGACGGTGTACTGGAGGAGGAGCTTGAGACTGAGTTAGAGCAGCCAGAGGAGAACGAGGAGACGGTAGTTCCACCAGAATCACCACCGGCTGCACAGCAGATTGAGGAGTTGATCCCAGGCCCGGGTTTTGTATAGGTTGACGCTGAGACAGCCGCAGTGTTGGGGTTGTCTTCGCCATTTGTGCCGGACATTTGTGTTAGGGTCAGGGGACCGTTGGAGACGAGACTGTACAGAGAGGGGCCAGACTACCGAGACTACCGACAGATCGACGCGGAGCTCGCCGCCATGTTAGAGTTGCCTTCTCCACTTACGCCACTTGAGGAGATCTGCGCAAAGTAGGGAGTAGTCCGACAGCAGATGGAGGCAGGACCGTCCAGGGTCCGTTCTAGAGAGGAGTACGAGTCGGGTTCAGGTTCAGTTCCCGAGGACCTTCTTCCCCTGAAGAAGCGTGGGAGGAGGATCAGAGAGGACTACTTGGTCTCCGACTTGGAGGAGACTGTTTCTGAGGCACCTTCATCCACCCTGCTTACACTTGACGACGGTTCTACTCTGAGGGTGGACTAGGCATTCGAGCTGGTTTTTGGTTTGGAGTCCGAGGAGGAGGACCCGGAGGAGGATCCGGAGGAGGATCCGGAGGAGGACCCTGAGGAGGACCCAGTGGAGGGTTGTTAGGATTTTGCAGACTTCGGGGTAGTTTTTGGTTTCTTCTGCAGTTTAGTTAGGCAGTGCTTTATAGATATGGGTAAATATCAGTAGTAGTGGTAGCTTTTGTCCTGTATAGAGTCGGATCAATAACTAGTTAATTTTTGTAGTACTCTAGCGGATACAAAATTTTATGAATCGTTTCCGTTCTAGTACTCTAGTAGATACGGAGTGTAGCTTGTTAGCGCACCCAGTAAATAGTAGGCAGTCAGCCTAGTTTAGACTAATAGTAGTCTAACCCTTTTGTATAAGTCCTCGTTAGAGGCAAAAGTAATATTCTTTTTGGATGTATATATATATATGACCCGTAAAGAGGGTTTTTGATCAAGAAAATTTCTTATGAATCGAGTAAATAAAAAAAATCAAAATGTTTAATGAACTCGTATAACGAGGGAATGAGCTTAACCCGAAAGTTAAAAGATTAATAAAATGATATCAAAGCTATGTTTGATATGTTGTTCCATGAATTTGATTAAGTCGAAAACGAGCTAGTAAGTGCTATGTGTAATTAGTAAAGGAAACTAATGAGAATTTTTCAATTCTTCTCTAGACTAAAGAAAATGCCGCCGAGAAATGTTAACAACAGGAGAGGTCGAAGACCTGGAAGGCCGAAAGGACGTGGTGGACGTCAGCCAG
This sequence comes from Schizonepeta tenuifolia, assembly GCA_029490685.1. Taxonomy (NCBI): domain Eukaryota; kingdom Viridiplantae; phylum Streptophyta; class Magnoliopsida; order Lamiales; family Lamiaceae; genus Schizonepeta; species Schizonepeta tenuifolia. The sequence continues at coordinate 90,567,062 of CM055955.1, read as the reverse complement.
AAAATAACCAAGAACAGGAATATGAGCGGAATAGCACTCCATCCCCATCTCCATCACCACCACCTTCACCACCGCCCCGTAGAGATTTTGAGGATCTTTTCCTAAAAAGGAACCCTCCAATGTTCAATGGAACTGGAAGCCCTAGAGATGCTAAGCTATGGGTGAGGTCGACCGAGAAAATTTTCAAACTCCTCAGATGAACTGATGAGGAGAGAATGCTGTGTGTCGCATTCCAATTGACGGGATCGACAGATTACTGGTGGGAAGTAAAACAGAAGGTGATACCTACTGAGCATCTGGCTCGTTTTTCGTGGAAGAGTTTAAGGAGATTTTCTTTGATAAGTATGTCCCCAAGATGTATATGGCACAGAAAGAGGCCGAGTTTTATAATCTGAAACAAGGAAAGCTAACTGTGACGGAATATGACGTCAAATTCTGCGAGTTGATGAGGTATGCGCCGACATTGGTCGACACTGAGGAGAAGTTATCAAAGAAATTTCAGGGAGGTTTACGTCATGAATTGGGAATCGCTTTGGCTAGTCATGGAGGACTAGGTTATTCAGACATACTGGGAAGAGCACAGGAAATGGAGGTTGTCGTGCCTGATGAGAAAAAGATTGTACCAACTGCGTCAGCACCAGCGCAGAGTCAGAATCGAGGCTACTACAACAACAACAGCAGCAACTACCAAGGGAAGAGAAAATGGAACGGAGGAGGTAGCGGAGGATACAATCAGGGCTACAACAATCAGGGAGGACAGAAAAGAGGTTATCAGCAGCCTGCCAACAACAACAACAGTGGCAAGAGGCCATGGCAGGGAAACAACCAATCGGGGTTGTTCATTCAAGGGAACAGGCAGAACTTGCCATGGAAGGGCAATAATCAGCTGAATCAGCCGCAAGGGCAACAGAGGAGTTTTAACCAGGGAGCGAATAACCCAGGGAGGGTTACCATCCCTGTCTGCCCGAAGTGCAACCGAGCCCATCCTGGAGTCTGCCAGATAGGCACCCCTAACTGTTTCAACTGTGGACAGAAGGAGCACATGAAAAAGGACTGCCCTAAACCGCTTCAAGCAGTACCTCTCCGAGCCATCCAAGCACAGCCGCAGCAGCCGCCTATGAACTAGCAACAGTTTCAACAGCATGCACAACAGCAACAGAATGCGAGGGCATGCGCTATCAAACAAAGCGGTCAGCGCAAAGGAAAAGGCAATCTAGCAGGTATGGGAAAACTCCACAACACCCCCATTAAGATACTGTTTGATACTGGCGCATCGCATTCTTTCATTGCTGGCTCATGTGCCGATAACTTAGATATCGGACCTGTAAGAGCTGCACAATTTATGAAAGTAGCCACACCTTCAGGAGAGATCACTACTTCCACGCATGTTTGCTCTAACCTAGAACTAGAAATCGGAACTCATAAGGTTATAGCGAACAACCTAAATGTTATGATAATGTGGGACGTAGATATAATCCTAGGAATGGATTGGTTGTCAGAGAATTTCGCCACGATTCTCTGCAACGAGAGAAAAATTTCTTTTCAGCCACCGGGTAAAGAACCAACCGAATTCCACAGAATTTCAATGGGTAGAGGCGTACCAATCATATCGGCCCTTCAAGCCACGAAAATCATGAAGAAGAAAGGTACCACAGCCTATCTTGTGTACCTAGTTGGAGAACCAGGAGCCGAAAAGACCATTCAGGACGTAAAAGTCGTGAACGAATACGAAGATGTTTTTCCAGAAGTACTACCAGGATTGCCACCAGATCGTCATGTGGACTTCACGATCGATTTAGAACCAGGAGCAGCTCCTAAGTCTAAAGCCCCTTACAGAATGGCAACGAAGGAACTGGAAGAGCTCAAAATCCAATTACAGGAATTACTAGACCTTGGTTTTATCAGGCCAAGCGTTTCACCTTGGGGAGCACCCGTACTTTTTGTTAGGAAAAGGGACGGATCGATGAGAATGTGCATCGATTACCGAGAACTGAACAAGATTACTCTCAAGAACAAATATCCTTTGCCAAGGATCGAGGATCTGTTCGATCAGCTTAAGGGTGCAGGAGTCTTCTCCAAGATAGATTTGAGATTAGGGTATCATCAGCTCAAGATCAAACCTGAAGATGTACCAAAGACCGCTTTTAGAACCCGATATGGCCATTACGAATTTTTAGTGATGCCATTTGGTTTGACCAACGCTCCAGCCGTATTCATGGACCTTATGAACAGAGTCTTCCACCCCTACTTGGATAAATTTGTTTTAGTATTCATTGACGATATCCTCATTTATTCTAAGAATGAGACGGAGCACGAGGAACATCTACGGATAGTGTTGGAAACACTAAGAGCTGAGAAACTTTATGCCAAATTCAGTAAATGTGAATTTTGGTTGAAGGAAGTAATGTTCCTTGGACACATAGTATCGACAGAAGGAATCAAGGTGGATCCAGCTAAAGTAGAAGCAGTGCACAACTAGAAGACACCAACAAGTCAGAATGAGATCAGAAGTTTCTTGGGATTAGCTGGTTATTACAGAAGATTTATCGAGGGATTTTCTACAATCGCTTGCCCGATGACGCAGTTACTCAGGAAAGATACCAAGTTTAAATGGTCAGATGATTGCGAGAAGAGTTTCCAAACTCTTAAGGAAAAGTTAACTACAGCGCCAGTACTAGCACTTCCAGACGCAAACAAGAAATATGTGGTTTACACTAACGCATCGAAAAATGGATTAGGTTGTGTCTTGATGCAAGACGGACGAGTGATAGCTTATGCTTCACGACAACTTCGACCCCACGAAGTTGAGTACCCAACCCATGATTTAGAACTTGCAGCCGTAGTGCATGCGCTAAAGATTTGGAGACACCATCTCTATGGTGTAAGAGTTGAAATATTCACCGATCACAAGAGCCTGAAGTACTTTTTCGAGCAAAAAGAACTGAACATGAGACAAAGACGATGGCTCGAATTAGTCAAAGATTATGACTGTGGAATTAACTACCATCCAGGAAAGGCTAATGTGGTAGCAGACGCCCTGAGTCGCAAGACTCCAACGAAGTTAGGATGCCTTTTTGTAGAAGAAAAAACCTTAGTTCGAGAATTCGAGAAGATGGATATCAGAGTGCTTGACACGCCAGCAACGATAACAAGTCAAATAGCAGCATTAGAAGCTACACCAGATTTAAGAGAAAGGATCATTAGTGCTCAGAGAAAAGACGAGTCAATGGAAAAGTTACGAGTAAGGATAAGGACAGATAAGCCGGAAGGATACTCTGAGGCTCCAGACAATGCAATACTTTATGAAGACAGAATTTGTATTCCCGACAGCGACAACGAATTGAAGAACGAAATCTTGAGTGAGGCTCACGATATGCCTTACACAGCACATCTAGAAAGTACGAAAATGTACCAGGATTTACGAAGAAACTTTTGGTGGAATGGAATGAAACGAGACGTTGCCTCGTTTATAGAAAGATGCCAAGCATGTCAACAAGTTAAGGCTTTACACCGACGACTGTATGGATTGCTACAACCGTTGGATGTCCCAGATTGGAAATGGGAAGGCATAGCTATGGACTTTGTCACAGGCTTGCCTAAGTCAAGAAGAGGGAACACAACGATTTGGGTGATAATTGATAGACTTACGAAGTCAGCTCACTTCTTACCGATTAAGACTACATATGGATCAGAGAAACTAGCTCAGTTGTACGTCAGAGAAATTGTACGTCTGCATGGAATACCGAAGGTCATAATATCAGACAGAGATGCTAAGTTTACCTCGAGATTTTGGATTACGATGCAGAAAGAGTTGGGAACAGGGCTAAATTTTAGTACAGCTTTTCACCCACAGACAGATGGACAGTCAGAGAGAACAATTCAGATTTTGGTCGATATGTTAAGAACAGTGGTTTTAGACCGAGGCGCGAATTGGGAAGAAATTCTACACCTAGTCGAATTCGCCTACAACAACAGCTATCGGGCCACAATAGGAATGGCACCGTTTGAGGCTTTGTATGGGAGAAAATGTAGATCACCGCTTTATTGGGACGAAGTAGGTGAGAGAAAGAAATTAGGCCCAGATGCGATCAACGAGATGATTGAAATAGTTCGACAGATTCGAGAAAGAATGAAGGAGTCCCAGAGCCGACAGAAGTCGTATGCCGACGATCGTCGAACCAATCTTGAGTTTGAAATAGGAGACAAAGTTTTTCTTAAGATATCCCCGACCAAAGGAATCCTTAGGTTCGGAGTTAAGGGTAAGTTAAGACCCAGGTTTATAGGACCGTATGAAATCCTCGAGAGAATAGGATCGGTCGCATATAGATTGGCCTTACCGCCAAGTCTAGGAAGCGTTCATAACGTTTTTCACGTTTCCCAGTTGAGAAAATATGTTTATGATCCTAAGCACGTCATTAGTCAGCAAGACGTAGTTCTTGAATCTGACCTAAGTTATGAAGAAAAGCCGATATCGATCTTGGATAGAAAAGTTTAAGAATTAAGAACCAAATCGATACCAATAGTTAAAGTGCTATGGAACCACCACGGGCAAGAAGAAGCCACGTGGGAACTCGAGGAGAGGATAAAGGAGCGATATCCTCATCTTTTTGCAGAAGGTAAGCAAATTTCGGGACGAAATTTTTGGTAAGGAGGGTAGGATGTAATGCCCCGTAAATTCCTTACGTTCTTAAAATTTATAGTTAAACCAAATAAATGGCTTTGCACGCCTAAGTTTATAATTTTTGAATTCTAAGGCTAACGGTCGAATCCGTTAGTAAAAATAAATTACAGAAGTCAGCTAGACGACTACTGTATATAGGGTTAGCACGTACGAAAAGTTCTTAGTTCGTAAACTAAGAACGGAAAACCGTCTAATTTTTACAATCACGAAATTGCGAAACGAACACGCCCGAGAAAGTTCGTTTTTATGTTTTTCCGGACGAAACTCGGACTGTGTCGTCCCGAGTTTTTTTCAAAATAAATTTTGTAAAGTTATTTTCTAATTAAGTTCATACGTTAGAATTTTAGGTCAAATCGAATCGCGACGATTTTGTACCGAACAACGTTTTTCGTCGTTCGTTTTTCCGTAACGTCGGATCGCGCCGGAAAAACCCGTAACCCTTTAATTTTTCTGCGTGCAGCCGATACACCTCTTAATTAGGTGTAACCATGAATGTTGACTTATTTAACTAAGTGACACCTAAATCTACTTTATACATCTTTCAACATTTTCATCATTTCATCAACTTGAACAAGACAATTTCATCTCTCTCTCTCTCTCACACTCTCTCGGCAACTCTCTCTCTCTCTCTCCCTCAAACTTCATCTTCTCCACTTCTCCATTCTCCATTGAAGCCTTCTCCAAGAACAAGAAGAAATCATACAAGCTATCAATCCATCCATTCAACCTCTTAAGTTCTTCTTTATTTCTTAAGGTATTTCTATCCTCCACAATTCTATCCAATTAGTTTTCTTTTCTTTTCTTTTCCATCTTAATCGAAATTTTGAGGTTTGGAATAGATGTTTTGATCTTAGAATAATGAAATTAGATGTATTAGATATGATAATTATGGATTAAAAATGATAAAAAACAAGAACCCTAATGTTTGTGCTAATACCGAAATTTTTAGCATTTTTGTAGGATTTTTGTTTTTCTTCTTTTGATGATGGATTCATGCTTAATAGATGTTTAATTAGTGATTAGAATAAAAAAGAATTGAAAGCCCTATGTGTTTGTAAGTTTTCAATTAGGATTTTGAATTGAATTTAGGCATTTTTGCATGTTAGTTGATAATTGTTTTGCAAGTGATTAATAGTTGTTATAATAGGTTGATTAGTGAATATATGTTGTTAATTGGAGAAGAAAATCATCCCCTTAACATATGTATAAAACCAGAAATTTATTAAGTGATTAGGGGTTTTCATGTATTGATGTTAAGTAATGATTTGTTAGTTGATTTATGTTGCAAATAGTGTTAGTTGATAATAGAAATTAAATGAGAATTTTCTAAAAATGTTTAATGAAACATAAGAGGCAAAGATCACTTTATAAACTGAGTTATAATGATGTTAAGATGTGTTTGCATGCATGAAAATGATTCACGTTAGACGTAGTTCAACGTCGTAAAATTTGAATGAAATCCGACAACGTTGAAAAATCGCGTAAGAGACAAACATTTAGTTGTAACTAATAATCGAGAAGTTGGATGAGAATTTTAATTTGATATTATTGTTTATAATGAAATTTAGAACATCTTTCTAGTTGACTTCATAAGCTTTCGAGTTGATATAATATGGACTATAGTTATAATCGAGCACTAGAACGCGTTTTGAAGTTTTGTTGGTTTAGTACTTGTTAGTTGAAATCCGACGTTAAAACGTCGTGCTTTTGAGCGAGTTTTGAGAAGGAGTTTGTCACGTACGGAGGTACGTGATGACTGCCTTGAGAGTCCAGTTTCTAAAAAAAAATTGAATACGAGAGCTTAAAACGAACCTAAGACGTTATACGTCGAACCTATCAAGCAATTAGGGTTTTCGCGGCAGTTTTGCGACCCTCGCCGGAAACTGTAATAACTTCCAGCTCGTTTATCGGATTTGTGATCCGTAAATTGGAGCGCGAACTAGACTTCCTAAGATTTCTAATCGTACAGGGATCACCCCCTGCTTCTAAATCCTCTGTTCTGGACAGCCTCCAGAGTTACTGGACTGTGCAGTGAAAATTCAGTTTCTTGTTTTTCTAAGTTGTTTAGTTCACAACTTAGCTTCTTTCAATCGTTTAAGCCGTTTTATCTAACGAACATCTCTCTACTGACCCTAAAGTCAACTACAGGACCTTGAGTGATGAAAACCAGTCGAGATCATATATCTTATCCTTTCATTAAAGAAGTAATAAACGAGAAATTTCATAAGTCGTTCAAAGAACTAAAACGTAAATCGCCTAAGTTGATTCCTTCCAACTTAGTTTCTTTTAATCTTTAAAGTCGTATTAAGATATCGACTACCTTCTCTACTGACCCGAGAGTCGAGTATGAGATCTTCCGAGTTCTAAACGAGATTGGTACGAGTCTCGTTTCCCGTTTAAGTAAAACGAATCTAATAAGCGTGCAAATGCATAAAGAATGAAACAACTAAAACCTTTCTTCGATTCTCTTTCTTCGATTATCTTTACGACCCGTTTTTAAGTATGTTTATTTTACGATGAAGGAGGAAGCCAACGGTAGAGAAAGGACAGAAGATCCGAAGTTGGAAGTTTTTGCTTAAAGTTCTGTAAATCAAGGTGGGCTTTTATATACAAATAAAACGAGCAATGCTCAGAAAATCTTTCTTTATCGCTTTGATATCTGTGTTTTCAAAGTGATATTATGGCATGAACTATTTTATATTTTTATGTGAGTTCTCTTGTACCTATCTGAGTTAACATTCATGTTTTCCAGATTTAGAGTTAGTCTATTTTAGATTAACTAACGATCGGCTCTGAGTTAGCTGCTAAGTGCTTTCCAGAGTTAGTGCACTTTGTAACCTGTGGTGTATGTGATATCCTGTTGAGGGGTACCAGCCACGGTGAATTAGAATTGGTCAAGATTGAACGTAACATTAGTCAGAAAATGCTCGCGCGAGTGATTTATGAGAAAAAGTCAGAAAATGTTTAGTAGACACGGATTCTTTCAATAAAACTCCGATGTGCTACGTTTATAAAATGCCATATTTATCTATATTTATGATTATGATTTCGGCATCGTGCCCACTAAGTACGTTTGTACTTAGCCCTGCATTATTTTCTAAATGTGCAGGTTGAAGCGACGGTGAGCGGCGACGGTTGATGTTGAGTTAAAGGATAGATGCTTAGTTAGAACACTTCCGCTGCCAACTTTGAATTTTCTTTTGAGATGTACTTTTTGAACAATACTTTGTAGTCTAAGTCTGTAATATGAACTTAGTTTCTGTTTGTACTTTTGTCGAGTAATCCTTAGGGATTAACTCTTCCTTATTTATATTCGATTCTTATTCATGGTTTAATGATGTCTTTTTCATGTGTGTTTAGTCAATTAGCCCCCTTCTTCCCCGCTTCTTTAATCCAACCCCAGTAGCACCCCGACTTCTGCCGTCCCTCGGGATTTGGGACTGTGACAGGTTCGGTTTGGGTCCTCTCGATGATTGTTCTAAGAGGTTCCGACCTATACAATTTAGTCCCGGCGCACACTCGTCAGTCAACTCGGGATTCCTATCCCAACTCGTAACTGTAAACGATCATCGAAGGTTGGCGGCCCTCATACGAACGAATTTGCGCAAAAGAAATAAAATTGCACGTAAGTAAACATGTATTGGCACACATAGCATGATATGAGCATGGTATATGCAAGGGTAAAGTTCATGAGCATGAATTCAAATATCAAACATAGCAATTTAATAACCCACGTAAGAGTTCAAGTATAACTTTCCTTTTTTTTTTCAACCGACGTGGAGGGATGGAAGGGATGTCATGAGAAACTTAACATTGAACTTGAAGAGTTCCTGACTTTGGTTGGTTTATATCTATCGACTCTAAGTAGAAAGAATGATTAAGGCTTCTAGGGCTCAGAGCGAACGAACTGGCTCTGATACCATGTCTGTGACGACCCGCGACCCGGCCTATGCGGATCCGTTCGAGCCGCCAGGCAGTGGGTGGGGTGAAACCATATAATCATGATTCATAAATGATAACAAATGACAAGTGTTTGGGATAATAAAGGAAAGGTGGGTAATTGTTCAAAATCGATGCCCTAGCATAACATAACTGGGGTCGATGTATGAGGACACCGGCCCCGCATTGCGGAAGCGTTTCAAAAGATAACCATCTACTAGTAGATGATTAGAACATAAGAGGTAACATGAGTTTGGTGGCATAAGCCTTATTGAAGACACAACAATGGTCGTAATGACCGACACGACAAGTACTTGAAAACGAACAAACGGACAAGAGCGACATCGACATCCCCTTCCTTCGCCTCCACATTGATCAACCTGCATTAGGGAAAACAATGCAGGGGACTGAGTACAAAAGCACTCAGTGGATTCCGTGCCCCATTTTGATAACAATTTTTCAAAAGATATAGCATGCTTCATTCTTATGGAAGGGGTTACTTTGGTAAAAATATCCTTCACATAAGTTTTTAAAACAATTAACGGTTCAAACCATAGAGCATCTCATATTCTTAGGTTACCACCCGGTTCAATTAGAGGGGAGCCACTCCCTCCAACCGAACCGTCATAACTTCATGTGTACACTACATTGGCTTGTACGGAGCACAAGGCCGATCGTATTATAAAACTTTCAACATAGGTAAACCACAAGCAATTGAGCATAAAACATTTAGCATGCATATCACACTTTGAAAGCATTGGGTTTAATAACCCTAAAGTTACCTCAGTGGGAGTTTGTAATCCCACAGTTTGAAAATAGAAACCCACCTTGGTTCAAGTTCGTTTGACTAGTCCTCGAATTAGGGATTGCTCGGTCCTATAAGAGTTGTCTTAAACACTTAGGTTCACAAGCATAAAAGTGTCTAAAGTCTTAGCATCCTAGGTCAAGCTTATTCCCGAGTTATAACATGTATGTCATGCATGTTATGTAACGTGAGTCACATAGATGTCTTATGCATACTATATACTTTATATCACATCATATTAATTCATGTACACTTGATTAATCGCATATTTCATGTAATATGATCACACTTTAAAACATGTAAGACATTCATTTGACTATTGAATACATAACAATTGTTCAATTGACTTATATCATTTTAATCGATTAATTAAGAATTAATTAACTATTAAAGACATATAATTAATTAATAATTAATTATTAAAGATATATAAATTAATTAATAAATAATTAATTAATTAATTAAGGCATACAATTAAAATATCAATTAAAAAATTATTATAGAATTAATTATTAATAATAAATAATAAACAATTAATCATGCATAAATAATAATAATAAACATTAATCATATAATATACAACTTCGCATTTAATTACATATAGATATGGACTAAGGGTCCATATCACACATAACAAGTCATATTGGACTATCATAATTACATTAACTATATAAGACTAAGCCCATTTCATATTTATTTTTATTAACTTAGGATATTCCAATCCAACAATATTATAACAACATAGGTCCAATTTTATGTTACTAGGCTCCTTCAATTTTAAAGAATATAGCCCATTTTTAAAATAAATCCGGGCCCAACCGAAATCAATTCAAAAGCCCACAATATTTTAATTTGAGCCCGACCCACATAGGCCACACACACAATTTATTAAGTTGGCCCAAGTACATACAAATCTGAAAACTTTGGCCCATTGGCCCAAGTCCAATTCATTATATTTATTTTGGCCCAAGACAACTTAGCTTAAATCTAATTAATTAGCTATTGTAACACATGAAATAATTTCCAACAACTCATACTCCATCATGTCATTTTAGAAATAATTTACTTAGTACATTATTGAGGCTCACATATGTATTTTATTAGCAATAAAATTGAATTTAGGCATTAATTGATAATAAACATATTTCTGCAATTTTTTTCAGCATGACACTTTGATGTTGTAAATTCTAATTAAAATAGTAAACGAGATCAAAAAGGCTTGAAATTTTTATGGAATGCTCCTAACAAATAATAGAGTTTCCAGAAGTTGTTACACTTCAAAATTATAAGGTTTTACTTGTCCTAATTGAGCATCGTTTGCAGATCAGTGAATCTGCCAAAAATTGAAGTTCTACTGCACAACAGTTTAATTGAAAATTCAATATAAAATCTTTCATTTGGCCTCAAGGGATGAGAAATATCAACTTAAAATCCTTAGGATGTCTAGTTTCAATTTCCAAAAGGCTAAGCCTTCAAAAGTTACGAATCAAAGGAGAAAAATACTTGTACATTTTTCTGCTCAGATTAGATTTTCAAACAAGAGCAGTAGAGTATTAAATCCACCAAAATTACATGCTTCAACGAAAAATTCTGAAACATTTACATAACTATCCTAACATGCTTATCTACAACATATAAAAATTTGAGATTCAAATTCGAAACCTATCATATCCAAATGGATAAATCAGAGCAGTGCAGTTTCATACATTGCACACGATTCATTCCAAGCTTCGTTTATTCAAACTCAAAGCACCAACACAGCAGCAATATACTCGGTTTTCAGCCTTAAACACACTCACATATCATCTATAGCAACCATATGATTATGAAGAACATACATTCCTAAGTCATGCTCTTCCTAGAATGCATATAATCGAGTATAACTTTACAACAAGCATCAAGACCACACAAAATCATATTTGCCATCACTACACTATGAAATCACATAAACATCATCTTCTTCACACCAAGACCAAAGGTTCCACCATTTTCTTTCCCTAAACATGCTTCTAAGATATTGAAAAGAAGGAAGAAATAAGAGTACGAGGGTTTAGACTTTATACCTAGCCTTCTTCTCCTCCTCCTTTCTCTCTTACTCTCGGTTCTCTCTCCTTCTCCTTCCTCCCTCACGGCTGCCCGTTTCTCCGGCTTTACTAGATGGTGGTGGTGGTGGTTCCGATGGTGATAGATGGTGGTAGAAGAAGAAGGGGTTAGAGCTTGAGGAGAAGGGATTTGCAGAGATGGTGAAAAGTTCCATCTGCAACCTTTTTTTTTTAACGTGAATGAAGGGGAGGGGGAATCTCTAGGCAACTAGGAATATCATTACTCTATTTTATTCTGATTGAGGATTACGGGAGGTGATATGGGAGAATGAAAAAGGGATAATGATTATGTTAGGGAGAAAAATCTAAGCAAAATCTAATCAATTAAAGAAATAAAAAAAACTCTAATTAAACACACGCACACTCACCTACACGGCACACACGCATCCTTACATATATAATATACATTATTATATTATATAATTGTGATACCCCGAGTTTTTAAACCTTTAGAAAGCGTTTATTTAACCGAGTGAGTTAAAAGTTGAGAATTTAGGAGTAAAATTTTTCTTTTCTAATCGAAGAGAATCGAGTAAAACGTTTAAATTGCTTTGTGAGTTTTGTGCGAAATTGTCTGCTTTATTTATCTGAGATGATAATGATGTGATATGCTTGTTGAATTTTTTGTATGAAGATGAGTATGAGATTAATTTCTAAAATAATTCCGAGAAGTTTGCTTAATTGAAATAGCATAATTTTTAATCGCCGAGAAATATATTTATACCGATGAACTTAGAATAGAATTGAATTAGAATCTTCGAACTTAGAATTGCTTTTAAGATCACTGAGATAGGGTAAGAACTTATCCGAGAATTGAGAAGAGTAATGAGGAGTTAATCTTTAAAGGATTAATAAACGGATTAATAAGCCGACTAATTTTTCCTTTTGAAATTTAAAGGACTAAATAATCGAACTCGTTAATCTTTTAATTGAGACGTAAAATAGGATTGAGATGCTTAGTGTCAATAGTGAGACGAGAAGAGGTTAGACCCGTTAATAGCATAAAAAGAAATTAATACGAATCGTTTTATCCGGAAAACCTTTACGATCGGGTAATTAACACTTGTAACGACACGACGAAGACACGTGTCACTCACCTCTCTGCCTCTCACGCCACCTCACTCCTTCCCTCACATCACTCCTCAATTTCCAATGTCAATTATCATGATTATGTCTTCAACAAAATCTTACCAAAATATTGCATGCAAACTAACATCACATCATTCATCCATCAATCACTTTAACAAATACAACTTCCAACATTTCACTTTATTCCTTTTGTTGGATTTCAAATTCCTACATCTAAGACAAAAAAAGAAAACTTAGTCATCTACACTCCATCTCTCTCTCATTCGATCTCTCCCTCTCTCAAGACAACAAAAGAAAAACTCTCAAACTCTCCAAGCTCTCTCACACTCTCGGCATTCTCTCTCTCTCCCTCATACTTTGATTTTTCTTTACATGCAACCATGTATTCAAGCCTCTCATCCATGGAAATGAAGTAGAAAGTGTCATCCTCCATTCATTTCATCCATATTCTCAAGAAAAGGTAATAATCTTTCAAGTTCTTGAGATTAAATTCAATATTCATCCAACAATTTCTTCATTTTGATTCTTAAACCCTAAGAGGAATGGATGACTAATACCATGTTATTCTTTTTGAGGATTCAAGAAGACTTCTTTCTTCCTTCAAATCCAAGCTTTGAAGCTTCATTTTCCATCCATTTCCAATTCCAAGAGCCAAGGAGAAGAATTCCATTTAAATTAAAGTATGATATTCATTTGTTTAGTTGTAAATATGTATATCTCTATGTCCTAAAGGAAAGAAACTATGCATGCATGCTATTTAAATTATGTTTAGGCAAACTTAGGATGTGCATGTGATAATCGAGTGAGAAGAAATCGTTAGGAGAATCGAGCAATAGTTTAATCGGTGAATTAAGGAAAGAAAAAGAAATTAAAACCCTAAAAGATTGATAAATGCCGAAAATATTGAGAAAAATAAGGAAAATATGAATTCTTTGAGTTATTATTATTTTGATGCTTGATTTATTATTTTTACTTTGTTGAAAATGAGATTTTATGCATGAAAATTTGAGAAATAAATTTCACAAAGAGTGTGCATGTGTGCCGTGTGTTTTAAAGAAAAATGGAGAAATTATTTTGTTGATTTTGTTGATGAATTGAGTGATGTTTTGATCAATGAGATGATTGTATGTTATGTTAGTATATTTGTACATGTGTTTAAGTTAAGAAAATGAGATTGCATGTTGAAGTTTTTAAAGAAATTAATTGTGAAAATATAGAAAAGATTGAATGTTTAAATGTTACAATGTATGTATGATTATTAGTTGATTCATAAATAAAAATAGAAGTTTTGTAACAAAAGATTAGAATTTTAAAAGCTTTTAATTGATTAAAAGATGAAAAATGCATAAAAGATATGTTAATAAATTTTCTTGTATTAAAAATTAAAGACTTGAATTTTTACTAAAACTACAACAAAAAGATCTTTGATAAATTGACTAATAAGATAAACTAGTTAATGAAAATGTTTGTTAAAAGATAAAAGAATTATTAAGTAAGAAATGGCTTAAAGATTAAAGACAAGAAAAGAAGAAATTATTAAAAAAGATAAGAAAGAATAAAGAAAACCGAGTTTAAAAAAGAATGAATTGAAAAGAAACAAAAATGAAGTTTTAAATCGGGTAAAGAAAAGATGCTAGACGAGTTAAGATAGATACTCGTATAAGCTAATCAAGAAAATGATAATGATAGCATAAAATATCGAGTAATAAGTCGAAAGAAGTTAAATAAATAATTAATTGAGTACATTGTTTTCAACCAAACAAATTAAGAATAAACCGAGATAAATCACCGAGTAATTAATTAGAAAAACAATAATCGAGTTAAGAAACGAGAATCGATTTAAAAATAAATAAGAAAGATAGAGTAAATAGTTGAGCCTTCATAAAAAGAAACGCATAATCGAATTAAGTCTTAAGATCCAAAATTGAATGAATGTTAATGTGTCTTGAAGTATGTTTGATTTATTTGATTTTATGATTGAATAAATGTTTATATGCATGATATCTGTGATGATGTTAAAGTTAATTAAATTATTTTGTATGCAAATGGTTGAATGATTGATTGATAAGTCGAGAAACAAATAAAATCTGTCACAGCCCCAAATCCCGAGGGACGGCAGAAGCCGGGGTGCTACTGGGGTTGGATTAAAGAAGCGGGGAAGAAGGGGGCTAACTGACTAAACATACATGAAAAGACATCATTAAACCATGAACAAGACTTTAATATAGATAAGAAAGAGTTAATCACGAGTGATTACTCGACAAAATACACAGAAGAGACTAAGTTTAAAATTACAGACTTAACTACAGTGTATTGTTCAGAAGGTGTGTTTGAAAAGATTTAGAGTTCTGCAGCGGAAGAGTTCTAACTAAAGCATCCTATCTTTCAACTCAACATCAACCGTCGCCGCTCACCGTCGCTTCAACCTGCACATTTAGAAAACAATGCAGGGCTAAGTACAAACGTACTTAGTGGGCACGATGCCGAAATCATAGTCATATGTATAAATAATCTGGCATTTATAACCGTAGCGCATCGGGGTTTTGTTGAAAAGGCCCGTGCCTACTAAACATTTTCTAACTGATTTGTATAAAGCAGCTTGCGCAAGCATTTTTAGAGTATGTTATGTTCAATCTTGACCCAAACTAATTCACCGTGGCTGGTACCCCTCAACAGGATATCACATACACCACAGGTTACAAAGTGCACTAACTCTGGAAAGCACTTAGCAGCTAACTCAGAGCCGATCGTTAGTTAACCTAGTTAGATTAACTCTAAAAGTCTGGAAAACCAGAAGGTTAACTCAGAAATCTGGAAAACACGAATGTTAACTCAGATAGGTACAAGAGAACTCACATAAAATAGTTGAAACAGTTTATGCCAAGATTATCACTTTGAAAACACAATTATCAAAGCGATAAATAATACTTTCGAGTTGTGGAAAAACCCACATTTTATTTGATATAGATAAAAGCCCACCTTGATTTACAGAACTTAAAGCAAAACTTCCAACTTTGGATCTTCCGTCCTTTCTCTACAGTTGGCTTCCTCCTTCATCGTAAAATGAACATACTTTAAAAACGGGTTGTAAAGGATAATCGATTAAAGATTTAGTTATTTTATTCTTTTGGGCATTTGCACGCTTACTAGATTCGTTTTACTTAAACGGGAAACGAGACTCGTTTCAATCTCGTTAGAACTTGGAAGATCTCATACTCGACTCTCGGGTCAGTAGAGATGGTAGTCGATATCCTAATACGACTTTAAAGATTAAGAGAAGTTAAGTTGGAAAGAATCAAGTTAGGCGATTTACGTTTTAGCTCATTTCGCGACTTATGAAAGTTCCTGTTTATTACTTCTTTAATAAAAGGATCAAAGATACGATCTCGACTATTTTTCATCATTAAAGGTCTTGTACTTGACTCTAGGGTCAGTAGGTAGATATTCGATAGATAAAACGGCTTAAACGATTGAAGGAAACTAAGTTGTGAACTAAACAACTTAGAAAACAAGAGACTGAAAATTTACTGCACAGTCCAATAACTCTGGAGGCTGTCCGGAATAGAGGATTTGGAAACAGGGGGTGAGCCCTGTACCATTAGAAAGCTTAGGAAGTCTAGTTCGCGCTCCAATTTACGGATCACAAATCCGATAAACGAGTTGGAAGTTATAACAGTTTCCGGCGAGGGTCGCAAAACTGCCGTGGAAACCCTAATTGATTGATAAGTTCGCCGTATAACGTTTTAGGTTCGTTTTAAATTCTCGTATTCAACTTTTTTTAGAAACTGGACTCTTAAAGCAGTCATCACGTACCTCCGTACGTGACAAACTCCTTCTCAACTTGTTCAAAAGCACGACGTTCAAACGTCGGATTTCAACTATCAAGTACTAAACCAACAAAGAAAATCCAAACGCGTTCTAGTTCTCGATTACAACTATAATCCATATTATATTAACTCGGATGCTTATGATGTCAACTAGAAAAATATTCCAAATTTCATTATAAATAGTAATATCAACTTAGAATTCTCATCCGACTTCTTGATTTTCAGTTACAACTAGATATTCGTCTCTTACGCGATTTTTCAACGTTGTCGTTTTTTTGTTCAAACTTTACGACGTTAAACTATATCTAACTTGAATCATTTTCATGCATGCAAACATATCTTAACATCATTATAACTCAGTTTATAAAGTGATCTTTGCCTCTTATGTTTCATTAAACATTTTTAGAAAATTCTCATTTAATTTCTATTATCAACTAATATGATTTGCAACATAATCAACTAACAAATCATCACTTAATATCAAACATGTATAAACTCCTATTTATTCTATAAATTTCTGGTTTTATATAGATGTTAAGGGGTTGATTTTCTTCTCCAATTAGCATCATTTATTCACTAATCAAACTATTATAACAACTATTAATCACTTGCAATTCCAAAAACAACTAACATGCAAAAACCCCTAATTTATAATTCAAACCCTAATTGAATTTCATAACAACATAGGGCTTTCAATCCCTTTTCATTCCATACACTAATTAAACATCTATTAAGCATGAATCCATGATCAAAAGAAGAAAAAACAAAAATCCTATAATTTCCCAAAAAATTCTGCATTTACACAAAAGATAAAGTTCTTGGTTTTGATCAATTTTAATCCCTAATTATCATATCTAATACATCCAATTTCATTATACTAAGATCAATTCATCTATCCCATAACCTTAAAATTTCGAACAAGAAAGAAAAGAGAAGAAAAAAAAATCTAAATGGATAGGATTGTGGAGAATGGAAATACCTTAAGAATTAAAGAAGGATGTAGAAGGTTTTGTTGGATGATTGAGGACTTGTGTGGTTTCTTCTTCAAGAACTTCAAAGTGTCTTCAATGGAGGTGAAGAGAGAAGATGAAGAAGATGAAGTTTGGGGAGAAGAGAGGTGCAGCCGATGGGTAGAGAGAGAGATGAAGAAATTGTTTTGCTTAAGTGTTGAAATGATGAAAGGTTGAAATTGTGTAAAGTAGATTTAGGTGTCATACAATTAGCAAGGTCAAACATGCATGCTTACACCTAATTAAATGAGGTGTCAGCTGCATGGAAGGAGTTTTAGAAGGTTACGGGTTTTTCCGGCGCGATCCGACGTTACGGAAAAACGAACGACGAAAAACGTTGTTCGGTACAAAAATCGTCGTGATTCGTTTTGACCTTAAAAATTCTAATGTATGAACTTAATTAGAAAATAAATTTATAAAATTTATTTTGACAAAAACTCGGGACGACAAGTCCGAGTTTCGTCCGGAAAAAACGTAAAAACAAACTTTCTCGGCGTGGTCGTATTGCGATTTTGTAAACGTAAAATTAAACGGTTTTTCCGTTCTTAGTTTACAAACTAAGAATTTTTCGTACGCTCTAACCCTAAATACAGTAGCCGTCTAGCAGACTTCTGTAATTTATTTTTAATAACGGATTCGACCGTTAGCCTTAGAAAAAATTATAAATTTAGGCGTGCAAAGCCATTTATTTAATTAACTTTAAATGTTAGAACGTAAGCATTTTACGGGGCATTTCAAAATCTTTGAAAGAAAACTCGAGTAATAGAATGTAGACGATGACGTTTTTGATTAGAACGAGAAATGTGTTAAGCCGTCGATTAATAGTTTTAACCAATTCAAATAGAGTTAAGGTTTAAAGACAAGAACGCGAGATCCTTTAGAAAAGTTAAAGCGAAGAGAGAGACGACTCAAATAGAAGTCCTTTAGTTAAAGTCCAACGCCTTTGTGTCCGTTGTTCATATATCTTATTTTTTCCCTATCGATGTCGAACTGTGAAGGATCGAGCCGGACGGATCATTAAGCGAGGACAAATAGCCCTAAACCACCTAGCTAATTCTTCGGAAGTCAGGTGGGCTTTTCTGAACCAAAACTATCGATGAAAATGATTTATGCTATTAAGTATTATGATATGTTTTCAAATATGATTGACTTGCCGATTTTTTATTGAAGTTTGGTATGTGTTATCATCTATTTATATGGAGATGTTGTTATCCTGTGAAAAGCAGGAACCCACGTGTGGTATATGTTGAGGTGACTGTGAGCCTTGCTTCGGTTAGGCCGGTCACAGTGCTCGAGAAGGAGGCCTACTTCTCGGCACAATGATATTGTTTGTGATAGATGATACATACTGTTATATTATATGATATTTGACTGCGCAGTCTGTTTAAAAGAAAATATTTTTAACATACACAAGTAAAACTGTTTTAAAACTGCTTATATACTTGTGATGTTCGGCAAGGCAAGTTCAATTATTATAGCTTTAAGAAGCATCTTTATTCAAATGTTTTGGCTTGTGTTCACTGAGTACTTACTCAGCCCTGCGTGTGTTTCTAAACATGCAGGTTGACTGGATGGCGATGACATGGATACTTGGTGGTGTGGTTTGGTTTTGTTGGTTGAGTTTAGTAGAATTTCAGACTGGTATTTGTACGTCTTCATACGTGCAAGTGTTGGGTATTGATGCTAATTTCCGCTGCAACCCTTTTGAATTGATGTCTGTTGATGCAAATACTTTGATACTTATGTTTTTGTTTCCGAGTATTGTACTCGATGATTTTGAAAACTTGTTAACTTCTTAAACTACTTGATTTGTACTCCCGAGCGATGGGCTCGTTGACTTGAATTGTTGCTTGAACTTCACCCTCTTAACATGGTTTATATATATATAATTGTATGCAATTCTCTTCTTTTTGAAATCCTATCCTTGTCAGCATGAAATACTTATTCATATTCTTGTTACATGTAGTTTTGAGATGCTCGGATATTACTTCATTGTGTTTTTGGAAGCCCAATTCGATTGCCTTAACTTCCATCCTTGTTTTCCCCGAGCATGTTTCCCCTTATTTGAGTTGATTGTTAGTTGTTTAGGTTTTGTTGTTATTCGTAAGTCGCACCTCGAGAGTCGGGGCGTGACAATAATTTCCTTTTATATAGTATTTCAATTTTTGATCAAAGTTTTGATCGAGCATACGAATAGAATTAATCAGTTCGGTCTTAACGAGACCAATATCCATATTATTCTATAAATTAATTCTTTTACAAAATTAAATAAACAAACGCTTCATATTTATATTATATATATAAAATTTATCTTTTTGATTAATTATTTCTAATTAATCACATTATTGCATAGGCGATAATAATATCGACATATTTCACTCGAATAATAAAATATAAATGCTCGTGCTATGCAATGCATATGACGTCTAAATTTTTATGATTTAGACGTATAAAATTTATCGGGAATAAGTGACCGTTCTGTTATCTGATTAACTATAATTAAATTTTTATATACTTACAACGAAATTTTTAGGCTCGAATTTTCGGGGTTCTACACATTCACTTTTGAAAATTCTTGCGCAAGCAGTAATATATCTTAAGTAGGTACCAGATCTACAAACAAATATTAGTGCCGAGAAGTAGGCCTCCTTGTCAAGCACCGTGACCGGCTTACCCAAAGGAAAGCACACGATCACTGACACGTGTACACAGAAATCCCGTCTCACATAGGACCGAATTCGTCTTCCTCAAGTAGGTGGTAACGTACATCAAAACTCAGAAATTGGCAAATCAATTAATTTAAAAACTCACATAATATGGTAATAGTAATCACATTCATCGATTCGTTTTGGTTAGAAAGCCCACCTGTCATCCAGTGATTTTGCTCGGAATACCTCGTTCCGTCTCGCTCCTTACTTCTGGACTCCACTCATTTCTTACTATCAAACTTTACTCGTTCCTTCAAGAATAAATTCTTATAAAGAAGAGTTCTAATTTCTCGAATGAAAATGAATGCTAAACTCGATTACTCGGATTTTTACTTGACTCGGGATTTCTAACTTTTTTCAGCTCAATTAATCGAATTTTCTCGACTCTTCAAGTACTATACCAACAGACTTTCCTTAAACTCGTACATTCATACTCAGAAAACTTGGCACAATAGACAAATTGAGACTAAATCAAATAATTAAAATCGAGAAATTACTATTCATTCCATAAACTCATAATTTCTCAATTTCACACATCAAACGACTTCAGAAAATTACGAGATTAAATCTCGATTACTTTAAACATGATTCATTCACATTCAAGTCATCACATCACAAATCAAGTACTCACAAATAGGTAAACGATAAATAGTCGAAAAATGAAAAATTTTCCAAACGTCTTAAAATATTCTAGAAAAATTCTAGCAATTTACATATATTCATACATACTCAATTTCATACTCAGAAATTCATTCAAGACTCAAAATGCTGTCTTATGCTGACTAGGTACTGCTCGAATTTTTATCTTAAAAATTTAAGTTCTCGGTTTTGAATGAAAATAGTCTTATTTCTCTTATAAAAATTCAACAAGTATTGGAATCGGATATGAAATCCGAGACCTCGTTCAAAAATTCTCGTAATAAAGTAAGACACTATTTTTCTCGTAAATCGTGCACATGTTCCAAAAATTTCCAAACTTTCACGATTAGCTTAAAATAAATCTAATCGAACAATTATTCAATAAATTTCAACTCTCGATTCATAAATCGAATAAGCCCTAATTTAATTCCTCTTAAGCTTCGACTTTTATTCCATTTCAAGCATAAGGGTTCGTTTTTACTCGATTCAAGTTTCAACATGCTCGATTTAATTATATAAGCTCATTTATCTCATAATCTCAATTAACTTTAATTAATTTTAGAAAATCGACTTTTTGTGTACAAGATCTTCGTTTTGGCATAATTTCTTCATATGATCTCCGAATTCAGAAATTCAAAAGACTATTATACTTGTTTTAATCTTAATTTCATCTTGGAATCATCATTTACAACATATCTCACTAGAATTTTTCCAGATTTTTCTCAAGAATTTCCTGCACAATTTCAAAATTCTTATACTTAATCTTTTTCATCAATTTCAAGTACTATCTTACTTAGAATAATTCTAATTTCACTATTCTCTACCCATCTTATTACCTAGAACACATGATCATGAAAAATCACAAGTTCTTATGCCCATTTAGTTCGAATTTTTCACATTTTTAGGCAAATGAGTTTCTTTCTTCGATTCTTTCAATACGTAAACTCAAAATATACTCAAATTATGTAATACTCCAAACTTTTCTAAGTTCTTAAGTGTGTATTAAATAAGTTAATATGATTATATGATGAGTTTTGAGTGCTAAAAATTTTTGCGAAAATAAATTTTCGTGTGGAATGATGAAAATACCCTTATGTGCCCTAATGTGATTTTTTCTCGTTTCGATTATTTGAATTGAGTATGTGATGCATTGTTTGAGCTTATTTATATGAGATTGAGCTTGAGTATGAATTTTGGAATTTTCTGAGAACTTTTATTTTTAGATGAATAGTAATGTAAATCGAGAAATCACTATTCATCGACCGAATCCAAATTTAGTCTAATTAGTTTCATTTGAATCCAGAGATTATTCTAAGATTTTTGAAATAAGTCGGAGAATTTTCCGAGATCGTTTGAAGAAGTTTTAATAATAATTTCTTAACGACATGTTAGTTGAGCAATTTTTATGAAATTATTTGTTAGAAGGAATCTTGGCATAAAAATTAGATGATTGGATGTCATAATTTATTTTGGGAGATATAAGACGATGTTGGGAGATTTTTGATGATGGGAAAGAGACGAGGAGAGTTATTAGACGTTTGGTAGATTAAATAAAATAATGAGGATATTTTCTACCGGAAAACTATTAATTCTTGGCGTATTTAGCAGTAAAAAAAACTGCATACTTATCTAATACTTATCTCCATTATTGTGCCTTAAACTATTTCACTCTCTCTCTCTCGATTCTTTATCTCTCTCAATCTAAATACATCACCCCTAAGTTATTGGTTACATTCATCTCTCCTTCCTTATCTCTCACTATCAAAGAACAGCTCTCTCTCAGCTCTCTCTCAACTCTCAATCTAAATACATCAACCCTTTCTTGCTCCCTAATTCTGCCGAGACAAGTAGCAAATCTAGCTCTTCTTCTCGCCGTCTTCATCTCTGCCGTGAAGATTAAGGAGCAGCAGCTCCCTTCCGTCTTCTTCGTCACTGTCGAAGAAGAGGAGCAGCAGTCCATCTTCCTTTCCCTCCTTTCACTGCCGAAAGAGAGCAGTCTTCTCTTTCTTCACCATCATCTTCGACATACATACATATATATATATATATATATATATTTATATACTTACCAATATGTTCCTCCATGCAAGGAGCTTGAAAGCTTGGATCCTTGATGTAGTTCTTCACTCCTATCTCCAAGATCATCAAGAAAGTAAGCTATCATCTTCATCACTTTCTTCTTGAGTTTCAAATAAAGATTTGATCCTTATTTTTCAAGCCTTGATCTTGATGCCTTGTATATATTTTCATGCAAGGAAAGGAGTGAAAAATCCATCATCTCCATACCCTTCAAGCTACCGAAACCTATCATCAACCAAGAAGGAGTTTAATTTAATTTCTAAGTATGGTTTTATTCATCTATTCAAGATATGTATATGTAAGTGAAGAAAATAAGGAAAAACATGCATGATTTACTTTATGCTTAGGCAAACCTTAGGATTATGATGATGAGATGATGATTAACAAGAAGTTTAAGAACCAATCTAGGGATTAAAAGTTGAAGAAAATAATATTTCCTAAAAACCCTAAAAATCGATCAACAAGAAAAAAAATAGGAAAATTTAATTCTTGATGACTATTTGATGCTATGATGATGATATATGTCTTTGTTGATGATTTGAGTGATCTATATGAGTTTGAGAATTTTTATGAATTTTTATGAATTTTATTTCATATTAATCGAATTATTTGAGTAAAAAATAGATAAAATATGATTAATTGGTGATTTTAAGTCAATATATGAGTTTATTGAATTTTTATATAAAACAAATTTGAATTATATGTTTTTATGAAGAAAATGAATGTTTGATGTTTTTAATGAAGTATGATGATATTGATGATGTTGATGATGATGTTAAGAATGAATTTTTGAGTGAGTTTGCATGCATAGAAATTGAGAAATTAAGAAATATAATTTTTATGAATTTTATTAAATTTATAGAGATAAAAATCGATTAAAATAGGTGTATATATATATATATATATGAATATTTTTTATGTTCTTGAGTAAATATAAAGATATGAAGATGTGTTCTACATGATTTTGAAGAAAATATGAAGATTCAAAGATGATATAAAATAATTAGAAATTAATTATTTTATTATAAATATATATATCGGATATATATATATATATATATATATATTGATGATTTCATTAAATAAAATTGAAATTAAATAGTAAATGAGATGTTGAGCATGTCATGAGTGAATTGAGAAAAGAATAAAATTCCATGAGATTGTATTTAGGAATTCGATATATATATATATATATATATATATATATATATATATATATATATTAAATAAAAGAGAATGAGAAAGAAGAAATAATAATGATAATAATAATAATAATAATAATTGAAGTTGTGAGTTTAATGAAATAAAGAAGGATATTTCTTTGATGAGCACGTGAAAATTTTGATGATATAGTGAAGAAATGCTTGAATTTGATGATGTTGTTAAAAAGAAAATAAGATATCAATATTATTATTATTTTGAAAAATAAAAAGAAAATTAGAACAAAGAAAATAAGATTTTATATGAGAAGATGTCCTAGAAGTTAATTATACGAGTCGAAGAGAAGAATTACTCGTATTTGAGTTTGTTTATGATAAACAAGAAATTAATTAAGAAATGATATTGGAGAAATAATAATAAGACTAAAATATTCAATTAATAGAATACTTCTTGAAAAATGGAAAATATTGAGTAATATAAGTTATAAGTTGATACTTATATTCTTTGAGTATGCTTTGATGATTGATTGATGTTATGAAGTGTTAAGTATATGAAAAAGAGTTATAGAAGTTGAAAAACGAATCACGAATGTGTGATATATGAGGAAAACGATATTATTAAATTATAAGTGTTTGAATGTTAATTAATTGACGATGCATGATGTATTAAGTTATTTAATGGTGATGTTTGAGTAGAAATAAACAAGTTTGTAATACCCCAGATTTTTCGTACAGTTCTAAAAATTTAAAGTTAATTATAATAATGGCTTTGCACGCCTAAGTTTACGATTCTGAATTCTAAGATCAACGGTGAAATCCGTTTCCGAAAATTAATTACGGAAGTCAGTTAGATGACTACTGTATTTAGGGTTATCGCGTATAAAAACTTTTTAGTTCTAGAACTCAGAACGGAAAACCGTCTGATTTTTACATTCACGAAATCGCGATACGAACTCGTCCGAGAAAGTTCGTTTTTTTATTTTCCCGACGAAACTCGGACTGTGTCGTCCCGAGTTTTTATCGGAATTAAGTTTTTAATTATTACTTTCCGAATAAGTTAAATACGTTAGAATTTTTTGTCGAATCGGAATTTGACGATTTTGTGTTGAGCTACGCTTTTCGTCGTTCGATTTCCGTAACATCGTATCGCGCCGGAAAAGCGCGTAATTTCTTCTTTTTCCCCCTCATGGCCGACCTCACCTCACACACAAGCATTGATATTTCATTACTATATAGTATTTTTACTATGACTCACTACTTAGATTTTTATCTAACTTTACACCTAAGTCTTGTTAGATATTTCATAACATAATTAAGTCATCTTCCTTATTCCTTCCCCCCCCCTCCTCCCCCAAAAAAAAACCGAACACACGCACATACATTCACTATACTTCCATTTTCACCATTGTTTAAGAACTTCAAGTTCTTGAAACAAGATTTTCACACAAGTCTCTAATCCTCCATCGAATTCTAATTCTTCCTTTTGTAAAGTCAAGGTATTTGTCTCCTCTTCACTTCTATCCATTCCAAATCCATTTCTCTTAATTTTTCATGTGGATCGAAATTTTGGTGATGATGGAATTAGAGTTTTGATTTCTAATTAGTATAACTAGATGGATTAGTTAAGGATCTATGACTAAAATTGAAAGAAATTCAAGAACCCTAAGTTCTAATAAGTACCGAAAATTTAGGGCTTTTATGTGGGATGATTGAATTCTTCAATTAGTTGGATAATCATGCTTAGGAGGTGTTTAATTAGTGATTAGAACAAAAAGAAATCGAAACCCCTATGAATTTAAGTGAGGACCGATTTAGGGCTAGGGTTTGAATTGGGGATTTTCAATTTAATGTGTAATAAGACTTGAATTATTTAATTGATGATATAGTAGTATGATTAAGGGATTAATGATGATGTTTGATGAAGAAAATCACCCCCTTAATTATTATGTTATTACCGAAAAAATTGAAACAATTAGAGGTTTTCATGTAGTTGATTTAGTTGATGATATGTTGATGAATTTATGTTCCTAATGATATTAGATGATGTTATGAAATAAAATGGAATTTTCTAAAAATATTTTGTGGATCGTAAGAGACTAAGAACTCCATTTAAGTTGAGATTGGTTGATGATATGGAGTGATGATATGTATAAAAATGATATATGTTAGATGATGATTGATATCGTAGAATTTGAACGAATTCCGATAACTTTTGGGATTCCGTAAGAGACGAACGAGTGAATATAAGTAATAATCGAGAAGTCGAGTAAGGATTTTAACTTGATAATAGTGATTATTATGGACTAAGGAAAGACTTTGTAGTTGACGACGTGAGCTTTCGAGTTGTTATAATATGAGTTGTAGTTATAATCGAGAACTAGAAACGAGAATTTGTTAACTTGATATTGGTATAGTAAATGGTAGTTGAAACGGCGAGGTTTGATCGTCATAGTTCTAAGCGAGTTTTGAGAAGGAGTTCTTCACATACGGGAGTACGTGTTGACTGCCTTGAGAGTCCAGTTTCGTGAGAAATTGAGTACGAGAACTTAGAACGAACTTAGGAAGTTATACGTCGATTCTATCGAGCAACTAGGGTTAGCCGCGGCAGTTTTGCGACCCTTCCCGGAAAATGTAATATCTCTTAGCTCGTTTATCGGATTTGAGATCTGTAAATTGGAGTGTAAACTAGACTTTCCAAGCTTTCTAATAGTATAGGGCTCATCCCCTGTTTCCAATTCCTCTGTTCTGGGCAGTCTCCAGAACTACTGCTTTGCGCAGTGAATTTTCAGGATTTGTTTTACTAAGTTGTTTTCTTCGCGACTTACTTTCTTTCGATTGTTTAAGCCGTAATAAGTTAACTACTACCTTCTCTACTGACCTAAGAGTCGAGTATGAGACCTTTTGAGTTCTAAACGAGATTTGTTCAAGTCGCGTTCCCGTTAATTAAAATGAAACTAGTAGCGTGCAAATACCTAAAGAAATGAAACGACTAAAACCTAATTCGAATTTCTATGATCGATTATCTTTTATGGCCGATTTTAAAGTGTTATTATTTTACGATGAAGGAGGAAGCCAGCAGTAAGGAAAGGACGGAAGATCAGGAGAACGGAAGCTTGTACTTAGTTCTGTAAACGCTAAGGTGGGCTTTTATATATAAAACAAAACGAGCAATGCTCGAAAACCTTTCTTTATCGCTTTGATATCTGTGTTTTCAAAGTGATAATTATGGCATGAACCGTTTTATTTTTTATGTGAGTTCTCTTGTACCTATCTGAGTTAACATTCGTGTTTTCCAGATTTTATGAGTTAATCTAAATAGGTTAACTAACGATCGGCTCTGAGTTAGCTATTAAGTGCTTTCCAGAGTTAGTGCACTTTGTAACCAGTGGTGTATGTGGTATCCTGTTGAGGGGTAACCAGCCACGGTGAATGAGAATTGGTCAAGATTTGAACGTAACATACCAGAAAATGCTTGGCCAAGTAAATTGTGAAAATAAGTCAAAAAATGTTTAGTAGACACGGGCTATTTTTAAATAAAACCCCGATGTGCTACAAATTATGAAATGCCAAATTATCTCTACTTATGATTATGTTTTCGGCATCGTGCCCACTAAGTACTTTCATACTTAGCCTTGCATGTGTTTTCTAAATGTGCAGGTTGAAGCGACGAGAGTGGCGGTGGTTGAAGTTGAGTCGAGTTGAGAAGTTAGGATTGCTTTAGCTAGGACCTACTTTCCGCTGCAAAACTCTAAGTCTTTTGAGAATATGTACATTATTAAATCACTGTAGATTAAGTCTGTAATCTTTAACTTAGATACTTTCGAGTACCTTTTGTCGAGTAATCCTTCGTGATTAACTCTTCCTTTTGATTAGTAAAGTCTTGTTCATTGAATGTATGATGTCTTTTATGTATGTTTAGTTAGTCAGCCCCCTTCTTCCCCGCTTCTTTAATCCAATTCCAGTCGCACCCCGGCTTCTGCCATCCCTCGGGATTTGGGGCTGTGACAAAGTTTGCTTTTTGAATCTTTTAAAGAGGAGTTAAGACAAAGTTTATTTTATTAAATAAAAATGAAAAATGAGTTTTAAATAAAGAAAAGATTAAAAAAATAATTATTTGATGTTGAGTACTAAAGTCGAGAGTATATACGAGTATGAGTTCGTATTCTAAGATAAAGATGACGTATTAAGAGTCGAGAAATATTAAATAGAAATTTGAATATTAAATTCACGTGATAATTATTATTTTATTTATTATTATATAATGAAATTAATTTCATTAGAAGTTCATGTCACAACCCCAAATCCCAAGGGACGGCAAAAGCCGGGGTGCGACTAGGGGTTGGATTAAAGAAGCGGGGAAGAAGGGGGAATGAATAAGAATGAATAAATAAACAGACAATAATAACAGAATGAATTACTATGAACAAGACTTCATTATAATAAAAGAAAGAGTTGATCTCGAAGGATCACTCGACATAGTTCTCAAAAAGAAACTGAGTTAATTGTACGGGTTTAGACTCAAAAGAAAGATACAAAGACTTCAAAAAGATTGGCAGCGGAAAGCGTAAAGCTTGACATACAAGTTCTTATTCTAGTTACAACTCTTAACTCAACATCAACCACCGCCGCTCCCATCGCTCAACCTGCACATTTTATAAAACATATGCAGGGCTAAGTACAAAAGCACTTAGTAGGCGCGTTGCCGAAAACATAACATAAGTATAGATAAATCAGGCATCTCATTTCTGTAGCACACCGGGGTTTTTCAATAAAGGCCCATGTCTACTAAACATTTTCTTTACTCATAAATCGTGGCTGGCCACCCCTCAACAGGGTTCCATACACAACGGCTACTGTGTACACTAACTTTGGATAGCAAGTCGGCTAACTCAAAGTCCGATTGTTTTAGTTAGCAAGTCGGCTAACTAATAAATTTGGATAGCAGGTCGGCTAACTCAGAAGGGTACAAGAGAACTCACATAAAAACAAATCATTTCATGCTCTGATTATCACGTTGAAAACATAATTATCAAAGCTGTAAATAAAGATTTTTGAGCATCGCTCATTTTATTTCGTATATAGGAAAGTCCACCTGACTGATTACAGAACCACTATTCGAGCTTCCGTCTCTAGTCTTCCGTCCTATCCTCGGTGCTGACTTCCTCCTTTTATCGTAAATAAATAGACTTAAGCAACTTGAACGCAATCGATAAAAGAAACAGGAAAGCGAAATGGTTTTTAGTCTTTTAGGCATTTGCACTTTACTACTTCCTTTTGATTAACTAATAAACGAGACTTCGATCAATTCTCGTCTACAAACTGACTCAGCTCACTACTCGACTCTTAGGTCAGTAGGTAAATGGGTGTCGATAACTTAGAACGTCTTAAAAGTTCACAAGGAACGAAGTTGAAAAGGATTCAACTTAGGAAACTAGGCTTTGGAAACTTACTGCACAAGTCAGTAAATCTGGGGTTCGCACAGAACAGATTATATTAAAAAAGGGGATGAATTTTATACCAAAAGAAAGCCATGGGTGTCTAGTATACTCTCCAATTTACGGATCTTGATTTTGTTAAGCGAGCTAGAAGATATGACAGTTTCCGTGAAACGTCGCAAAACAGTCGCGCGAAACCGTAATGCTCGACGAAACTCGACGCACGATTCCCTAGGTTCGATTAATACTATTCCACTTTTATTTTCACGAAATTTTCATCTTAAAACAGTCTACATACAGTATCCAATGATTGGGTTCATATTCACGACTTTGATTAACAAACGACGAGCATTTCCTCGTCATTTCAGACTAACCATTTACTATACCAAGACGAATTTCAATTTCTATTTCGTTCAACAACTTCTCGTTTCTTATCTAAAGCTCATAACGACTCGTATCTCGGATGGAAAAGTCGTTAACTACAATATCGTTCATCAACTAATAACAAACATTATTATTAAAAGGGATTTCCTTATTCTACTTTTCTATCGGCTTATAAACTCAATTCTTCGTCTCTTATTCAAAATCGAAACTTCTTAGAATTCGCTCAAATTTTACGGTTACGATCATTAACTAACAAGATTATCAAAGGTTCGAATCATAAACCTAAAACATTATCTATTCTCGACTTATCGTCGATTGTTCGTCTCTTACTAAAAATCCTACGTTCTTCGTTTTCGTTTAAATTTTACAACAACGATTATCATCTAACGAGCATCACTAATATGCACACCATATTATCAAAACATTATCGAGCTTCAACTTAACGACGTGTTTCCGTCTCTTACGTTTTTCGTTTTATTTTTAAAAAAATCCCAATTAAATATATATTCATCCTTAATCATCCTACATCTCAATTCCATAAACCAATCAAGCATATCACAACATTTACTATACTAAATCATGCATTCTTCATCTCTTATGTTTCAACTTTTATTTTTAGAAAAATCTAAATTAATTCATATAGTCAATTAACAACATGTAGATCACTAATTAATCAATCAAATATCGAAGAAATCGAACTACGAAAAACCCCTAAAACTACTATAATTTTCGGTAGTAAAAAAAAATAAAAGGGAGTGATTTTCTTAATGATTCGATCCGTAGAACTTAATTCTAAACATACTAGAACATGAATCGAACAAGAATCGACATGCTTCTTCATCTCTTAAGTTTCGAAAAAAAAAGAAATGGATGGAATCAAGATTTTGTTCGGTTCATTACGTAGGAGATGTTCTTACCTTGCGGAATATGAACTCGGAAATGGAATTGATCGGTGGATGAAGATCTTGTGTTCTTGAGAAGAGCTTGGATGAAGAGTTTTAATGGAGGAAAAGAGAAGAAAAATGAGAGAGAGAGGAGGTATGGTGGTGGCGGTATGAAGGTGTAAGGGAGAGAGAGAGATGACTCACCATATAGATACATAAAAGTGATAAAAAATCTAACTAAGAGTGGGGAGTCGTTAAGGGCGCGTTTGGTTGCGAAAATTCGACGGAATATCTCGTTTCCGGCTTTAAATGACGTTATAAAAGTCGAGAAAATACTTTCTTAGATAGTTATGAATTCGACGAAATCTAATTCGTCCGTTAGATTGGAAATAAATCACATACTCGGAAAACCTAATTCGTTTTTCAAAATCCAAGAAAAAGTCGAGATTAGACAGTCTAAAATTCGCCCGGAAAATCATAAAAACTAATTTTCTCTGGTGAACTCGTATCGAAGAAAAAGTGAATGTAGATTCTGACGGTTTTTAATTCTGAGTTTTCGACGAAAATTCTATCGGACGCGAAAATTCTAATACAGTAGTCGTTCGACCGACTTCTGGAATTTATTTTTTGAAACGGATTTCACCGTCAGTCTTAGAATCGAAAATCCTTAACTTAGGCGTGCAAAGCCTTAATTTTTAATTAACTTTTTATTTTAAAGATGGATTAAACATCCGGGGTATTACATCCTACCCCTCTAACAAAAAATTTCGTCCTGAAATTTGTATACCTTTTTCAAAAAGGTAAGGGTACTTCTCTTTCATCTTTTCTTCGAGTTCCCACGTGGCTTCTTCTTGCTCGTGGTGATTCCATAGCACTTTTACTATTGGTATCGACTTGGTTCTTAACTCTTGTATCTTTCGATCTAAAATCGATAATGGTTTCTCTTCATAACTCAAGTCAGATTCATAACCCTAAAACCTTGAAGTGATATTGGCATCTCTATCTGATGTTATCGACTTTGGTATTCCGTGCAGATGTACAATCTCACGGACATACAACTGTGCCAACTTCTCTGACCCGTAGGTAATCTTAATCGGTAGAAAATGAGCTGATTTGGTGAGTCTATCAATAACTACCCAGATGGCAGTGTTTCCTCTTCTTGACTTAGGCAAACTTGTCACAAAATCCATAGCTATATCCTCCTATTTCCATTCTGGGATACTTAACGGCTGTAACAATCCATATGGTCTTTGGTGTAGAGCTTTCACTTGTTGACAAACCAAACATCTTTCTACAAACGAGGCAACGTCTCGTTTCAAACCGTTCTACCAAAAATTCTTTCTTAAATCCTGATACATCTTTGTACTCCCTGGGTGTGCTGTATATGGCGTATCGTGAGCCTCACTCATGATATCGTTCTTCAATTCATCGTCTTCAGGGATACAAAGTCTGCCTTCAAACAAAATTTCATTATCTGGTGCCTCGGAAAAACCGTCCGGTTTATCCGTTCTTATCCTCAGTCGAAGCTTCTCAGTCGATTCGTCCTTTCTCTGCGCACTTATGATTCTTTCTCGTAAATCTGATGTAGCTTCGAGTGCTGCTATATGGTTTGTTATCGTTTCAGGTGCATCGAGCACTTCTAAGTCCATTTCCTCAAATTCTCGGACGAGAGCTTCTTCCTCAACAAGGAGACATCCTAACTTGGTTGGAGTCTTGCGACTCAGCGCGTCAGCCACCACATTTACTTTTCCCGGATGATAGTTGATTCCACAATCATAATCCTTGACTAATTCGAGCCATCGTCTTTGTCTCATGTTCAATTCCTTTTGCTCGAAGAAGTACTTTAAACTTTTATGGTCCGTAAAAATCTCAACCCTAACACCATAGAGATGGTGTCTCCAAATCTTCAGCGCATGCACAACGGCTGCTAGTTCTAAGTCGTGGGTTGGGTATTCAACTTCATGAGGTCGAAGTTGTCATGAAGCATAAGCTATCACCTTTCCATCTTGCATCAAAACACAACCTAATCCATTCTTCGAAGCATCTGTGTAGACCATGTATTCCTTATTCGCTTCTGGCAGAGCTAACACTGGTGCTTTGGTTAACTTCTCCTTGAGTGTCTGAAAACTCTTCTCGCATTCATCCGTCCATTTATACTTGTTTTTCTTCCGAAGTAGTTGCGTCATAGGTCTAGCAATCGTTGAAAATCCTTCAATGAATCTTCTGTAATAACCGGCTAAACCTAAGAAACTCCTAATTTCGTTCGGACTTGTCGGCGATTTCCAATCGCGTACTGCCTCTACCTTGGCAGGATCTACCTTGATACCTTCTGCTGATACGATGTGTCCAAGGAACATTACTTCCTTCAGCCAAAACTCGCACTTACTGAATTTGGCGAAAAGCTTTTCAGCTCTAAGCGTTTCTAATACTATCCTTAAGTGTTCCTTGTGTTCTTCCTCATTCTTGGAGTAAATGAGAATGTCGTCAATGAATACCAAAACAAATTTGTCTAAGTATGGGTGAAAAATTCGATTCATGAGATCCATGAATATTGCGGGAGCGTTAGTCAAACCAAATGGCATAACTAGGAATTCGTAATGGCCATATCTGGTTCGGAAAGCAGTCTTAGGTATGTCCTCGGGTTTGATTTTTAATTGGTGATACCCGGATCTTAAATCTATCTTTGAAAAGACTCCTGCGTCCTTAAGGGTAATCTTATTTAACTCACGATACCCGGATCTTAAATCTTCTATCCTTGGCAGAGGATACTTATTCTTAAGGGTAATCTTATTTAACTCACGATAGTCTATGCACATCCTCATAGAACCATCCTTCTTTCTGACAAACAAAACCGGTGATCCCCAAGGTGAAACACTCGGTCTAATGAATCCAAGGTCTAACAATTCTTGCAGCTGGATCTTAAGCTCTTCTAGTTCTTTCAGCGCCATCCTATATGGGGCTTTTGATTTGGGGGCCGATCCTGGTTCTAAGTCAATCGAGAAATCTATGTGATGGTCGGGTGGTAAACCAGGTAAAATTTCTGGAAAGACGTCTTCGTATTCGTTAACAACTTTCACGTCTTGAATGGTCTTCTCAGCTCCTGGTTCTCCAACTAGGTACACAAGATACGCTGTGCAACCTTTCTTTTTCATCAACTTTTTGGCTTGTAAGGCGGATATTATCGGTACTTTCTTGCCCATTGCAATCCCATGAAATTCTGTCGGTTCTTTCCCTGGTGGTTGGAAAGAAATTTTCCTTTCGTTGCAGAGAATCGTGGCATAATTCTCAGACAAGCAGTCCATTTCTAAAATTATATCTACGTCCCACATTATCATAACGTTCAAATTGTTCGCTTTAACCTTAAGAGTTCCAATTTCTAATTCTAGGTTAGAGCAAACATGCGTGGAAGTAGTGATCTCTCTTGAAGGTGTAGCTATTCTCATAGCGTGTTCAGCTCGTACAGGTCTGATATCTAAGTTATCCGCACACGAACCAGCAATAAAAGAATGCGATGCGCCAGTATCAAACTGTATCTTAATAAGGATGTTGTGAAGTTTTCCCATACCTGCTAGGTTTCCTTTTCCTTTATTCTGCGCACCTTGTTTGATCGCACATGCCCTTGCATTCTATTGCTGTTGAGCGTGCTACTGAAACTGCTGCTGAGTCATCTGCTGCTACGGCTACGCTTGAATTGCCCTCAGAGGCTTGGGCTGTCCATAATGGTTCTGTCCTGCCGCTTGCAGTGGCTTCGGGCACTCTCTCTTCATATGTCCTTTCTGTCCGCAGTTAAAGCAGACCCCCATGCCTGCTTGACAATGCGCTCTATTACACTTTTGACAAACAGGAAAGGTAACCCTCCCTGGGTTATTATTTCCCTGGTTGTAATTCCTTTCTTGTCCCTGTGGCTGATTCTGCTGGTTATTTCCCCTTCCTGACCCTGCCTGTCTATTCCCTTGAAGAAACAACCCTGACTGATTGTTTCCCTGCCACGGTTTCTTTCCAAAATTATTGTTCTGATTCGGCTGCTGATTGCCACTTCTATGATTTCCCTGGTTGTTATAGTTCTGATTGTATCCACTGTTATTTCCCCCTTCCCACTTTCTTTTCCCCTGGTAGTTATTGTTGTTGTTGTTGTTGTAGTAACCTCAATTTTGATTCTGGGTTGGAGCTGGTGTGGTTGTTATTGCTTTTCTTTCGTCAGGCACTACGGCCTCCATCTCTAGGGCTCGCCATAAAACTTCCGTGTAGCTCAGTCCCCCATGACTGGCTAACGCAATTCTGAATTCATGTTCCAGTCCCCCATGGAACTTCTTTGCTATTTTATCTTCGGTATCCACCTGAGCAGGCGCATACCTCGACAACTCACAGAACTTGGCATCATATTCTGTGACTGTCATCTTAGGGACGTACTTATCATATAGTGCTTCCTTGAATTCTTTCCAGGTAAAACGAGCAAGGTGCTCTGCGGGTATAACTTTCTGCCGAGCTTCCCACCAGTAGTCAGCTGGTCCGGAAAGCTGGAACGCGACACACAACAGTCGCTCCTCATCAGTACATCTGAGGAGTTTGAAAATCCTTTCTATAGATCGTACCCAAAGCTCAGCATCGCTTGGGTTTCCCGATCTGTTGAACATAGGTGGGTTACGTTTGCAGAACAAGTCCTCAATGTCACGACGAGGTGGTGGTGGAGGTGGTGATGGTGATGGTGGTGGAGGGGTATCATGATGTTCCTGTTCTTCCTCCCTATAATTCTCAGCTGGACGTCTACCACGTCCCCTGGGCCTACCAGGTCTTCCTCGGTTGTTAACAACTCTCGGCGGCATATTTTCTTTTGAAACTATAAGAATGAAACTCTTATTAGCACCTTACTTTTAAGCCTTTCTTTTACTTACTAACTCTTTTCTCAACTTAAACAAGTTCTCAGAAAAGAAAACTGATAATAGCTTTGATTCTTAGCTCTTTTAAACTTTTAACTTCTTGGTTAAACCGGAATATTCATTTAATACTTTTCTTCTAATCGTACTTAGAAGAAACTTTTCATAAGATTAAGCCCACTCTCGAGTCATCATATATATATTATATACGCATCAAAAAGAATATTAGTTTTGCCTCAAACGAGGACTTATACAAAAGGTTAGACTACGACTAGTCTAAACTAGGTTAACTGCCTATCTATGAACCGGGTGCACTAACAAGTTGCATCTCCGTATTTACTGGAAGTACTAAAATGGAAACGATCCCAAAAACTTCGTATCCGCGAGAGTACTACAAAAAGGATAGTTACTGATCTGACTATTTACACGACAAAAGGAGACTTCTACTACTACTACGCGTCTAAGACGCCCTGCTCAACAAGCTGTTGTCGAGTCACTACTGCCCTCTACGGCCTGCAACTCCTCGGGGTCCTCCTCAGGGTCCTCCTCCATCAGGCCCTCCTCCGGATCCTCCTCCTCAGAATCTGAACCAAAGACGAGCTGAAGTGCCTTGTCAATCCTTAAAGTAGTGTCGTCCAGCAGTGTAAGTGGTGGTGGTGAAGGCACGTCAGAAGTAGTCCTCTCCGAGTCTGAAATCAGGTAGTCTGAACAGGATACTACGACACACTTCTTCAGGGGAAGAAGGTGCTCAGGAAGTGAACTGGATGGGTACACCTCTGCAGAACGGGCTCTAGACGACCCCGCCTCATCCTGTCCCCGGACTCTAGTCCACTCAGCACAGATCTCCTCCAGTGGTGTAAGAGGAGATGGTAACTCTAACATCGCAGCCAGCTCTGCGTCTCTCTCAAGGTACTCGTCTCCAAGAACTAATCCCTCAACAAGTGACAACACTGGCGGTAGCTCCAACAGTGCAGCAAACTCTGGGTCTAGGGCTAACGGCTCTGGCTCAAACTCGGCCTCAGTCTCTGTCGGAATGTGAAGGTAGGGTAGGTGCTCCTCAACCGGGATAGTCCACATAACCCGACTGTGAAAGAACTGCCTATGTATGGCTAAGGCAAAACCAGCAAAGTCGCCGACCGCCTCAGGGTCATCGCTGATCAGTGCGATGTGGTACCAGGATATGGCATGAGCCCACCCATGCCACTCGCCGGGCAGTCGTACCGTCAAGTTGGCCATCGCCTGATGCTCCGTAACAAAGTGACGAGCTGCGTAGAAGCGTGCAGCGAAGTCACTAACCAACTGCCCGATGTCATGATTCGGGTCCACCTCATAGTCATGGTACTCGTCTAGAATCTCATCAACTACTGTACGTTGTCTCAAAGGTCGACTCTTCCAAGTCGTAACACGGGTATCAGGCATCCTACAAAGTTTTAAGAGAACACGGATCAGTAACTGGTAGGGATATAACATATCTTAAAGAATTCTTAAATTACAATCAGAATATTCCATTATTCAAAATTGCAATACTTAAATCACTTAATCACCACTTATCTTAATCATCTAGCAATTTCAAGAAATTGCACTCAAACAATCATATATATATATATATATATATATTTTTAACGATTTTATTTCACCCTTTTCTTATTATTCTTCCACTTTCTTACTTTATTTCCTTCTCGAAGAAAATTTCTTAACGATTTCTTTTCATTCTTTTAACTTATCAAGTTAGTTATTCTTATTCTTTTTGTTATTCTTTATTTTATTTCCTTAAGAGGAAATTCTTACGCCTTTCATTTTCAAAAACAAGTCGACTCCAACGAGTCGGTTGTTCATGTCACTATACGCAGGTGACATTCGTTTAATCTCTTTGATTCCCTTTATTATGCCCTTTCCGATCCGATCATTTCTTGGAAATTTTGGAACCAACGCTTCTTAGAACATCTATGTTCTCAAAGAACCGGGAAGGCCTTAAAATTCGTCTAAATTCTCATGCCAAACAAACATCTTGAATAATATAAGAAATTATAACTCACACAATTTCACATACTTTTGCATAGAATAGCATTCATGCTTTCACATACTTTCACATAATTCACAAAGTATAACTCTTATACTTTAAATCAAATCATACTTGGCATACTCATTCTCATCATACTTGCATACTTTATTCGCATTTTCTTGCATACTTATTCACAATTTCTTGCATGCTTATTCAAAATTTCTTGCATACTTTAATCAAAATTTCTTCTTAGAAGAAATCATACTTCTGAAATTCTTTCCTTACTTTTCTTTCTTTCTTTCTGTTGAGTCGACGTAGCGGGGGGTTGAGTTGTCGTCTACACTCTTAAACTTAGTGTTACGACTTAACTTTACTTGAAAGAAGACTCGGGTATAGAGTATATACAAATACTCTATCTTACTACTTGAAAGAAATTCGTATGCAGAGCAGAAACGACTGCTCTGATACCACTCTGTCACAGACCCAAATCCCGAGGGACGGCAAAAGTTGGGGTGCGACTAGGGGTTGGATTAAAGAAGCGGGGAAGAAGGGGGAATGAATAAGAATGAATGAATAAACAGACAATAATAAAAGAATGAATTACTATGAACAAGACTTCATTATAATAAAAGAAAGAGTTGATCTCGAAGGATCACTCGACATAGTTCTCAAAAAGAAACTGAGTTAATTGTACGAGTTTAGACTCAAAAGAAAGATACAAAGACTTCAAAAATATTGGCAGCGGAAAGCGTAAAGCTTGACATACAAGTTCTTATTCTAGTTACAACTCTTAACTCAACATCAACCACCGCCGCTCTCGTCGCTCAACCTGCACATTTTATAAAACATATGCAGGGCTAAGTACAAAAGAACTTAGTGGACACGTTGCTGAAAACATAACATAAGTATAGATAAATCAGGCATCTCAATTCTGTAGCACACCGGGGTTTTTCAATAAAGGCCCATGTCTACTAAACATTTTCTTTTCTCATAAATCACTCGGCCGAGCATTTTCTGACAGATGTTACGTTCAATCTTGCCCAATAATTATCACCGTAGCTGGCCACCCCTCAATAGGGTTCCACACACAACGGCTACTGTGTACACTAACTTTGGATAGCAAGTCGGCTAACTAAAAGTCCGATCGTTTTAGTTAGCAAGTCGGCTAACTAATAAATCTGGATAGCAGGTCGGCTAACTCAGAAGGGTACAAGAGAACTCACATAAAAACAAATCATTTCATGCTCTGATTATCACGTTGAAACCACAATTATCAAAGCTGTAAATAAAGATTTTCGAGCATCGCTCATTTTATATCGTATATAGGAAAGCCCATCTGACTGATTACAGAACCACTGTTCGAGCTTCCGTCTCTGGTCTTCCTTCCTATCCTCGGTGCTGACTTCCTCCTTTTATCATAAATAAACAGACTTAAGCAACTTGAACGCAATCGATAAAAGAAACAAGAAATCGAAACGGTTTTTAGTCTTTTAGGCATTTGCACTACTACTTCCTTTTGATTAACTAATAAACGAGACTTCGATCAATTCTCGTCTACAAACTGACTCGGCTCACTACTCGACTCTTAGGTCAGTAGTTAAATGGGTGTTGATAACTTAGAACGTCTTAAAAGTTCACAAGGAACGAAGTTGAAAAGGATTCAACTTAGGAAACTAGGCTTTGGAAACTTACTGCACAAGTCAGTAATTCTGGGGTTTGCACATAACAGATTATATTAAAACAGGGGATGAATTTTATATTAAAAGAAAGCCATGGGTGTCTAGTTTATATGACAGTTTCCGTGAAACGTCGCAAAACAGTAGCGCGAAACCCTAATGCTCGACGAAACTTGACGCACGATTCCCTAGGTTCGATTAATACTATTCCACTTTTATTTTCACGAAATTTTCATCTTAAGACAGTCTACATACAGTATCCAATGATTGGGTTCATATTCATGACTTTTGATTAATAAACGACGAGCGTTTCCTCGTCATTTCCAACTAACCATTTACTATACCAAGACGAATTTCAATTTCTATTTCGTTCAACAACTTCTCGTTTCTTATCTAAAGCTCATAACAACTCGTATCTCGGATGGAAAAGTCGTTAACTACAATATCGTTCATCAACTAATAACAAACATTATTATTAAAAGGGATTTCCTTATTCGACTTTTCTATCGGCTTATAACCTCGATTCTTCGTCTCTTATTCAAAATCGAAACTTCTTAGAATTCGCTCAAATTTTACGGTTACGATCATTAACTAACAAGATTATCAAAGGTTCGAATCATAAACCTAAAACATTATCTATTCTCGACTTATCGTCGATTGTTTGTCTCTTGCTAAAAATCCTACGTTCTCCGTTTTCGTTCAAATTTTACAACAACGATTATCATCTAACGAGCATCACTAATATGTAAACCATATTATCAAAACATTATCGAGCTTCAACTTAACGACGTGTTTCCGTCTCTTGCGTTTTTCGTTTTATTTTTAGAAAAATACCAATTAAATATATATTCATCCTTAATCATCCTACATCTCATTTCCATAAACCAATCAAGCATATCACAATATTTACTATACTAAATCATGCCTTCTTCATCTCTTATGTTTCAACTTTTATTTTTAGAAAAATCTAAATTAATTCATATAGTCAATTAACAACATGTAGATCACTAATTCTTCAATCAAACATCGAAGAATCGAACTACGAAAAACCCCTAAAACTACTATAATTTTCGGTAATAAAAAAAAATAAAGGGGAGTGATTTTCTTCATGATTCGATCCGTAGAACTTAATTCTAAACATATTAGAACATGAATCGAACAAGAATCGACATGCTTCTTCATCTCTTAAGTTTCGAAAAAAAGAAATGGATGGAATCAAGATTTTGTTCGATTCATTACGTAGGAGATGTTCTTACATTGCGGAATACGAACTCGGAAATGGAATTGATCGGTGGATGAAAGTCTTGTGTTCTTGAGAAGAGCTTGGATAAAGAGTTTTAATGGAGGAAAAGAGAAGAAAAATTAGAGAGAGAGGAGGTATGGTGGTGGCGGTATGAAGGTGTGAGGGAGAGAGAGAGATGACTCACCATATAGATACATAAAGGTGATAAAAAATCGAACTAAAGAGTGGGGAGTCGTTAAGGGCGCGTTTGGTTGCGAAAATTCGACGGAAATATCTCGTTTCCGGCTTTAAATGACGTTATAAAAGTCGAGAAAATACTTTCTTAGATAGTTATGAATTCGACGAAATCTAATTCGTCCGTTAGATTGGAAATAAATCACATACTCGGAAAACCTAATTCGTTTTTCAAAATCCAAGAAAAAGTCGAGATTAGACAGTCTAAAATTCGCCCGGAAAATCATAAAAACTAATTTTCTCTGGTGAACTCGTATCGAAGAAAAAGTGAATGTAGATTCTGACGGTTTTTAATTCTGAGTTTTCGACGAAAATTCTATCGGACGCGAAAATTCTAATACAGTAGTCGTTCGACCGACTTCTGGAATTTATTTTTTGAAACGGATTTCACCGTCAGTCTTAGAATCGAAAATCCTTAACTTAGGCGTGCAAAGCCTTAATTTTTAATTAACTTTTTATTTTAAAGATGGATTAAACATCCGGGGTATTACATCCTACCCCTCTAACAAAAAATTTCGTCCTGAAATTTGTATACCTTTTTCAAAAAGGTAAGGGTACTTCTCTTTCATCTTTTCTTCGAGTTCCCACGTGGCTTCTTCTTGCTCGTGGTGATTCCATAGCACTTTTACTATTGGTATCGACTTGGTTCTTAACTCTTGTATCTTTCGATCTAAAATCGATAATGGTTTCTCTTCATAACTCAAGTCAGATTCATAACCCTAAAACCTTGAAGTGATATTGGCATCTCTATCTGATGTTATCGACTTTGGTATTCCGTGCAGATGTACAATCTCACGGACATACAACTGTGCCAACTTCTCTGACCCGTAGGTAATCTTAATCGGTAGAAAATGAGCTGATTTGGTGAGTCTATCAATAACTACCCAGATGGCAGTGTTTCCTCTTCTTGACTTAGGCAAACTTGTCACAAAATCCATAGCTATATCCTCCTATTTCCATTCTGGGATACTTAACGGCTGTAACAATCCATATGGTCTTTGGTGTAGAGCTTTCACTTGTTGACAAACCAAACATCTTTCTACAAACGAGGCAACGTCTCGTTTCAAACCGTTCTACCAAAAATTCTTTCTTAAATCCTGATACATCTTTGTACTCCCTGGGTGTGCTGTATATGGCGTATCGTGAGCCTCACTCATGATATCGTTCTTCAATTCATCGTCTTCAGGGATACAAAGTCTGCCTTCAAACAAAATTTCATTATCTGGTGCCTCGGAAAAACCGTCCGGTTTATCCGTTCTTATCCTCAGTCGAAGCTTCTCAGTCGATTCGTCCTTTCTCTGCGCACTTATGATTCTTTCTCGTAAATCTGATGTAGCTTCGAGTGCTGCTATATGGTTTGTTATCGTTTCAGGTGCATCGAGCACTTCTAAGTCCATTTCCTCAAATTCTCGGACGAGAGCTTCTTCCTCAACAAGGAGACATCCTAACTTGGTTGGAGTCTTGCGACTCAGCGCGTCAGCCACCACATTTACTTTTCCCGGATGATAGTTGATTCCACAATCATAATCCTTGACTAATTCGAGCCATCGTCTTTGTCTCATGTTCAATTCCTTTTGCTCGAAGAAGTACTTTAAACTTTTATGGTCCGTAAAAATCTCAACCCTAACACCATAGAGATGGTGTCTCCAAATCTTCAGCGCATGCACAACGGCTGCTAGTTCTAAGTCGTGGGTTGGGTATTCAACTTCATGAGGTCGAAGTTGTCATGAAGCATAAGCTATCACCTTTCCATCTTGCATCAAAACACAACCTAATCCATTCTTCGAAGCATCTGTGTAGACCATGTATTCCTTATTCGCTTCTGGCAGAGCTAACACTGGTGCTTTGGTTAACTTCTCCTTGAGTGTCTGAAAACTCTTCTCGCATTCATCCGTCCATTTATACTTGTTTTTCTTCCGAAGTAGTTGCGTCATAGGTCTAGCAATCGTTGAAAATCCTTCAATGAATCTTCTGTAATAACCGGCTAAACCTAAGAAACTCCTAATTTCGTTCGGACTTGTCGGCGATTTCCAATCGCGTACTGCCTCTACCTTGGCAGGATCTACCTTGATACCTTCTGCTGATACGATGTGTCCAAGGAACATTACTTCCTTCAGCCAAAACTCGCACTTACTGAATTTGGCGAAAAGCTTTTCAGCTCTAAGCGTTTCTAATACTATCCTTAAGTGTTCCTTGTGTTCTTCCTCATTCTTGGAGTAAATGAGAATGTCGTCAATGAATACCAAAACAAATTTGTCTAAGTATGGGTGAAAAATTCGATTCATGAGATCCATGAATATTGCGGGAGCGTTAGTCAAACCAAATGGCATAACTAGGAATTCGTAATGGCCATATCTGGTTCGGAAAGCAGTCTTAGGTATGTCCTCGGGTTTGATTTTTAATTGGTGATACCCGGATCTTAAATCTATCTTTGAAAAGACTCCTGCGTCCTTAAGGGTAATCTTATTTAACTCACGATACCCGGATCTTAAATCTTCTATCCTTGGCAGAGGATACTTATTCTTAAGGGTAATCTTATTTAACTCACGATAGTCTATGCACATCCTCATAGAACCATCCTTCTTTCTGACAAACAAAACCGGTGATCCCCAAGGTGAAACACTCGGTCTAATGAATCCAAGGTCTAACAATTCTTGCAGCTGGATCTTAAGCTCTTCTAGTTCTTTCAGCGCCATCCTATATGGGGCTTTTGATTTGGGGGCCGATCCTGGTTCTAAGTCAATCGAGAAATCTATGTGATGGTCGGG
The DNA here is from genome assembly GCA_029490685.1 of Schizonepeta tenuifolia. Lineage (NCBI taxonomy): Eukaryota > Viridiplantae > Streptophyta > Magnoliopsida > Lamiales > Lamiaceae > Schizonepeta > Schizonepeta tenuifolia. The sequence continues at coordinate 90,523,523 of CM055955.1, read as the reverse complement.
TGGTAAACCAGGTAAAATTTCTGGAAAGACGTCTTCGTATTCGTTAACAACTTTCACGTCTTGAATGGTCTTCTCAGCTCCTGGTTCTCCAACTAGGTACACAAGATACGCTGTGCAACCTTTCTTTTTCATCAACTTTTTGGCTTGTAAGGCGGATATTATCGGTACTTTCTTGCCCATTGCAATCCCATGAAATTCTGTCGGTTCTTTCCCTGGTGGTTGGAAAGAAATTTTCCTTTCGTTGCAGAGAATCGTGGCATAATTCTCAGACAAGCAGTCCATTTCTAAAATTATATCTACGTCCCACATTATCATAACGTTCAAATTGTTCGCTTTAACCTTAAGAGTTCCAATTTCTAATTCTAGGTTAGAGCAAACATGCGTGGAAGTAGTGATCTCTCTTGAAGGTGTAGCTATTCTCATAGCGTGTTCAGCTCGTACAGGTCTGATATCTAAGTTATCCGCACACGAACCAGCAATAAAAGAATGCGATGCGCCAGTATCAAACTGTATCTTAATAAGGATGTTGTGAAGTTTTCCCATACCTGCTAGGTTTCCTTTTCCTTTATTCTGCGCACCTTGTTTGATCGCACATGCCCTTGCATTCTATTGCTGTTGAGCGTGCTACTGAAACTGCTGCTGAGTCATCTGCTGCTACGGCTACGCTTGAATTGCCCTCAGAGGCTTGGGCTGTCCATAATGGTTCTGTCCTGCCGCTTGCAGTGGCTTCGGGCACTCTCTCTTCATATGTCCTTTCTGTCCGCAGTTAAAGCAGACCCCCATGCCTGCTTGACAATGCGCTCTATTACACTTTTGACAAACAGGAAAGGTAACCCTCCCTGGGTTATTATTTCCCTGGTTGTAATTCCTTTCTTGTCCCTGTGGCTGATTCTGCTGGTTATTTCCCCTTCCTGACCCTGCCTGTCTATTCCCTTGAAGAAACAACCCTGACTGATTGTTTCCCTGCCACGGTTTCTTTCCAAAATTATTGTTCTGATTCGGCTGCTGATTGCCACTTCTATGATTTCCCTGGTTGTTATAGTTCTGATTGTATCCACTGTTATTTCCCCCTTCCCACTTTCTTTTCCCCTGGTAGTTATTGTTGTTGTTGTTGTTGTAGTAACCTCAATTTTGATTCTGGGTTGGAGCTGGTGTGGTTGTTATTGCTTTTCTTTCGTCAGGCACTACGGCCTCCATCTCTAGGGCTCGCCATAAAACTTCCGTGTAGCTCAGTCCCCCATGACTGGCTAACGCAATTCTGAATTCATGTTCCAGTCCCCCATGGAACTTCTTTGCTATTTTATCTTCGGTATCCACCTGAGCAGGCGCATACCTCGACAACTCACAGAACTTGGCATCATATTCTGTGACTGTCATCTTAGGGACGTACTTATCATATAGTGCTTCCTTGAATTCTTTCCAGGTAAAACGAGCAAGGTGCTCTGCGGGTATAACTTTCTGCCGAGCTTCCCACCAGTAGTCAGCTGGTCCGGAAAGCTGGAACGCGACACACAACAGTCGCTCCTCATCAGTACATCTGAGGAGTTTGAAAATCCTTTCTATAGATCGTACCCAAAGCTCAGCATCGCTTGGGTTTCCCGATCTGTTGAACATAGGTGGGTTACGTTTGCAGAACAAGTCCTCAATGTCACGACGAGGTGGTGGTGGAGGTGGTGATGGTGATGGTGGTGGAGGGGTATCATGATGTTCCTGTTCTTCCTCCCTATAATTCTCAGCTGGACGTCTACCACGTCCCCTGGGCCTACCAGGTCTTCCTCGGTTGTTAACAACTCTCGGCGGCATATTTTCTTTTGAAACTATAAGAATGAAACTCTTATTAGCACCTTACTTTTAAGCCTTTCTTTTACTTACTAACTCTTTTCTCAACTTAAACAAGTTCTCAGAAAAGAAAACTGATAATAGCTTTGATTCTTAGCTCTTTTAAACTTTTAACTTCTTGGTTAAACCGGAATATTCATTTAATACTTTTCTTCTAATCGTACTTAGAAGAAACTTTTCATAAGATTAAGCCCACTCTCGAGTCATCATATATATATTATATACGCATCAAAAAGAATATTAGTTTTGCCTCAAACGAGGACTTATACAAAAGGTTAGACTACGACTAGTCTAAACTAGGTTAACTGCCTATCTATGAACCGGGTGCACTAACAAGTTGCATCTCCGTATTTACTGGAAGTACTAAAATGGAAACGATCCCAAAAACTTCGTATCCGCGAGAGTACTACAAAAAGGATAGTTACTGATCTGACTATTTACACGACAAAAGGAGACTTCTACTACTACTACGCGTCTAAGACGCCCTGCTCAACAAGCTGTTGTCGAGTCACTACTGCCCTCTACGGCCTGCAACTCCTCGGGGTCCTCCTCAGGGTCCTCCTCCATCAGGCCCTCCTCCGGATCCTCCTCCTCAGAATCTGAACCAAAGACGAGCTGAAGTGCCTTGTCAATCCTTAAAGTAGTGTCGTCCAGCAGTGTAAGTGGTGGTGGTGAAGGCACGTCAGAAGTAGTCCTCTCCGAGTCTGAAATCAGGTAGTCTGAACAGGATACTACGACACACTTCTTCAGGGGAAGAAGGTGCTCAGGAAGTGAACTGGATGGGTACACCTCTGCAGAACGGGCTCTAGACGACCCCGCCTCATCCTGTCCCCGGACTCTAGTCCACTCAGCACAGATCTCCTCCAGTGGTGTAAGAGGAGATGGTAACTCTAACATCGCAGCCAGCTCTGCGTCTCTCTCAAGGTACTCGTCTCCAAGAACTAATCCCTCAACAAGTGACAACACTGGCGGTAGCTCCAACAGTGCAGCAAACTCTGGGTCTAGGGCTAACGGCTCTGGCTCAAACTCGGCCTCAGTCTCTGTCGGAATGTGAAGGTAGGGTAGGTGCTCCTCAACCGGGATAGTCCACATAACCCGACTGTGAAAGAACTGCCTATGTATGGCTAAGGCAAAACCAGCAAAGTCGCCGACCGCCTCAGGGTCATCGCTGATCAGTGCGATGTGGTACCAGGATATGGCATGAGCCCACCCATGCCACTCGCCGGGCAGTCGTACCGTCAAGTTGGCCATCGCCTGATGCTCCGTAACAAAGTGACGAGCTGCGTAGAAGCGTGCAGCGAAGTCACTAACCAACTGCCCGATGTCATGATTCGGGTCCACCTCATAGTCATGGTACTCGTCTAGAATCTCATCAACTACTGTACGTTGTCTCAAAGGTCGACTCTTCCAAGTCGTAACACGGGTATCAGGCATCCTACAAAGTTTTAAGAGAACACGGATCAGTAACTGGTAGGGATATAACATATCTTAAAGAATTCTTAAATTACAATCAGAATATTCCATTATTCAAAATTGCAATACTTAAATCACTTAATCACCACTTATCTTAATCATCTAGCAATTTCAAGAAATTGCACTCAAACAATCATATATATATATATATATATATATTTTTAACGATTTTATTTCACCCTTTTCTTATTATTCTTCCACTTTCTTACTTTATTTCCTTCTCGAAGAAAATTTCTTAACGATTTCTTTTCATTCTTTTAACTTATCAAGTTAGTTATTCTTATTCTTTTTGTTATTCTTTATTTTATTTCCTTAAGAGGAAATTCTTACGCCTTTCATTTTCAAAAACAAGTCGACTCCAACGAGTCGGTTGTTCATGTCACTATACGCAGGTGACATTCGTTTAATCTCTTTGATTCCCTTTATTATGCCCTTTCCGATCCGATCATTTCTTGGAAATTTTGGAACCAACGCTTCTTAGAACATCTATGTTCTCAAAGAACCGGGAAGGCCTTAAAATTCGTCTAAATTCTCATGCCAAACAAACATCTTGAATAATATAAGAAATTATAACTCACACAATTTCACATACTTTTGCATAGAATAGCATTCATGCTTTCACATACTTTCACATAATTCACAAAGTATAACTCTTATACTTTAAATCAAATCATACTTGGCATACTCATTCTCATCATACTTGCATACTTTATTCGCATTTTCTTGCATACTTATTCACAATTTCTTGCATGCTTATTCAAAATTTCTTGCATACTTTAATCAAAATTTCTTCTTAGAAGAAATCATACTTCTGAAATTCTTTCCTTACTTTTCTTTCTTTCTTTCTGTTGAGTCGACGTAGCGGGGGGTTGAGTTGTCGTCTACACTCTTAAACTTAGTGTTACGACTTAACTTTACTTGAAAGAAGACTCGGGTATAGAGTATATACAAATACTCTATCTTACTACTTGAAAGAAATTCGTATGCAGAGCAGAAACGACTGCTCTGATACCACTCTGTCACAGACCCAAATCCCGAGGGACGGCAAAAGTTGGGGTGCGACTAGGGGTTGGATTAAAGAAGCGGGGAAGAAGGGGGAATGAATAAGAATGAATGAATAAACAGACAATAATAAAAGAATGAATTACTATGAACAAGACTTCATTATAATAAAAGAAAGAGTTGATCTCGAAGGATCACTCGACATAGTTCTCAAAAAGAAACTGAGTTAATTGTACGAGTTTAGACTCAAAAGAAAGATACAAAGACTTCAAAAATATTGGCAGCGGAAAGCGTAAAGCTTGACATACAAGTTCTTATTCTAGTTACAACTCTTAACTCAACATCAACCACCGCCGCTCTCGTCGCTCAACCTGCACATTTTATAAAACATATGCAGGGCTAAGTACAAAAGAACTTAGTGGACACGTTGCTGAAAACATAACATAAGTATAGATAAATCAGGCATCTCAATTCTGTAGCACACCGGGGTTTTTCAATAAAGGCCCATGTCTACTAAACATTTTCTTTTCTCATAAATCACTCGGCCGAGCATTTTCTGACAGATGTTACGTTCAATCTTGCCCAATAATTATCACCGTAGCTGGCCACCCCTCAATAGGGTTCCACACACAACGGCTACTGTGTACACTAACTTTGGATAGCAAGTCGGCTAACTAAAAGTCCGATCGTTTTAGTTAGCAAGTCGGCTAACTAATAAATCTGGATAGCAGGTCGGCTAACTCAGAAGGGTACAAGAGAACTCACATAAAAACAAATCATTTCATGCTCTGATTATCACGTTGAAACCACAATTATCAAAGCTGTAAATAAAGATTTTCGAGCATCGCTCATTTTATATCGTATATAGGAAAGCCCATCTGACTGATTACAGAACCACTGTTCGAGCTTCCGTCTCTGGTCTTCCTTCCTATCCTCGGTGCTGACTTCCTCCTTTTATCATAAATAAACAGACTTAAGCAACTTGAACGCAATCGATAAAAGAAACAAGAAATCGAAACGGTTTTTAGTCTTTTAGGCATTTGCACTACTACTTCCTTTTGATTAACTAATAAACGAGACTTCGATCAATTCTCGTCTACAAACTGACTCGGCTCACTACTCGACTCTTAGGTCAGTAGTTAAATGGGTGTTGATAACTTAGAACGTCTTAAAAGTTCACAAGGAACGAAGTTGAAAAGGATTCAACTTAGGAAACTAGGCTTTGGAAACTTACTGCACAAGTCAGTAATTCTGGGGTTTGCACATAACAGATTATATTAAAACAGGGGATGAATTTTATATTAAAAGAAAGCCATGGGTGTCTAGTTTATATGACAGTTTCCGTGAAACGTCGCAAAACAGTAGCGCGAAACCCTAATGCTCGACGAAACTTGACGCACGATTCCCTAGGTTCGATTAATACTATTCCACTTTTATTTTCACGAAATTTTCATCTTAAGACAGTCTACATACAGTATCCAATGATTGGGTTCATATTCATGACTTTTGATTAATAAACGACGAGCGTTTCCTCGTCATTTCCAACTAACCATTTACTATACCAAGACGAATTTCAATTTCTATTTCGTTCAACAACTTCTCGTTTCTTATCTAAAGCTCATAACAACTCGTATCTCGGATGGAAAAGTCGTTAACTACAATATCGTTCATCAACTAATAACAAACATTATTATTAAAAGGGATTTCCTTATTCGACTTTTCTATCGGCTTATAACCTCGATTCTTCGTCTCTTATTCAAAATCGAAACTTCTTAGAATTCGCTCAAATTTTACGGTTACGATCATTAACTAACAAGATTATCAAAGGTTCGAATCATAAACCTAAAACATTATCTATTCTCGACTTATCGTCGATTGTTTGTCTCTTGCTAAAAATCCTACGTTCTCCGTTTTCGTTCAAATTTTACAACAACGATTATCATCTAACGAGCATCACTAATATGTAAACCATATTATCAAAACATTATCGAGCTTCAACTTAACGACGTGTTTCCGTCTCTTGCGTTTTTCGTTTTATTTTTAGAAAAATACCAATTAAATATATATTCATCCTTAATCATCCTACATCTCATTTCCATAAACCAATCAAGCATATCACAATATTTACTATACTAAATCATGCCTTCTTCATCTCTTATGTTTCAACTTTTATTTTTAGAAAAATCTAAATTAATTCATATAGTCAATTAACAACATGTAGATCACTAATTCTTCAATCAAACATCGAAGAATCGAACTACGAAAAACCCCTAAAACTACTATAATTTTCGGTAATAAAAAAAAATAAAGGGGAGTGATTTTCTTCATGATTCGATCCGTAGAACTTAATTCTAAACATATTAGAACATGAATCGAACAAGAATCGACATGCTTCTTCATCTCTTAAGTTTCGAAAAAAAGAAATGGATGGAATCAAGATTTTGTTCGATTCATTACGTAGGAGATGTTCTTACATTGCGGAATACGAACTCGGAAATGGAATTGATCGGTGGATGAAAGTCTTGTGTTCTTGAGAAGAGCTTGGATGAAGAGTTTTAATGGAGGAAAAGAGAAGAAAAATTAGAGAGAGAGGAGGTATGGTGGTGGCGGTATGAAGGTGTGAGGGAGAGAGAGAGATGACTCACCATATAGATACATAAAGGTGATAAAAAATCGAACTAAAGAGTGGGGAGTCGTTAAGGGCGCGTTTGGTTGCGAAATTCGACGGAAATATCTCGTTTCCGGCTTTAAATGACGTTATAAAAGTCGAGAAAATACTTTTTTAGATAGTTATGAATTCGACAAAATCTAATTCGTCCGTTAGATTGGAAATAAATCATATACTCGGAAAACCTAATTCGTTTTTCAAAATCCGAGAAAAAGTCGGGATTAGACAGTCTAAAATTCGCCCGGAAAATCGTAAAAACTAACTTTCTCTGGTGAACTCGTATCAAAGAAAAAGTGAATGTAAATTCTGACAGTTTTTAATTCTTAGTTTTTGGACGAAAATTCTATCGGACGCGAAAATCCTAGTACAGTAGTCGTTCGACCGACTTTTGGAATTTATTTTCTGAAACGGATTTCACCGTCAGTTTTATAATTGAAAATCCTTCACTTAGGCGTGCAAAGCCTTAATTTTTAATTAACTTTCTATTTTAAAGACGGATTAAACATCCAGGGTATTACAGTTCAAAAGTTATAAGTTCTTAAAGAATAAGAGTCGAGCAGTAATGAGTTAACAGTTAACTATGAGAACTGTTTTTAAGTTATAAAACTTGATTGAAATTATATGCCTAAGTAGTATTTTAATAACCTACTTGTTTGGAAAGTTAATTAATTATATTAAGTGTTGAGTGATTGATAATGAATGCTTGATTATGATGAAAATGTTTAAGTATATGACATGAATGTTTGATTATGATGTGAGTGCTCGAACATGATATGAATATCGAAATGAATATTTGAATATGATGTGAATACTTGAATGTGACGTGAATGAGTTGTGATGTTATGATTTTCTGAGTTTACATAACTCCAGAACTTGAGAAGTATAAGACAAGTTAAATAGTAACTTTTCGTTTTACATGATAATTAAAATGTTATTCTTTAAAACGAGAATTCGAGTTTGAGAAATATCTAGAAAACAAAGTTAAGACGATAATCCGAGAACGAGATACTGAGAAGAATATCGATGCAGAGAAGTAAAAATAAGATAAGAAAGATACGAGTCATGTAGAAGTCCTTCAAAAAAGCCCTAAGTCTATCATACATTTTTCGAGTCGATACACTCGATCTTATTCGATGTCATTATTGAAGGACCGAGCGGGACTAAGAAGTAATCGGAAAGCGTAGAGTAAGCTACCTCGACTCAACATACCAGAAGTGAGGTGCGCTTTTCTAAAACCAAAACTCCGATGAATGCTATTACTTATTGAGTAATATTATGTGAGCTTTTAAAATTAATTGACTTGCCATTTATCTGAGTTTGGTATGCTTTATCATCTACATGAGTTATATTATCTTGTGTGAGGCAGGAACCCACGTGTGGTATTTGATTGACGAGGTGACTGTGAGCTTTACTTCGGTTTAGCCGGTCACAGTGTTTGAGAAAGAGGCCTACTTCTCAGCACAGAGTTGATGTGGTAGATGATTTCATACCTATTATATATAATTGTGAGCACATATCTTTTAAAGGAAAAATATTTTATGCATTCACAAGTAAAATGATTTCAAGTATGCTAGCACTTGTGATGCAGTGGCAAGGCAAGTTCAATTATATAGCCCTAATGGGCAATGTTTTAATTTTTTTTTGGCACTGTGTTCACTGAGTACGAAGTACTCAACCCTGCATGTATTTCTAAACATGCAGGTTAGCTATGGATGAGGATGGCGTGGGTGATTCTTGGTGGTGTGTATTTCTGTTGAGAGTTGAGTCGGCAATTACATGTCTTCATACATGTAGTTGTCAAGAGCATAAGATGTCTCCGCTACATTGTTAAACTAATTATAATCTTTTGATGAACTATTATTTTGAAATACTCTGATATGGTAATGCTACAATGAGCCGTGTGCTTGTAACAACTTCCTAATTCCTGTTTGTCATTCGTATTATCTTGATTTGGAATCAAGTACCATTATTTTGTAGAACCAAATGTAAATTATATATATATATATATATATATATAGATATATATATATGCTCGATCTTTGATGAGCATTATTTTTGGAAACTTGTTCATATTTATTATCGTTTCCAAACTTTAAACCCTTAATCCCGAGTTTGAATCTTGTCAAATTAAGTATTATTTGTTGGTTTCACATTCTTAAATCAATTAAGTTAGTGTTTGGTTACATCTCAAGTTGAGTTGTGACTTAAGTGGTTTATTTATTTGATGGTTTCACCTTCACACTCCAATGGAGTCTGGTCGTTCCTACACACCGGATTTTGGGCTGTGACAAAGTGGTATCAGAGCAGGCTTGACTGCTCTGAAGTATGTTTATTCTGAAGTTTAAACTTTCATTGATAATAATCGAGTCTAGATTTGTTTCCTAGACTTGTCTGAGTCAGTAACACACCAATCATCCACATCTCATCCAGCTATCAGGTACGAATATTTTCTAAAAAGTTTTTGAGTATGCAATTGAGTTAAAGTTATCCAGTATGCTATTGTGCTCGCTAAAAATTAAAAGCTTCTTGCTAAGCGAGTAGTTTGAATAACTAGATTTCTTTAGAACGTCATCCCTAATATTTATACTTTGATGAGAATTTCGAAAAATGGATGGATTGATTATGCAAATGATTTAAAGTAGTGGAATTGCCGAGTAGTTTGGGCGATAAAACCCCTTTGAAACGCAAAACGAGTATGTGGTTGTCGAAATTCCAAAACGTGATACGTATATTTGTTACAGTATGCTAAATTCAGTTTTTAAAATCGTATAGGATGAATGACGAGATGAATCAAGCGATGATGCAAGAATACTTGCACCTTAGGAAAGCCTGCGATGAAACGATTGCTGAGTTCTTAGCTCGATTTCATAGAATATGAGAGGTAGTCAAGTATCTCAACGTAAGTATTTTCGACGGCATAATACGCTTAATCAATGCTCTTCCTGATGAATGGCGCGAATGGGCAGCATTTTTGGTGTCTACACATATTAGACGACACAACTTTGATGAATATCGTAGTTGCGATATCTACTAATTCATTGCCACCATTACAAATCAGTTTAATCAAGAAGGCGTTCCACCCTCTGGACCGTTCTACCCTTCACCTCGTTTTGAGCCAAATGGAATTGGTTCTGCACCTCAGCCTCATGATGATCATGTTCCGTTTCTCATTCCTCCTCAACCTTGTCCTGTGTTAAGTGATGCCCCATTCAACGAATATTTAGGAAACATACTTCCTATCATATCGTATGCCCTAGATTACACCGCCTCATCTGGTTTAGTCCCAAACCAGCTAGACAGTACATATGCTTTTTCGATGCTTCGCCTTATGCATATGACCAACCAGAGCAGTTCAGACACCGAGGCCACACACTTTCTCCAGTACCGCCAGTGGCTGAGTCGTCTAGGTCAAGACATGCAGGAGTTAGAGATGACGAATCCTCAGAGTTCTCGATAGTAGCCGCTATAGTAGGCCGCAGTTTACCTTCAACCGATTCTAAATGATCGCTATGTTCCTCGGCACGTAGATACCGATTATTGGCAGCAAAGGCTAACCAAGAGCTTGAGCGAGAGATTGATGACTTCATTGGAGCTTATACCTGTCCCGAGAATAATGTAGAGACTCCCCCTGTAGGATGAGTCAGAGTTAGAAGATGACGAAGTTTGTTTCGAAGATGAGCATATAGAAGATACGACAAAGTTGTGGAATGTTCCTGAGTATACCCACGATGATTTTTTAGAGGCGCTAATCGCAATAGAGATTCAAGGAAGTAAGGATCCCAAAAGAGGTCCCAAAGAGAAACGTGATGGAGGAGATGACCCTAGCGATGGTAGTTCCCATGTATAGGGTGCAGTTGAAAAAGGTTGTGGAAGGTTACGAACAATCTTTGTTTTGCGTTGAAAAAAAAACTCCTTTACTTTTCAGCAGTGATGTAAATTATGAACTTGATGCATAACTATCGCGTAGATCGATCGTAAAAGTAGTAGCTCGTCGTTAGTATGAGTAGTATGTGTGACGAAGTTAGGGACAATTTTCCAATGTAGATGTTAATCCCTTATCTTCGGTAAAGTCCTCACAAAGAGGCCATCATTTCGGATGATGATAAAATGAAGATCGTTAGGCTGTTAAAATCAACTTTGAGTCTCTTAAGTCCCGATAATATTTTGAGTATCTAAAATCCCACTTATTTTGGGTAAAGAGCAAAAGAAGAAGTAAGAGTTGAGTTAATTAAATGAGTATTCTTGTGAGACTAATTTGATAAAGCATAATATTTGAGTAATGAGGATGTGTCATATTTCTTTTATGACAAATGATTGAGTATAATATGTGAATGATGAGTATGTGTCATATTTGAGTATATGATTATCTTGAATGATTAAGATAATTTGATTTGAGAATATGTGAAATTCTGAGTATATGCCAATAGATGATTGAATGCTTAAGTTGAGATTATTGTTTTATCTGAGATGATTATGCCATTTAAGATGATGATGATTACGAGATGATTGCATTTATTTGAATATTTCCTTATATGATGATAAGTACCGATCGAGAATTAAATTCCTCTTAAGAAGGAAATATTTTCAAAAGTCGAGAAAAATTCCGAGTGAGTTAATCCATTTTGTTTTGCGGAAGATATTTCGAGTTACCTAATTTCTGACATTTCTTTTAGAATGCTGAGACAAAGAAACGTGAGAGTCGAAAGAAATGAGGAAGAAGCTCATCGAAATCCTACCCACCTCCTCAAAACAAGAGATGCATAGAAGAACTTTTTCTTCACCAAAATCCCCCAACCTTCAATGGTAAAGGCAGTCCGGCGGAAGCCGAGGAATGGATTTGTTCTTTAGAGCGAATTTTTTGATTTCTTCGATGTAGTGATTGTGATCGTCTTAAGTGTGCAACGTATCAACTTAAGAAAACTACCGATTACTGGTGGGAAGCTCGACAGAGAACGTATACGCTTGAAGAACGTGAAAGCTTGATGTGGGAAAAAATTTAAGGAAGTCTTTTATGAGAAATACGTGCCACGAAATCATAATAAGCAGAAAGTAAACGGATTTGCAAATTCAAAGCAATGAAAGAGATCAATAGCTGATTACGATTGTGAGTTTTGTGAGTTAACCCGTTTTTCACCTGATAAGGTGGATATCGACAAGAAAATGTGTGAGCCTTTTCGAGTAGAAATTCGAGTTGTTCTTGCAAATTAGAGTGGTCTGAATTACGCTAAACCCCTGAACCGAGCCTTGGATATGGAGTTGGCAATGCAGCTAGAGAAGGGATCGCATTCTTTAGCGAATCCTCAATTTCAAAGTCAATTAATGACATCTGATGCCTCATACCCATTCCAGCAAGGCCAATTCTCAAAGCATAAAGGAAAGTGGTGTGGTGGATCCCACCCAAACAAAAAGCCGTGGAAGAAGCAAGCACAAGAACAACCTCAGAAATCATAGAAAGTGAAAGTTCAGTATCCTAATCGCAACAACGTACCAATAGGACCCCAAGGTCTACCTCTGTATGCGAAATGTGGCAAGATGCATCAAGGCATCTACAAAGCTGGGAGTCATGTCTGTTATACTTGTGATAAGCTTGGTCATTTCTTTTACCAGTGCCCAAGTAAACAAAGAATGATCAGAGGAAGGCCGAATCAATATCAGCCCTCTCAGATGAGAGCAGTGGAAGCAGCGCCACAACAAAAGTACCCCCAATCCCAGAGTAAAGAACAATCGCAAAAGCCGCAACCTCCTCAACAGGAACAACCGCGATACCAAGGAGTCTTCGTAATTGAGCAAAAGTCTGGAGATATAGTGTCACAGCCCCAAACCCCGAGGGACGGCAGAAGCCAGGGTACGACTGGGATTGGATTAAAGAAGCGGGGAAGAAAGGGGTTGACTGAAATAAACATACATAAAGGACTACATAATTTCTATGAACAAGACTTTATAACAAAAGAAGGAGTTGATCTCGAAGGATCACTCGAACAAGGTACACAGAAACATCTAAGCTATAAGTTACAGAACTTATACTACAGTGGTTTATTTACATAACATCAAAAGAGTTTAGAGTGTCTAGAGTTTGGCAGCGGAAAAGTGAGACTAAGTACATAAGTCTTCCTATTCTTCAACTCAACTCAATCCTAACTCAACCGTCCATCGCTTCCGTCGCCTCAACCTGCACATTTAGAAATATATGCAGGGCTAAGTACGAAAGTACTTAGTGGGCACATTGCCGAAAACATAATTATAAGTATAGATAAATCAGGCATTTAGTCCCTGTAGCATATCGGGGTTTTGTTTGGAAGAGAACCCGTGTCTACTAAACATTTTATTATTTTCACAATGTAGCTTGGCCAAGCATTTTCTGACAGATGTTACGTTCAAATCTTGTCCAATTCTCATTCACCGTGGCTGGTTACCCCTCAACAGGATACCACATACACCACAGGCTACAAAGTGCACATACTTTGGAAAGCATATAGCTAACTCAAAGCCGATCGAAAGTTAACTAGTCAGCTAACTAATAAATCTGGAAAGCTAGTCAACCAACTCAGAAGGAACAAGAGAACTCACATAAAACACAAAACAGTTTATGCCTGATAATCACGTTTTGATAAACACAGTTATCAAAGCTGTAAACATTTCTTTTGAGTTGTGGAAAACCCCACATTTTGTTTGTTATAAGTAGGAAAGCCCACCTTATACGTTACAGAACTATTAAATGAATTCCCGTCGTTTGATCCTTCGCCTTATCCCGACTGTTGACTTTCTCCTTCATCTTAAATAATCATAACTTCGATAAGTCATCGAGTCGATAAAAAGAAAACGGAATTCGAAATCAAAATCAAATTAGTTTCATACGCTTTTAAGCTTTTAGGCCTTTGCACGCTAATCTATTTTCTTTTAGTTAAAAGGAACAAGAATCGAACATTTCTAGTTTAGAAATCTTACTTGATACTAAGGTCAGTAAAAATGATAGTCGATAACTCATTACGACTCAAAAGATCGAAAGAAACTAAGTTGAGAAGAAAACAACTTAGAAATTTAGGTTTTAAATATTCACTGCACAGAACAGAGGTTCTGGGGACTGCCCAGAATAGAGCATCCCGAAACAGGGGATGTGCCCTGTACCGTTAGAAAGCCAAGGAAGTCTAGTTTACTCTCCAATTTACAGATCTCAAATCCGATAAACGAGCTAAGAGATATTGCAGTTTCCGGAAAGGGTCGCAAAACTGCCGAAGTTAACCCTAATTGTTCAATAGAATCGACGTACGGCTTCCTAGGTTCGTCCTATGTTATCGAACCTACATTCTCACGAAAATATAACATCAAGGCAGTTAACACGTATTTCCGTACGTGATAAACTCCTTTCCATTTCCTGTCAATAATTACGACGATCAAAACCTCGTCGTTTCAACTAAACAATTACTATACCAAACAAGTTATCATTTCTCGTCCTAACTCCTCGTTGAAAACTAAAACTCAATATCATATAGCTCGGAACGGCACACCGTCAACTACAATTTCGTTCCCTCTATATTAATGATCATTAATATCCAAATATCTTTCCTACTCGACTTTCCTATCATTAATTACGTAATTTTGTTCGTCTCTTACGGATTTTCCAAAGTCATCGGATTTCAATCAAACTCTACGTTATCAATCCTTATCTATCGAGATTCATTTTTATCTATATCATATCCTTAATTCATTAATCAACCTTGATTTATTTAGGATTCTTTGTCTCTTACAAATTCCATTATATTTTTAGAAAAATCTAAATAAATTCATATGTTCACCTTTTATCAACTAGAGTACTAATCCATCGTTAAAACATCATTAGAAACAAACCTCATTAAACCCCTAATTTCCCCTTCATTTTCGGTTTTCATAAATAAATTAGGGGAGTGATTTTCTTCTTTAATTCATTCCATTAATCCATCAATAAATCTACTACAACATGTATTATCCATTAACTAACACCATTTCACCATTAATTTGAATTCCATAGTGAAACCCTAGCCCTAAATTTCGATCTTCGTTAGATTATTAGGGGATTTCATTTATTCTTTCACCAATCACTAATTAAGCACTCCTTAAACTCAATTATCCAAACAATTTAAAGGATATAACATCCCACAAATTAACCCTAAAAATCGGTCCAACCTAGAATATTAGGGTTCTTGGATTACTTTTCAATTAAACCATAGAAATTGATTTCTAACCATCTAATTACAAGAAATTAAACTTAAATCATCAACAAGTTTTCATCCTTAAATTTCGGTCATAGAGAAAATTAATAAATTAAAAATCTAATTGGATAGTAAAGTGTAATACCCCAGAAATTTCGTACTGACTTAAAAATTTAAAGTTAATAATAATTATGGCTTTGCACGCCTAAGATCGTAAAATTAAATTCTAAGATTTACGGTGAAATCCGTTGCCAAAAATAAATTCCAGAAAACGGACGAACGACTACTGTATTTAGGGTTTTTGCGTCCGTTAAGTTTTTCGCCCGGAAACTCGGAATCGAATTCCGTCAAATTTTTACTTTCACGAAATCGCGATACGAACTCGCCCGAGAAAGTTCATTTTTGTGATTTTCCGGACGAAATTTGGACTGTGACGTCCCGACTTTTTCTCGGATTTTGAAAAACGATTTAGGTTTTCCGAGTACGTTAATTAATTCCAATCTAACGGACGAATTAGATTTCGTCAATTCCGTAACTAACTAGAAAAATATTTCTCGACTTTTAAAACGGTGTTTAAGAGCCGGAAACGAGGAATTTCGAATAAAATTTCCTCTCCAAACGAAACTTAACGACTCACTATGTTGTAGGATATTTCTTTCCCCTACTTTATGACTCACCAAGGTGAGTCATCACCCTCCTTCCTTATCCCACCAAAACCGCCACTCTACTCCTTCATTCCTCTCTCTTTCTTCTCCAAAAATCCTCCATAGTTCTTCATCTTTCAAGCTCTTCCAAGATCCACATCTCTTGCATCTACCGATTAATTTCCAATCCGATTTCATATATCGAAAGGTAAGAACTTCGTCTCTAGTTTGATCCGAACAAATCTTCTTTCCCCTCTCTTTTATTTTTTTCGAAAATTAGGGAGTGAGATAGCATGTTGTTCTTGATCGATACATGTTCTAGGATGCTTAGAATTGAGTTCTATGGATCAAATCATGAAGGAAAAATCAAGAACTCCAAGCCCTATATTTACCGAAATTTTTGCTGTTTTGGGGCTTTCATTTCATGCTCGATTTCTTCGTCGAATTGATGATAGATTAGTGTTTCTCATGTCGTTAATTGATAGTATGAATTGTTTTAGATTTTTCTAAAAATAAAATCCAAAACCTAAGAGACGAACAAGGCTCGATTTAGGTTAGTAAATATTGAGATATGCTCGATTGTTTAATGGAAATGAATTATACGATGCATGAGGATGAATATATATTAAATTGAGATTTTTCTAAAAATAAAACGAAGAGTGTAAGAGACGAAGATGTAGTGATAAGTCGAGGCTCGATAATGTTTTGATAATATGATTTGCATGTTAGGAATGCTCGTTAGATAATAATCGTTGTCATGAAATTTGAATGAATTCCGTTAACTTTGGAAAATCCGTAAGAGACGAACAAATGTATGTAATTAATGATAGGAAAGTCGAGTAAGATTGATAATTGGATATTAATGATCATTAATGTTGAGGGAACGAAATTTTAGTTGACGTCGTATTGATCCGAGCTATAAAATATTGAGTTGATGTTATAATCGAGAAGTTAGGACGAGAATTGATAACTTGTTTGGTTTAGTAATTGTTTAGTTGAAACGACGAGGTTTTGATCGTCATGGTTATAGACGAGAAATGGAAAGGAGCTTATCACATATGGAAATACGTGTTGACTGCCTTGTTGTGTAAAATTCATGAGAATTTAAGTTCGATAACATAGAACGAACCTAGAAGAACGTGCGTCGATTTTATCGAGCATTAGGGATTCACTAGGCAGTTTCTGCGACGTTCCACGGAAACTGCAATATCTTTTAGCTCGTTTATCGGAATCGAGATCCGCGAATTGGAGAGTAAACTAGACATCCGAGGATATCTTTTGGTACAGGGCACAACCCCTTTTTCGAAATCCCCTGTTGTGGACAGACTCACTAACTTCGTGCAGTGTATGTTCAAATTGTAATTTCCTAAGTTGTTTTCTTCTCAACTTAGCTTCTTTCAATCTTTGAGGTCGTTATGAGTTAACGAATGCCTTTTTCTTACTGACCTCAGTGTCAAGTATAGAGCCTTGAGTGCTAATGAGATGAGTTCGTATCTTGTATCCGTTTAAGTAAAGGAATTTAGTTAAGCGTGCAAATGCCTAATTCGTCTAAAGAACTAAAACTTAATTTCCTAAGTTGATTCCTTTCCAACTTAGTTCCTTTTGATCTTTTAAGCCGTAATGAGTTATCGACTATCTTTTCTACTGACCTAAGAGTCGAGTAAGGAACCTTTCGAGTTCTAAATGAGATTTGTTCAAGTCTCATTCCCGGTTAATCAAAAAGAATTAGTAGCGTGCAAATGCCTAAAGAACTAAAAAGACTACGACTAAAACCAATTTCCAATCTCCGTTTCCTTTAATCACTTATGATCGAGTTTAAAGTATGTTTATCTGTAATACCCCAGATTTTCCGTACGATCTTAAAAATTTAAAGTTAATAATAAAAATGGCTTTGCACGCCTAAGTTTACGATTTTGAATTCTAAAGCTAACGGTGAAATCCGTTTCTGAAAGTAAATTACGGAAGTCAGTTAGATGACTACTGTATTTAGGGTTATCACGTACGAAAAAATTTTAGTTCTTGAACCCAGAACGGAAAATCGTCCGATTTTTACATTCACGAAATCGCGATACGAACTCGCCCGAGAAAGTTCGTTTTTATGATTTTCCGGACGAAACTCGGACTGTGTCGTCCCGAGTTTTCGTCGGAATTTAGTTTTTAATTATTACTTTCCGATTAAGTTAAATACGTTAGAATTTTTGGTCGAATCGGAATTTGATGATTTTGTGCCGAGCTACATTTTTCGTCGTTCGATTTCCGTAACGTCGTATCGCGCCGGAAAAGCGCGTAAATTTCTTCTTTTTCTCCTCTTGGCCGACTTTGCCACTCTCTCTTTACCTTGATATTTTCATTTTATATGGTATTTAACTACATGACTCACCATTAGGATATTTATTCTAACTTTACACCTATGTTATATTCCATAACATATTTAGTCACCATCTTCACTCCCTCCTTCCCCAAAACTCGGCTGCCCCTCTCCTCTCTCTCCCATTTATCATCTTTCCACCATTGTTGAAGATCTTCAAGTTCTTGAGCAAGATTTTTCACACAAGTTCTTCATCCTCCATCGAATCTTATTTCCTCCTTTACTAATCTTCAAGGTAATCTCCTCCTCTACACTTCTATCCATTCCAAATCCATTTCTTTTTATTTTTCTTTGGATCGAAAATTTAGGATAAAGGGAATTAGATGTTTTGATCTCTAATTAGTGTAATAGGATGGATTAGATACGGATCTATGTTTAAAATTGAAGAAAATCCAAGAATCCTAACTCCTTGTCATTACCAAAAATTTAGGGGAAATGTGTAGGATGATTGAATTCTTCAATTGATGGTATAATCATGCTTAGGAAGTGTGCGATTGAGGATTAAAACAAAAAGAGAATGAAACCCCTAAGAATTTGATGAAAACTGATTTTAGGCTAGGGTTTTGAATTGGGGATTCTCAATTTATTGTGTAATTAGACTTGTATTTTGATCAATTGATGATATAGTAGTATGATAATGGGATATATGATGTTAATTGATGAAGAAAAACACCCTCTTTAATTATATGATAATACCGAAATTTTTGAAAGAATTAGGGGTTTGCATGTAGTTGATTTAGTTGAGGATTTGTTGATGAAATAATGTTGTTAATGATATTAGATGTTGTTATGAATTTAATTGGAATTTTCTAAAAATAATTTGTGAGTCGTAAGAGACAAAGAACTCGATCTAAGTTGAGATTTAGTAATAATGTGAAGTAATGATATGCATGAAAATGATCTATGTTAGATGTTGTTTGATGACGTAGAAAATGAACGAAATCTTATAACGTTTGAAATCTCGTAAGAGACGAACAAGTAGTCATAATTAATAACCGAGAAGTCGAGAAAGAATTCTAATTTGATAATATTGTTTATAATGGACTAAGGTACGACTTTTTAGTTGACGACATGAGCTTTCGAGTTATTATAATACGAGTTGTAGTTAAAGTCGAGAACTCGAAACGAGAAATTGTTTAACTTGATTTTGGTTTAGTAAATGGTAGTTGAAACAACGAGGTGTGATCGTCGTGGTTTTAAACGAGTTTTGAAAAGGAGTTCATCACGTACGGGAGTACGTGTTGACTGCCTTATGAGTCAAGTTTCATGAGAAATCGAATTCGAGAACTTAGAACGAACTTAGGAAGTTATACGTCGTTTCTATCAAGCAATTAGGGTTAGCCGCGGCAGTTTTGCGACCCTTCTCGGAAACTGTAATATCTTCTAGCTCGTTTATCGGATTTGAGATCCATAAATTGGAGCGTAAACTACACTTCCCAAGCTTTCCAATGGTACAAGGCTCATCCCCTGTTTCCAGTTCCTCTGTTCTGGGCAGTCCCCAGAACTACTGCCTTGCGCAGTGAAATTTCAGAAGTTGTGTTCTTAAGTTGTTTTCTTCGCAACTTAGTTTCTTTCGATCGTTTAAGCCGTAATAAGTTGACGATTATCTTCTCTACTGACCTAAGAGTCGAGTATGAGATCTTTCAATTTCTAAACGAGATTTGTTCGAATCTCGTTCCCGTTTAACTAAAATGAAACTAGTAGCGTGCAAATGCCTAAGGAAATGAAACGACTAAAACCTAATTCGAATTTCCATGTTCGATTATCTTTTTGCGACCGAATTTTAAGTATTATTATTTTACGATGAAGGAGGAAGCCAGCGGTAAGGAAAGGACGGAAGATCAGGAGAACGGAAGCTAGTACTTAGTTCTGTAAACGCGAAGGTGGGCTTTTATATATGAAATAAAACGAGCAATGCTCTAAAACCTTTCTTTATCGCTTTGATATCTGTGTTTTCAAGTGATAATCATGGCATAAACTGTTTAAATATTTTATGTGAGTTCTCTTGTACCTATCTGAGTTAATCTTCGTGTTTTCCAGATTTATTAGTTAACGATCGGCTCTGAGTTAGCTATTAAGTGCTTTCCAGAGTTAGTGCACTTTGTAACCTGTGGTGTATGTGGTATCCTATTGAGGGGTAACCAGCCACGGTGAATGAGAATTGGTCAAGATTTGAACGTAACATACCAGAAAAATGCTTGTACAAGCTAATTTATATAAATGAGTCAGGAAAATGTTTAGTAGACACGGGTCAGTTTCAATAAAAACCCCGATGTGCTACGATTATGAGATGCCTGATTATTTATACTTATGATTATATTTTCGGCAACGTGCCCACTAAGTACTTTTGTACTTAGCCCTGCATATGTTTTCTAAATGTGCAGGTTGAAGCGATGGAGGCGGTGAGAGTTGAATAAAGTTGTCTTAGGAAGACTTTAGTTAGTATGAATCACATTTCCGCTGCAAAACTCTAGTATTTTGATGAACATAAATGTAATCACTGTAGACTAAGATCTATCTTATAACTTAGTTCATCTACCGTGTACTTTCAGTCGAGAAATCCTTTGAGTTTAACTCCTCCTTTATGTAAATAAAGCCTTGTTCATAGTATGTATGATATCTCTTATGTATGTATGTTTAGTCAGTCCCCTTCTTCCCCGCTTCTTTAATCCAATCCCAGTCGCACCCCGGCTTCTGTCGTCCCTCGGGATTTGGGGCTGTGACATTATCTTACGATGAAGGAGGAAGTCAGCAGTGAGGAAAGGACGGAAGACTAGAAGACGAAAGTACGAGTAATAAGTTATGTAAAGTATAAAGGTGGGCTTTCCTATATATCAAATAAAACGAGCAATGCTTGAAAACCCTTTTCTTTATCGCTTTGATAATCGTGTTTTCAAAGTGATAATCATGGCATAAACTGTTTAAATATTTTATGTGATTTCTCTTGTACCTATCTGAGTTAACATTCGTGTTTTCCAGATTTATGAGTTAATCAAAATAGGTTAACTAACGATCGGCTCTGAGTTAGCTATTAAGTGCTTTCCAGAGTTAGTGCACTTTGTAACCTGTGGTGTATGTGGTATCCTGTTGAGGGGTAACCAACCACGGTGAATGAGAATTGGTCAAGATTTGAACGTAACATACTAGAAAAATGCTTGTACAAGCTAATTTATATAAATGAGTCAAAAAATGTTTAGTAGACACGAGCCATTTTCAATAAAACCCCGATGCACTACGATTATGAGATGCTTGATTATTTATACTTATGAATATGTTTTCGGCAACGTGCCCACTAAGTACTTTTGTACTTAGCCCTACATATGTTTTCTAAATGTGCAGGTTGAAGCGATGGAAGCGGCGAGGTTTGAAATAAGTTGTCTAGGAAGACTTTAGTTAGTATGAATCACTTTTCCGCTGCAAAACTCTAAGTACTTTGATGTTCTGTACATTACGTAAAACTCTGTAGTTTATGTCTGTAAACTTAAACTTAGATGCCTTTTGAGTACCTTCTGTCGAGTAATCCTTCGAGAATTACTCTTCCTTTTGTAAATAAAGTCTTGTTCATAGAATGTATGATGTCTCCTATGTATGTTTAGTTCAGTTAGTCCCCTTCTTCCCCGCTTCTTTAATCCAACCCCAGTCGCACCCCGACTTCTGCCGTCCCTCGGGATTTGGGGCTGTGACAGAGTGGTATCAGAGCCATCGTTTCTGCTCTGGATACGAGTCTTCCTTCGAGTAGTAGTATAGAATATTCGTTCGTACTCTATGTCGAGTCTTCTTTCGAGTCATAAGATAAAATAATTTGTTTATACTCTAGATCAGAGTCTTCTTTCAAGTAAAATTAAGAGTTAAGTTATAACTTTAAGATTCAGAATATAGACGACAACTCAACCTCCCGCTACGTCGACTCAACGAGGAAAGAATTTCAGTAACATAATTTCTTTTTAATAAGAAATTTTATGAACAAGTATTCAATGAAAATGAGAATGAGAATGAGTTGTGTGCCAAAAATAAGAATTCTATGAAAATATAATTTAATTTATACTTTGTTTTGACTATGTGATTTTGTGATAGTACGGGTACTATCTTATGTGAAATTATTTGCGCAATAATTTCCTTTATTTCAAAAAAATACATGGCACGAGAACCTAGAAGGAATCTAGGGATTTTTCCCGGTTCAATAAGAATGTAGACTTGAAATCTAAGGTCTTTTCCGATACCTCGAGAACTTAGACGTTTTTAAGAAATGTTATTCCAAATGATTTTAAAGGAGATCCACAACACGAGAAGGACTTCTATTGATGGATGTCACGTGCGTAAAGTGACATGAATAAAGACTCGGCGAAGTCGATCTCTGTTTTAAAACCGATAAGAATTTCCTTCGAGGGAAATGAAATAAATATTGATAAAATAAGGTAAATATGTACGAAGTGAGCGAAGGAAACAAATAGACGTGTGAGAAAAGCGTGACTCCAAGTTATTCGAGAAAAGGTTGAAACGAGGAGGATAAATTGAAATAAACGAAAAAGTCGAATGTTACTTTTGTTTTAAGTGGCATGAACAAAGTCTCTTGGAGATGAGTTTGTTTTACTTATTAGGAGCCGTTCAAGTATTCGATTAGCTTAAAATTTGTATCTTCCTCGAGAAGATTGAGTATTCCGAGCTAAATTGGAAAGTTTCCGAAAATTTCTTTTTAAGAAGTAGTTGTGTGGGCAATTCGAGAAATTGCTACTCGATTTAGGAAAGTAAATTCTGTATGAAGTGAGCGATAGGACGAGACAGAAGTTCCATGTGATTGAGAGACTGTTATGTGGACTTGATCAACCCACATAATAAGAAACTCAGTAATATGGGTCTTATGCACAGTTGGATCAGAGCATGACAAGATAGGTCTAGAGATGATTGCACAGTTGGAGATCCCTTCAGTGATGGTACCCAGTGAGGACACAGGGGAGTTAGTTGCAGAGACAGCTGTTGGATTAGGGTTACCTGCTCCTATCCTACCCAAGCCTTCTGCGAGAGTTCAGGGACCATTCGAGACAGGATTAGAGTACTTAGACACGGACGCAGAGCATTCCGCCTTGTTACAGTTACCATCCTCATACATACCCCTTGATGAGATTTGCACGGAGTTAGCCAGAGTTCGGGCTGAGTTTGAGGCAGAACCATCCAGGGTCCGTTCCAGAGAGGAGTACGAGACGAGTTCCCTTCCCGACCACCTGCTGCCTCCGAAGAAGCGGGCGTTAGTGACCTGCTGGGGCTACCTGGTTTCGGATACTGAGATGGCAATTTTAGATGTGCATGTACCGCCACCACTTACACTTACAGACGGCACTACTTTGAGGGTTGACGAGGCACTCCAGTTTGCTTTCGGTTCAGAGTCAGAGGATGAGGACCCGGATGAGGATCCGGAGGAGGACACTGATGAGGATCCGGATGAGGACTCGGACAAGGACCCCGAGGAGGATTAGGCCATAGAGGCCAGTGGTGACTTGACCGCAGTTTGTTGAGCAAGGCGTCAGGGACGCATAGTAGTATAGTAGCCTTTTGTTATGTACATAGTCGGATCAGTAACTAAATAGTTTTTGTAGTACTCCAACGGATACGAAATTTTACGAATCATCCCCGTTCTAGTACTTTCAGTAGTACAGTAATGCAATATGTTAGTGCATCTTGTACACGTAGGCAGTTAGCCTATCTTAGACTCATTGTAGTCTAGTTTTATATAAGTCCTTGTTAAAGGCAAAACTAACATATTCTTTTTGATGTATATATAATATACATGACCCAAGAGAGGATTTTAGTCACAAAAAGTTTCTTATGAATCGTATAACTAAACCAGAATATCAAACGAACTCGTGTAACGAGAGTTTTATTTAACCTTGGAGGTTAAAAGTTGAAAGAAATAGAGTCAAAGTTAATTTGTTATTCTCGTTTATGTGAAAGTATTAAGTGGGAAAGGAAAAGGGTTAGTGAGAAATGAAGGCTTAAAAAAAAAGTACTAATAAGAAAAAAATTTGTATCTTACAGTTTTAATAATGTCGTTGAGAGCTGTTAACGATCGAAGAGGACCTGATAGTCCTAGAGAGTCTGATAGAGGTCAAGAACAACGTATAAGAGAGAAAAGGCAAAAACACCCAGCAACCTTTTCACTTTCCCTATCTCCGCAACGTCATAGCATTGAGGATTTATTCTTCGGAAGTAAACCACCATATTTCGATGGATCTGGTAATCCGAGTGAGGCCGAGCAATGGATACGTTCTATAGAGAGAATCTTTGAGCCGATTGGACTTAGTGATGAGGAGCGTCTAGCATGTGCTGCGTAACTAACAAGACCAGCTAAATATTGGTGGAAGACTAGACAGAGAATTATGCCGGTAGAGCAAGCAGCACCAACCACCTGGAATGGTTTTAAGGAGGCATATTATGAAAAATATGTATCCGATCAAGTCGAAACTGAGGAGGAAATAGCCAGGAAGCTTCAGGGAGAACTTAAGTATGAACTGGGAATAGCAGTAGCCAGACAGGAGGGACCGAGGACGGGTCCGTGAAATAGAGGCATTAGTGCCTAATAAAGGAAAGATGGTAAAATCCACACCAGCACCAAACCAGACTTCAACCCAAAACCGTCCCAACAATAATATCAACTATAAGGGAAAAAAGAAATGGAAAGGGGGTAGTAGTGACTGTTACCAGTGCCACAACAAGCAAGGAAAACAAAATAGGGCTCGGAAGGGTTTTCACCAGCCAGGAAAAGGAAGTAACTATGGAAAGAAAGCAGGGCAGAGGAATAATCCACAGAGAAATGAACAATCCGGTCAAGGCAAGAGAAACAATCTACAAGGACAGCTGCAAGGGCAGCAAAGATACAGAAATCAGGGAGAAAATCATCCAGTGAGGGTTAACATTCCTGTTTGCCCCAAATGCAATAAAACGCACCCTGGTGTGTGTCAGATAGGCACTGGCAACTGTTTCAATTGTGGACATAAGGGACATACGAGGAGAACTTTCCCGGAACCACTGACGGCAAATGAAATCAACCAGCATGGTCAACTCCCAACTCCGAAAAGTACTCAAGAAAAGATCCCTTCTCCAACTTGTCCTAAATGTGGTAAGGAACACCCAGGTGTTTGTCTAGCAAAAACTGGTGTTTGTTTCAACTGTTTGCATAAGGGACACGTTAAGAGGAATTGCCCAGAACTGAGGCAAGCGGCAGAACAGAAACAGGAAGTTTCTGCATGTTCTAGATGTGGTAAGAAGCATGAGGGTGTGTGTCTAGCAAACACGGATAGATGTTTTAAATGTATGATGCTGGAGCATATAAGTAAGGATTGCCCAACGCTGTTGCAAATGATGGTACCAATTCAGTACGGCCAGCCTCAACCACTAAATATAGCTCAGGTCCAGTCACAGCCACAGCTGATGCAATCACAACAGAATGCAAGCGCATGCATGATTAGACAGAAGAGGCTTAATGAAGGAAAGAGAGATCTGGCAGGTATTGGACGAACCTTATAAATTACCCTATCATAATTGTTGACCCGTACTAGAACTTTATACCAGCTTTCTAGTACCTATTGACCACATAGGGCTAAGACTAGAACGCACTAATTGTGAAATAGGAACGATTACGCTTCAGGGAGTGACGATAATCTCATAGGATTATTTCCTTAGTTTCTCTGAGCATAGAATTTAATTTAGGGTCTTTCTGTTAGAACATAGCAATCGATTGGGAAGTAATAAAATGTACGATATATATATATATATATATATATATATATATATATATATATATATATATATAATTTTAGGAATGGACTAGTTGCATGAGAATTTCGTCACGATTTTCTGCAACGAGAGAAAAATCTCTTTTTAACCCCGAGTAGAGAACCTACAAAATTCTATGGAAATTTCAACGGGCAGGAGGATACTGAAAAATATCCGCCCTACAAGCCAAGATGTTGATGAAGAAGAAGGATACGATCGTTTATCTCGTGTACCTAGTTGGAGATCTAGGAGCCAGGAAGATCATTCAAACATGAGCGTTGTGAACGAATATGAAAATGACTTTTCAGAAATATTATCTGGTTTATCACCAGATTGTCGTGTAGGTTTCACGATCGACTTAGAACTACGAGCAGCTCCCAAATCAAAGGCCTTATGTAGAATGGTATCGAAGGAGTTAGAGGAGCTTAAGATCCAACTGCAAGAGTTGTTAGATGGCGATTTCTTTAGACAAACGTTTTCACCATGGAAAACATTTTAGATGTTCATCATCGAAGAAGGATGATTCTGCGAGAATGTATATAGGCTGTCAAAAGTTAAATAAAGATAACCCTTAAGAATAAGTATCCTTTAACGAGAATAGAAGACCCCTTGAAAAGCTTAAAAAAAACAAGTGCAAATGCGAGGATAGACTTAAGGACTAAGCATCACTAGTTAAAGAATAAACTGGTGAGATACCCAAAATTATCTTCCAAATCAGATATGACCATTACGAATGCTTAGTTATGCCATTTGGTTAACAAACACTCCCGTAGTATTCATGAACCACGTGAATAGAATTTCCACCTATACTTAGAGAAATTCATTTTAGTGTTCCTCGACGATAATGTCATTCACGCTAAGAATGAGAAAGAGCACGAAGAACACTGGCGGATAGTACTAGAAACGCCTAGAGTCGGGAAACTATATGCCAAGTTCGGTAAGAGCAAGTTTGATTGAAGAAGGTGATGTTTTATGGATATATAGTGACGACAGAAGATGTTAAGATAGATTCCTACCAAGGTAAAGGCAATACTTTAATGGAAATCGTCTACCAGTCTGAACGATATAAGGAGTTTCTTAGGTTTGGACAGACATCATAGAAAAGAAGTGTGAATGGACACTTAAGAATTTTTGGTGATTACTAAGACTTATGACAAAACTACATAGAAGGAAACGAAGTATAGATGTACAGACAAGTGTGAGATAGGTACGCTGACTTTCAAGGAAAAGTTGATCATCACCTCAGATTTAGCCCTCCCAGAAACGACAAGGAATACGAGGTAGATACCAATGCTACGAAGAACAGGTCAGGATGGTATAATGCAAGATAAGAGAGCGATAGCGTATACTTCACGACACATTAACCTCAGGAAATTGAGTATCCAGCCCACGACTTAGAGCTTGCAGCCGTAGTATATGCAATGAAATTTTGGACACACCATCTATATGGTGTAAGGGATGAGATCTTCACAGATCATAAAATTTGGAGTGTGTATTCGAGCAAAGGAATTAACATAAGACAAAGGTTCCTACAGTCGCTGCGTCAACGGTTTCACTTCCATTCTCTTTATCATCGCTTGAGCGGGCTTGACTAGAGGATTCTACTCTAGGGTGGCTTAAAAAGGTCGCTTGCGGATGATTCAAATAAGCAACTATTTGGTCCTCATTTGAAGAAGAATTTTCATTACATCCATTCGGCTGCAATGTTGATAAATTAGAAAACAAAGGAATCAAGAAAAAAAAATTAAATTAAAAGTACACCACTTACAAATGGATAATCTGCGAGGGGGTTCTAAGGTTGAAGATTAGTTCGTGGCGGCGAATTGATGTGGAGAGAAACAGTTCCACTCGGAGGAATTGGTGAAGGATTACGAACAAAGTCATTCAATAAGCTTGGAGTATCATCTTCATAAGGTTCGGGCGGAGGAGCGCCGTAAGACATAAAACGAGCTGAAATAGCGGAGATAAAAGCATTTACATCGCCGTATAGGGTTCGGTCGAAATAACGGTAGCCTAGAAATCGAGGGACAAGAGATGCTGCCCAGTCCTTCCATTCTGCTGGTAGAGCTTGAATCAGGTGCGTCATGCTTTCTAACGGTCCTACGTCCATATATTGAACCTTTCCCCAAATCGTATGGTATCGTGCTAAGAATTCTGCTAAAGACTCGTTATTTTCCATTCTCGCGTACAAATACTCTTGCATCCAATCAACGTTGTCCATTCTATACGAATTTTAAACGCATAAGCACACTTAACAAATTATCGAAAGAGGGATTTTTGGGCAATTCCAAATCACGTAACCAATCGCACACACGCCTTATTCATTCCGATCTTTTCACACGCACTCGCAAAGGGGAAGACATTCTAAAGCAATCTAGTTATTAATCAATTCAGCAAATTCATCTCAAAACATCACAGCTCGATAAATAACTTTAAAGAAATTCTCAACATTTAATAACTCAAACATCATCTTAACTTGAAAAGAAAACTTTTAGAAAAAGACATACCTGGTTGCCGGATGAGATGGAGGATAACTTGGTGTGGTTTACTGACTCAAATAAGTCTAGGAATCAAATCTAGACTCAACTCATCAAAGAATAACAGACTTTAGAACAAATAAAAGCCTTGCTCTGATACCAACCTGTCACGCCCCGACTCTCGAGGTGCGACTTAACAACAATAACAACAACTTAAACAACTAACAATTTACTCAAATAAGGGAACATGCTCGGGGAAAAACAAAGATGGAATATAAGACAATCGAATTTGGTCTTCAAAAGCATAAAGAATCAACTACCAAGCATTTTAACTTCACCTACAACAGGAATTTAAGCAAGTAATTCATGCCGATGGGAAGGGAATTCCAACAAAAGGGGAAAGCATACGAATATATATCAAGTTAAAGGACCATGTTCAACAACAATTCAAGTTACGAGCCCATCGCTCTGAATTACAAATTAAAGAGTTACGAATTCAACAAGTATTCAAAGTCTTCGAGCACAACGCTCGGAATCAAAAACATGAATATTAAAGTATTATCATCAACAGACATTAGATCAAAAGGATTGCAACGGAAACTTGCATCAAAACCCAACACTTGCACGTATGAAGACATACAAATGTCAGTCCGGAATTCTACTAAACTCAACCAACAAAACCAAACCACACCACCAAGTATCCACGCCATCGCCATCCAGTCAACCTGCATGTTTAGAAACACACGCAGGGCTGAGTACTTCGTACTCAGTGAACACAAGCCAAAACATTTGAATAAAGATGCTTCTTAAAGCTATAATAATTGAACTTGCCTTGCCGAACATCACAAGTATATAAGCAGTTTTAAAAACAGTTTACTTGTGCATGTCAAAACGTTTTTCTTTTAAAACAGACTGCGCAGTCAAATAACATATAATATGACAGTATGTATCATCTATCACAAACAATCTCACTGTGCCGAGAAGTAGGCCTCCTTCTCAAACACTGTGACCGGCCTAACCGAAGCAAGGCTCATAGTCACCTCAACATATACCACACGTGGGTTCCTGCCTTTCACAGGATAATAACATCTTCATATAAATAGATGATAACACATACCAAACTTCAATAAAAACGGCAAGTCAATCACATTTGAAAACATATCATAATACTTAATAGCATAATTTAATTTTTCATCGATAGTTTTGGTTCAGAAAAGCCCACCTGACTTCCGAAGAACTAGCTAGGTGGTCTAGGGCTATTTGTCCATGCTTAATGATTCGTCCGGCTCGATCCTTCACAGTTCGACATCGATAGGAAGATAAGATATATGAAAGACGGACACAAAGGCGTTGGACTTTAACTGACGGACTTCTATTTGAGTCGTCTCTCTCTTCGCTCTGACTTTTCTAAAGGATCTCGCGTTCTCGTCTTTAAATTATTAACTTTATTCGAAAAGATTAACTTTATAACTCAACATCGTACGCTTTTCTCGTTCTAATTAATAATGTCATCGTCTATATTCTATTACTCGAGCTTTCTTTCAAAGGCTTTAATCAAAACTTGGTTTTCAATTAACAACTCAATCATTCAATTATTTTTCACAACATAACTAACATCATGCATTTAAACACTTATTCAAACATATAATGAATTCATATAAATCAAGCATACTTCAAGACACATTAACATTCATTCAATTTGGACCTTAAAATCTAACTCGATTATGCATTTCCTTTTATGGAGGCTTAAACTATTTATTCTATCTTCCTTACTTATAGACAATACTTCGTTTTACATCCGTTATCTCATAAGGCATTTTATAACCTTTATTCAATTAACAAAATTTCTCTTTAATTATTATTGACTCTTATAAAATTAGGATTTTCTTATTCATCTTTAATTCGATCCTTACTTCTTATCTCGATTATTGTTCCTCTAATTATTATCACGGTTTATCTTTTTATTCGCTTGGTTGGAAATAATGTACTCAATTAATTATTTAATTAATCTTCTTTTCATTTAATTCTTGACATCTTATTTTATTCTCATTTTCTCGATTAACTTATACGAGTATCTATCTTAACTCGTCTAGCATCTTTTCTTTACTCGATTTAACTTCCTTTTTATTTCTTATTGATTAATTCTTCTTAAACTTGGTTTTCTCTATTTTTGCTTATTTCTTTAATAATTTCTTCTTTACTTGTTTTAAACTTTTAAGCTATTTCTTACTTAATAATTTCTTTATCTTTTGATAAACATTTTTATGAATTAGCTCACTTTATTAGTTACATTATAAAAGATCTTTTTGTTGTAGTTTTAGTAAAATTTTCAAGTCTTTAAATTTTAATACAAGATATTTAATTAATATATCTTTTCACACATCTTTCATCTTTTATTTAATTAAAAGCTTTTCAACTTTAAATCTTTTTATCAAAACTTCTATCTTCATTCCATATTCAAATTAACATTAATACATACTTGAACATCCAATCTTTTTATTATTTTTACAATTAATTTCTTTCAAAACTTCAACATGCAAACTTATTTTCCTAATTTAAACACATGCATGAATATATCAACATAACATACAATCATTTCATTGATCAAAACATCACTCAATTCATCAACAAAATCAATAAAATAAAACCTTTATTTTTCTTCAAAACTCACGGCACACACATGCATATTTTGTGCATTTTATTTCTCAATTTTTCATGTATAAAATCTCATTCTCAACATGATAAAAATAACAAATCAATCATCATAATAATAATAACTCAAAGAATTCATATTTTTCCTATTTTTACTAATTTTTTCGGCATTTACCTAATTTTTAGGGTTTTAGTTTCTTTTTCTTCTCTTAATTCACCGATTAATATCTAATGCTCGATTCTCCTAACGATTTCTTCTCACTCGATTAGCACATGCATATCCTAAGTTTGCCTAAACATAATTTAAATAACATGCATGCATAGATCTTTCTTTTAGGACTTATAGACATACATATTTACAACTAATCAAATGAATTTCATACTTAATTTAAATGGGAATCCTTCTCTTGGCTCTTGGAATTGAATTGGATGGAAATGGTAGCTTCAAAGCTTGCACTTGAAAGGAAGAAGGATGTCTTCTTGAATCCTCAAAGAAAAAGGAATAACATGGAATTATTCATCCATAGGGTTTAAGAATCAAAATAAAGAAAAGTGTTGGATGATTCTTGAATTTAACTTCAAGAACTTGAAAGATTCTTACCTTTTTTTTTAGAATATGGATGAAATGAATGGAGATTGATACTCTTTACTTCATTTCCATGGATGGAGAGCTTGAATCCATGGTTGCATGTGGAGAAAAATCAAGAGAGGTAAGAGAGGGAGAGATTGCCGAGAGAGAGAGAGCTTGGGAGAGTTTAAGAGTTGTTTTCTTTCTTGCTTGGGAGAGAGAGTTCGAAATGAGAGAGAGAGGTGGAGTGAATGAATGTAGTCTTCCTTCTTGTCTTAGGTGAGTGAAATTGAAATCCAACAAAGGGAATAAAGTGTACTTGTTGGAAGTTGTAGTAAGACATGACTTGATAGATGATGTGATATTAACTTGCATGCAAACTTTTGGTAATATCATGGAGAAAACATAATCATGATGCTTAGTCTTGGAAATTGAAGGATGATGGGAGAGGAGGTGTGAGGTGGCGTGAGAGGGAGAGAGGTGGATGACACGTGTCGTTGTCGTGTCGTTACGAGTGTTAATTATCCGGTCGTAAAGGTTTTCCGGATAAAACGATTCGTATTAATTCCGTTTTTGTTTTATTAACGGGTCTAACCTCTTCTCGTCTCACTCTTGACACTAACTCATCTCAATCCTATTTCATGTCTCAATTTAAAAGATTAAAGGTTTCGATCATTTTAGTCCTTTAAGAATTTTAAAAAAATTTAATCGGCTTATTAATCCGTTTATTAATCCTTTTAAAGATTAACTCCTCACTTCCCTTCTCAATTCTTGGATAAGTTCTTACCCTATCTTAGTGATCTTAAAAGAAATTCTACGTTCGAAGGTTCTAATTCCATTCTATTCTAGGTTCATCGGCGTAAACATATTTCTCGGCGATTAACGTTATGTTATCTCAATCAAACAAACTTCTCGGGATTTTTCCGGAATTTAAAATCATACTCATTTTCATAATAATAACCCATCAAGCATATCACATCATCATCATCTCAGATAAATAGAACAGATAAATTCACACAAGATTCACAAGGTAATTTAAACGTTTTATTCAATTCTCTTCGATTAGAAAAGAAAAAATTTTACTCCAAAATTCTCATCTTTTAACTCACTCGGTTAATTAAATGCTTTCTAAAGGCGTAAAAACTCGGGGTATCACAAGAAAGGATTTTCAGTGGAATAGAGTGAAACGAGATGTTGTTTCGTTGATAGAAAGATGTTTAGTTTATAAGTAGGAGAAAGCTTTTCACTGACAACTATACGAGTTGTGATAACCATTAAGGTATTCCGGAATGGAAATGGAAGGATATAGTTATAATTCTACGACGACGAGATGTTGTAGGTCACAAGGCAAAAAAAGTTAGATAGCAAACTTAACTTTAGTACTGCTTCTCACCTCCAGTTGAATGGACAGTCCAAGAAAACGATTCAGATACTCGTTGATAAGCTAAAAACGATAAGATTAGCCGAAGAGCGAATTGAAGAACACGTAGCCAACAACCGAATTGTTATAACAATAATTATTAAGCTACGATAAGTATTACGACTTACGAGACCTTGTAGAAGGAGAAGATTTACATAGTTGCCTTATTATTATAAGGTAGGTGAAAGCAAGAATTTAGGACCAGACGCGGTCAATGAAATGATCGAGATCATTCGATAGATTCGAGTCAGAATAAAACGAGTTTAAAGAAGACAGAAGTCTTAAGTATATACGACAATTCAAACTTAATAATCGAGAAGGAAAATAAAAGCTCCTTAAGATTTCTCCGTTAATGAGAAACATTAGTTTCGTGTCAAGTTCAGACTTCGATAAAGATTTATATAATTAGCAAACAACTTGGAAAAAATAATTTCCAATACGAATAGTTATGGCTTTATCGCCAAGATTATGAAATGCTTTTTATGTGTATCTTATTTCGAGAAAGTATATTATATATTCATATTTATACACGAAGTTCTATCAGCAAGACGTTGTTCTTAAAATCGACTTAAGTTATTAGGAAAGATCGAAAACGATCATGTATCGAAAGGCGCAAAGGATAAGGAGCAAGTCGAAACGATTAGTAAAAATGTTATAAGATCATTACAGGCAAGAGGAAGCCATGAGAGAATTCAGAAAAGAGTTGAGTATGAAGTACTCCAAGCTGTTTAAAGAGGATAAGCGAATTTCGGGACGAAATTTTTCGCAAGGGGGGTAGGATGTAATACCCCAGAAATTTCGTACTGACTTAAAAATTTAAAGTTAATAATAATTATGGCTTTGCAAGCCTAAGATTGTAAAATTAAATTCTAAGATTTACGGTGAAATCCGTTGCCAAAAATAAATTCCAGAAATCGGACGAACGACTACTGTATTTAGGGTTTTCGCGTCCGTTAAGTTTTTCGCCCGGAAACTCGGAATCGAATTCCGTCAGATTTTTACATTCACGAAATCGCGATACGAACTCGCCCGAGAAAGTTCATTTTTGTGATTTTCCGGACGAAATTTGGACTGTGACGTCCCGACTTTTTCTCGGATTTTGAAAAATGATTTAGGTTTTCCGAGTACGTTAATTAATTCCAATCTAACGGACGAATTAGATTTCGTCGATTCCGTAACTAACTAGAAAAATATTTCTCGACTTTTAAAATGGTGTTTAAGAGCCGGAAACGAGGAATTTCGAATAAAATTTCCTCGCCAAACGAAACTTAACGACTCACTATGTTGTTGGATATTTCTTTCCCCTACTTTATGACTCACCAAGGTGAGTCATCACCCTCCTTCCTTATCCCACCAAAACCGCCAATCTACTCCCTCATTCCTCTCACTTTCTTCTCCAAAAATCCTCCATAGTTCTTCATCTTTCAAGCTCTTCCAAGATCCACATCTCTTGCATCTACCGATTAATTTCCAATCCGATTTCATATATCGAAAGGTAAGAAGTTCGTCTCTAGTTTGATCCGAACAAATCTTCTTTCCCCTCTCTTTTATTTTTTTCGAAAATTAGGGAGTGAGATAGCATGTTGTTCTTGATCGATACATGTTCTAGGATGTTTAGAATCGAGTTCTATGGATCAAATCATGAAGGAGAAATCAAGAACTCCAAGCCCTATATTTACCAAAATTTTTGTTGTTTTGGGGCTTTCATTTCATGCTCGATTTCTTCGTCGAATTGATGATAGATTAGTGTTTCTCATGTCGTTAATTGATAGTATGAATTATTTTAGATTTTTCTAAAAATAAAATCCAAAACCTAAGAGACGAACAAGGCTCGATTTAGGTTAGTAAATGTTGAGATATGCTCGATTGTTTAATGGAAATGAATTATACGATGCATGAGGATGGATATATATTAAATTGAGATTTTTCTAAAAATAAAACGAAAAGTGTAAGAGATGAAGATGTAGTGATAAGTCGAGGCTCGATAATGTTTTGATAATATGATTTGCATGTTAGGAATGCTCGTTAGATAATAATCGTTGTCATGAATTTGAATGAATTCCGTTAACTTTGAAAAATCCGTAAGAGACGAACAAATGTATGTAATTAATGATAGGAAAGTCGAGTAAGATTGATAATTGGATATTAATGATCATTAATGTTGAGGGAACGAAATTGTAGTTGATGTCGTGTTGATCCGAGCTATAAAATATTGAGTTTATGTTATAATCGAGAAGTTAGGACGAGAATTGATAACTTGTTTGGTTTAGTAATTGTTTAGTTGAAACGACGAAGTTTTGATCGTCGTGGTTATAGACGAGAAATGGAAAGGAGCTTATCACGTATGGAAATACGTGTTGACTGACTTGTTGTGTAAAATTCATTAGAATTTAAGTTCGATAACATAGAAAGAACCTAGAAGAACGTGCGTCGATTTTATCGAGCATTAGGGATTCACTCGGCAGTTTCTGCGACGTTCCACGGAAACTGCAATATCATTTAGCTCGTTTATCGGAATTGAGATCCGCGAATTGGAGAGTAAACTAGACACCCGAGGCTTTCTTTTGGTACAGGGCACGACCCCTGTTTCGCAATCCCCTGTTCTGGACAGACTCACTGACTTCGTGCAGTGTATGTTCAAATTGTAATTTCCTAAGTTGTTTTCTTCTCAACTTAGCTTCTTTCAATCTTTGAGGTCGTTATGAGTTAACGAATGCCTTTTTCTTACTGACCTCAGTGTCAAGTATAGAGCCTTGAGTGCTAACGAGATGAGTTCGTATCTTGTATCCGTTTAAGTAAAGGAATTTAGTTAAGCGTGCAAATGCCTAAATCGTCTAAAGAACTAAAACTTAATTTCCTAAGTTGATTCCTTTCCAACTTAGTTCCTTTTGATCTTTTAAGTCGTAATGAGTTATCGACTATCTTTTCTACTGACCTAAGAGTCGAGTAAGGAACCTTTCGAGTTCTAAACGAGATTTGTTCAAGTCTCAATCCCGATTAAT
This sequence comes from Schizonepeta tenuifolia, assembly GCA_029490685.1. Lineage (NCBI taxonomy): Eukaryota > Viridiplantae > Streptophyta > Magnoliopsida > Lamiales > Lamiaceae > Schizonepeta > Schizonepeta tenuifolia. Next base: position 90,487,457 of record CM055955.1, on the reverse strand, counting down.
CAAAAAGAATTAGTAGCGTGCAAATGCCTAAAGAACTAAAAAGACTATGACTAAAACCAATTTCCAATCTACGTTTCCTTTAATCACTTACGATCGAGTTTAAAGTATGTTTATCTTACGATGAAGGAGGAAGTCAGCAGTGAGGAAAGGATGGAAGACTAGAAGACGAAAGTACGAGTAATAAGTTCTGTAAAGTATAAAGGTGGGCTTTCCTATATATCAAATAAAACGAGCAATGCTCGAAAACCCTTTTCTTTATCGCTTTGATAATCGTGTTTTCAAAGTGATAATCATGGCATAAACTGTTTAAATATTTTATGTGAGTTCTCTTGTACCTATCTGAGTTAACATTCGTGTTTTCCAGATTTATGAGTTAATCAAAATAGGTTAACTAACGATCGGCTCTGAGTTAGCCATTAAGTGCTTTCCAGAGTTAGTGCACTTTGTAACCTGTGGTGTATGTGGTATCCTGTTGAGGGGTAACCAGCCACGGTGAATGAGAATTGGTCAAGATTTGAACGTAACATACTAGAAAAATGCTTGTACAAGCAAATTTATATAAATGAGTCAGAAAATGTTTAGTAGACACCGGCCATTTTCAATAAAATCCCGATGTGCTACAATTATGAGATGCCTGATTATTTATACTTATGAATATGTTTTCGGCAACGTGCCCACTATGTACTTTTGTACTTAGCCCTGCATATGTTTTCTAAATGTGCAGGTTGAAGCGATGGAAGCGGCGAGGTTTGAAATAAGTTGTCTAGAAAGACTTTAGTTAGTATGAATCACTTTTCCGCTGCAAAACTCTAAGTACTTTGATGTTCTGTACATTACGTAAAACTCTGTAGTTTATGTCTGTAAATTTAAACTTAGATGCCTTTTGAGTACCTTCTGTCGAGTAATCCTTCGAGAATTACTCTTCCTTTTGTAAATAAAGTCTTGTTCATAGAATGTATGATGTCTCCTATGTATGTTTAGTTCAGTTAGTCCCCTTCTTCCCCGCTTCTTTAATCCAACCCCAGTCGCACCCCGACTTCTGCCGTCCCTCAGGATTTGGGGCTGTGACCTAAAGGGACTAAGGAGATTACCTTGAGATTTAATGAAAGAAGTGATGAGATTGGATGGAAAATAAGCTAGATGGATGAAATCCTTGTCAAGAACTTGATGAATAACAATGGTGTTTGAGGGAAATTTTGGGAGGATGTTATGTGTATGTGTGTGACCGTGAGTTGAGGGAGAAGACATGAGAGAGATGACAACAATGATATTTATTTTTTAGCTTAGGTGTTACTTATTTAATTATTAGAATGTGTAGGAACTTATGAGTCACCAACCATAAACTATATAAAATTGAAATATCCTAAAAACTAAAGTGGAAGAAGTCGGCCATGTTGAAAAAAAATATCCAATTACGCGCTTTTTCTGGCTCGTTACGACGTTATGAGAATCGAGAAAATAAAAACGTATTCGGCACGTTTTCGTCAAATTTCGATTTGACCAATAAATCCGAAATAATTAATATACCTAAAAAGTATATTTCAAACTTGAAAATCCGACAAAATCCCGGGAAATCACAGTCCAGATTTCGTCCGAAAAAATCATAAAAACGAACTTTCTCGGGCGAACTCGTATCGCAATTTCATGAATGTAAAAATCAGACGGTTTCCCGATCTGAGTTCTAGAATTAAAAAGTTATCGTACGCAATAACACTAAATACAGTAGTCATCTAACTGACTTCTGTAATTTATTTTCGGAAACGGATTTCACCGTTAGTCTTAGAATTCAATATCATGAACTTAGGCGTTCAAAGCCATTTTTATTATTAACTTAAAATTTTTAGGACAGTCGAGATTTTCCGGGGTATTACATCCTACCCTCCTTGCGAAAAATTTCGTCCCGAAATTTGCATATCTTCATCAAAAAGATGAGGATATCTCTCCTTCATTCCCTCCTCGAGCTCCCACGTGGCTTATTCCTGCCCGTGGTGATTCCACAATACTTTTACGATTGGTATCGATTTGGTTCTTAATTCTTAAACTTTTCTATCCAAAATCGATATTGGTTTTTCTTCGTAGCTTAAGTCAGATTCAAGAACTATGTCTTGCTGACTAATAACGTGCTTAGGGTCATAAACGTATTTTCTTACTTGAGAAACGTGGAACACGTTATGGACAATTCTTAGACTTGGCGGTAAGGCCAACCTATAAGTAACGGGTCCTATTTTCTCGAGGATTTCGTAAGGTCCTATGAACCTTGGTCTCAATTTTTCCTTAACGCCGAATCTAACAATTCCTTTAGAAGGCGAAATCTTAAGGAAAACTTTATCTCCAATCTCAAACTTAAGATCCTCGCGACGGTCGTCGGCATATGACTTCTGTCGGCTCTGGGCTTCTTTCATTCTATCTCAAATCTGCCGTACAATCTCGATCATCTCATTAAACGCGTCTGGTCCTAGGTTCTTCTTTTCACCCACTTCATCCCAGTAAAGTGGTGACCTACATTTCTTCCCATACAAAGCCTCGTAAGGCGCCATTCCTATCGTCACCTGGTAGCTGTTATTGTATGCAAGTTCGACCAAGTGTAAAATACCTTCCTAATTCACGCTTTGGTCCAAAACCATCGTCCTTAACATATCAACCAGAATCTGAATCGTTCTTTCGGACTGTCTATCTGTCTGAGGGTAGAAAGTTGTACTGAAGTTAAGCTCGGTTCCTAATTCTTTCTGCATAGTGACCCAAAATCTGGAAGTGAATTTGGCGTCTCTATCTGATATTATGACCTTCGGTACTCCATGTAGACGTACAATCTCTCTGACGTACAACTGAGCTAATTTTTTTTTCTGATCCTTACGTAGTCTTAATCGGTAAGGAGGGAGTTGATTTCGTAAGTCTATTGATAATTACCCAATGGCTGTGTTTCCTCTTCTTGACTTAGGCAAGTCTATCACAAAGTCCATGGCTAGTCCTTCCCATTTCCATTCTGGGATATCCAATGGCTGTAACAATCCATACGGTCGTCGGTTGTAAAGTCTTAACTTGCTATCATGCCAAACATCTTTCTACAAACGAGGTAACGTCTCGTTTTAGTCCATTCCACCAGAAATTCTTTCTCAAGTCCTGATACATCTTCGTACATCCTGGGTGGTAGTTGATTCCGCAATCGTAATCCTTGACCAAATTAAGCCATCTCCTTTGTCTCATATTCAGTTCTTTCTGTTCAAAAAAAGTATTTCAGACTCTTGTGATCCATGAAAATCTCAACCCTTACACCATAGAGATGGTGTCTACAAATCTTTAATGCATGCACTACGGCTGCGAGTTCTAAGTGGTGGGTTGGGTACTCAACTTCGTTAGGTCGAAGTTGTCGTAAAGCATAAGCTATCACTCGTCTGTCCATTTAAATTTGGTTTCCTTTCGAAGTGGCTGCGTCATTGGCCTAGCGATAGTGGAAAAATCCTTCGATAAATCTTCTGTAATAATCGGCTAAACCTAGGAAACTTCTGTTCTCGTTCTGACTCGTTTGTGACTTCCAGTTGTGCACTGTCTCTACCTTAGCGGGATCTCCTTTGATTCCTTTGGCCGGAACTATATGACCAAGGAACATTACTTCCTTCAGCCAAAATTCGCATTTACTGAACTTGGCATACAGTTTCTCGGCTCTAAGTGTTTCCAACACTATCCGCAGATGTTCTTCGTGTTCCTTCTCATTTTTGGAGTAAATGAGAATATCGTTGATGAATACTAAGACAGATTTATCTAAGTACGGGTGTAAAACCCTATTCATAAGGTCCATGAATACTGCAGGGGCTTTGGTTAAAACAAGTGGCATTACTAAGAATTCGTAATGGCCATATCTGGTTTGAAAAGCGGTCTTTAGGTACGTCCTCGGGTTTAATCTTCGGCTGCTGATACCCTGATCTTAAATCTATTTTGGAAAACACTCCTGCACCCTTGAGCTGGTCGAACAAATCCTCTATCCTTGGCAACGGATATTTGTTCTTGAGGGTGATCTTGTTCAGTTCTCGATAATCTAGATACATCCTCATCGAACCATCCTTTTTCCTAACAAACACCACTAGCTCTCTCCAAGGTGAGACACTTGGTCTGATGAAACCAAGGTCTAACAGGTCTTATAACTGGATTTTAAGTTCTTCTAGTTCTTCTAAATTTAGGAGCTGCTCCTGGCTCTAAGTCGATCGTGAAGTCCACGTGTCGATCGGGTGGCAATCTTGGCAAAACTTTTGGAAACACGTCCGCATATTCGTTCACAACCTTTACGTCTTGGATGGTCTTCTTGGCTCCTGGTTCTCCGACTAGGTACACGAGATAAGTTGTGGTACCTTTCTTCTTTATCAATTTTGTAGCTTGAAGCACTGATATAATCGGTATTCCTCTACCCATTGAAAACCCGTGGAATTCGGTTGGTTCTCTACCTGAGGGTTGAAAAGAGATTTTTCTCTCGTTGCAGAGAATCGTGGCATAATTCTCTGACAACCAATCCATTTCTAGGATTATGTCTACGTCCCACATTATCATAACGTTTAAATTGTTCGCTTTAACCTTAAAAGTTCCAATTTATAGTTCTAAGTTAGAGCAAACGTACGTAGAAGTAGTGATCTCTTCTAAAGGTATAGCTACTCTCATAGGATGTGCAGCTCTTACAGGTCTGATGTCTAGGTTATTGGCACACGAGTCAGCAATAAAAGAATGCGATGCGCCAGTATCAAACAGTATCTCAAATAGGGATGTTGCGAAGTTTTTCCATACCTGCTAAGTTTCCTTTTCAATTATTCTTCCCAGTCTGCCTATTGGCGCATGCCCTTGCATTCTGCTGTCGCTGCGCATGCTGCTGAAATTGTTGCGGTGCCATCTGTTGTTGAGGCTGTTCCTGAATTGCCCTCAAAGGCTGGGGCTGTCCTTGCTGATTCTGTTTGGCTGTTCTCTGTAGCGTAGGACAATCCCTCTTCACGTGCCCCATCTGTCCACAGTTAAAACAGACGCCCGTGCCGGCTTGGCAAATACCAGGATGGGTTCCATTGCATTTTGGGCATACCGGATAAGTAACCCTCCCTGGGTTATTTCCTCCTTGGTTAGCGTTTCGCTGTTGTCCCTGCGGTTGTCATTGCCGATTATTCCCTTTCCATGGTCTGGCCTGATTGTTCCCTTGTAAATACAATCCTGACTGGTTGTTTCCCTGCCATTGTCTCTTCTTATTGTTCTGACTAGGCTGCTGGTAGCCTTTCCGAATTCCATTTCTTTGATTACCCTGATTGAAATTCTGATTGTAGCCACTGCTACTTCCTCCATCTCATTTTCTTTTTCCTTGGAATTCGCTATTATTATTGTTATAATAGCCTCGGTTTTGGTTTTGGGTTGGAGCTGATGTAGGTGCTATGGTTTTCTTCTCATCAGGCACAACGGCCTCCATTTCCAGTGCTCTTCCTAAAACGTCCGTATTGCCTAGTCCCCTGTGACTGGCTAAAGCGAGTCCCAATTCGTGTCTTAGTCCACCTCTAAATTTCTTAGAAATCTTTTCCTCGGTATCGACCTGAGTTGGCGCATACCTTGACAACTCACAGAATTTTACGTCGTATTTCGTAACCGTCATCTTGCCCTGCTTCAGATTGTAGAACTCAGCTTCCTTCTGAGCCCTATATGTCTTAGGCATGTACTTGTCGTACAGCGCCTCCCTGAATTCTTCCCATATAAATTGAGCTAGGTGTTCTGCAGGTATCACTTTCTGTCGAGTCTCCCACCAATAGTCTGCAGGTCCGGTGAGTTAGAAAGCTATACATGCTAGTCTTTCCTCGTCGATACACCTAAGGAGCTTGAAAATTTTCTCGGTTGATCGCACCCATAGCTCAGTATCTCTAGGGTTGCCCGATCCATCAAACTTTAGGGGGTTTCGTTTGAGGAAAAGATCCTCAATGTCCCTACGGGGTGGTGGTGGGGGCAATGGTGATGGTGATGGGGTATCATTTCGTTCTTGTTCCTGTTCTCTCTCATTATCTGGTTGACGTCTTCCACGTCCTCGGGGCCTACCAGGTCCTCGATCTCTTCTGTTGTTAATGTTTCTCAGCGGCATTTTTTTCTTAAACTATAGGAAATAGAAAATTTCCATTAGTGCCTTACTTTTAAGCCCTCTGTTACTCACTAACCCACTTTCCAACTTAATCAAGCTCGCGGAAAAGAAATTCGAACATAACTTCGATACTATCCCCTTAATCTTTTAACTTTCAAAGTTAAACCAAATTTTCGTTACACGAGTTCATTTGCATTTTGATTTGATTTTATGATTTATAAAAACTTCCTCGCGATTAAAAACCCTCTCATGGGTCATGTATATATGTATACATCAAAGGGATATGGATTTTGCCTCTAACGAGGTCTTACACCAAAAAGTTAGACTATTACGAGTCTAAACTAGGCTATCTGCCTATCACTGTACAGGTTGCATTAACAGAATGCATTACTGTACTACTGGGAGTACTAGAACTGAAACGATTCACAAAAATTTCGTATCTGTTAGGGTACTACAAAAACTAGTTATTGATCTGACTATGTACGTAACAAAAGAGACTACTAACTCTGCTGATAAGCGTCCCTGACGCACTGCTCAACTCGCTGCAGTCAAATCCCCACTGTCTTCTATGGCTTGATCCTCCTTAGGGTCCTCATCCGGTCCTTGTCCTGATCCTCATCAGTGTCATTCTCTGAATCTGAACCAAAAACGAGCTGGAGTGCCTCGTCAACCCTCAAAGTAGTGCCGTCTGCAAGTGTAAGTGGTGGCGGTGCAGATACTTCTGAAACTGTCATCTCGGTATCTAAAACTAGGTAATCCCAGCAAATCACTAACGCCTGCTTCTTCGGAGGCAGCAGGTGGTCGGGAAAAAGAACTAGACTCGTACTTCTCCCTAGAACGGACCCTGGATGGTCCTGCCTCAAACTCTGCTCTAACTCTAGCCAATTCCGAGCAAACCTCGTCAAGCGGTCTGTATGAAGATGGTAACTGTAATAGGGCGGTAAGCTCTGCGTCTGTGTCAAAGTACCTTGGTCTTGTCTCAATCGGTCCTCGAACTCCCACAGAAGGCTCAGGTAGGAAAGAAGCAGGTAATCATAACCCGTCAACTGTCTCTGCATCTATCACCGGGTACTCTGCCTCTGAAACTAAACCCTCTGTGCTCTCACTAGGTACAATCACTGGAGGAATCTCTAACTGTGCAACCATCTCTAAACCTATCTCGTCGTGATCTGACTCTGAGTCCGCCTGGAAGTGAATGTAGGAAAGATGCGCCTAATTGGGATATGCTGCAATGTCTCTGCTCCGAGAGAAACGTCTGTGTACCTCTAAAGCGAATCCGTAGTAATCACCTATCGGCTCTACGTCGTCGTCAAACATTCCAAAATAGTACCATGCCGTAACATGTGCCCAACCATACTATTCATCTGGCAGTCATCTAATCAAGTCGAATATAGCCTAATCCTCTGTAATAGAATGTCGAGTAGTTACTAATCCTTTGTCCTATGTCATGTCTCGGGCTTGCCTCGAAAACTCGATACTTATCCAAAATATGATCTGCCCAAGTACGCTGTGGTGGGGATTGACTCTCCTGGTCCATATCACTACAAGGAGTCATCCTACAAGTTTTTTTTTTTTTTAGGGAACGCGGATCAGTAACAGGTAGGACAATATCTTATCTTACGGAAAACCTTAAATTACAAAGAATATTCCTTATTCAATTGTAATATCACCTCACTTAAACGACGAACTTATCTTAACGTCTGGAAATTTCACAGAAAATTGCACTCGTACAAACAATATATAGAAATAAAATTTCAAGATTTTATTTCCATTCCTTATCTTAATATTATTTTTTCCACGAAGGAAATTTCTTATCGATTCTCACTCATTAAAACAAGTGCGTTCACTTAGTTCATGTTACTTATTCGAAAGTAACATTCATTTACGAAAGACTTCGTCGTTCATGACCCTTAATATACATACTCGTCGTAGTCTTCGTTCAAAACGAAGTATAGAAATAAATTCCAAAAGAAATTGGAATGATAATTAGGGAATATTCTTTAGAACATAAGTTCTAATCGTCGTTGAATTCGATCGATTTTTGACAAATTTTGATCAAGCTTCGTGCTTGATTCTTAATATTTATACATATCTCCCTCTCGAAATCCGTACATAGCGAACTCTGCTGAAAAACAAACGGTACGACGTCATCATGTTACTTATACGTAAGTAACATTTATTTATTTCATTCGTCTTTGATTCCCTTTATTCTGTCCTCTTCGTCTCGATCACATCTTTCTTAATATAAAGCCAACGTTTCTCGTACGTTTACTCGTTTCTTTCGCTCACTTGGTACCAAGTTAATTCATCCCATCATTATTCATTTCATTTCCTCGAAGGAAATTATTATCGGCTCCTAAGTATAAAAACAAGATTCGATACTGCCTAGAATTCGTCTAGATTCTTGTACCAATATACGTTTTCAAAAAGTAAGAAATTATCGCGCAAATAATTTCACATAAGATATTACTCGTACTATCACATAATCACATAACCAAACAAAGTATAAATTCTTATACTTTCATAAATGAAAAGTATTTTGGCACCATTTTTATTCTTAACTCGTTGAATAGTCATTCAAAAATTTCTTATTGAAAAGAAATCATATTACTGAATTTTTTTTTCTTCGTCGAGTCGACGTAGCGGGAGGTTGAGTTGTCATCTACAATCTTAATCTTAGTGTCATAACTAAATCTTAACTTTACTTGAAAGAAGATTCTGGTCTAGAGTATATACAAATACTCTATCTCACTACTCGTATGAAGACTCGATATAGAGTATGAACGAATACTCTATTTCACTACTCGAAGAAAGACTCGTATACAGAGCAGAAACGATCGCTCTGATACCATTCTGTCACAGCCCCAAATCCCGAGGAATGGCAGAAGCCGGGGTATGACTGGGATTAGATTAAAAAAGTGGGGAAGAAAGGGGCTGACTAAAATAAACATACATAAAGGACTACATAATTTCTATGAACAAGACTTTATAACAAAAGAAGGAGTTGATCTCGAAGGATCACTCGAACAAGGTACACAGAAACATCTAAGCTATAAGTTACAGAACTTATACTACAGTGGTTTATTTACATAACATCAAAAGAGTTTAGAGTGTCTAGAGTTTGGCAGCGGAAAAGTGAGACTAAGTACATAAGTCTTCCTATTCTTCAACTCAACTCAATCCTAACTCAACCGTCCATCGCTTCCATCGCCTCAACCTGCACATTTAGAAATATATGCAGGGCTAAGTACGAAAGTACTTAGTGGGCACATTGCCGAAAACATAATCATAAGTATAGATAAATCAGGCATTTAGTCCCTGTAGCACATCGGGGTTTTGTTTGGAAGAGAACCCGTGTCTACTAAACATTTTATTATTTTCACAATGTAGCTTGGCCAAGCATTTTCTGACAGATGTTACGTTCAAATCTTGTCCAATTCTCATTCACCGTGGCTGGTTACCCCTCAACAGGATACCACATACACCACAGGCTACAAAGTGCACATACTTTGGAAAGCATATAGCTAACTCAAAGTCGATCGAAAGTTAACTAGTCAGCTAACTAATAAATCTGGAAAGCTAGTCAACCAACTCAGAAGGAACAAGAGAACTCACATAAAACACAAAACAATTTATGCCTGATAATCACGTTTTGATAAACACAGTTATCAAAGCTGTAAACATTTCTTTTGAGTTGTGGAAAAACCCACATTTTGTTTGTTATAAGTAGGAAAGCCCACCTTATACGTTACAGAACTATTAAACGAATTCCCGTCGTTTGATCCTTCGCCTTATCCCGACTGTTGACTTCCTCCTTCATCGTAAATAATCATAACTTCGATAAGTCATCGAGTCGATAAAAAGAAAACGGAATTCGAAATCAAAATCAAATTAGTTTCATACGCTTTTAAGCTTTTAGGCCTTCGCACGCTAATATATATTCTTGTAGTTAAAAGGAACGAGAATCAAACATTTCTCGTTTAGAAATCTTACTTGACACTAAGGTCAGTAAAAATGATAGTCGATAACTCATTACGACTCAAAAGATCGAAAGAAACTAAATTGAGAAGAAAACAACTTAGAAATTTAGGTTTTAGATATTCACTGCACAGAACAGAGGTTCTGGGGACTGCCCAGAACAGAGCATCTCGAAACAGGGGATGTGCCCTATACCGTTAGAAAGCCAAGGAAGTCTAGTTTACTCTCCAATTTACGGATCTCGAATCCGATAAACGAGCTAAGAGATATTGCAGTTTCCGGAAAGGGTCGCAAAACTGCCGAAGTTAACCCTAATTGTTCAATAGAATCGACGTACGGCTTCCTAGGTTCGTCCTATGTTATCGAACCTACATTCTCACGAAAATATCACATCAAGGCAGTTAACACGTATTCCCGTACGTGATAAACTCCTTTCCATTTCCCGTCAATAATTATGACGATCAAAACCTCGTCGTTTCAACTAAACAATTACTATACCAAACAAGTTATCATTTCTCGTTCTAACTCCTCGTTGAAAACTAAAACTCAATATCTTATAGCTCGGATCGGCACACCGTCAACTACAATTTCGTTCCCTCTACATTAATGATCATTAATATCCAAATATCTTTCCTACTCGACTGTCCTATCATTAATTACGTAAATTTGTTCGTCTCTTACGGATTTTCCAAAGTCATCGGATTTCAATCAAACTCTACGTTATCAATCCTCATCTATCGAGATTCATTTTTATCTATATCATATCCTTAATTCATTAATCAACCTTGATTTGTTTAGGATTCTTTGTCTCTTACAAATTCCATTATATTTTTAGAAAAATCTAAATAAATTCATATGTTCACCTTTTATCAACTAGAGTACTAATCCATCGTTAAAACATCATTAGAAACAAACCTCATTAAACCCCTAATTTCCCCTTCATTTTCGATTTTCATAAATAAATTAGGGGAGTGGTTTTCTTCTTTAATTCATTCCATTAATCCATCAATAAATCTACTACAACATGTATTATCCATTAACTAACACCATTTCACCATTAATTTGAATTCCATAGTGAAACCCTAGCCCTAAATTTCGATCCTCATTGATTATTAGGGGATTTCATTTATTCTTTCACCAATCACTAATTAAGCACTCCTAAACTCAATTATCCAAACAATTTAAAGGATATAACATCCCACAAATTAACCCTAAAAATCGGTCCAACCTAGAATATTAGGGTTCTTGGATTACTTTTCAATTAAACCATAGAAATTGATTTCTAACCATCTAATTACAAGAAATTAAACTTAAATCATCAACAAGTTTTCATCCTTAAATTTCGGTCGTAGAGAAAATTAATAAATTAAAAATCTAATTGGATAGTAAAGGGACTAAGGAGATTACCTTGAGATTTAATGAAAGAAGTGATGAGATTGGATGGAAAATAAGCAAGATGGATGAAATCCTTGTCAAGAACTTGATGAATAACAATGGTGTTTGAGGGAAATTTTGGGAGAATGATATGTGTATGTGTGTGACCGTGAGTTGAGGGAGAAGACATGAGAGAGATGACAACAATGATATTTATTTCTTAGCTTAGGTGTTACTTATTTAATTATTAGAATGTGTAGGAACTTATGAGTCACCAACCACAAACTATATAAAATTGAAATATCCTAAAAACTAAAGTGGAAGAAGTCGGCCATGTTGAAAAAAAATATCCAATTACGCGCTTTTTCCGGCTCGTTACGACGTTATGAGAATCGAGAAAATAAAAACGTATTCGGCACGTTTTCGTCAAATTTCGATTTGACCAATAAATCCGAAATAATTAATATACTTAAAAAGTATTTTTCAAACTTGAAAAACCGACAAAATCCCGGAATATCACAGTCCAGATTTCGTCCGAAAAAATCATAAAAACGAACTTTCTCGGGCGAACTCGTATCGCAATTCCGTGAATGTAAAAAATTAGACGGTTTCCCGATCTGAGTTCTAGAATTAAAAAGTTATCGTACGCGATAACACTAAATACAGTAGTCATCTAACTGACTTCCGTAATTTATTTTCGGAAACGGATTTCACCGTTAGTCTTAGTATTCAAAATCATGAACTTAGGCGTGCAAAACCATTTTTATTATTAACTTTAATTTTTTAAGACAGTCGAGATTTTCCGGGGTATTACATATAGACCAAGGAAATATTGCAGGTATGGGAAAGTTAAAAGACGTGCCTATTATCATTTTATTTTAAACCGATGCTTCGCATTCGTTTATATCTAGCGCTTGCATAGAAAATTTAGCGCTTGAACGTTGCAAAATCGAACCAGGTGCTTAGAGTATCAACCCCTTTAGGAAGATCATCATTAGTTTTGCTAGTCCATTTGAACCTAGAACTCGAATTCGAAAGCCGTAAGCTATCCGCAAGATCTCTAAATCAAATCCAGATGTTGGATGTGGATATAATTTTAGGAATGGTTTAGTTAACCAAGAATCTCGCTACGATTAGATGCGATCAGAGACAATTTTCGTCTCAACCTTCCGGAGAAAAGTCGACCGTAGTATTCGGAATAGAAAGAAGAGTAGAAAGAAGAGTATGCCGATTATTTCGGCCACGAGAGCGAGAAAAGTTAAAGTAAGGATACGAAAGCGTATCTGGTACATTTGAATAAAGACAATGGGCATGAGTTAAATATCGATGACGTAGCTGACGTGAGAGAATTTAAAGACGTTTTTCCCGAAGTCTTACCTGATTTGCTTCCAAATAGCAATTAGAGTTCACGATTGACCTAGAGCCTGGATTGGCCCAATTTTGAAAGCTCCATATAGAATGGCTCCAAAGGAACTCCAAGAGTTAAAAATCCAACTGCAAGAGTTGTTGGATTTAGGTTTCATGCGACGAGTGTTTCCCCTTGGAAAGCTCCGATTCTGTTTGTGAAAGAAAGACGGTAATCTAAGAATGTGCATAAACTATCAAGAGCTTAACAAGATTTTGCTCAAGAACGAGTATCCTTTGCCAAGGATAGATGATTTGTTCGATTAGTTGAAAGGAGCAGGTGTTTTCTCCCAAGGTCGACTTAAGGTCGAGATATCATCAATTGAAGATCAGGCAAGAAAATGTCCCAAAGATTGCACTTAGAACGAGATAAGAACATTACGAATTCGTAGTAATGCCATTTGGATTGACCAATGCTCCAATCTTTTCATGGACTTGATAAATAGAGTTTTTCAATGAATATACCAAAATATCATATATTCAAAGAATGAAGAAGAACACGAAAAGCATCTGCGAAACGTGTTAGAGAAGCCAAGATCGGAGAAGCTGTATGCCAAATTCAGTAAGTGTGAATTTTGGCTAAAGGAAGTGAATCTCCTAGGACATATTGTTTCGTCCGAAGGAATTAAAGTCGATCCAGAGAAGGTAAGAACTATTCAAGATTGGAAGTTGTCAACAACAGTATATGAAGTCCGTAGTTTCCTTGTTTAGCAGGTTACTATCAAAAATTCATAGAAGGATTTTCTAAGATCGGGAAGCCGATGAAAACTCTGTTGAAGAAAGAATCGAAATTCAAGTGGACGGAAAAATGTGAGAAAAGTTTTCAAGAGCTGTAGTTAATCTAACTCTAGTATTAGCCTCCCCGAAGTGGGAAATGACTATACAATCTACTCTGACGCATCATCCAAAGGATTAGGATGTGTGCTAATGCAAGATGGAAGAGTAATTGCATACTCTTCAAGATAATTTAAATCTCATGAAGAGGAGTACTCGACGTATGAACTGAAGTTAGCAGCTGTCGTACATGCTTTGAAGATTTAGAGGCACTATCTCTATGGTGACAAGTGTGAAATATTTTCAGATCATAAAAGTTTGAAATATTTCTTCGAGCAGAAGAAACTCAATATGATGCAACGACGATGGCTCGAGTTAATGAAAGACTACGATTTCAAAATTTTCTATCATCCCAGGAAAACTAACATAGTAACTGACGCGTTGAGTAGATAGGAGAAATCAAAGAACTCCGAGAAAAATGAAGTTAGGATTTCTACTATCCGATGAAGAAAAACACATTGAGAAGTTTAGAAGAATGAGAATTGAAGTAGTTCTACCCCGATGACAGTAGAACAAGTGATTACTTCTTTGGTATGATATCAGATCTGAGATCTCGTATCATAGAAAGCCAAAAGAAAGGACGAGAAGTTTGAAGTATTGAGATTTAGAGTCAGAAGAGGAAAAGCTGAGGATTTCAAGGAGTCAAAAGACAACGCTTTGTTGTTTACAGGAAGAATTTACGTTCCAAATGACGAGAAGCTAAAGAACGAGATCATGAGTTTCATTCATGAGATCCTGTCTATTCACCCCTGTAGTACGAAGATGTACTAAGATTTGAAGCAACAATTATGGCGGAAAGGAATGAAGAAAGATGTAGCCGTGTTCGTTGACAGATGCTTAGCTTGTCAGCAAGTAAAATCCTTGCATCAAAGACCGTATCAATCTTTGCAGTTGTTACCAGTTCCTAAGTGGAAATGGAATGACGTCACTATGGATTTTGTGACGAAGTTGCTAAGGACGAGAAAAGAAAACATAGTCATATGAGTGATATTGGATAGATTGATAAAGTTCCACACACCTATAGATCTGACAAGTTGGCACAGATATATGTCAGAGAAGTCGTGCGATTTCATAATGTGCCAAGTACGATTACTTTCGATCGAGATTTGAAGTTTACCACCTGTTTTTGGGAAAGTTTCCAAAAAGAGTTGGAAACACAGCTACAATTTTAGTACCACCTATCATCCTCAAACCAATGGTTAATTGGAAAGAATAATTTAAATTCTTGAGGATATGTTGAGAGCCGTGTTGCTAGACAAAGGAGACAATTGGGCGAAAATTTTACCTCTTGTCGAATTTTCCTACAAATACAGTTATTAGAATACGATAGGAATGGCCCATATGAAGTTCTTTAGAAAAGAAAATGAAAGTCTCCGCTCTACTGGGGCGAAGTAGTTGAGAGAAAAATTATAGGGCCAGAAGTAATCAAGGAAATGATAGAATCTATCCGTCAGATTCGTGAGAAAATCAAAGAAGCTTAGAGTCGGCAAAACTCGTATGACGATAATCGAAGATCCGAGTTAGAGTATGAGGTAGGGAATAAAGTCTTTTTAAAAGTGTCCCCTACGAGAGCAGTACATCGTTTCGGCGTTCGAGGAAAGCTAAAGTCGTGTTTTATAGAACCATTCGAAATCCTAGAAAGGATTGAAGCTGTCTCGTATAGATTAACTTTGCCCTGCAATTTTGGGAATTTGCATAACGTGTTTTTACTTATCGCAATTGTGCTATTATGTTTGACACACGTGATTAGACGAGAAGACGTAGCTTTAAAGTTAAATTCAAGATACGAGGAGAAACATGAGTGAGTTCTGGATCGTAAGATTCAGCAGCTTAGAACGAAATCGATTCCCCTTGTTAAGATCAAATGGCAACACCACGATCTTGAAGAAGCTACGTGGGAAATTAAAGAAAAGATGAGATCGAAGTATCCCGAGCTATTTCCTTAAACTTTGCAAATTTTGGGACGAAATTTTTTTCAGGGGGTGAGGATGTAATACCCCAAAATTTTCTAAGTTTCTAAGTGCGTATTAAAAAAGTTAATATGCTTATATGATGAGGTTTGAGTGCTAAAAATTTTCGCAAAAATAAATTTTCTTGTGAAATGACGAAAATGCCCTTATGTGGCCTAATGTGATTTTTTCTCGTTTCAATTATTCGAATTGAGTATGTGATGAATTTTTTTAGCTTATTTATATGAGATTGACCTTGAGTATGAATTTCGGAATTTTCTGAGAACTTTTATTTTTAGATGAATAGTAACATAAACCGAAAAATCACTATTCATCAACCTACTCCAAATTTAGTCTAATTAGTTTCATTTGAATCTAGAATTTATTCTAAGACTTTTGAAATAAGACGGAGAATTTTCCGAGATCATTTGAAAAAGATTTAAAAATAATTGCTTAACGACACGTTTAGTTGAACAGTTTTTATGAAATTATTCGTTAGAAGGAATCTTGGCATAAAAATTAGATGATTAGATTTCATAATTTATTTTGGGAGATATAAGACGATGTTGGGAGATTTTTTATCTTGTGAAAGAGACGAGGAGAGTTATTAGACGTTTGGTAGATTAAATAAAATAATGGGGATATTTTCTACCAGAAAACTATTAATTCCAGGCATAATTAGCAGTAAAAAAAACTGCATACTTTTCTAATACTTATCTCCATTATTGAGCCTTAAACTATTTCACTCTCACTCAAGAGAGTGAGAGCTACTCTCTCTCTCAAAGTGACAACACAACTAGTCTCTCTCTCTCTATTCTCTATCTCTCTCAATCTAAATACATCACCCCTAAGTTATTGGTTACATTCATCTCTTCTTCCTTATCTCTCACTATTTAAGAACAACTCTCTCTCAACTCTCTCTTATCTCTGCCGAAGAAAAGACCAAGGGCAGCAGCCTTTTCTTGCTCCCTAATTCTGCCGAGAGAAGCAGCAAATCTAGCTCTTTTTCTCGCCGTCTTCATCTTTGCTGTGAAGATTAAGGAGCAACAACTCCCTTCCATATTCTTCATCACTGTCGATGAAGAGGAGACGCAGTCCATCTTCCTTCTCCTCATTTCACTGCCGAAAGAGAGCAGCCCTCTCTTCCTTCACCATCATCTTCGACATATATATATATATATATCTATATATACTTACCAAATAAATTCCTCCATGCAAGGAGCTTGAAAGCTTAGATCCTTGATGTAGTTCTTCACTCCCATCTCCAAGATCATTAAGAAAGTAAGCTATCATCTTCATCACTTTCTTTTTGAGCTTAAGAACCCTATAAATATCTATCGATTTCCTTCAGTTTCAAATAAGGATTTGATCCTTATTTTTCAAGCCTTGATCTTGATGCCTTGTATATATTTTCATGCAAGGAAAGGAGTGAAAAATTCATCATCTTCATACCCTTCAAGCTGCCGAAACCTATCATCAACCAAGGAGGAGTGTAATTTAATTTCTAAGTATGCTTTTATTCATTTATTCAAGATATGTATATGTAAGTGAAGAAAATAAGGAAAATCATGCATGATTTATTTTATGCTTAGGCAAACCTTAGGATTATGGTGATGAGATGATGATTAACAAGATGTTTAAGAACCAATCTAGGGATTAAAAGTTGAAAAATACTATTTCCTAAAAACCCTAAAAATTGATCAACAAGAAAAAAATAGGAAAAATGAATTCTTGATGACTATTTGATGCTATGATGATGATATATGTCTTTGATGATGATTTGAGTGATCTATATGAGTTTGAGAATTTTTATGAATTTTTATGAATTTTATTTCATATTAATCGAATTATTTGAGTAAAAAATAGAGAAAATATGATTAAATGGTGATTTTAAGTCAATATGAATTTATTGAATTTTTATAAAAAAAATTGAATTATACATTTTTATGAAGAAAATGAATTTTTGATGTTTTTTATGAAGTATGATGATATTGATGATGTTGATGATAACATGATGTTAAGAATGAATTTTTGAGTGAGTTTGCATGCATAGAAATTGAGAAATTAAGAAATACAATTTTTATGGATTTTATTGATTTTATAGAGATAAAAATCGATTAAAATAGGTGTAAATATATATATGAATATTTTTTGATGTTCTTGAGTAAATATGAAGATGTGTTCTACATGATCTTGAAGAAAATATGAAGATTCAAAGATGATATAAAATAATTAGAAATTTATTGTCACAACCCCAAATCCCGAGGGACGGCCAAGCCGGGGTGCGACTAGGGGTTGGACTAAAGAGGCGGGGAAGAAAGGGGATTTACTGAATAAATGAATAAATTAACATCTATAACCGAGATAAAAATACCATGACTGATTCTTATTAGACAAAAGAGAGTCAATCTCGAAAGATCGCTCGACAAAGTTGTGATCAGAGAAGACTAGGTTTAAAGTATGAACAACTTAAACCGAAAAAATTACACAACAAAAAGTGTATTAGTTTGCAGCAGAAAAACGTAAAATGATAACACAATTCAAATGTGAAATCGAGGCTCAAATGATAACACAATTCTTCTTTCTTATAAACGACCTTTACTCAACCTCCTCCGCCTTCGTCACTCAACCTGCACATTTAAAAACAAACATGTAGGGCTAAGTACATAAAGCACTTAGTGGGTACATTGCCGAAAACATATCATACTTAGTATAGATTAATCAGGCATCTTTTCATAAACACTCGTAAGACTTATACTGCTGTACACTTAATTCTGGATAACACACTGAAGGTTAACTCAGAATCCGATCGTCTGGATAGCACTCTGTGGGTTAACTCAGAATCTGTCCCTCTGGATAGCACTCTGTGGGCTAACTTAGAATCTGTCCCTCTGGATAGCACTCTGTGGGCTAACTCAGAATTCAATACTCTGGATAGCACTCTGTGGGCTATCTCAGAGAGGTACAAGAGAATTCAAATATAACAATTCATCATGCACTAATAGTTACTTTAATACATACTTATTAAAGTAACAAGTAAACACTTTCGAGCAATGCTCATTTTATTTTGATAGAAAAGCCCACCTCAATCGTTTACAGAACAAACTTTTAACCTTCTGTCTTCCGTCCTGTCTTCAACTCCGACTTCCTCCTTTTATCGCAAATAATCACACTTTAGTATTTGGTCGAGACGTTAAAAAAGAAAACAGAAATTCGGAATCGGTTAAGTCTTTTAGGCCTTTGCACTTTACTACTTTCCTTTGATTAACTAATAAACGAGACTCGATCAATTCTCGTCTACAAACTAACTCGGCTCATTACTCGACACTTAGGTCAGTAGATAAAGGATGTCGATAACTTATAACGACTTAAAAGTTCACAAGAAACGAAGTTGAAAAGGATTCAACTTAAGAAATTAAGTTTTGGAAACTTTCTGCACAAGTCAGTGGTTCTGGAGTTCACACAGAACAGAATATTTCAAAACAGTGGATGTTCTCTTTACTAAAAGAAAGCCACAGATGTCTAGTTTACTCTCCAATTTACGGATCTCAATTTCGTTGAGCGAGCTAAAAGTTATAACAGTTTCCGTAACGCATCGCAAAACAGTCCGTGAAGAAACCCTAGTGCTCGTTAACTCGACGCACGACTTTCTAGGTTCGGTTTATGTTAATCCACTTATATACTCACGGAATTTCTGTTTCCAGGCAGTAGATACGAACAATCATTCATCATGAACTCCTTCACATTTCTCGATTACAAACACGACGTATAATTACTCGTCTTTTCAACTACCAATTACTAAACCAAATTCAATTCAATTTCACTTTCATTCTTTCAACTTCTAACTTATAAACTATAAGTCATAATATCTCGTATCTCGGATGGAAATATCGTCAACAATATCGTTCATCAAACAACAACAATCATTATTATCAAATTGGTTTTCCTTATTCGACTTTTCTATCGACGTTTAATCTCGTTTCTTCGTCTCTTATTAAAAATCCAAACTTCTTAGAATTCGTTCAAATTTTACGGTTACAATCATTAACTATCAAGATTAACATAGGTTCGAATCACAAACCTAAATCATTATCTAATCTCGACTTATCGACGATTCTTCGTCTCTTAGCAAAAATCCGACGTTCTCCAATTTCGCTCAAATTTTATAATAACGATCATTATCTATCAAGCATCACTAATATGTAAACCATATTCTAAAAACATTATCGAGCTTCAACTTATCGACAAGTTTCCGTCTCTTACGTTTTTCGTTTTATTTTTAGAAAAATCTCAATAAATTATATATTCATCCTCAATCATCCTACATCTCATTTCCATTAACCAATCATGCATATCATATCATCTTCTTCATCAAAACCTCACTTGTTCTTCTCGTACACTTTCATTTTTATTTTTAGAAAATTCTAATTTAATTCATGTAATCATCTATCATCACATAGAACACAATTCCATCAATCAAACCTCAAGAAAATCGAACCACATCAAACCCCTAAATCTATCCAAAATTTCGGTAATTACCATTAGGTTAGGAGGGATGATTTCTTCATGATTCGATCCATAAAATCTATTCCTAAGCATACTATAACATGTTTTAACCATAGGTTCATCATGCTTCTTCATGCTTCATTTTTTTTCGAAAAAAACAAGTAGATGGAATCGAGTTTTTGTTCGGTTCATAACGTAGAGGAAGTTCTTACCTTGACGTTTATGGACTCGGAACTAAGATTGATCGGTGGATGACGAACTTGTGGAGCTTTGAAAGCTTGAAGAACTCTTGAAAATGGAAGAAAAGTGAGAGAGAAGACATGGGGGGGGGGGGGTAATTTAGAGGGTGGGAGAGAAGGAATGAGGTGTTATGTTGTTGATAATATCTCTTAAAGTAGGATGACTCTCAAGGTGTGAGTCATGGAGGGGGGGGGGGGGGGTAAGGTGGCGGTTTAGGATAGGATTTTAGTCGAAAATATCTCGTTTTCGGGTCTAATACGACGTATTAAAAATCGAGAAATAATTTCTTAGTCGGTTACATTTCCGACGAAATCTAATTCATCCGTTAGATTAGAAATAAATTACATACTCAGAAAGCATATTTCTTTTTTCAAAATCCGATTAAAAGTCGGGACATCACAGTCCAAATTTTATCTGGAAAAATAATAAAAACGGATTTTTACTAACTTACTCGTCTCGCAAAAAGAGTGAATGTAAAATCAAACGGTTTCTAGATTTGAGTTTTCGGGCGAAAATTTTATCGGACGCGAAAACCCTAATACAGTAGTCGTTCAACCGACTTCTGGAATTTATTTTCAATAACGGATTTCATGTTAGTCTTAGAATTGAAAATCCTTAACTTATGCGTGCAAAGTCTTAATTAATTAGAAAATTTTTATTTCTCGTCGGAAGAAAATATCTGGGGTATTACATTTATTATTTTATTTTATATATATATATATATATAAATCGAAGGATATATATATATATATATATGATTTCATTAAATAAAAATAAAATTAAAGAGTAAATGAGATGTTGAGCATGTCATGAGTGAATTGAGAAAAGAATAAAATTCCATGAGATTGTATTTAGGAATTCGATATATATATAAATATATATATTAAATAAAAGAAAATGAGAGAGAAGAAATAATAATAATAAGAAGAAGAATTGAAGTTATGAGTTTAATGAAATAAAGAAGGATATTTCTTTGATGAGCACGTGAAAATTTTGATGATATAGTGAAGAAATGCATGAATTTGATGATGTTGTTAAAAAGAAAATAAGATATTAATATTATTATTATTTTGAGAAATAAAAAGGAAATTAGAACAAAGAAAATAAAATTTTATATGAGAAGATGTCGTAGAAGTTAATTATACGAGTCAAAGAGAAGAGTTACTCGTATTTGAGTTCGTTTATGATAAACCAGAAATTAATTAAGAAATGATATTGGAGAAATAATAATAAAACTAAAATATTCAATTAATATAATATTTCTTGAAAGATGAAAAATATTGAGTAATATAAGTTATAAGTTGATACTTATATTCTTTGAGTACGCTTTAATGATTGATTGATGTTATGAAGTGTTAAGTATATGAAAAAGAGTTATATAAGTTGAAAAACGAATCACGAATGTGTGATATATGAGGAAAACGAAATTATTAAATTATAAGTGTTTGAATGTTAATTAATTGACGATGCATGATGTATTAAGTGATTTAATGATAATGTTCGAGTAGAAATAAGCAAGTTTGCTTTTTGAATCTTTTAAAGAGAAGTTAAGACATAGAAGTTATCGAGTAATGAAATTTGAAATAAAAGATGAGTTTTTATTAAATAAAAACGAAAAATGAGTTTTAAAGCAAAGATTTAAAAAAATGATTATTTGATGTTGAGTACTAAAGTCGAAAGTATATACGAGTATGAGTTCGTATTCTAAGATAATGATGACGTATTAAGAGTCGAGAAATATTAAATAGAAATTTGAATATTAAATTCAAATGATAATTATCATTTGAGTTATTATTATATAACGAAATTATTTTCGTCAGAAGTTCAAAAGTTATAAGTTCTTAAAGAATAAGAGTCGAGCAGTAATGAGTTAACAGTTAATTACGAGAACTGTTTTTAAGTTATAAAACTTGATTGAAATTATATGCCTAAGTTTGATTTTAATAACCTACTTGTTTGGAAAGTTAATTAATTATATTAAGTGTTGAGTGATTGATAATGAATGCTTGATTATGATGAAAATGTTTAAGTATATGACATGAATGTTTGATTATGATGTGAGTGCTCGAACATGATGTTGGGAAATTTATTAGTATAAATTTTGATGAATTCCAAAACCGACTGACCCCAACCGAGTAGATGTTGCCAGAACCTAATGTTAGAAGTTAGGCTCGCTGTTTGAGCAAAGTTAAGATTTTATCTTTACAGGTCTCCAGCTGAAGATGGCAACAAGGCGTCACTCAGACAGAACATCAGTTGTGAAGAAAGACAACTGAGAGTTCATTTGTTCAGATGCAAACAAGGGGAAGTCTTCAGAACATCAGTTGAGAAGGAAACCAACTGAGGGTTCATCAGATGAGAAGCAACAGAGAGGAAGAGAACATCAGATGAAAAGGAAATCATCTGAGGGTTCAAACCCAACTGAGTAAAGAAGTGGAAGACAACTGAGGGTTCAGTTTCAGAACCTCAGTTATAGAATCCGAACAAGGAGTTCAACTGTTTGAAGTTCAAAGTCAGCTGAGAGCTCGACAGATCGGAACATCAGCTGAAGATCACTCAGATGAAGGTCAAGACTTTCAACCGACAAACCGAAGTTGACTGTCAAAGATTTGAATTTCAAAAGGAAGTCACATGAGGGTTTGACCATTCAGTCATTACCCCATCTGGCCCAACACAAGGCTGTCTCAGATGGAAAGCAAAAGAGCACAGATGCCATATCGGAAAAGTCTGCAGAGATGAAAGACAAGCCATCGCTTTCAACCGATCAGAGATCAACTGCTCCTCCAACGGCTAGTTGATTCTCTCCGCCTATAAATAGAGGCATTCTCTCATTCGAGAGAGATAGACAGACGACGAAAATTCAAGAGCTTTCTCGAGAGAAATCAAAGCAAAAAGCAAATCTGCACAATCATCATCTAAGAGCATCAGCAGCTGAGAGTTCCAATTTGAGAGAACATTAGTAGCTGAGGGTTCCTAGAGATCGAAACTGTTTTTGATCTTAGGTTGAGTGTTTATTCGTTCAAACCTTAGATCCAGCTCTCATTTGTGATCGAGCTGTAGTTGGAAAAACCCACCCACTCTCACACCCTAAAAAGTGTTAGTTAGGACCCTACTCTTCCTGCAACTGAGTAGATAGGCTGTTAAGTGCCCGCAAACTTAGCATAGGTTGTTAAGAACCCGTAATCTTAACTGTAAGGTCGATAAGTACCCGCAAACTTATCCTTAACGGTTGCTCAGCCCGCGTAAGCTGAGTGGTTTTGTCCAGAAGAACTTGGACTGAGGTGTGTGGACTCACATCTCCCCGTGGACGTAGGAGTTCTCTCCGAACCACGTAAATCTTGTGTGTCGTGTTTATTTATTTGCATATCTCAACTGACAAACTAACCGCATACAATCTGCATACTTTCACATCAACAGTTTTTGTTTTGACCAACCGTGCATAAAAGCGTGAGTTTGATTTTACGAGTTCATTTTCCACCACATTCCGCACAGCACCACTCTTCCAGCTGAGGTTGCTTACTCAGCTGTGAGATCCCAACTGAGTCCTTTTACTCAGTTGAAGTTGATTTCAAGTGTTAAGTTTTTCGAAAGTTGAAAAATCCTAACTGGTGTATCCCCCCCATACACCAGTAACTCGTATCGGGACCATCACATGATATGAATATTGAAATGAATATTTGAATATGATGTGAATACTTGAATGTGACGTGAATGAGTTGTGATGTTATGATTTTTTGAGTTTACATAACTCAAGAACTTGAGAAGTATAACACGAGTTAAATAGTAACTTTTCGTTTTACATGATAATTAAAATGTTATTCTTTAAAACGAGAATTCGAGTTTGAGAAATATCTAGAAAACTAATTTAAGACGATAATCCGAGAACGAGAAACTGAGAAGAATATCGATGTGGAGAAGTAAAAATAAGATAAGAAAGATACGAGTCATGTAGAAGTCCTTCAGCCAAGCCCTAAGTCTATCATACGTTTTTCGAGTCGATACACTCGATCTTATTCGATGTCATTATTGAAGGGCCGAGCGGGACTAAGAAGTAATTGAAAAACGTAAAGTAAGCTACCTCGACTCAACATATCAGAAGTGAGGTGGGCTTTTCTAAAACCAAAACTCCGATGAATACTATTACTTATTGAGTAATATTATGTGAGCTTTTAAAATTAATTGACTTGCCATTTATCTGAGTTTGGTATGCTTTATCATCTACATGAGTTATATTATCCTATGTGAGGCAGGAACCCACGTGTGTTATTTGATTGACGAGGTGACTGTGAGCTTTACTTCGGTTTAGTCGGTCACAGTGTCTGAGAAAGAGGCCTACTTCTCAGCATAAAGTTGATGTGGTAGATGATTTCATACCTATTATATATAATTGTGTGCACACATCTTTTAAAGGAAAAATATTTTATGCATTCACAAGTAAAATGATTTCAAGTATGCTAGCACTTGTGATGCAGTGGCAAGGCAAGTTCAATTATATAGCCCTAATGGACAATGTTTTAATTTTTTTTTTTTTGGCACTGTGTTCATTGAGTACGAAGTACTTAGCCCTACATGTATTTCTAAACATGCAGGTTAGCTATGGATGAGGATCGCGAGGGTGATTCTTGGTGGTGTGTATTTCTGTTGAGAGTTGAGTCGGCAATTACATGTCTTCATACATGTAGTTGTCAAGAGCATAAGATGTCTCTGCTGCATTGTTAAACTAATGATAATCTTTTGATGAACTATTATTTTGAAATACTCTGATATGGTAATGCTACAATGAGCCGTGTGCTCGTAACAACTTCCTAATTCCTGTTTGTCATTCGTATTATCTTGATTTGGAATCAAGTACCATTATTTTGTAGAACCAAATGTAAATTATATATATATATATATATGCTCAATCTTTGATGAGCATTGTTTTTGGAAACTTGTTCATATTCATTATCGTTTCCAAACTTTAAACCCTTAATCCCGAGTTTGAATCTTGTCAAATTAAGTATTATTTGTTGGTTTCACATTCTTAAATCAATTGAGTTAGTGTTTGGTTACATCTCAAGTTGAGTTGTGACTTAAGTGGTATATTTATTTGATGGTTTCACCTTCACACTCCAATGGAGTCTGGTCGTTCCTACACACCGGATTTCTGGCTGTGACAAATTCATTTATCATACAATAAACTTACAATCAAGACTTCAAAGCTTCATAAATCATCAAGTTCATCAAATTTTATCCACTTCCTTTAAGCATATAGTTCGAAATTTTTCATAAAAATAACCAATTAATTCTCGAAATTTTTCATAAAAATAACCAATTAATTCACTTCTTCATCCGTATCACATATTATGCATAAATCATCAATAATCTCATCAAGAATCTCATAAACTCATAATTTCTTCATACATATACTCATCGAAAATTTCAAGAAAATTAACAAGAAATTTATATTCTTAAATTTTCTCATGCATCATATCAGTCAAAATCCATTAAATTCATCATCAAAACCATAATAAGAACTTAAGCATAAAAATTAATAAATTTATTAAAAATTTTCGGTCCTTATCAAGTATGACTCAATAAAATTCCTCTCTTCTCATACTTATTCCACCGGTTTTCATAAGAGAGATTAGAGGAATTATTCTTCTCTTCTAATTAATCACCTCATAGTTCTTAGATTAATTCTTAGAACTTATTTCCATCATCAAACTCATGCTAGAATCATCAACTCAAAAACTCCTAAAAATCTCTATATTTTCGGCACACATAAGGAAATAAACAAGCAAGATTTTAGCTTCATCTTCACATACATATAATTATACAAGGATTATGAACAACATGTTTAAAAACAAAATCAAAACTTGCTCTTCATCATCATCTTGATCGGCGGTTTTGGGGAAGGAAGAAAAATCAAGTTTTAAACTTTTGTTTTTCATGCACAAACCTTGTAGAACTTCAACTCCTAGACCTAAAAATCAAGCTAGAATCAAGCTCCTCCTTGGCATGAAAGCTGCTGAAAAATAAAGAGAGAAATGAGGGTGAATCCTCGTCTCAAAACGATCACCAAGACGAGAGGGTTACGATTACCTTATCGGTTTATTCGTTGGATGATCGGAGGTGATATTCTTGGAGTTTTTGGAGCTTGGTACTTAAGCTTCCATGGAGGAAAAGAAAAGTGTGTGTATATGTGTGTGTTTGCCGAAATGGGAGAGATGAGAGAGATGGAAATATGCGTGAGTTGAGAGAGTGAGGAAGAGTGAGAGATAAGTGAGAGTAGGGGTGAGATGGAGAGTGTGTCCCACTCTCTTGAGAGTGAGAGTGGAATTTCATTCAAATGAGGAGGGAGTGAAAGCCATGTTGGCTGAATAAGGGAGGAATTAATCTCATTTTTATCAAATAAAAATCCCCGGAAGAAAATATTTTTCGGTACAAAACATCCCTCCTTAATCATTTAACTCTCAAACGGCTCAAAACTCACCACGACACTTTCTTGATGTTCAATTTCACTCTAACTCGTCACCTTCTTTACCAAATAAATCAAGGATACTAGAAACCAAATTTTCGGATCAAAATTCCAAATAACGAAGAAATGTAAAAATTTACTATTCATATCCGTTTTTCAAAGAAATAAAATTCAAACTCATCTCGTACAAACTCAGAAAATTCTCAAACATGCATCAATGGTCTTAGAATAAATTCTAGATTCAAAAGACACTAATTTGACGTAATTCAGAAATAGTCCATAAATAGTGAATTCTCGTCGGCAGTTACTATTCATAATAAAATCAACTTTCTCAGAATTTCTCAAAATTTGCACGCATACTTAAATTCACATTCTCATGCTCATATAACTCATCACATCTTCTTTTCAATTCACCGAAATGAGAAAATTATGTTTTTGTCCTTCAGGGGCATTTAGGTAATTTGACATGGAAAATTATTTCTCAAAGAAATTTTATCACATAACTTCGCACATAATAACATATAAAAACATTTAATATGCACTTAAACACATTTAATCATAATTAGGACAATTTATTAAGACACAGAAAATCGGGGTATTACATCCTCTCCTCCTTAAAGAAATTTCGTCCCGAAATTTGCTTATCTTAGGAGAATAACTCGGAGAAAACTTTACTTTTATCTTAACTCTTAAATCTCGCGTCGCATCTTAAAGATCATGGTGTCACCACCTAAGCTTAACTTAAAGGAATTAACATTGTATTTGATTGCTGGATTTTTTACAATCCAGAATCTCCTCGGGTCTTTTCTCGCGACTCGAATCTGGCTCAAGGGCCACGTCTTCTTGGCGGTCTACACGCTTCAGATCTTATACATCTAAGGTGCGTGAAAAACTTTTATATTAATTCCCGCAACTTGATGGAAATACTAACTTATAAGAAACGGTACAAATCCTTTCTTAGGATTTTGAACGGTCCAATATATATATCTCGATTTAGACTTCCTCTTTATGTTATAACTGTGGATTTTTCTCAAAGAAACCACTTTTAGAAAAACTTTATCTCTAAATGCGAACTCTAACTCTAATCTTCGATGAACGATTTACGACTTCTGTAGACTCTCGACTTCACTTATTTTCTCTCAAATCTGACGAACAGATTCTAACATCTCTTTAACTCCTTCAGGTCTCATAACTTTTCTCTCGCCTACTTCACTTCAGTAGAGCAGAGAACAACTCTTGTTTCTAAACAAAGCTTCGTATGATGCTATTCTAATCGCATTTAAATAACTCGTTGCCAACTCTTTCTTGAAAACTTTTCCAAAAACACAGTTAATGAGGTCAATATCCATAATACGGTGTTGAGAACACCTCACGATCATCTCCTTAAACCTCTCATGATAATCGTAGAGCGACACATTATCTCCTATCTTGATCGTGGCGATGGCCTTCCTTACAATTTGGATTCGGGAAACAAGGAGGTACTTGTAGAGGAATTTCTTTTGCAATTGCTCCCATGTTTCGATGCTCTCCTTGGGCATGGTATATAGCCACTCATGCACCCCATCATGTAGAGAGAAAGGGAACGTGAGCAACCTCACATAGTCTGGAAACCGGTCTTGGGCATCATCATTTTCACCCTGATTTTGGACAGGAGATTGAGTTCTCCGAATAGTGCTATATGCCATGTCAAGGTCTTGAAGATGCCGTAACAGATCCTCCCCGGAATGATTGCTGAACTTGGGCAAGATCTGGATCAATGAGTACTTTAGTTCCCAATTTCCAGTGATCTTGCGCAACTTGATAATCGAAGTCGTGATGCCCATGTTGTTGCCCGAGAACATCAACTCACGAATGGTCTTCTCCGCCATTCTTCTCGGGATCCTTCACTCTCTAGGTCAGAGTAAGGATCGTCTCGCTCAAATCTCTCTTTTTGAAGAGCAAACTATCTTGGAACCAATTCCCAGGCAACGACGTCAATTTAATGAAGCCGTCGTTTAGCCTCGTGCAAATAATATTTGTTTTCTCCTTTTGCCCAATAGGCAAGTAGCCAGTAGCAAGTAGAGGTCGATCCCACGAGGAATTGGTGTAGTCTTCTCTTTGGTGTCACTAAAGTAGTGGATTTTTACTGTAACTCAAAACTGAAATCTAAACAAGAAACTTATCAAATAACAAAAGTACTTGGATTGGATTTGAATCATTGATCCTAATTACTTCACTCGTTCATCGGTGCAAGAATATTCAATTACAATCTTTTATCACTTGGTTTTAAGAAAAGATTAATTCATGCCCTAATGGTCACGAAGTCACAACATGAATACTCTAAGCCTTTATCTATCAGATTAAATAGATCTCGACCAGAAGGCAAGATCCCTTCTGTTGATCAACACAGTCACGAAGACACTTCAGCAACTGTATTGCCCAACATGCATTAAGAACATGTCACAGCCCCAAATCCCGAGGGACGGCAGAAGTCGGGGTGCGACTGGGGTTGGATTAAAGAAGCGGGGAAGAAAGGGGATGAAAGAATAAACATACATACATAGCATCTTATCTTCTATGAACTAAACTTTATTGACGAAAAGAAAGAGTTAATCTCGAAAGATTACTCGAGAAAGTGCTTCAAAAGCTTCTAAGTTATATTACAGAACTTAGACTACAGTGATTATTACACAGCATCAAAAAGAGTTTAGAGTTTAGCAGCGGAATTGTGAACTATATACAAAGTCTTCCTTAATTCTTATTCAACTCTAACTCAACCGTCGCCGCTTCCGTCGCTTCAACCTGCACATTTAGAAAACATATGCAGGGCTAAGTACAATAGTACTTAGTGGGCACGTTGCCGAAAACATAATCATAATTAAAGATAATCAGGCATTTCATTTCTGTAAGCACATCGGGATTTTTCATTAAAGGCCCGTGTCTACTAAACATTTTCTTTCTCATTTTCATAAATTAGCTTGCGCAAGCATTTCTCATAGATGTTACGTTCAAATCTTGAGCAGTCATAATTCACCGTGGCTGGCTACCCCTCAACAGGATACCACATACACCACAGGCTACAAGTGCACTAA
Source organism: Schizonepeta tenuifolia (assembly GCA_029490685.1). Taxonomy (NCBI): domain Eukaryota; kingdom Viridiplantae; phylum Streptophyta; class Magnoliopsida; order Lamiales; family Lamiaceae; genus Schizonepeta; species Schizonepeta tenuifolia. The sequence goes on along the minus strand of CM055955.1, from coordinate 90,457,556 downwards.
CTCTAGAAAGCCCCTTTTGACTAACTCAGAGCCGATCGTTAGTTAATCCCTTTTGATTAACTCATAAATCTTGAAAGCACGACGGCTAACTCAGAAAGGTACAAGAGAACTCACATAAAACATAAAACAGTTCATGCCATGATTATCACTTTGAAAACACGATTATCAAAGCGATAAATAAAAGGTTTTCGAGCAATGCTCGTTGAAAGCCCACCTCGAATTTACAGAACTATTATACGAGCTTCCGTTCTTCAATTTTCCGTCCTATCCTCGTGCTGACTTCCTCCTTTATCGTACATAATCATACATTGATAAGTCGTCGATTCGATAAATGAAAATGGAATCGAAAATGATATCGAATTAGTCTTTTAAGCTTTCAAGCTTTTAGGCATTTGCACGCTTAACTAAATTCCTTTACTTAAACGGATACAAGATACGAACTCATCTCGTTTAGCACTCAAGGCTCTATACTTGACACTGAGGTTAGTAAGAAAAAGGCATTCGTTAACTCATAACGACCTTAAAAATCGAAAAGAAACTAAGTTGAGAAGAAAACAACTTAGGAAATTAGGTTTTTGATATTCACTGCACAGATCCAAATTATGATTCGGGTACTTTTACTCGTAGGGTTTGAGTTGCCTTCAAGCATAGGCTATAACCTTTCCATCTTGCATTAAGGCACAACCTAGTCCTTTCCAACTTTAGGAAGGGCTAACACTTGAGCGGAGGTTACTCTCGATTTAAGACCTTAGAAACTTTCCTCGCATTCTTTCGATCTACTAGACCTCGAATCTTTCTTTAATAGGCTGATCATTAACTTTACTTTCTTGGAGGATTCTTCAATGAATCTTTGGTTGCATCATGCTACACCCAAGAAATTACGAATTTTCTTGAAGTGAGGTTGATGATTTCCAATCTTGAATTGCTTGCACCTTTGCCGAATCAACTTTCACTCATTCGGTTCCTTCGGACGACACAACATGTCCTAGAAAATTTATTTCTTTTAGCCAAAATTCACACTCATTAAACTTGGCATTCAACTTCTCAGCTCTCAACTCCTCTGTCACAGCCCGAAATCCGGTGTGTAGGAACGACCAGACTCCATTGGAGTATGAAGGTGAAACCATCAAATAAACTTAACTCCACAAAGGTTCATGCTCGAGAATAAGGGTAATTGACAATAAACATTATCAAATATCAACATGCTTTCAAAGGATTTTCAAAATAAAGGAGCACAGATAATTTATATTGGCTTCAAAATATAATAAGTGTTTTGGAAATCCAAGTCATAGAGAATTAAAAGACCAACAGGGAATAGTTTCGAGCATGCAGCTCATAGTTACGAAATTCAAGCATGCAGTCAAAGACAACAGAATAACAGTGTTGCAGTGGAACACAAACATCAACATCAAGTTCGAAGGCTATATGTATGAAGACACATAACCTCAAGCCAAACTTCCAATATACATATATATATATATATATATATATGTGTGTGTGTGTGTGTGTGTGTGTATTAATAATGAGCCGCTCAAGCACACCACGTCCTCCTCATCCAAGCTAACCTGCACGTTTTAGAAATAACATGCAGGGTGTGAGTAGTTCGTACTCAGTGGACACATGCTAAAAACATTTGAAATTCTGCTCATTAGAGCTATATGATTTGACTTGCCTCTTTTGCTGCAGCACAAGGGTTAAATATATAATCGTTTAAAAACAATTTATTACTTGTGACAACCATAAAAACATTTTCATACTTTTTCTGAAATCGTCTGCAGACATTTATACTTAGGTATAAATCAATCTACAACTTATCTTTCTGTGGTGTTCGAGAAGTAGGCCTCCTCCTCGAACACCGTGACCGGTCCAACCGAAGCAAGGCTCATAGTCACCTTATCTAATGCATGCATTATCCCGTATCTTACAGGACCTTTATCCCGTGCGTCCACATGACCTTAATAACTTTAACATGTAGATGATTCCATACCATAATATTTAAAACTCAGGCAAGCCAATCAATTTGAAAAGCACACGTAATATATAAATAGTACACGCATTCATCATTTGATTTTAGTTCAGAAAGCCCACCTGACTTCTGCTATATTGGGTTGAGGTTGCTTACTTTACGCTTTCCGACTACTTTCCAGTCCCGCTCGGCCCTTCAATAATAACATCGAATAAGATCGAGTTTAATCAACTCGAAAAATGTGTAATAGGCTTAGGGCTCGGCTGAAAGACTTCTACTTGACTCGGGTTTTTCTTAACTTATTTAAACTTCTCTACATCGATATCTTCTCGATTTCTCGTTCTCGAATCATCGTCTTTACTCAGTTTGTAATTCCTTCTCAAAGTTATATTCTCATTTCTAATATAATATTTTAATCTTCACATAAACCGATGAGTTACTATTTAACTCGTCTTAACTTCTCATGTACTCAAATTATATGATTTCGACAAATCATAAGGTTAAATCTCAACTATTATCATCATACGTCATTCATATTAACATTTAACACTCGTATCAACAATCAATCATTCATATCGATAATCACGTACTTACGTCATATTCAAGTAATTCATATCATAATCGAGCATTTATATCAATACTTAGACATTCATTTTGAAAATCCAATGTTCACTTCAACGTTCACATCATAAACACGTATTCACATTAATACTCAAACATCGTCATAATACTACAACATCGATATCAATGTTCAAAACACTTATTAAATAAGTGATTAATTTATCTCCAATAATTAGGTTATTAGCATCATACTTAATCACATAATCACAATCAAGTATAGAAGTTTCATAAATAACCTACATCTTAACATAGTCACTTAATAATTCATGTCTCGGACACATTCATACAATAATGAGTTATTATTCGACTTTTAACTTCTATAATCTCATATCTTCAAACTCTAACAAAAATCATTTCGTTAAACTCATATGATAATCATTTTGAATTTAATATTCAAAATTCTACTACGTATTTCTTGACTTTAAAATACGTCATCATTTTTCTCAAAATACATACTCATATACGTATATAATCTCAACTAGATACTTAGAATAAAATAATTATTATTTTATCTTTTCTTTATTTTTAAAACTCAATTTTCATTTTTATTTAATAAAACTCGGCTTTTCATTTTAAATTTTCGCTGCTCGATAACTTCTACATTTTAACTCCTTTTTAAGTGATTCAAAAAGCAATCTTGCTTATTTCTATTTAAATAACATCATCAAATCACTTAACACATCATGTAACATCACTAACTTAACATCAAAATATTTTTAAAACTTAATTTCATCTTTTTCTCACATAATATAAATATTTACTCGTTTTTAAAACTTCTACTACTTTTCTTTACTCGATTAATACTTCGTCACATTAACTAAACATCAAAGCATACTTGAGAACATAAACATCACGTAGAATTCACATCACTCAAACATTTTTGTTGGGAAATTTGTTAAAGTTTTGATTGATTCCAAAACCAACTGACCCCAACCGAGTAGATGTTGCCAGATCCTATTGTTAATAGTTAGGCTCGCTATTTGAGCATTGTTGAGATTTTATCTTTACAGGTCTCCAGCTGAAGACGACAACAAGGCATCACTCGGAGAGAACATCAGATGTAATTAAAGACAACTGAGTGTTTAAAAAGGGGGAAGTTACGTTAACAAGATAGAACATCAGTTGAGCAATTCAAAAGGGAAGAAGAAAGTCATCTGAGCGTTCGAGCCAACTGAGCGTTCAAGTTTCAGAACATCAGCTAAGTTTAAAGGGGGAAGATACAAGAGAACATCAGTTGTAAGAAAGACGACTGAGCGTTCGAAGCCAACTGATCAGAGTCAAATACAAGAAGGACAACTGAGCGTTCAAGATGGAACATCAGTTGTAGGACTCAATCAGTTAGATCAACAGCTTGAAGTTCAAAATCAGCTGAGAGTTCACATGTTCCTACTCAGACAGAAGCATTCAGATAGAACATCAGCTGAAGACCAATCAGATGAAGATCAAACGACTCAACCGACTGTCAAATGTTGTAGGTCAAAGGTTAAGATTTGAATTCCAAACAAGGAAGTCACGTGAAGGTTTGACTCTCTGTCATTACCTCATTTGGCCCAACACAAGGCTGTCTTAGATGGAAAGCAAAAGCACGCAGTTGCCAAATCCGGAAAGTCAGCAGAGATGAGAGACAAGCCATCGCTTTAAAAGAACAGAGATCAACAGCTCTTCAAACGGCTAGTTGATTCTCTCCACCTACATATAGAGGCCTTCATTCATTCAACAGAGACACAAGACAGACAAGAGCAAGAAGAAATCAAAGAGCGAAAGAAAGAACCAAATACTTCACACGAGCTGAGCTGCATTCAATCTCTTAGAACATCATTAGTTGAGAGTTCTAGAATAATAGATTCTGTCTTAGTGTCTTTTGATCCAACCTTGAGAACATCACTTATTGAGAGTTTGTAGAGTGTTAGATCATAGCTCACTTCTTGTTCGAGCTATTAGTTGGAACCCCACCTTTTCTTACACCTGAAAAGGTTATTAGGACCCTACTCTTCCCGTAACTAAGTAGATAGGTTGATTAGTACCCGTAAACTAATCTGTAAGGTTGATAAGTACCCGTAAACTTATCTCAATGGTTGCAAAGCCCGCGTAAGCTTTGTGGTTTGTCCAGAAGAACTTGGACTGAGTTGTGTGGACTCACAACTCCCCGTGGACGTAGGAGTTATCTCCGAACCACGTAAATCTTTGTGTGTTGTGTTTATTTTTCAATTATCTTATTGCATATTCAACTGACCAACTAACCTGCATACAAACTGCATTATTCCATATCAACTGTTTTGGTTATTGACCAACCTTGCATAAAAGCGTGAGTTGATTTTATACGAGTTAATTTCCACCACATTCTGCACAGCACCACTCTTCCAACTGAGTACGTTTACTCAGTTGTGAATCCAGCTGAGTCTCTGTTTACTCGGTTGTGATTGTTATTTTTAGGGGGTTGTTTTTAAAAAGCTTTATCTGGTATATTTCCCCCCCTCCGATACACCAGAACTCGTATCAGGACCATCAATTTTCATTTTTTTAATAGAAATATTCCATTAAATCAAATATTCTATTATTTTTATTATTATTTCTTCAATAATATCTCTTTTTAACTTCTTGCTTGAAACAAACGAACTCAAATATGAACATCTTAACTCTTAACTCATGCTCATGACTTCTAATACATTGTTTTCATAGAAAATTTCATCTCTGTCACAGCCCCAAATCCCGAGGGACGGCAGAAGCCGGGGTGCGACTGGGATTGGATTAAAGAAGCGGGGAAGAAGGGGGCTGACTAATTAAACATACATAAAGGACAACATACAATCAATGAACAAGACTTTACTAATATAAAGGAAGAGTTAATCGCGAAGGATTACTCGACAAAAGGTACTCGAGAGTATCTAAGTTTAAGATTACAGACTTATGCTACAGTGATTCACCAAATGTACATATCCTCAAAAGACTTAGAGTTTTGCAACGGAAAGTAGGTCCTAGCTAAAGCAATCCTAACTTCTTAACTTGACTCAACTTCAACCACCGCCGCTCTCATCGCTTCAACCTGCACATTTAGAAAACATATGCAGGGCTAAGTACGAAAGTACTTAGTGGCCACGATGCCGAAAACATAATCATAAATAGAGATAATCTGGCATTTCATGATTTGTAGCACATCGGGGTTTTATTTAAAAATGGCCCGTGTCTACTAAACATTTTCTGACTTATTTTCACAATTTACTCGGCCGAGCATTTTCTGGTATGTTACGTTCAATCTTGACCAATTCTCATTCACCGTGGCTGGTTACCCCTCAACAGGATACCACATACACCATAGGTTACAAAGTGCACTAACTCTGGAAAGCACTTAATAGCTAACTCAGAGCCGATCGTTAGTTAACCTATTTAGATTAACTCTTAAAATCTGGAAACCACGAATGTTAACTCAGATAGGTACAAGACAACTCACATAAAACATAAAACAGTTCATGCCATAATTATCACTTTGAAAACACAGATATCAAAGCGATAAAGAAAGGTTTTCGAGCATTGCTCGTTTTATTTTATATATAAAAGACCACCTTAGCATTTACAGAACTAAGTACGAGCTTCCGATCTCCTGATCTTCCGTCCTTTCCTTACTGTTGGCTTCCTCCTTCATCGTAAAATAATAACACTTTAAATTCGGTCGTAAAAGATAATCGAACATGGAAATTCGAATTAGGTTTTAGTCGTTTCATTTCTTTAGGCATTTGCACACTACTAGTTTCATTTTAATTAAACGGGAACGAGACTTGAAAAAATCTCGTTTAAAACTAGAAAGGTCTCATACTCGACTCTTAGGTCAGTAGAGAAGGTAGTTGTTAACTTATTACGGCTTAAACGATCGAAAGAAACTAAGTTGCGAAGAAAACAACTTAGGAAAACAACTTCTAAAATTTCACTGCGCAAGGCAGTAGTTCTGGGGGCTGCCCTGAACAGAGGAAATGGAAACAGGGGATGAGCCCTATATCATAGAAAGCTTAGATAGTCTAGTTTACGCTCCAATTTACGGATCTTAAATCCGATAAACGAGCTAAAAGATATTACAGTTTCCGGGAAGGGTCGCAAAACTGCCGCGGCTAACCCTAATTGCTCGATAAAAACGACGTATAACTTCTTAAGTTCGTTCTAAGTTCTCGTACTCGATTTCTCATGAAAATTGACTCAAGGCAGTCAACACGTACTCCCGTACGTGAAGGACTCCTTGTCAAAACTCGTTTATAACCACGACGATCAAACCTCGTCGTTTCAACTACCATTTACTAAACCAAAAACAAGTTAACATTTCTCGTTTCTAGTTCTCGACTATAACTACAACTCATATTATAATATTCCGAATGCTCATGTCGTCAACTACAAAGTCGTACCTTAGTCCATCATAAACATTATTATCAAGTTAGAATCCTTATTCGACTTCTCGATTATTACTTATGTCCACTCGTTCGTCTCTTATGGAATTTCAAAAGTTATCGGAATTCGTTCAAATTCTACGTCATCAATCATCATCTAACGAGATTCATTATTATATACATCATCACCTCATATCATTACTTAATCTCAACTTAAATGGGATTCTTTGTCTCTTACGACTTCATTAATAATTTTAGAAAATTCTCAAATAATTCCTATTATCAACTAACATCATTAGGAACATTATTTCATCAACAACTAAATCAACTACATGAAAACCCCTAATACCACATAATCTTCGGTATTATCATAAAATAAAAGTGGGTGATTTTCTTCATCGATTAACATCATTAATCCATTAATCATACTACTATCTCATCAATTAAACAATTACAAGTCTAATTACACATTAAATTGAAAATCCCCAATTCAAACCCTAAACCCTAGAACTCGGTTTTTATCCATATATTAGGGGATTCGATTTCTTTTTGTTTTAATCACTAGTTGAACACCTCCTAAGCATGATTATCCAACTAATTGAAGAATTCATTCATCCCACATAAAAGCCCTAAATTTCGGTACTTAATAGGAATTAGGGTTCTTGGATTTCTTTCAATTTTAATCATAGATCCATATCTAATCCATCCTATTACACTAATTAAAGATCAAAATCTAATTCATCCACCCAAAATTTCGATCCACATGAAAAATTAAAAGAAATGGATTTGGAATGGATAGAAGTGAAGAGGAGACAAATACCTTGAAGATTACTAAAGGAAGTTAGAAGATTCGATGGAGGATTAGAGACTTGTGATGAGTTCTTGCTCCAAGAACTTGAAGCTTTCTTCAACAATGGTGAAAAGAAATTGAGAGAGAAGAGATGTGTGTGTGTGCCGAATTGGGAGAGGGAGGGATGAGTGAGGATGACTTATTTTGTTATTATGATATATCATTTAGATTATTAGGTGTAAAGTGTTAATAGAAATATCTAAGAGTGAGTCATAGGTTTAATACTATATAAAATGAAAATATCAAGCTAATGAGAGTGTATGATGTCGGCTAAGAGAGGGAAAAAGAAGAAAATTTCGCGTTTTTCGGCGCGATAGGACGCTACAGAAATCGAAAGACGAAAAACGTAGCTCGGCACAAAATCGTCAGATTCCGATTCGACCAAAAATTCTAATGTATTTAACTTAATTGGAAAGTAATATTTAAAAACCTAATTCCGACAAAAACTCGGGACGACACAATCCGAGTTTCGTCCAAAAAATAAAAAAAAAACGAACTTTCTCGGGCGAGTTCGTATCGCGATTTCGTGATTGTAAAAATCAGACGGTTTTCCGATCTGAGTTCCAGAACTAAAAAGTTTTTGTACGCGATAACCCTAAATATAGTAGTCATCTAACTGACTTCCGTAATTTATTTTCAGAAACGGATTTCACCGTTAGTTTTAGAATTCAGAATCGTAAACTTAGGCGTGCAAAGCCATTTTTATTAATAACTTAAAATTTTTAAGACTGTACGGAAAATCTGGGGTATTACATCCTACCCACCTTGCGAAAAATTTCGTCCCGAAATTTGCATACCTTCTGCAAAAAGATGAGGATATCTCTCCTTCATTTTCTCCTCGAGCTCCCACGTGGCTTCTTCTTGCCCGTGGTGGTTCCATAGCACTTTAACGATTGGTATCGATTTGGTTCTTAATTCTTGGACTTTTCTATCCAAAATCGATATCGGCTTCTCTTCGTAGCTTAAGTCAGATTCAAGAACTACGTCCTGCTGACTAATGATGTGCTTAGGATCATAGACATATTTTCTCAATTGAGAAACGTGAAATACGTTGTGAACACTTCCTAGACTTGGCGGTAAGGCCAATCTATAAGCGACGGGTCCTATCTTCTCGAGGATTTCATAAGGTCCTATAAACCTGGGTCTTAGTTTACCCTTAACTCCGAATGTAAGGATTCCTCTGGTCGGTGATATCTTAAGGAAAACTTTATCTCCTATTTCAAACTCAAGATTGGTTCGACGATCATCGGCATAAGACTTCTGTCGGCTCTGGGCTTCTTTCATTCTATCACGTGCTGTCGAACGATCTCAATCATCTCATTTACTGCATCCGGGCCTAAGTTCTTTCTCTCACCTACTTTGTCCCAATAAAGTGGTGATCTACATTTCCTTCCATACAGAGCCTCATACGGCGCCATTCCTATCGTGGCCTGATAGCTGTTGTTGTAAGCGAATTCGACTAAGTGTAGAATTTCTTCCCAATTCGCACCTCGGTCTAAAACCACTGTTCTTAACATATCGACTAAAATCTGAATCGTCCTCTCGGACTGTCCATCTGTCTGTGGGTGAAACGTTGTACTGAAATTAAGCTCTATTCCCAATTCTTTCTGCATCGTAATCCAAAATCTCGAGGTAAATTTGGCGTCTCTATCTGATACTATGACTTTCGGTACTCCATGCAGACGTACAATCTCTCTGACGTACAACTGAGCTAGTTTCTCTGATCCGTAGGTTACCTTAATTGGCAAGAAATGTGCTGACTTCGTAAGCCTATCGCTAATCACCCAAATTGTTGTGTTTCCTCTTCTTGACTTAGGCAAGACTGTGACAAAGTCCATAGCTATGCCTTCCCATTTCCATTCTGGGACATCCAATGGTTGTAGCAATCCATACGGTCGTCGGTGTAAAGCCTTAACTTGCTGACATGTCAAACATCTTTCTACAAACGAGGCAACGTCTCGTTTCATTCCATTCCACCAGAAGTTCTTTCTCAAATCTTGATACATTTTCGTACTTCCTGGGTGTGCTGTATAAGGTGTATCGTGAGTCTCACTCAAGATCTCATTCTTCAGTTCGCTGTCGTCATCAGGAATACAAATCCTACCTTCAAAAAGTATCGCATTGTCCGGCGCTTCGGAATATCCATCTAGTTTCTCTGTTCTTATCCTTAATCGCAACTTTTCTATTGACTCGTCCTTCCTCTGAGCACTGATGATTCTTTCTCTCAAATCTGGTGTAGCTTCTAATGCTGCTATCTGACTTGTTATCGTAGCCGGCGTGTCGAGTACTTTGATATCCATCTTCTCGAATTCTCGTACTAAAGTTTCTTCCTCTACAAAATGGCATCCTAACTTCGTTGGAGCCTTGCGACTTAATGCGTCTGCTACCACATTAGCCTTTCTTGGATGATAGTTGATTCCGCAGTCGTAATCCTTGACTAATTCGAGCCATCTTCTTTGTCTCGTATTCAGTTCTTTCTGCTCAAAAAAGTACTTCAGACTCTTATGATCAGTGAATATCTCAACCCTTACACCATAGAGATGGTGTCTCCAAATCTTTAACGCATGTACAACGGCTGCGAGTTCTAAGTCGTGGGTTGGGTACTCAACTTCGTGAGGTCGAAGTTGTCGTGAAGCATAAGCTATAACTCGTCCATCTTGCATTAAGACACAACCTAATCCATTTTTCGATGTGTCGGTGTAAACCACATACTCCTTGTTTGTGTTTGAAAGTGCTAATATTGGCGCTGTAGTTAATTTCTCCTTAAGCGTTTGGAAACTCGTCTCGCACTCGTCCGACCACTTAAATTTGGTATCCTTCCTGAGTAGCTGTGTCATCGGCCCAGCGATCGTGGAGAATCCTTCGATAAACCTTCTGTAATAGCCTGCCAAACCTAAGAAACTTTTGATCTCATTCTGACTCGTCGGTGACTTCCAGTTGTGCACAAGATAAGCTGTGGTACCTTTCTTCTTCATAAGTTTCGTGGCTTGAAGGGCTGATATAATTGGTACGCCTCTACCCATGGAAATTCCGTGGAATTCGGTCGGTTCTTTTCCCGACGGTTGAAAATAGATCTCGTTGCAGAGAATTGTGGCATAATTTTCTGACAACCAATCAATTCCTAGGATTATATCTACGTCCCACATTATCATAACATTTAAGTTGTTCGCTATAACCTTATGAGTTCCGATTTCTAGTTCTAGGTTAGAGCAAACATGAGTAGAAGTAGTGATCTCTCCTGAAGGTGTGGCTACTCTCATAGATTGTGCAGCTCTTACAGGCCTGATGTCTAAGTTATCGGCACACGAGCCAGCAATGAAAGAATGCGATGCGCCAGTATCAAACAGTATCTTAATGGGGGTGTTGTGGAGTTTTCCCATACCTGCGAGATTGCCTTTTTCTTTGCGCTGACCACCCTGTTGATAGCGCATGCCCTCGTATCCTGTTGCTGCTGTGCATGCTACTGAAACTGTTGTTGGTTCATTGGCGGCTGCTGCGGCTGTGCTTGAATGGCTCGGAGGGGTACTGCTTGTAGCGGCTTCGGGCAATCCTTTTTCATACGACCATTCTGTCCACAGTTGAAACAGTTGGGGGTGCCTAACTGACAGTCTCCGGGATGGGCTCGGTTGCACTTCGGGCATACGGGGATGGTAACCCTCCCTGGGTTATTTGCTCCCTGGTTGAAGTTTCGTTGTTGCCCTTGTGGCTGGTTCTGTTGATTGTTGCCCTTCTACGGCGAGTTCTGCTTATTCCCCTGAATAAACAACCCCGATTGGTTGTTTCCCTGCCACGGCCTCTTGTTGCTGTTGTTGTTGTTGTTGTTGTCAGGCTGTTGATATCCCTGCTGGTTTCCCTTTCTCTGTCCTCCCTGGTTGTTATAACCCTGATTGTAGCCTCCGCTACCTCCTCCGTTCCATTTTCTCTTACCCTGATAGTTGCTACTATTGCTGTTATAGTAGCCTCGGTTCTGATTCTGCGCTGGTGCTGATGCAGTTGGTACAATCTTCTTCTCATCAGGCACGACGGCCTCCATTTCTAGTGTTCTTCCCAAAATATCGGTATAGCCTAGTCCTCCATGACTAGCTAACGCGAATCCCAACTCATGTCGTAAACCCCCTTGAAATTTCTTGGATAGCTTCTCCTCAGTATCGACCAATGCCGGCGCATACCTTGACAGTTTGCAAAACTTGGCATCATATTCAGTCACGGTCAGCTTTCCTTGCTTCAGATTATAAAACTCGGCTTCTTTCTGTGCCCTATACGTCTTGAGGACGTAATTATCAGACAAGATCTCCTTGAACTCTTCCCACGTGAAACGAGCTAGATGCTCTGCGGGAATCATCTTCTGTCTGGCTTCCCACCAGTAATCTGCCGATCCAGTCAGTTGGAATGCGACACAAAGCATTTTCTCCTCATCAGTGCATCTGAGGAGCTTGAAAATCTTCTCGGTAGATCTCATACATAGCTCAGCATCGCTAGGGCTACCCGTTCCATTGAACATCGGAGGGTTCCTCTTGAGGAAGAGATCCTCTATATCTCTACGGGGTAGTGGTGGAGGTGGTGGTGATGGGGGTGGAGATGGGGATGGTGATGGGGATGGGGTGGCATTCTGCTCATATTCTTGTTCTCTATTGTTTTCCGGCTGATGTCTACCACGTCCTCTCGGCCTTCTAGGTCCTCGACCGCTCATGTTGTTAACGTTTCTCGGCGGCATTTTCTTTGGTCTAAGGAAAAATTGAAATTCTCATTAGTTCTTTTCTGTTGATTACTCTTGGTACTTACTAGCTCGTTCTTAACTTAATCAAGTTCACGGGATGACAAATCGAACATAGCTTCGATATTATTTCATTAATCTTTTAACTCTCAAGTTAAACTCAATTTCTCGATACACAAGTTCATTTGACATTCTGATTTTAATTACTCGATTTATAAGAAATTTTGCTTGTGATTAAAAACCCTCTTCATGGGTCATGTATACATATATACATCAAAAAGAATATTAATTCTGCATCAACGAGGACTTATACAAAAAGGATAGACTACTATTAGTCTAAACTAGGCTGACTGCATACTATTTACTGGGTGCACTAACAGCTGCAACTCCGTATCTACTAAAGTACTAGAACGGAAACGATTCATAAAATTTCGTATCCGCTAGAGTACTACAAAAACTAACTAATTACTGATCCGACTCTATACAGGACAAAGAGCTACTACTACTACTGATATTTACCTGCGTCTACAACGCTCTGCTCAACTAAACTACAGTCGAGTCCAAAAACTACCCCTTTATGGCCTGCAAAAACCCTAAGAGTCCTCCTCTGGGTCCTCCTCCGGGTCTTCCTCCGGGTCCTCCTCCGGATCCTCCTCTGGGTCCTCCTCAGGATCCTCCTCCGAATCCTCGTCCGGGTCCTCCTCCTCGGACTCTGAACCAAAAACAAGCTATAGGGCCTCGTCCACCATCAGAGTAGAACCCTCGAACTCCTCTCTTGAACGGACCCTGGATGGTCCTGCCTCCATCCGCTCTTTGACTATTCCCCACTTTGCACAGATCTCCTCGAGCGGCGTAAGTGGAGAAGGTAACTCTAACAAGGCGGCAAGCTCCGGGTCGATCTCTCGGTAGTCTGGCCCCTCCCTGTACAGTCTCGTCTCTAATGGTCCCCTGACTCTAACACAAACGTCTGGCACAAAAGGTGAAGACAACCCTAACAGCGCGGCTGTCTCAGCGTCAACCTCCACGAATCCCGGCCTTGGGATCAACTCCTCGATCTGCTGACCAACTGGTGGTGTCTCTGGTGTAACCACTGTCTCCTCGTCCTCCTCTAGCTGTCCCAACTCTGCGCCCTCCTCTAACTGCCCGGACTCTGCGTCCTCCTCAAACTGCTCGGACTCTGCGTCCTCCTCCTCACTCGGTACACCGTCTGGTGGCAACTCCAACAGGGCGGCAAACTCTGGGTCTAAGTCAAGGTGCTCTGGCTTTGTCTCTGCTGGAAACTGACTGTAGGGAAGGTGCGGCTCTAATGGGATGGGAAGCATGAATCTGCTCTCAAAGAAGCGCCTGTGCACACACAGGGCGAATCCGGTGTAGTTGTCGGTCGGCTCAGTGTCGTCGCCGAAAATCCCTAAGAGGTACCACGCTGCACGGTGTGCCCAACCGCGCCACTCGTCCGGTAGGTGAACAATCAGGTCTAGAATCACCTGACTCTCCCGGATCAAGTGTCGCACTGGGTAGTAAACTGAAGAAAAGTTACTAACAATCTGTCCTACGTCCTCCTCTCCGTAGTCTACCTCGAACTCGTAGTACTCATCCTGCAGCATGTCTACTATAGTGCGCTCGCACGAGGCCAAAGGCTGGCTCTTCCTAGCCGTAACACGAGTCCAAGCCATCCTACAAAAGTTTTAAGGAAACACGGATCAGTAACAGGTAGGAAAAAAAAATAACCTATCTCAACGAAAAACTTAAATTACAAAATGAATATTCCTTATTCAATTGTAAGTTCATCACCTAAGTCAACCACTTATCAAGACTTCTAGCAATCCAAGAAATTGCACTTAAACAACATACATAATTAAAAGAAATTAAGATTTTTATTTCCATTCTTTATTTTACCAAATTTTTACTCGTTTTAATTCTTCATTTCTTTCTCAACACATTTCCTAACGACTCTTACTTATTAAAACAAAGCACGTTTACTTCGTTCATGTTACTTATTCAAAAGTAACATCCATTTACAAGAAATTTTGTCGTTTACGACTCTTGATATTCATACTAGTTGTAGTCGTCGCTCAAAGGCGAAATATGGACTTAAATTCCAAAAGAAAAATGAAATATAACTTAAAGAATAACTTTCTGGAAAACTAATTTCCAGTTGTCGTCGCTAGAATCGGGCGATCGATGGAAAAAATTTAATCAAGCTTCGTGCTCGACTTCTAATAATATATGATTTTTCGTCGTAGAGTTCGATCGAGGCGAACCCTATTGAAACACGAAACGAAAGAAAAACGGAATGACGTGACACGAATGACGTCCTTAACATTACTTACACGGAAGCAACGTTCACTTATTTCATTTGGCTTTGATTCCAATTTACTCGATCTTCGTCATCTCGTTCATATCTTTCGTAACTCGAAGCCGAAAGCTTCTCAAATGTCTAATCACTCCCTTCGTTTACTAACACGATTTATCGAATCACTTTTATTTCTTTTTCCTCGCAGGAAATTCTTAGAAAACAAGTTCGACTTTGCCGAATCTTTATTCATGTCACTTAACGCACATGACATTCATCAGAAGAAGTCCTTCTCGCGCTAGGGATCTCCTTTCGAAATCATTTCATAACAACATTTCTTAGAAACGTCTAAATTCTCGAAGAACCGAAAGGATCTTAGGTTTCAAGTCTACATTTTCATTGATCCGGGAAAAATCCCTAAAATCCGACTATATTCTTGTGTTCGCATAATTTTTCATAAAAAGGAAATCATCGCGCAAATAATTTCACATAAGATAGTACTTGTACAATTGCATAATCACATAAAGTATAAAATTTTACTTCCACAAAATTCTTAAATTCGGAACACAACTCATTCTCATTCTCAAGTTAATTGCATACTTGTTCATAAAATTCCTTATTTAAAAGAAATTACATCATAAAATTCTTTCCTTTTCCCCGTTGAGTCGACGTAGCGGGCGGTTGAGTTGACATCTACGTTCTCAATCTTAGTATTGTAGTCTAACTCTCATCTTATACTTGGAAAGACGACTCTGATCTAGAGTATATACAAATACCCTGTCTCATGACTCGAAAGAAGACTCGATATAGAGTACAAATGAATACTCTATACTATTACTCGAAGGAAGACTTGTATATATCACTCTGTGATATTACTAGAAGGAATGACTCGTACTAGAAAAAGATGACTCATAATCAGAGCAGGAAACAAACTACTGCTCCGATACCACTTTGTGGTAGTACTAAAGAATAACTCATACTAGGGAAGTGACTCGAACTAGAAGATTGACTCATAGTCAGAGCAAGAGACGAACCTCTGCTCTGATACCACTCTGTGGTATCACTAAAAGAATAACTCATACTAGAAAATTGACTCTTGACCAGAGCAGGAAAACAGACCTTGCTCTGATACCACTCTGTGGTATCACTTAAAAAAAATGACTCATACTAGAAAAATGACTCATACTGAGAGCAGGAAGCAAACCTTGCTCTGATACCACTCTGTCACAGCCCCAAATCCCGAGGGACGGCCGAAGCCGGGGTGCAACTGGGGTTGGATTAAAGAAGCGGGGAAGAAGGGGGCTAACTGACTAACATACATAAAAGACATCAAACAATCAATGAACAAGACTTGAATATAACAAAGAAAGAGTTAATCACGAGTGATTACTCGACAAAAGTACAGGATAGTAACTAAGTTCAAGTTTATAGACTTATACTACAGAGTTTTTGTTCAATAGACAAGTTCTCAAAAGACTAGAGTTTGGCAGCGGAAGAGTCCTAACTAAAGCATCCTATCCTTTCAACTCAACTTCAACCGTTGCCCCTCACGTCGCTTCAACCTGCACATTTAGAAAACAATGCAGGGCTAAGTACAAAAGTACTTAGTGGGCACGATGCTGAAATCATAATCATAAGTATAGATAAATATGGCATTTTATAAAGGTAGCACATCGGGGTTTTATTGAAAGAGGCCCGTGTCTACTAAACATTTTCTGACTCTTTTCTCGAATTAGCTTGCAAGCATTTTTCTGGTATGTTACGTTCAATCTTGACCAAATCTCATTCACCATGGCTGGTACCCCTCAACAGGATATCACATACACTACAGGTTACAAAGTGCACTAACTCTGGAAAGCACTTAGCAGCTAACTTAGAGCCGATCGTTAGTTAACCTAGTTAGATTAACTCTAAATCTGAAAAACACGAATGTTAACTTAGATAGGTACAAGAGAACTCACATAAAATATAAAACAGTTCATGCCATAATATCACTTTAAAAAACACAGATATCAAAGCGATAAAGAAAGATTTTCCGAGCATTGCTCATTTTATTTTGTATATAAAAGCCCACCTCGATAATACAGAACTAAGAAGTACTAGCTTCCAATCTTTGGATCTTCCGTCCTTTCTTTACTGCTGGCTTCCTCCTTCATTGTAAAATAATAATACTTAAACTCGAGTCGTAAAAGATAATCGATCAAAGAAAATCGAAAAAGGTTTTAGTCGTTTCATTCTTTAGGCATTTGCACGCTTACTAGATTCATTTTACTTAAACGGGAACGAGACTCGTACAAATCCCATTTAGAACTCGAAAGGTCTCATACTCGACTCTTAGGTCAGTAGAGAAGGTAGTCGGTAGCTCGATATGACTTAAAAGATCATAAGGAACTAAGTTGGAAAGAATCGACTTAGGAAAATTACGTTTTAGTTCATTATACGACTTAAGCAATTTCTCGCTTAACTAAACTTCTTTACTTGAACGGATAAGAGGTAAGGTCTTGTCTCATTTAGCACTCAAGGCTCCTTTCTTGACTCTAGGGTCAGTAGGAAGATAGTCGTTAGTTATTACGGCTTAAACGATCGAAGGAAAACTAAGTTGCGAACGAAACAACTTAAAAGAATGAAAACTGAAATTTCAATGCGCATTACAGAAACTCTGGGGACTGCCCAAAACAGGGGATCTGGAAACAGGGGATGAGCCCTGTACCGTTGGAAAGTTTGGAATGTCTAGTTTACGCTCCAATTTACGGATCGCAAATCTGATAAACGAGCTAGAAGTTATTACAGTTTCCGGAGAGGGTCGCAAAACTGCCGCGCTAACCCTAGTTGCTCGATAGAATCGACGTGTAACGTCTTAGGTTCGTTCTAAGTTCTCGTATTCGATTTCTTACGAGACTTGACCCTCAAGGCAGTCAACATGTACCTCCGTACGTGATGAACTCCTTCTCAAAACTCGTCTAATAGCACGACGTTCTAAACGTCGGCTTTCAACTAACAAGTACTAAACCAATATGTTATCAACTTCTCGTTCTAGTTCTCGACTATCACTTTAGCTCATATTAAATTAGCCCGAAAGATCATTACATCAACTACAAAGTTATTCCCAAGTCCATCATAAACAATATTATCAAGTCAGAATTCTCATTCGACTTCTCAGTTATTAGTTACGACTAGTAGTTTGTCTCTTACACAATTTTCAAAGTTGCCGGATTCCGTCCAAACTTTACGTCATTAAACAACATCTAACTAGAATCACTTTCATGCATATAATCATTTCATATCAACACTATTTTTCAACTTACGACGAGTTCTTCGTCTCTTACATCCCACCAATTAATTTTAGAAAATTCTCAAATAAATTCCTATCAACAATTAATACCAATTACAACCATATTCCATCAACAAATCAACAATTAAAACAACTACAAGAAAACCCCTAATTTTCTACTTATTTTCGGTTTTAATACATAGATTAAGAGGGTGTTTTTCTTCATCAATTAACATCATTTAACTCTTAATCATCCTATTATAACATCAATTAATCAATTCAAGTCCAATTACACAACAACATGCAAAAATCCCAATATTTCAAACCCTAAATCCTAAATCGATTTCAAACAAACAAAGGGCTTTCGATTTCTCTTGGTTCTAATCACTAATTAAACACTTCCTAAGCATGAATTTAACATCAATTGAAGAATTCCAAAAATCCTACCGTAAGCCCTAAAATTTCGGTATTGGCATAGAGTTAGGGCTTTTGATTTTCTTCCAATTTTGATCTTAGAAATCACATCCAAACACTTCTAATTAAACTAATTGAAGATCAAAACATCTAGTTCTTCACCCCTAAATTTTCGATCAAAAAGAAAATAAAAAGAAGTGGATGATGGATGGATAGAATTAAAGAGGAGGTGAATACCTTGATTTTTACTAAAGGAAGGAATGAAGCTTGATGGATGGAAGAAGACTTGTGATTTTTTTTGCTCAAGATCTTGAAGCTTTCTTCAACAATGGAGGAAGAAGAAATGAAGAAGGGAGAGAGAAGGGGCAGCCGAAAATGGGGTTGAGGGAGGGAGGAGATGTGAGTTAGAATGATATAACATGGTTATATACTTAGGTTAAATAGGTGTAAAGTGAATAGTATTAGAATAGTAGTAGGTATAAAGTAAAACTATATAAAAGAAATGAACTATCTTGCTAAAGTGAGAGAGAAATCGGTTATGAGAGGGAAGGGAGGGAAAATACGCGCTTTTCTGACGCGATACGACGTTACGGAAATCGGACGACGAAAAACGTAGTTCGACACAAAAAATTGTCACAGTCCGATTCGTCCAAAAAAATATTCTAGCATATAAAACTTAATCGGAAAATAAAATTTATAAAATTAATTCCGACAAAAACTCGGGATGACACAGTCCGAGTCTCGTCCGGAAAATCATAAAAACGAACTTTCTCGGGCGAGTTCGTATCGCGGTTTCGTGAATGTAAAAATCAGACGGTTTTCCGTTCTGAGTTCACGAACTACAAACTTTTCGTACGCGCTAACCCTTAATACAGTAGTCGTCTAGCTGACTTCCGTAATTTATTTTCAGAAACGGAATCGACTGTTAGTCTTAGAATTCAAAATTGTAAACTTAGGCGTGCAAAGCCATTTATTTTATTAACTTTAAATTTTTGAGATCGTAAGGAATTTTCGGGGCATTACATCCTACCCCCCTTACGAAAAATTTCGTCCCGAAATTTGCATACCTTCTGCAAAAAGATGAGGATATCGCTCCTTCATCTTCTCCTCGAGTTCCCACGTGGCTTCTTCTTACCCGTGGTGGTTCCATAGTACTTTAACAATCGATATCGATTTGGTTCTTAATTCTTGGACTTTTCTATCCAAAATCGATATCGGCTTCTCTTCATAGCTTAGGTCGGATTCAAGAACTACGTCTTGCTGACTAATGACGTGCTTAGGATCGTAAACATATTTTCTCAACTGAGAAACGTGGAAAACGTTGTGAACGCTTCCTAGACTTGGTGGTAAGGCCAATCTATAAGAGACATGTCCTATTCTCTCGAGGATTTCATAAGGTCCTATTGTTTTCTTTCATCCTTTTAACCCTAAGTCCTCTCTTAAACTTCATGTTAATCATCATTTCATCATCATAATCCTAAGGTTTGCCTAAGATCATGCATGTTTTTCCTTTATCTTCATACTTATACATATACATATCTTGAATAAATGAATAAAATCATACTTTAAAATTTTAAATCAAACTCCTCCTTTCTTGATGATGAACTTGATTGATTGAGGGAGGTAAGGAGATGGTTTTCACTTCTTTCCTTGCATGAAAAGATATACAAGGTATAAGAATCAAAACTTGAAAAAAAAGGATCAAATCCGTACTTGAAGAGCTAAGAAAAGTCGATGGTTTTGAAGAGGAAAAGAGAGGATTTCTTAGCTTAGTTTCAAGCTTGAATGAAAGAGATGAAGATGATCACTTACTTTTCTTGATGATCTTTGAAATGGAAGTGAAGAACTACATCAAGAATCCCTCATGTTCCATGCATGCTTCCATGGAAGAACTTGTATATATATATATATATATATATATATATGTGTGTGTGTGTGTGTGTGTGTGTGTGTGTGTAGGGTTTTGATGATGAGATGAATGAAAAAGGTTGGAAAGCTGCCGCTGCTGCTGCTCGGCGGTGGAGAGAGGAGAAGAAGGAGCTGTTCTTCTTCTTCGGTAGTGGAGGGAGTAGAAAGGTAGGAGCTGCTACTCCTTAAGCTTCTCACGGCAGAGAGGAATCGAGAGAGAGGAAGGGCTGTTTTGCTGCTTCTCTAGGCAAAGAAAGAGAAGCAAGGGGGCTGCTCTCTTTTAATCTCCCGATGGAGATGAAGATGAGATGAAGGATGCAGCCGAGAGAGAGATAAGAGTTGAGAGAGAGAGAGTTTGATGGTGATAATGATATTATGGAATGAGGGGATGCATGTAACATGTAAAAAGATATGGAAAGATATGAGAGAGATAGAGAATCGAGAGAGAGATATGGAGAGAGAGTAGAGTAGGTTTGTTGTCTCAATGTGAGAGAGAGTGGATCTCACTCCCTCTAATGAGAGTGGTTTAGTTTAGGGATAAATAATGTGGATAAGTATGCAAGTTTTTAGCTGCTAATTATTCCCGGTTATTAAATTTTTCGGTAGACAATATCCCCGTTATTTTATTTTATTCTCTCAAATAATTAA
Organism: Schizonepeta tenuifolia; assembly: GCA_029490685.1. NCBI lineage: Eukaryota > Viridiplantae > Streptophyta > Magnoliopsida > Lamiales > Lamiaceae > Schizonepeta > Schizonepeta tenuifolia. The sequence continues at coordinate 90,436,501 of CM055955.1, read as the reverse complement.
TAACCCTTCTCGTCTCTTTCTCGTCATCCAAATTCTCTCTAATTCATCTTATATCTTCCAAAATAAATTAAGGAATCCAATTATCTAATTTTTATGCCAAGATTCCTTCTAACGAATTATTTCATAAAAACTGCTCGACTAAACGTGTAGTTAAGCAATTCTTTTTAAAATTCCTTCAAATGATCTCGCAAAACTCTCCGACTTATCTCAAAAGTCTTAGAATAAATTCTAGATTCAAATGAAACTATTAGACTAAATTCGGAGTCGGTCGATGAATAGTGATTTCTTGGTTTACGTTACTATTCATCTAAATTTCAAAGTTCTCAGAAAAATCCGAAATTCATACTCAAGCTCATACTCTCATAATTAAGCTCAAACAATGCATCACATTCTCGTTTCGAATAATTGAAACGAGAAAAATCACATTAGAGCACATAAGAGCATTTTCATCATTTCACAGAAAACTTTATTTTCGCGAAAATTTTAGCACTCAAAACTCTTCATATAGGCATATTATCTCATTTAATACGCACTTAATAACTTAGGAAAGTTCGGGGTATTACATCCTCTAACGCGATCCTGGGAGGCTTCCCACACTCGGCTTTACTCCTCGAATAAACTAGAATATCATCTTTGAACACGGTCTCCAACTTGTCTAAATAGTCATGGAAGAGTTGATTTATTAAATATATGTATGTTACTGAAGCATTTGTCAATCCAAACGGCATCGCAACTAACTTGAAATGTTTGCATCTTGAACTAGAATAGTCTTTGGAATATATTCTTGCTTATTCTTCAATTGGTGATATCTGGGTCTCAAATCATCTTCGAGAAAATACTGACTTCTTAAATTTATCAGAAAGGTCGTCTATCCTTCAAAGAATACTTGTTTTTGAGCGGAATCTCGATAGGCTCTTCGTAGTCAATACCCATCTTCAGATTATCGTCTTTCGTCTTCATCACAAAGTTGGTGCTCCACACGGGACTGCACTCGGTTGAAAGAAATCTAAATCCAATAACTCTTATAATGGAACCTTTCACTCTTGAGGCTCCTTTGGTGCCATATTGAACAGCGCATTTGAAATTGAGGCTGCTCCGGGCTCTAAATCAATTGTGAACTTCAATTTCCTATCGGAGGCCATGTCGGCAAAACTTCTCGAAAATATCTCCATACTCTCTAACTATGGCTACACCATCGATACTCAACTCTTCCTCCTCATCTTTATTCTGATACACAAGTGTATCTTTTCTCTTCATCAACTTCTCTTCTTTCATAGCCGAAATAATCGGCAATCTCCTCTTCTTCCTCTTCTCAATACTGTGAATTACGGTTGGCTCTTCTCCTCAGGGTTGATACAGAATCTACCTCTAATCACATCTAATTGTCGCGAAATTCTCGATTAATCTGTACTAAATTATCCATGTCCCATAATTGAATTTGATTCAAGGACTTAGCGGATAACTCACGACTTCTAAACTCAAATTCTAAACTCGAGTGAACGCGCGAAACTATCGCAGTATTACCCAAAGGGGTTGACACTCTAAACTTCTGACTCGATTATTCTCTTACTAGGCCAAGGGTATCAACGCAAACACTTGCTGAAAACAAGTGTTATGTACCAATATTAACTTGGCACACCTTGTCGCTTGTTCATACTTATGAGATCTTTCCTGGTCCTTGCTTTTGACTTTCTGCTCACTCGCGATAACTCTCTGATGGCACGGCTACTTTTTCAAGGAGGCTGCTGCTTTTTCTGCTGCGGTTGGTTCCATTTCTTTTTATGCCACATCATCTTACTCTGGTGATTTTCACCATTTCACCTTTAATTTTTCTTCATTCTCTGCCCACGAGGGGAGGGCTGAGGGGTTTCGGTTTTTTTCATATGTCCTTGAAATTAAGGAGGCACTAAAGAATGCAATCCTCTTCTCGTCGGCATGGTCAATTTCACGTCTAGGGCTCGGTTTAAAACTTCCGTAGAAGTCAGACCACTATGTCTTGCATGAACTTATTCAAATATCACGTCTCAAAATAGCGCAAAACAAACGCACATCTTCTCGTCCGTATCCACCTTGTCGGGGCAAAACGAGCTAACTCACAAAATTTACAATCACACTCGGCTACTATCATTTTTCTTTTCCTCGTCTCAAACTCATGAATTTATTCGCTTTTCACTCTTGATAACTCCTCGATACGTATTTCTAAAACAAGGCTTCCTTGAACTACCCTCAACTCGTGCTCTCGGACTCCTCGGAAAGATTCGTCCTCTAATGGCTCTCCACCAGTAGTCGGCGGCTCCCTTCGATTGATACGCTATGCGCTCAAGACCTTCTCGGTCTCTATAACGAAGAAATTAAAGATTCGCTCAAAAGAACAAATCCAGTGCTCAACTTTGATAGTACTGTCTTCATCGACAAATGTCGGCGGATTTCGTTGAAGAAAAAGTTCTTCGATTCTCTGCTCATTTGAAAAAGTGGGGGTTAGCTCCTGTTACTATTCCTTAGCGCCTCTCTTTTCTTCTTCTCGTAGGCATTAAAAAGGACTGCTGAAACTAGGGGACTCGGAACTATTCGCAAAAACGCAACTAACTCAAACTAAGTTGTTCTCGACTTCTAAATTTCTTTTACTCAAAGATTACTAATTCTCAAACAATACTCAATATGTATATATAAAATCATCAGAAGCAATTACTTTCTCAATCAAAGCAGATACTCAGGCAACTGCAGTAAAGTTTTTCTCAACTCAATCTCTTAAAACAATTATTTAATCACATGCTTACCCAATCATAACTCAAACATTTGTTCATAATCATTATCTCAAACTTTGGCATAGATGAAAATTTTCAGATATATACAATAACTTAAACTCAAACATTTAACCACAATCATTTTCTCAAATAGTGTCGCGAACGACCATTTAAAAAAATCAAACTCAAGCATGGATTTAATGACAGACTCAACTAATAACTCAAATTCCTTCTTAACTTATTCTCAGACCTCATACTCAAGAATTCAATCAATAGCCCAGATTTAATATACTCGACTATCAACTCAAACTTCTGCTTACTCTCAAACATTTTACTCGAGGACTCAAATATTAAACTCGGCATTAACTCGAACTTTTATCTCATCACTATTCTCAAAATCGTTCTCAAGGACTCAATAATTAACTCGGTTAAACAAACTCAGGCGTAGAACACAAAGGTTGACTTTTAATGATCTAACGATCTCTTTTCTCCTATTATCGAATGATGGCCTCTTTTGAGGACTTATACCAACACGGGGATATAACAATAAAGATTAACCCTAACATCAACTGGATGTTCTAAACTTCTCAAGACGTATGTTACACGAGCTATTGCTTTATGTCTGGCTCGACTACTATACTTATCGTCAACTCTCACAATATTTATCTCAACCGTAGAATATGTAGAGATCAACTCTTACATATAAAATAAAGATTACTTGATTTTCTGCAGCTTCCTAAACTAAATCCCTAAACATCATTCTCGATTGAGTTCTCATCTTCATCGTCTTCTCTCGGCTCTTCTTCAGGATCCTCTTCTGGATTCTCATACTCTTCTGAGTTCTCATCTTCTTTTCTTTTGACGGTGGCTGGTATCTCCTTGAGATGTCTAAGACCAGTTATAGCGCTGTCCATGGTGAACTCTTGTTGTCGTACTATTCGTCCTCGTAAGCTACTCCGGTGTCCTCAACTTCTTGTCATCCCACAAAGGGGTTTTATTGCTACTATCGTTGCGTAGGAGGTATGCAGATACGTCAATGTCCTCGATGGGCTCTAGCTTTATCTCCTAACTCAGCCTTTAAAAGGCGTCTCAAAGGTTGTTAACTGGAAACAAAATCAGCTGCTCGCAATAAGCTGGAGGTGGCTTGTGCCTATCGTTGCTTCTACAGAGGAGTACTCGAAAGGCTTGTCATCGTTGCTATTCTCGATGCTAGTTGACCCAAAAGGCGTAGCTATGAGTCTCAGGGGAGAGTAAGTGCTGATATGAATACTTTTAACTTATCGTACGAAGAAGGCAAAACTCGATAAGGATCATACGAATCATCGGGTTACGTAGCTACAAAAAAACAACTCTTGATTATTTGTTGAACTGAAAGCTTAGCACTCGACACGGCGAGGCAAAAGAAGAAATAAGAAATGAAATGAGATTGTCCTGAGATTAAGGCTCGGAACTGAGTCCATTCGGCTCAAACTGGGGTAGAGGGTTGAATGGTCTAGGGGACAAAACATTCTCCCTGATGAATTGACTCGAGATTGTGGCAATAAAACTTGTTGCAGTTGTTGTAGAGGTAAACTCTAAGGTACTGACGTCCGATGTGAGTCGGCACTAGAGAAGTTGCTTACTCGTGCCACTCTTCAGAAAAATGTAGATGAGATGTACTGTCCTATCAAAAGCACTGACGTTGAGGTACTATCTTTCAAACTCGTGAGTGCTACGAATTCTATTTTCGTCTCGTGATAATTCTTCCTCATTTGCTCGTACTCTCACATCCTTGCTCAGCTTCTTTCATCATCTATCTCGTTTTCATCTCTCAGAGGTAATTTTAGGCTCAGGGCACTGGGTAAGTCCACGTCATGTAATTGATCGCACAATCGTTTCAGCTTTTCGAATTCGAATGCCGAAGCATGATTAGGGGAGAGAACTCTAAAGCATCCTAGTTCTTCAAACAACTTATCAATCTCATTACTTCTAGATAAGTGCAAATAATAATAAATGAATAACTCAGAATTAATTGAAAACTTGGAAAGCTCTTAAAAATTTTGTACTTGGTTGCCGGATGAGATGAGATGAAGTGCTTGGCTCGTTGTTAAGTCAAATAAGTCTAGGAAATCAAATCTAAACTTTGACTCTCAAAGAAGTTTAAGCTTAGAGTAGATGAGATGCTCTGGTACTACTTTGTCACAACCTGAATTCTAGTGTGTAGGAACGACTAAAATCAATTGGGCGGTGAAGAATGAAACACGACTCACAAGGGAACATGCTCATATACAAGGGAATCTTTATTGAAAGTGATAACAATTAATCAACTTGTTATCGATTAACCATTTCAAAACTCAATGAAACAAGTTTGTTAATTAAGAGTTCGAGAGGATATTAAAAGAACATGTCGAGCAAGGAACTCATTAATTAAATATCAGAGTTGAAAGAATTTAAAACGCAAATAAATATTGGTGTTGCAGTGGAATATTACATCAAATCCCAAAGTTATATGTATGGAGACAATGAACGCCACCAAGTACACCGCACCATCATCATCCGAGCTAACCTGCACGTTTTAGAAATAACATGCAGGGCTGAGTACTTTGTACTCAGTGAACACATGCCAAAATAAATTGAAAGCTTGCTCGATAGAGCTATATAATTGAACTTGTCTTTCTTGGTGCATCACAAGTGTTAGAGTTATAAAATAGTTAACTTGTGCATGCAATAAAATCATTTCACTTTTGAAAATTCTTGCGCAAGTAGTAATATATCTTAAGTATGTACCAGATCTACAAACAAATATTAGTGTTGAGAAGTACGCCTCCTTCTCAGACACCGTGACCGGCTTACCCAAAGAAAAGCATACGATCACTAGCACGTGTACACAGAAATCCCGTCTCACACAGAACCGAATTGGTCTTCCTCAAGTAGGTGGTAACATACATCAAAGCTCAAAAATTGGCAAGTCTATTAATTTAAAAACTCACATAATATGATAATAGTAATTACATTCATGATTTGTTTTGGATAGAAAGCCCACCTGTCATCCAGTGGTTTTGCTTGGAATACCTCGTTCTGTCTCACTCCTTATTTCTGGACTCCACTCGTTTCTTACTATCGAACTTCATCCGTTCCTTCGAGAATAAATTCTTATAAAGACGAGTTCTAATGTCACAGCCCCAAATCCCAAGGGACGGTAGAAGTCAGGGTGCGACTGGGGTTGGATTAAAGAAGCGGGGAAGAAGGGCACTAAGTGAACTAAACATACATAGGAGACATCATACATTCTATGAACAAGACTTTATTTACAAAAGGAAGAGTAATTCTCGAAGGATTACTCGACAGAAGGTACTCAAAAGGCATCTAAGTTTAAGTTTACAGACATAAACTACAGAGTTTTACGTAATGTACAGAACATCAAAGTACTAGAGTTTTGCAGCAGAAATGTGATTTCAAAACTAACTAAAGTCTTTCTACGACAACTTATTTCAAGCCTCTCCGCTTCCATCGTTTCAACCTGCATATTTAGAAAACATATGCAGGGCTAAGTACAAAAGTACTTAGTGGGCACACTGCCGAAAACATATTCATAAGTATAAATAATCAGGCATCTCATAATCGTAGCACATCGGGGTTTTATTGAAAGGGCCCGTGTCTACTAAACATTTTCTGACTCATTTATATAAATTAGCTTGTACAAGCATTTTTCTAGTATGTTACGTTCAAATCTTGACCAATTCTCATTCACCGTGGCTGGTTACCCCTCAACAGGATACCACATACACCACAGGTTACAAAGTGCACTAACACTGGAAAACACTTAATAGCTAACTCTGAGCCGATCGTTAGTTAACCTATTTTGATTAACTCATAAATCTGAAAAACACGAATGTTAACTCAGATAGGTACAAGAGAACTCACATAAAATATTTAAATAGTTTATGCAATGATTATCACTTTGAAAACACGATTATCAAAGCGATAAAGAAAAGGGTTTTCAAACATTGCTCGTTTTATTTGATATATAGGAAAGCCTACCTTAATACTTTACAGAACTTATTACTCGTACTTTCGTCTTCTAGTCTTCCGTCCTTTCCTCACTGCTGACTTCCTCCTTCATCGTAAGATAAACATACTTTAAACTCGATCGTAAGTGATTAAAGGAAACGGAGATTGGAATTTGGTTTTAGTCGTAGTCTTTTTAGTTCTTTAGGCATTTGCACGCTACTAATTCTTTTTAGTTTAACCGGGAACGAGACTTGAACAAATCTCGTTTAGAACTCGAAAGGTTCCTTACTCGACTCTTAGGTCAATAGAAAATATAGTCGATAACTCATTACGACTTAAAAGATCAAAAGGAACTAAGTTGGAAAGGAATCAACTTAGGAAATTAAGCTTTATTTCTTTAGACAATTTTTGCATTTGCACGCTTAACTAAAATTCTTTACTTAAACAGATACAAGATACGAACTCATCTCGTTTAGCACTCAAGGCTCTATACTTGACACTGAGGTCAGTAAGAAAAAGGCATTCGTTAACTCATAACGACCTCAAAGATCGAAAGAAGCTAAGTTGAGAAGAAAACAACTTAGGAATCACAAATCGAACATGCACTGCACGAAGTCAGTGAGCCTGTCCAGAACAGGGAATTGCGAAACAGGGGTCGTGCCCTGTACCAAAAGATAGCCTCTGGTGTCTAGTTTACTCTCCAATTCGCGGATCTCGATTCCGATAAACGAGCTAAAAGATATTACAGTTTCTGTGGAACGTCGCAGAAACTGCCGAGTGAACCCGAATGCTCGATAAAATCGACGCACGTTCTTCTAGGTTCGTTCTATGTTATCGAACTTAAATTCTCATGAATTTCACACAAGAAGGCAGTAAACACGTATTTCCATACGTGATTAACTCCTTTCCATTTCCCGTCTATAATTATGACGATCAAAACCTCGTTGTTTCAACTAAACAATTACTATACCAAACAAGTTATCAATTCTCGTCCTAACTTCTCGATTATAACATAAACTCAATATTTTATAGCTCAGATCAACACGACGTCAACTACAATTTCGTTCCCTCAACATTAATGATCATTAATATCCAATTATCAATCCTACTCGACTTTCCTATCATTAATTACATACATTTGTTCGTCTCTTACGGATTTTCCAAAGTCATCGGATTTCATTCAAATTTCATGACAACGATTATTATCTAACGAGCATTCCTAACATGCAAATCATATTATCAAAACATTATCGAGCCTCGACTTATCACTACATCTTCGTCTCTTACACTTTTCGTTTTATTTTTAGAAAAATCTCAATTTAATATATATTCATCCTCATGCATCGTATAATTCATTTCCATTAAACAATCGAGCATATCTCAACATTTACTAACCTAAATCGAGCCTTGTTCGTAGGTTTTGGATTTTATTTTTAGAAAAATCTAAAACAATTCATACTATCAATTAACGACATGAGAAACACTAATCTATCATCAATTCGACGAAGAAATCGAGCATGAAATGAAAGCCCCAAAACAGCAAAAATTTCGGTAAATATAGGGCTTGGAGTTCTTGATTTTTCCTTCATGATTTGGTCCATAGAACTCGATTCTAAGCATCCTAGAACATGTATCGATCAAGAACAACATGCTATCTCACTCCCTAATTTTCGAAAAAAATAAAAGAGAGGGGAAAGAAGATTTGTTCGGATCAAACTAGAGACGAAGTTCTTACCTTTCGATATATGAAATCGAATTAGAAATTGATCGGTAGACGGAGAAGTTATCGGTTTTGGAAGAGCTCGAACTTGTATCTCCAATGGAAGAAATGGAAGAAAGGAGAGTGTAAGTGTGTGTGTGTAATATGGCGGTAATGGGGGAGTGATAAGGAAGGTGATGACTCACTTGGTGAGTCATAAAGTTTAATGTAAATATCTAACAATGTAAGGGTGAGTCGTTAGGTTTTGTTTGCCGAGGAAATTTTATACGAAATTTCTCGTTTCCGCCTCTTAAACGCCGTTTTAAAAATCGAGAAATACATTTCTAGATAGCTACGAAATTGACGAAATCTAATTCGTCCGTTAGATTGGAAATAATTAACGTACTCGGAAAACCTAAATCGTTTTTCAAAATCCGAGAAAAAGTCGGGACGTCACAGTCCAAATTTTGTCCGGAAAATCACAAAAATGAACTTTCTCGGGCGAGTTCGTATTGCGATTTCGTGAATGTAAAAATCTGACGGAATTCGATTCCGAGTTTTCGGGCGAAAAACTTAACGGACGCGACTAAATACAATAGTCGTTCGTCCGATTTCTGGAATTTATTTTTAGAAACGGATTTCACCGTAAATCTTAGAATTTATTTTACGATCTTAGACGTGCAAAGCCATAATTATTTTTAACTTTAAATTTTTAAGTCAGTACGAAATTTCTGGGGTATTACATCCTACCCCCTTGCGAAAAATTTCGTCCCGAAATTTGCTTATCCTCTTTAAACAGCTTGGAGTACTTCATAATCAACTCTTTTCTCGACTCTTCTTTGAACTCTCAGGTGGCTTTTTCTTGCCCGTGATAAATCTTATTACATTTTTACTAAACGCATTGACTTGTTTCTTAACTCTCACGCTTTCGATCCAAGATCGATTTCAATCTTTCCTAATAACTTAAGTCGGTTTCTAGAACGACGTCTTGCTGATAGAACTTCGTGTATAAAAACGAATATATATATATACTTTCTCGAAATGAGATACACTTAAAATAAGCATTCCATAAACTTGGCGATAAAGCCATAACTATTCGCATTGGAAGCTATCTTTTCCAAGTTATTTGCTAATTATATAAATCTTTATCGAAGTCTGAACTTGACACGAAACTAATGTTTCTCATTAACGGAGAAATCTTAAGGAGCTTTTATTTTCCTTCTCGATTATTAAGTTCGAATTGTCGTATATACTTAAGACTTTTGTCTTCTTTAAACTCGTTTTATTCTGACTCGAATCTATCGAATAATCTCGATCATTTCATTGACCGCGTCTGGTCCTAAATTCTTACTTTCACTTACCTTATAACAATAAGGCAGCTATGTAAATCTTCTCCTTCTACAAGGTCTCGTAAGTCGTAATACCTATCGTAGCTTAATAATTATTGTTATAACAATTCGGTTGTTGGCTACGTGTTCTTCAATCCGCTCTTTGGCTAATATTATCGTTCTTAGCATATCAACGAGTATCTAAATTGTTTCTTCGGACTGTCCCTCGAACTGGAGGTGAGAAACGGTACTAAAGTTAAGTTTGTCATCTAACTTTTCTGCCTTATGACTTACAAACATCTTGTCGTCGTAAAATTATAACTATATCCTTCCATTTCTATTCCAGAATACCTTAACGGTTATCACAGCTCGTATAGTTGTCAGTGAAAGGCTTTCACTTTCTTATAAGCTAAAAATCTTTCTACCAAAATAGGCAACGTCTCGTTTCACTCTATTCTACTAAAACCCTTTCTTAAATCTTAAGTTCGTTGTCATTGGAAATACTAATTTATTTTCTATCATAATACCCATTGCTTCAAAGTCGCTATCTGGTTTATTCATTCTTATCCTTAGTCGAGGCTTATCTATTGACCCGTCCTTTCTCTAGATACTTATAATCTTTCTCGGAATTTGGCATAGCTACTCGTGCCGCTATTTGCCCTGCGATCGATGCTGATGCATCATGCATTTCTATATCCATCATCTCGAATTCTCGTATAAGCGTTCCTTCTCCGATGTAAAGATACCTAAACTTAGTTGAAGTCTTACGACTCAGCGTATCTATTCTTACCCTTAGCTTTTCCTAGATGGTAATTAATTTCACAAACATAATATTTTTACTAGTTCGAGCCATCTCCTTTGTCTTATGTTAATTCCTTTGCTCGAATACACACTCCAAATTTTTATGATCTGTGAAGATCTCATCCCTTACACCATATAGATGGTGTGTCCAAAATTTCATTGCATGTACTACGGCTGCAAGCTCTAAGTCGTGGGTTGGATATTCAATTTCCCGAGGTTAATGTGTCGTGAAGTATACGTTATCGCTCTCTTATCTTGCATTATCACTCATCTTAACCCGTTCTTCGTAGCATTGGTATCTTCCTCGTATTCCTTATCGTTTCTGGAAGGGCTAAATCTGGGGTGATGATCAACTTTTCCTTGAATGTCTGCGTACCTATCTCACACTTGTCTGTACATCTATACTTTTTTTCCTTCTATGTAGTTGTGTCATAAGTCTTAGTAATCATAGAAAATTCCTTAATGGAAACCTCTATTATAACTGTCCAACCTAGGAAACTTCTTATTTCATTCTGACTGGTAGTCGATTTCCTTTTTGAGCATTGCCTCTACCTTGGCATGAATCTATCTTAACATCTTCTGTCGACACTATATATCCAAGAAACATTACTTCTTCATTCGAGCTTGCTCTTACTGAATTTGGCATCTAACTCCCGACTCTAGGCGTTTCTAGTACTATCCGCCAGTGTTCTTCGTGCTCTTTCTCATTCTTAGCGTGAATGACATTATCGTCGAGGAATACTAAAATGAATTTCTCTAAGTATAGGTGGAAATTCTATTCACGTGGTTCATGAATACTACAGGAGCGTTTGTCAACCAAATGGCATAACTAAGCGTTCGTAATGGCCATATCTGGCTTGAAAGATAATTTTTTGGGTATATCTCCAGTTTACTCTTTTAACTAGTGTTATTTAGTCATTAAGTCTATCCTCGCAATTACACTTGTTTCTTTTAAGCTTATCAAGGGGTCTTTTATTCTCATAAAAGAATACTTATTCTTAAGTGTTATCCTTATTTAACTTTTGACAACCTATATACATTCTCGCAGAATCATCCTTCTTCGATGATGAACATCTCAAATGTTTTCCATGGTGAAAACGTTTGTCTAAAGAAATCGTCATCCAACAACTCTTGCAGTTGGATCTTAAGCTCCTCTAACTCCTTCGATACCATTCTACATAAGGCCTTTGATTTGGGAGCTTCTCGTAGTTCTAAGTCGATCGTGAAACCTACACGATAATCTGGTGATAAACCAGATAATATTTCTGAAAACCAGATACTATTTCTGAAAAGACATTTTCATTTTCGTCATAACCCTCACGTTTTTGAATGGTCTTCTTGGCTCCTGGATCTCCAACTAGGTATACGAGATAAGCTGTCGTATCTTTCTTCTTTATCAACATCTTGGCTTATAGGGTGGATATTTTTCAGTATCCTCATGCCCGTTGAAATTTCCACAGAATTCTGTAGGTTCTCTACTCGGGGTTAAAAAGAGATTTTTCTCTCGTTGCAGAAAATCGTGACGAAATTCTCATGCAACTAGTCCATTCCTAAAATTTTATGTATATATATCGTACATTTTATTACTTCCTAATCGATTGCTATGTTCTAACAGAAAGACCCTAAATTAAATTCTATGCTCGGCGAAACTAAGGAAATAATCCTATGAGATTATCGTCACTCCCTGAAGCGTAATCGTTCCTATTTCACAATTAGTGCGTTCTAGTCTTAGCCCTATGTGGTCAATAGGTACTGGAAAACTGGTATAAAGTTCTAGTATGGGTCAACAATTATGACAAGGTAATTTATAAGGTTCGTCCAATACCTGCCAGATCTCCCTTTCCTTCATTAAGCCTCTCCTGCCTAATCATGCATGCGCTTGCATTCTGTTGTGATTGCATCAGTTGTGGCTGTGACTAGACCTGAGCTGTATTTAGTGGTTGAGGCTGGCCGTACTGAATTGGTACCATCATTTGCAACAGCATTGGGCAATCCTTACTTATATGCCCCAGCATCATACATTTAAAACATCTATCCGTGTTTGCTAGACACACACCCTCATGCTTCTTACCACATCTAGAACATGCAGAAACTTCCTGTTTCTGTTCTGCCGCTTGCCTCAGTTCTGGGCAATTCCTCTTAACGTGTCCCTTATGCAAACAGGTGAAACAAACACCAGTTTTTGCTAGACAAACACCTGGGTGTTCCTTACCACATTTAGGGCAAGCTGGAGAAAGGATCTTTTCTTGAGTACTTTTCGGAGTTGGGAGTTGACCGTGCTGGTTGATTTCATTTGCCGTCAGTGGTTCTGGGCAAGTTCTCCTCGTATGTCCCTTATGTCCACAATTGAAACAGTTTCCAGTGCCTATCTGACACACACCAGGGTGCATTTTATTGCATTTGGGGCAAACAGGAATGTTAACCCTCACTGGGTGATTTCCTCCCTGATTTCTGTATCTTTGCTGCCGTTGCAGCTGTCCTTGTAGATTGTTTCTCTTGCCTTGACCGGATTGTTCATTTCTCTGTGGATTATTCCTCTGCCCTGCTTTCTTTCCATAGTAACTTCCCTTTTCTGGCTGGTGAAAACCCTGCCGAGCCCTATTCTGTTTCCCTTGCTTGTTGTGGCACTGGTAACAGTCACTACTACCCCCTTCCCATTTCCTTTTTCCCTTATAGTTGATATTATTGTTGGGACGGTTTTGGGTTGAAGTCTGGTTTGGTGCTGGTGTGGATTTTACCATCTTTCCTTTATTAGGCACTAATGCCTCTATTTCACGGACTCGTCCTAGTAGTTCTGCATAACTCAGTCCCTCCTGTCTGGCTACTGCTATTCCCAGTTCATACTTAAGTTCTCCCTGAAGCTTCCTGGCTACTTCCTCCTCAGTCTCGACTTGATCGGATACATACTTTTCATAATATGCCTCCTTAAAACCATACCAGGTGGTTAGAGCCGCTTGTTCTACTGGCATAATTCTCTGTCTAGTCTTCCACCAATATTTAGCTGGTCCGGTTAGCTGATACCCAGCACATGCTAGACGCTCCTTATCACTAAGTCCAATCGGCTCAAAGATTCTCTCTATAGAACGTATCCATTGCTCGGCCTCACTCGGATTACCAGATCCATCGAAATATGGTGGTTTACTTCCGAAGAATAAATCCTCAATGCTATGACGTTGCGGAGATAGGGAAAGTGAAAAGGTTGCTGGGTGTTTTTGCCTTTCCTCTCTTATACGTTGTTCTTGACCTCTGTCGGACTCTCTAGGACTATCAGGTCCTCTTCGATCATTAACAGCTCTCAGCGACATTTTTTTTTTAAAAACTATAAGATACAAAAATTTTCTCATTAGTACTTGCTTTTAAGCCTTCATTTTCTCACTAACTCTTTTCTTTTCCCACTTAATACTTTCACGTAAACGAGAATAACAATTTAACTTCGACTCTATTTCTTTCAACTTTTAACCTCCAAGGTTAAATTAAACACTCGTTACACGAGTTCATTTGGCATTCTGGTTTAGTTATAGGATTCATAAGAAACTTTCTTGTGACTAAAACCCTCTCATGGGTCATGTATATTATATATACATCAAAAGAATATGTTAGTTTTGCCTTTAACAAGGACTTATACAAAAATAGACTACAACTAGTCTAAGCTAGGCTAACTGCCTACGTGTACAGGATGCACTAACATATTACATTGTTGTACTACTGGAAGTACCAGAACGAAAATGTTTCATAAAATTTCGTATCCGTTGGAGTACTACAAAACTATCTAGTTACTGATCCGACTATGTACATAACAAAAGGCTACTATACTACTATGCGTCCCTGACGCCTTGCTCAACAAACTGCGGTCAAGTCACCACTGCCCTCTATGGCCTAATCCTCCTCGGGGTCCTTGTTCGGGTCCTCGTCCTCTGACTCTGAACCGAAAGCAAAATGGAGTGCCTCGTCAGCCCTCAAAGTAGTGTCGTCTGTAAGTGTAAGTGGTGGCGGTGCAGGCTTATCTGAAACTGTCGTCTCAGTATCCGAAACCAGGTAGTCCCAGCAGGTCACTAACGCCCGCTTCTTCAGAGGCAGCAGGTGGTCAAGAAGGGAACTCGTCTCGTACTCCTCCCTGGAACGGACCCTGGATGGTCCTGCCTCAAACTCAGCCCGAACTCTGGCTAACTCCGTGCAAATCTCATCAAGGGATCTGTATGAGGATGGTAATTGTAATAGGGCGGTAAGCTCTGTGTTCGTGTCTAAGTACTCTGATCCTGTCTCGAATGGTCCCTGAACTCCGCAGAAGGCTCGGGTAGGATAGGAGCAGGTAACCTTAATCCAGCAACTGTCTCTGCAACTAACTCCCTTGTGCCCTCACTGGGTACCATCATTGAAGGGATCTCCAACTGTGCAATCGTCTCTAGACCTATCTCGTCATGCTCTGACCTTGAATCTGCCGGGATATGAGTGTAGGGAGGATGCGCCTGAACAGGATATGCTGCTATGTGTCTACTCTGAAAGAAACACCTGTGTATCTCTAAAGTAAATCCCTTATAATCCCCTGTCGGCTCTGTATCGTCGCCAAACATCCCAAGATAGTACCATGCCGTATCGTGTGCCCAACCACGCCATTCCTCTGGTAGTCGTCTAACCAAGTCAAGTATAGCCTGACCCTCTGTAATAGAACGCCGGACTGGATGATAAACTAACGAAAAGTAACTAATCCTCTGTCCTACGTCGTGTCTCGGGTTTGCCTCATAATCTCTTTACCTATTCAATAACTGATCTGCCCAAGTACGCTGTGGCGGGGACTGACTCTCCGAAGCCGTGTCACTACTGGAAGCCATCCTACAAAGTTTTTTAAGAAACACGGATCAGTAACGGTAAGATGATATCTTATCTTACGGAAAATCTTAAATTACAAAATGAATATTCCTTATTCACTTGTAATCTAACAAACTTATCTTAAACATCTAGAAATTTTACAGAAAATTGCTCTCGTTTTCACAATATATAGAAATAAAATTTCAAGATTTTATTCCCATTCCTTATCTCATTCTTTTAATTTCTCACTTTAATTCCTTATTTCTTTCTCAAAGAAAATTTTTCATCGATTCTCATTCATTAAAACAAGGCACGTCTGCTTTGTTCATGTTACTTATGCAAAAGTAACATTCATTCACAAAAGACTTTGTCGTTTACAACTCTTAATACTCGTATGTGTCGTATTCTTCGCTCAAGGACGAAGTATAAAAATATAAATTCCAAAAGAGAAATGGAATATATCCTAAGAATAACTTTTTAGAACATAGGTTCTAGTCGTCGTCGCTAAAAATCGAGCTATCGTTGGAAAATTTAATCAAGCTTCGTGCTTGACGCCTAATAGTAAAAACAATTCTCTTCGCAAAGTTCGAACAAGGCGAACTCTACTGAAAAATGAAATGAAATGAAAAGGGACGGCATCGTTACATGTTACTTATACGTAAGTAACATTCGTCTCTTTAAACCACTTATACCATACTAAAAAGATTTTGCTAGCGGGGCATAAGACCCATATTACTGAGTTTCTTATTATGTGGGTTGATCAAGTCCACATAACAGTCTCTCAATCACATGGAACTTCTGTCTCGTTCTATCATTCACTTCATACAGAATTTACTTTCCTAAATCGAGTAGCAATTTCTCGAATTGCACACACAACTACTTCTTAAAAAGAAATTTTTGGAAACTTTCCAATTTAGCTCGGAATACTCAATCTTCTCGAGGAAGATACAAATTTTAAGCTAATCGAATACTTGAACGGCTCCTAATAAGTAAAACAAAGTCATCTTCAAGAGACTTTGTTCATGCCCCTTACAACTAAGGTAACATTCGGCTCTTCCGTTTATTTCAATTTATCCTCCTTGTTTCAACCTTTTTCTCGAATAATTTGGAGTCACGTTTTTCTCACACGTCTTATTTGTTTCTTTCGTTCACTTCGTACATATTTACCTTATTTTATCAATATTTATTTCATTTCCCTCGAAGGAAATTCTTATCGGTTTTAAAACAAAGATCGACTTCGCCGAGTCCTTATTCATGTCACTTTACGCACGTGACATCCATCAATAGAAATCATTCTCGTGTTGTGGATCTCCTTTCGAAATCATTTGGAATAACGTTTCTTAAAAACGTCTAAGTTCTCGAGGTATCGGAAAAGACCTTAGATTTCAAGTCTACATTCTTATTGAACCGGGAAAAATCCCTAGATTCCTTCTAGGTTCTCGTGCCATGATAAAATAATAGAAATTATCGCGCAAATAATTTCACGTAAGATAGTACTTGTACTATCACATAATCACATAAACAAATCATAGTATATTTTATTATACTTTCATAATTGAAGGGTATCTTGGCACCATTATCACTTTTCACTCAATGAATACTTATTCAAATTTCTTATTTAAAAGAAATCACATCATTAAAATTCTTTTCCTCGTTGAGTCGACGTAGCGGGAGGTTGAGTTGTCGTCTACATTCTAAATTCTAATGTTATAACTTAACTCTTAACTTTACTTGAGAGAAGACTCTGATCTGGAGTATATACAAATTACTCTATCTTACGACTCGAAAGAAGACTCGATATAGAGTACGAACGAATACTCTATACTACTACTCGAAGGAAGACTCGTATCCAGAGCAGAAACAATGGCTCTGATACCACTCTGTCACAGCCCCAAATCCCGAGGAACGGCAGAAGCCGGGGTGCGACTGGGGTTGGATTAAAGAAGCGGGGAAGAAGGGGACTAACTGAACTAAACATACATAGGAGACATCATACATTCTATGAACAAGACTTTATTTACAAAAGGAAGAGTAATTCTCAAAGGATTACTCGACAGAAGGTACTCAAAAGGCATCTAAGTTTAAGTTTACAGACATAAACTACAGAGTTTTACGTAATGTACAAAATATCAAAGTACTAGAGTTTTGCAGCAGAAATGTGATTTCAAAACTAACTAAAGTCTTTCTACGACAACTTATTTCAAGCCTCTCCGCTTCCATCGCTTCAACCTGCACATTTAGAAAACATATGCAGGGCTAAGTACAAAAGTACTTAGTGGGCACGCTGCCGAAAACATATTCATAAGTATAAATAATCAGGCATCTCATAATCGTAGCACATCGGGGTTTTATTGAAAGGGCGCGTGTCTACTAAACATTTTCTGACTCATTTATATAAATTAGCTTGTACAAGCATTTTTCTAGTATGTTACGTTCAAATCTTGACCAATTCTCATTCACCGTGGCTGGTTACCCCTCAACAGGATACCACATACACCACAGGTTACAAAGTGCACTAACACTGGAAAGCACTTAATAGCTAACTCTGAGCCGATCGTTAGTTAACCTATTTTGATTAACTCATAAATCTGGAAAACACGAATGTTAACTCAGATAGGTACAAGAGAACTCACATAAAATATTTAAATAGTTTATGCCATGATTATCACTTTGAAAACACGATTATCAAAGCGATAAAGAAAAGGGTTTTCGAGCATTGCTCGTTTTATTTGATATATAGGAAAGCCCACCTTAATACTTTACAGAACTTATTACTCGTACTTTCGTCTTCTAGTCTTCCGTCCTTTCCTTACTGCTGACTTCCTCCTTCATCGTAAGATAAACATACTTTAAACTCGATCGTAAGTGATTAAAGGAAACGGAGATTGGAATTTGGTTTTAGTCGTAGTCTTTTTAGTTCTTTAGGCATTTGCACGCTACTAATTCCTTTTAGTTTAACCGGGAACGAGACTTGAACAAATCTCGTTTAGAACTCGAAAGGTTCCTTACTCGACTCTTAGGTCAGTAGAAAAGATAGTCGATAACTCATTACGACTTAAAAGATCAAAAGGAACTAAGTTGGAAAGGAATCAACTTAGAAAATTAAGCTTTATTTCTTTAGACGATTTTTGCATTTGCACGCTTAACTAAAATTCTTTACTTAAATGGATACAAGATACGAACTCATCTCGTTTAGCACTCAAGGCTCTATACTTGACACTGAGGTCAGTAAGAAAAAGGCATTCGTTAACTCATAACGACCTCAAAGATCGAAAGAAGCTAAGTTGAGAAGAAAACAACTTAGGAATCACAAATCGAACATGCACTGCACGAAGTCAGTGAGCCTGTCCAGAACAGGGGATTGCGAAACAGGGGTCGTGCCCTGTACCAAAAGATAGCCTCTGGTATCTAGTTTACTCTCCAATTCGCGGATCTCGATTCCGATAAACAAGCTAAAAGATATTACAGTTTCCGTGGAACGTCACAGAAACTGCCGAGTGAACCCTAATGCTCGATAAAATCGACGCACGTTCTTCTAGGTTCGTTCTATGTTATCGAACTTAAATTCTCATGAATTTCACACAAGAAGGCAGTAAACACGCATTTCCATACGGTATTAACTCCTTTCCATTTCCCGTCTATAATTATGACGATCAAAACCTCGTTGTTTCAACTAAACAATTACTATACCAAACAAGTTATCAATTCTCGTCCTAACTTCTCGATTATAACATAAACTCAATATTTTATAGCTTGGATCAACACAACGTCAACTACAATTTCGTTCCCTCAACATTAATGATCATTAATATCCAATTATCAATCTTACTCGACTTTCCTATCATTAATTACATACATTTGTTCGTCTCTTACGGATTTTCCAAAGTCATCGGATTTCATTCAAATTTCATGACAACGATTATTATCTAACGAGCATTCCTAACATGCAAATCATATTATTAAAACATTATCGAGCCTCGACTTATCACTACATCTTCGTCTCTTACACTTTTCGTTTTATTTTTAGAAAAATCTCAATTTAATATATATTCATCCTCATGCATCGTATAATTCATTTCCATTAAACAATCGAGTATATCTCAACATTTACTAACCTAAATCGAGCCTTGTTCGTCTCTTAGGTTTTAGATTTTATTTTTAGAAAAATCTAAAACAATTCATACTATCAATTAACGACATGAGAAACACTAATCTATCATCAATTCGACGAAGAAATCGAGCATGAAATGAAAGCCCCAAAACAGCAAAAATTTCGGTAAATATAGGGCTTGGAGTTCTTGATTTTTCCTTCATGATTTGATCCATAGAACTCGATTCTATGCATCCTAGAACATGTATCGATCAAGAACAACATGCTATCTCACACCCTAATTTTCGAAAAAAATAAAAGAGAGGGGTAAGAAGATTTGTTCGGATCAAACTAGAGACGAAGTTCTTACCTTTCGATATATGAAATCGGATTAGAAATTGATCGGTAGACGGAGAAGTTATCGGTCTTGGAAGAGCTCGAACTTGTATCTCCAATGGAAGAAATGGAAGAAAGGAGAGTGTAAGTGTGTGTGTGTAATATGGTGGTAATGGGGGAGTGATAAGGAAGGTGATGACTCACTTGGTGAGTCATAAAGTTTAATGTAAATATCTAACAAAGTAAGGGTGAGTCGTTAGGTTTTGTTTGGCGAGGAAATTTTATACAAAATTTCTCGTTTCCGTCTCTTAAACGCCGTTTTAAAAATTGAGAAATACTTTTCTAGATAGCTACGGAATTGACGAAATCTAATTCGTCCGTTAGATTGGAAATCATTAATATACTCGGAAAACCTAAATCGTTTTTCAAAATCCGAGAAAAAGTCGGGACGTCACAGTACAAATTTCGTCCGGAAAATCACAAAAATGAACTTTCTCGGGCGAGTTCGTATTGCGATTTCGTGAATGTAAAAATCTGACGGAATTCGATTCCGAGTTTCCGGGCGAAAAACTTAACGGACGCGAAAACCCTAAATAGAGTAGTCGTTCGTCCGATTTCTGGAATTTTTTTTTTGGAAACGGATTTCACCGTAAATCTTAGAATTTAATTTTACGATCTTAGGCGTGCAAAGCCATAATTATTATTAACTTTAAATATTTAAGTCAGTACGAAATTTCTAGGGTATTACATCCTACCCCCCTTGCGAAAAATTTCGTCCCGAAATTTGCTTATCCTCTTTAAACAGCTTGGAGTACTTCATACTCAACTCTTTTCTCGATTCTTCTTTGAACTCTCAGGTGGGTTTTTCTTGCCCGTGATAAATCTTATTACATTTTTACTAAACGCATTGACTTGTTTCTTAACTCTCATGCTTTCGATCCAAGATCGATTTCAATCTTTCATCAATGTTTCTTAACTCTCACGCTTTCGATCCAAGATCGATTTCAATCTTTCCTAATAACTTAAGTCGGTTTCTAGAACGACGTCTTGCTGATAGAACTTCGTGTATAAAAACGAATATATATATATATATATATATATATATATATATATATATATATATACTTTCTCGAAATGAGATACACTTAAAATAAGCATTCCATAAACTTGGCGATAAAGCCATAACTATTCGCATTGGAAGCTATCTTTTCCAAGTTATTTGCTAATTATATAAATCTTTATCGAAGTCTGAACTTGACACGAAACTAATGTTTCTCATTAACGGAGAAATCTTAAGGAGCTTTTATTTTCCTTCTCGATTATTAAGTTCGAATTGTCGTATATACTTAAGACTTTTGTCTTCTTTAAACTCGTTTTATTCTGACTCGAATCTATCGAATAATCTCGATCATTTCATTGACCGCGTCTGGTCCTAAATTCTTACTTTCACTTACCTTATAACAATAAGGCAGCTATGTAAATCTTCTCCTTCTACAAGGTCTCGTAAGTCGTAATACTTATCGTAGCTTAATAATTATTGTTATAACAATTCGGTTGTTGGCTACGTGTTCTTCAATCCGCTCTTCGGCTAATATTATCGTTCTTAGCATATCAACGAGTATCTAAATTGTTTCTTCGGACTGTCCCTCGAACTGGAGGTGAGAAACGGTACTAAAGTTAAGTTTGTCATCTAACTTTTCTGCCTTATGACTTACAAACATCTTGTCGTCGTAAAATTATAACTATATCCTTCCATTTCTATTCCGGAATACCTTAACGGTTATCACAACTCGTATAGTTGTCAGTGAAAGGCTTTCACTTTCTTATAAGCTAAAAATCTTTCTACCAAAATAGGCAACGTCTCGTTTCACTCTATTCCACTAAAAACCCTTTCTTAAATCTTAAGTTCGTTGTCATCGGAAATACTAATTTATTTTCTATCATAATACCCATTGCTTCAAAGTCGCTGTCTGGTTTTTCCATTCTTATCCTTAGTCGAGGCTTATCCATTGACCCGTCCTTTCTCTAGATACTTATAATCTTTCTCGGAATTTGGCATAGCTACTCGTGCCGCTATTTGCCCTGCGATCGATGCTGATGCATCATGCATTTCTATATCCATCATCTCGAATTCTCGTATAAGCGTTCCTTCTCCGATGTAAAGATACCTAAACTTAGTTGAAGTCTTACGACTCAGCGTATCTATTCTTACCCTTAGCTTTTCCTAGATGGTAATTAATTTCACAAACATAATATTTTTACTAGTTCGAGCCATCTCTCCCCTCTCTCTCTCTTACGTTATTTACTCTCTCTCATCTCTCTCTCTCTCTCTCTCACGTTCATTTCTCTCTCTCATCTCTCTCTCTCTCTTGATCGACACACACATACACACACACACACACACACCATTGATGGAAGCATGAGGAAGGTCTAAGAGTTGCGAGGAGTTCACACTGATCATCCTATCGTCAAATCCATTAAGGTATTCACGATTCTCTCCTTGTTGTGATAATTTCTAGTCTAGGATCTCCCTCATTCCTCTCCTTATAATTTTCGGCATTCACAAGCCTTGGAGGAGTGTTTGATCCTTGCTATTTTTGAAATTTGAAACTTTATCCTTGCATGATCCATGCATGAACTTTGAAGTTAAAATCTTGAGCATTTCTCCCTCTTGAGTACCGAAAATTTTCATGCATTTAGGGGTTTTCATGTCCTTCATTTGATCTTGATTTTAGTGATGGAATTTAGTCCTAGAAATTAATCTAAGATAATATGTGTGATCAATTTTGGAAGAGAAAATCTATTGCCTTGTTTTCCCTAAAATTTCAAAGGTTTTAGCTTGAGAAATTGGGAATTTTGTCTTCATGATCTTGATGAATGAATTGATGATGTTATTGATGGATTTGAGTAGTATGAAGCATGATTAATTGATTAAGTGAAGAGCATGAGTTGTCTTATTATTTTTCTTCAAATTTTTGAAAGATATATATATATTTATATATATATATATATGTATGTATAGAATTTGTGATCTTTCTGATGATATTGAGAAATTGATGATAAAATTGTGAGACTAATGATGATCTATGCATGAATATCTGATCAAATTAAAGAGATGAATTGTTTGGCATGAGAACTTGAAAAATTCGAACATTTCATGCATGTGGAATTGAAATTTTTTATGATCTAATGATCTAATTGGTAAATTGATGTTAGAACATCGAGATTGGAATTATTTGATGCATTATAAAACTTAAAATCGTTGAATTTTGATTACTATGCTAAAATCCCCAAAAAATTCGAAGTATATGAGATGAGAATTAGCATTTTTAATGTTTGAGCTTATTTGGTGAAATTGATTGAAAAATAGATCAATTGGATGTTTTCTAAGCATGTTAGAATCTCGAATTTTTTGAATTCAGATAAGTTTTGCTCAAAATAAAAAAATTGAAACTTAGTAGAATTTTGAATCATGGATTTTTCATTTTGACCTTGTTTGAGTTAATTGATGTTATATTCATAAAATTGAAATTATTTGAAGCATGTTAGAACTTTGAATTTCAAAATCGATCATATATATCTGTACATGTGAAAATTTTGAAAGTTATGGAGTATGGAAGCATGAGATTTTGTGTTCTTGATATTGTTTGGAGCATGTGATGATTTTAAGTTTGAATGGGAGTGAAAATGAGCATGTTAGCCTCTTGTATTTCTTGATTTGGAATTTATATGAGAAAGTTATTGAAATCGAAGATTTCATTATATAAAAATCTAATTTCATGTTTTGAAATGAAATTGGCTAAGTTATAAGTCAATTGAGCTTAGAGATATATATCGAGCATGTTAGAACTTGAATCGGAAGAAAACGAACCTTTGTGCTTAAAAAGAGGAAAAAGTCAAGCCTTATGAGATTTAGAGTTGGGTTTTCTCGTTTCAATTATCGAAAGTTGAAATTGATTGAATAATTGTTCAATTCAATTTGTTTTAAGTTAATTTGGAGAATTTAAGAATATTCTGAGCATATTTTTAGAGAAAAACGACGTAAACTTTATTTCGAGATATTTTGACTAAGGTTTCGGATTTCAAATTAGATTCCATATTTGAATTCTTTGATTTATTTTAAAAAAAGTGAAACTGTTTTCGTTCAAATCCAATGACTTTTATTTTTCAAATTAAAAGTCGAGCAATATTGAGTTAGTATGAGATTGTGTATGAGTTTTGAATGAGTTTCTGAGTTTATATCTTAGTTCGTATGAATTTATGTTATTTTTTGTTGAATTTTTCTGGAATATTTTGAGAAGTTTGGAAATTTTTTCTTTTTCCGTCTATTTATCGAAGTCAGTCGTTTACCTATCTGTGAATGCCTGATTTGTGATATGATGATTTGAATGTGAATGATTTGTTTTTAAATAATGCACTAATTTGAGAAATTGACCTTCCCCATTTTCACAAAGGTTTTAGTTTTTGTAACGAGTCTAAACTCCACCAACTTCCACAACACAAAATTGTTTAAAACCTTAGTTGGTGCATACAGTTGACATTCAGGAATAGGAGCCAGCTGTGATGCGAACTGTGTGATTTGCTCCAACTGAGCAACTCAGTTGTAGAGCCGCTCCTAACGACTTTCCCAGTTGTTGAGCCAACTGACCTGAGCAGTATAACTCAGTGAAAAGACTGTAGCAAAATGAAAATTGCTTCTGGTGTTCCCCCCCCCCCCCCCCCCTCCCCCTCCATAAACCAGATACTCATTACCGGAACTATCAAGTAGTATCAGAGCAGTGGTTCAAAATACTGTTGTTCTTGATTAACTAGGCGTGAGTCGAGTAGATTTTTCTGTGGTCAAGTGAACAAATCTTTTTTGAAATCAATTAGTTCATTCTGTTGCATATTTTTTTGTTTGTCTCTTGTGGTATGCAGGAAACATGAACCCGACGTTGCTAGGAAGCTTACCGGAGTTCTCCCTAGATGATTATCCCATGTGATAAATTTTGCCTGAAGATGGGGCTAACTGCCAGACATTACAGGATGTGGGAGACCATAGAAACTGGTCCCATCCAAAAGACTCAGTCAGTGCTGGTCCCTTTAACCACTCCACAAAAAGAAGATATGATGATGAAATTTGAACCAAAAGGCGCCCACCAGTACACCAATGAAGAAAGAGACATCGTGTAGCTAGATGACATTGGAAAGAGCATCATCTCTTCCACCGTCGGCAAAGCCTACCTGCCGAAGATTATCAACTGCTCCATAGCAAAAGAAATGTGGGAAGCTTTAGCTGCACTCTGTGAAGGCTCTGATGAGATTAAGGAGAAGAAGTTCACCTTAGCTTGTCAGAAGTACGAGAACTTCTACAGCTAATCGGGGCGTCTATCGACAAGATGGAGCTGAGATTCACAGAGGTCCTAATGGACACAGAGAGTATTAGGAAGGGCAAATACTCTTAGTGTGAGATGAACTTGAAAGTTCTCTCTGCATTAGGCGAAGACTGTGCGGTCTACAGAGTCATCCATAAAAATCAAAGTGACCTCAGTTCGATGACAAGTAGTGTCACAACCCAATTTCTAATGTATTACAACGACTAGAAAATAAGTGGCAGTGAGGTGGAACAACGAACTTTTACTCAAAGATACATGCTCGCTAATTGAAGAATAACATCAACAATCAAACATACTCACAAATAATGTGGATTATCAATTAATGGTTTCTCAAGAAAGAGACATTTGTCAAAATTTTAGATATCGATCCAATCAAAGAATTTGGTTTGTTTATCAATAAATGTTGCATTCAAAAAGTAAGTGGGCCAATTTTTAACTTTTAATCTTCAAGTGGTGGTGGAGTAGATTTTGAAGAATCGTTAGATGGTTCCAACAAACTTTAGGTGGAATTCAGAAAGGATTTAAGAAATTATTGAGCTCACGGGCATGCAAGGCAAGGTTATTTTAAAATGATGAAATTGCAGCGGATTATGATCATCGACTCAAAAATCCCAAGGCTATATGTATGAAGACATATAACCTCAAGCTTAAACATTAATTTAGGGAGTAGTTAACAACAAGTCACCCCAAGCACACCGCATCCTTCCTCATCCGAGCTAGCCTGCACGGTTTAGAAATAACATGCAGGGCGTGAGTACTCCGTACTCAGTGAATACATGCCAAAATAATTTGAAAACTCGCTCGATAGAGCTATATAATTGAACTTGCCTCAATAGCTGAACCACAAGTGTTAGATAAACAATTATTTAAAATAATTTGCAACTTGTCACAACTTAAAACTTTTTCGTTTGTTTTCTGAAATCGTCTACAAACATTTTATCACAGGTAAGAATCCATCTATGTATCTCGTCTTCTTGTGGTGTCGAGAAGTAGGCCTCCTCCTCGAACATCATGACCGGCCTAATCATAACAAAGCTCATAGTCTTTACATAACTGGCCTAGCGAGGCTCACACTTATTTTACTACCGGCTAGACTGTAACAAAGCTCACGATCACCTAATCTAATGCATGCAATGTCCCGTCTTGTGCAGGACTTAATCCTATGCGTCCACAGAACATACTCACATAATAACAAGTAGAGGATTACATACCAAAACATAAAAACTCACGCAAGTCAATTAACTTTAAATACAAGTGCACTTATAAAAATAAATTGCGCATTCATCTTTGAGTTTCGGTTTAGAAAGCCCACCTGTCATCCGGTGGTTTTGCTCGGAATACCTCGTTTCGTCTCGCTTCTTACTTCTGGACTCCACTCGCTTCTTACTATCGAACTTTACTCGTTCTTTCAAGGTTAACATTCTTATAAGGACGAGTTCTATTTCTCAGAAATGATAAACCAGTTCTAACGCTCGGCTAAAGGACTTCTACATAACTCGGGTTTCTCAACTTATCTCGACTTATCTGACTCGATCTTTCTCGGTTTCTCGATTCTATCCAAATACTAAACCAACAGATTCGGAACTCAAGTACTTGACTTTAGAAATATTTAAATATTTTATTAAAATATTCCACATAAGACATCACTATTCACATTACATGTCTCGTTTTTCTTGATTTCTCGAGTCAAACGAACTCAAAAAATTATAAAATTAATTCTCGATTTCTAACATCACAAATCATTTACAAACAAACTTTCAGATCAAGAATCGAACGTTTACAAACAGGTAAACGATCGACTTCGATAATTATTTTGAAAAAGAAAAATTATCCAAATATAATAAAAAATTCTAGAAAATTCTAGAAAATTAAATTAATTATTTACTCATAATTATAAACTCGGTTATTCATTGAAGACTCGGTTATTGAATTATGCTAACTCTGACTCGGTTAATCATTTAATAGGAAATTAAAATCCAAAACTAACTTTACTAAACAAAGTTTTTGTCTTTTTCTCGTAAAACGTGCCATTGATCGGAAATGTAATACCCCGGATATTTTTTTCTTCCGACGAAAAATAAAAAGTTAATTAATAATTAAGGCTTTGCACGCCTAAGTTAAGGATTTTAGATATTAAGATTTACGGTGAAATCCGTTTCTGAAAATAAATTCCAGAAGTCAGACGGACAACTACTGTATTAGGGTTTTCGCGTCCGATAGATTTTTCGTCCGAAAACTCAGATTGAAGAACCGTTGAACTTTACATTCACTATTTTCGCGATACGAGATCGCCAGAGAAAGTCAGTTTTTATGATTTTTCCGGGCGAATTTTAGACTATCTAATCCCTACTTTTTCTCGGATTTTGAAAAACAAATTAGGTTTTCCGAGTATGTGATTTATTTCTAATCTAACGGTCAAATTAGATTTCGTCGAATACGTAACCGACTAAGAATTTATTTCTCGACTTTTATAACGTCGTATGAGACCCGGAAACGAGATATTTCTGTCAAATAATTCGCAACCAAACGCACCTTAGTGAGTCACCTCCTTAGTTGTCAGACTTTTACAACTTTATGTAATAGTAAAGGACTTAGTCATCACCTCTCTTCTCCCCATTCATTACCGCCCCTTCCCCCATTCTTCTCTCTCATTTCTCTCTCAAATTTCTTCCACTAAAGCTTCATCTCCAAGCTCTTCTCAAGAACACAAGTCCTCCATCTACCTATAATGCCCCGTAAATTCCTTACATTCTTAATATTTAAAGTTAATTAAATAAATGGCTTTGCACGCCTAAGTTATAATTTCTTAATTCTAAAGCTAACGGTCGAATCCGTCATTAAAGAAAAAAAAAATTACAGAAGTCGGCTAGACGACTACCGTATTTAGGGTTAAAGCGTACGAAAAATTTTTAGTTTATAATTAAGAACGGAAAACCGTCTAATTTATACGTTTAGAAAATTGCGATACGAACACGCCGGAAAAACCCGTAACCCTCTAAGACTCTTGCATGCAGCCGACACCTCACTAAATTAAGTGGCAACTTGCATGTTGACTTTGCTAATTACTTGGCACCTAAACTTTCACTTTACACAAATTCAACATAATCATCATACCACACATTTACAACAAAACAATTTCCATCTCTCCACCTCTCTCTCTCTCGGCAGCTTTCTCTCTCTCTCCCTCAACTTCATCTTCTTCATCCTTCCCATCCTCCATTGAAGACCCTTCAAGCTTGAAGAAAGAACACAAGTCCTCAATCATCCATTCAAACACCATACTTCTTTCTTTATTTTTCAAGGTATGATGATCCTCTTTAATCCTATCCAATCCTTTTTCTTTTTCCCTTCTTTTCTTCTTGATCGAATTTTGGGAAGTTTGGAATAGATGATTTGAGCTTAGAATAATGTAATTAGATATGCTAGATATGATCATTATGGATTAAAAATGATCAAAAATAAGAAACCTAACATCTATGTTAATGCAGAAATTTTTGGAAAATTGTGGGATTTTTGTTTTTCTTCTTTTGATCATGAATTCATGCTTAGTAGAGGTTTAATTAGTGTTTAGAATGAAAAAGGATTGAAAGCCCTATGTTGTAATGAAATTCAATTGGGGTTTGAAGTATGAATTTGGGGATTTTTGGTATGTTAATTGATAATAGAATTGCAATTGTTTAATTGGTGATATAAGAGTATGTTTAGTAAATAAATGTTGTTAATTTGAAAAGAAAATCATTCCCTTAAAGTATGTATGAAATCAGAAAATTTATAAGATAATTAGGAGTTTATACATGTTAGATATAAGTGATGAATTGTTAATGGAATTATGATGCAAATCATGTTAGTTGATAATAGGAATTAATTGGAAATTTTCTAAAAAAGTTTAATGAAGTATAAGAGGCAAAGATCACCTTATAAATTGAGTTATAATGATGATAAGATATATTAGCATGCATGAAAATGATTCATATTAGACGTAGATTAACGTCGTAAAATTTGAACAAAAACCGACAACTTTTAAAAATCGCGTAAGAGACGAATATCTAGTTGTAACTAATAGTCGAGAAGTCGGATGGGAATTCTAAGTTGATATTATTGTTTATAATGAAATTTAGAACATCTTTCTAGTTGACATCATAAGCATCCGAGTGCATATAATATGGGTTATAATGATAATCGGGAACTAGAACACGTTTGGAATTTCTTTGTTGGTTTAGTACTTGTTAGTTGAAATCCGACATTAGAAAGTCGTGTTTTTGAGCAAGTTGAAAAGGAGTTTGTCACGTACGGAGGTACGTGATGACTTCCTTATAGTCCAGTTTCTAAAAAAAGTTGAATACGAAAATTTAAAACGAACCTAAGACGTTATACGTCGAACCTTCAAGCAATTAGGGTTTTGTTCGGCAGTTTTGCGACCTTTGCCGGAAACTGTAATAACTTCCAGCTCGTTTATCGGATTTGTGATCCGTAAATTGGAGCAGAAACTAGACTTCCTAAGCTTTCTAGTGGTACAGGGATCACCCCCTGTTTCCAAGTCCTCTGTTCTGGACAGCCTCCAGTGTTACTGGACTGTGCAGTGAATTTTCAGTTTCGTGTTTTCTAAGTTGTTTAGTTCACAACTTAACTTCTTTCAATCGTTTAAGCCATTTTTATCTAACGAATACCTACCTACTGACCCTAGAGTCAAGGACAAGACCTTTAATGATGAAAACTAGTCGAGATCGTATTTCTTATTCTTTCTTTAAAGAAGTAATAAACGAGAAATATTCATAAGTCGTGAGATGCTCTAAAATGAAAATCGCCTAAGTTGTTTCTTTCCAACTTAGTTTCTTTTAATCTTAAAAAGTCGTATTAAGACACCGACTACCTTCTCTACTGACCCGAGAGTCGAGTATGAGATCTTCCAAGTTCAAAACGAGATTAGTACGAGTCTCGTTTCCCGTTTAAGTAAAACGAATCTAGTAAGCGTGCAAAATGCCAAAAGAATAAAATAACTAAATCTTTCTTCGATTCTCTTTCTTCGAGTATCGTTTACGAACCGCTTTTAAGTATGTTCTTTTTACGATGAAGGAGGAAGCCAACTGTAGAAAAAGGACGAAAGATCCGAAGTTGAAAGCTGTTGCGTATAAGTTCTGTATTTACAAGGTGGGCTTTTATATATAAAATAAAACGAGCAATGCTCGGAAAAATCTTTCTTTATCGCTTTGATATATGTGTTTTCAAAGTGATAATATGGCAAGAACTGTTTTATGTTTTTATGTGAGTTCTCTTGTACCTATCTGAGTCAACATACGTGTTTTCCAGATTTAGAGTTAGTCTACTTTAGATTAACTAACGATCGGCTCTGAGTTAGCTGCTAAGTGCTTTCCAGAGTTAGTGCACTTTGTAACCTGTGGTGTATGTGGTATCCTGTTGAGGGGTAGCCAGCCACGGTGAATTGGTTTGGGTCAAGATTGAACATAGCATACCTGAAAATACTTGGCCAAGTGATTTATGAGAAAAAGTCAGAAAATGTTTAGTAGACACGGATTCTTTCAATAAAAACTCCGATGTGCTACGGTTATAAAATGCCATATTTATCTATATTTATAAGTATGTTTTCGGCATCGTGCCCACTAAGTACGTTTGTACTTAGCCCTGCATTGCTTTCTAAATGTGCAGGTTGAAGCGACGGTGAGCGGCGACGGTTGATGTTGAGTTTAAGGATAAGATGCATAGTAGAACCCTTCCGCTGTCAATCTCTGTATTTCTTTTCGAGATGTATTTTTGGAACAACTCAGTAGTCTATATCTGTACTTTTGAACTTAGTTTCGTCTTTTGCACTTATGTCGAGTAATCCTTAGGGATTAACTCTTTCTTATCTATAATCAAGTCTTGTTCATAGTTTATTATGTATGTTTAGTCAGTTAGCCCCCTTCTTCCCCGCTTCTTTAATCCAACCTCAGTCGCACCCCGGCTTCTGTCGTCCCTCGGGATTTGGGACTGTGACAGAGTGGTATCAGAGCAGGGTTCGTTTTCTGCTCTGCTTCTGAGTCATTCCTTCTAGTATGAGTTAGTATGAGTCATTCTTTCAAGTACGAGTCATTCTTTGAAGTAATACCATAAAGTGGTATTTTCATACAAGTCTTTTTTTCAAGAAATAATATAGAGTATTCATTTGTACTCTATATCGAGTCTTCTTTCAAGTCATGAGACATGGTATTTTTGTATACTCTGGATCAGAGTCGTCTTTCCAAGTATGAGATAAGAGTTAGACTATGATGTTAAGATTGAGAACGTAGAAGTCAACTCAACCGCCCGCTACGTCGACTCAACAAGGGAAAAGTTAAAGAATTTTTATAATGAGATTTCTTTTAAATAAGAAAAGTTATGAGCAAGTATTTAGTGAAATTTGAAGATAAGAATAAGTTGTGTAAAAAAAAAGAAGAGAAAATGAGAATTTTTTTATAGAAGTATAATTTTTATACTTATATGATTATGCGATAGTACAAGTACTATCTTATGTGAAAAAAAAAAATATATGTGCGCAATGATTTTCTTTTTATGAAAAAGTATGCGGATACAAGAATATAGACGGACTTTAGGGGAATTTTCCCGGTTCAATGAGAACATAGACGTGAAACTTAAGAACTTTCCGGTTCTTCGAGAACTTAGACGTTTTTAAGAAACGTTGTTTCGAAATGATTTCGAAAGGAGATCCCTAACGTGAGAAGGACTTCCTCTGATGGATGTCACGTGCTCTTAGTGACATGAATAAAGATTCGGCAAAGTCGAACTTGTCGTCTAAGAATTTCCTGCGAGGGAAAAGAAATAAAATAAATAAAAATAATTCAATAAATCGTATTAGTAAAAGAAGGAAGCGATTAGACGTTCGAGAAGCTTTCGACTTCGAGTTAAGAAAAATATGAACGAGACGACAACTGGAACTTAGTTTTCTAGGAAATTATTTCTTAAGTTATATTCTTTTTCTTTTTATGGAATTAAATTCCATATTTTCGTCTTGAGCGACGACTACGATTAGTACGAATATCAAGAGTCGTAAACGACAAATTCTTTTGAGAACGGATGTTACTTTTGAATAAGTAACATGAACGAAGTGAAAATACTTTGTTTTAATAAGTGAAAATCGTTAAGAGTTAGTGAGTTAAGAAATAAAAGAAATAGAAGAATTAAAATGAATAATAATATGGTGAAACAAAAAGAATAAAAATAAAATCTTTTGTGAATGTATAAATATATATATGTTGTTGAGTGCAATTTCTTGAATTGCTAGAAGTCTTAATAAGTGGTTGGCTTAAGTGGTAATGTTACAATTGAATAAGGGTTATTCATTTGTAATTTATGTTTTCGTTAAGATAAGTTGTTTTTCCTATCTGTTACTGATCCTTCTTACCTTAAAACTTTGTAGGATGACTTCCAGTAGTAACAAGGCTTCAGAGAATCAGTCCCCGCCACAGCGTACTTTGGCAGATCAGTTATTAGATAGGTATAGAGATTATGAGGCAAACCCGAGACATGACGTAGGACAGAGGATCAGTTACTTCTCGTCAGCTTATTATTCAGTCCGGCATACTATTCCAGCGAGTCAGGCTATACTTGACTTGGTTAGATACCTACCGGACGAGTGGCGCGGATGGGCGCACCGTGCAGCTTCGTACTTCTTGGGGATTATCGGCAACGACACGGAGC
Organism: Schizonepeta tenuifolia; assembly: GCA_029490685.1. Lineage (NCBI taxonomy): Eukaryota > Viridiplantae > Streptophyta > Magnoliopsida > Lamiales > Lamiaceae > Schizonepeta > Schizonepeta tenuifolia. The sequence continues at coordinate 90,403,640 of CM055955.1, read as the reverse complement.
CGACTGGCAACTATGCTGGATTTGCCTTGTGTGTGCACAGACGTTTCTTCGAGAGTAGGCATATGCTTTCCCTTCCTTTAGAGCCACACATCCCCTACAGTCACTTTCCAGCCGGGACGGAGATTGATGAGCTTGACTTAGACCCGGATATGTTAGAGTTGTTAGAATTGCCACCAGACGGTGTACTAGAGGAGCCCGAGGCTGAGTTAGAGCAATCAGAGGAGGACGAGGAGACTGTTTCTGAGACACCTTCACCCACCGTGTTTACACTTGACGACGGTTCTACTTTGAGAGTGGACCAGCCACTCGAACTGGTTTATGGTTCGGAGACCGAGGAGGAGGATCCGGAAGAGGATCCGGAAGAGGATCCAGAGGAGGACCCGGAGGAGGACCCGGAGGAGGACCCAGTGGAGGGTTGTTAGGATTTTGCAGACCTTGGAGTAGTTTTTGGTTTTCTTCTGCAGTTCAGTTAGGTAGTGTTTCATAGACATGGGTAAATATCAGTGGTAGTGGTAGCTTTTGTCCTGTATACAGTCGGATCAGTAACTAGTTAGTTTTGAAATACTCTAGCGGATACGAAATTTTATGAATCGTTTCCGTTCTAGTACTCGGGTAGGTACGGAGTGCAGTTTGTTAGTGCACCCAGTAGATAGTAGGCAGTCAGCCTAGTTTAGACTAATAGTAGTCTAACCCTTTTTGTATAAGTCCTCGTTGGAGGTAAAAGTAATATTCTTTTTGGATGTATATATATATATATGACCCGTAAAGAGGGTTCTTAATCAAGTAAAAATTTCTTATGAATCGAGTAATAAAAAAAAATGATGAGTGTTAAATGAACTAGTGTAACGAAGAAATGAGCTTAACCCGAAGGTTAAAAGATTAATAAAATGATATCAAGCTAAGTCCGATATGTTGTTCCATGAATTTAATTAAGTCAAGAACGGGCTAGTAAGTTCTAAGTGTAATTAACAGAAGGAAACTAATGAGAGTATTCAATTCTCCTTTAGACTAAAGAAAATGCCGCCAAGAAATGTAAACAATAGGAGAGGTCGAAGGCCTGGAAGGCCAAGAGGACGTAGTGGACGTCAGCCAAAAACTGACCAAGGACAGGAACATGAACAGAATATCACTCCATCCCCATCTCCACCCCCGTCACCATCACCACCACCACCACCGCCCCGTAGAGATATTGAGGATCTTTTCCTCAAAAGGAACCCTCCAATGTTTAATGGAACTGGAAGCCCTAGCGATGCTGAGCTATGGGTGAGATCGACCGAGAAAATTTTCAAACTCCTCAGATGCACTGATGAGGAGAGAATGCTGTGTGTCGTGTTCCAACTGACGGGAGCGGCAGATTATTGGTGGGAAGCAAGACAGAAAGTGATATCTGCTGAGCATCTAGCTCGTTTTTCGTGGGAAGAGTTTAAGGAGATTTTCTTTGACAAGTACGTTCCTAAGACGTATAGGGCACAGAAAGAGGCCGAGTTTTATAATTTGAAGCAAGGAAAGTTAACTATGACGGAATATGACGTCAGGTATGCGCCAACATTGGTCGACACTGAGGAGAAGTTATCAAGGAAATTTCAGGAAGGTTTACGTCATGAGTTGGGAATCGCTTTGGCTAGTCATGGAGGACTAGGTTATTCAGATTTACTAGGAAGAGCACTGGAAATGGAGGCCGTCGTGCCCGACGAGAAGAAGATTGTACCAACTGCATCAGCACCAGCGCAGAGTCAGAATCGAGGCTACTACAACAACAACAGTAGCAACTACCAGGGGAAAAGAGAATGGAACGGAGGAGGTAGCGGAGGATACAGTCAAGGCTATAATAATCAGGGAGGACAGAAAAGAGGTTATCAGCAGCCTGCCAACAACAACAACAGTGGCAAGAGGCCGTGGCAGGGAAATAACCAATCGGGGTTGTCCATTCAAGGGAACAGGCAGAATTTGCCATGGAAGGGCAATAATCAGCCGAACCAGCCGCAAGGGCAACAGACGAATTTTAACCAGGGAGCGAATAACCCAGGAAGGGTTACCATCCCTGTTTGCCCGAAGTGCAATCGAGCCCATCTTGGAGTTTGCCAGATAGGCACCCCTAACTGTTTCAACTGTGGACAGAAGGGGCACATGAAAAAGGACTGCCCTAAACCGCTTCAAGCAGTACCCCTCCGAGCCATCCAAGCACAGCCGCAGCAGCCGCCTATGAACCAGCAGCAGTTTCAGCAGCATGCACAACAACAACAGAATGCGAGGGCATGCGCTATCAAACAAAGCGGTCAGCGCAAAGGAAAAGGCAATCTAGCAGGTATGGGAAAACTCCACAACATTCATATTAAGATATTGTTTGATACTGGCGCATCGCATTCTTTCATTGCTGGCTCATGTGCCGATAACTTAGACATCAGACCTGTAAGAGCTGCACAATCTATGAGAGTAGCCACACCTTCAGGAGAGATCACTACTTCCACGCATATTTGCTCTAACCTAGAATTAGAAATCGGAACTCATAAAATTATAGTGAACAATCTAAATGTTATGATAATGTGGGACGTAGATATAATCCTAGGAATGGATTGGTTGTCAGAAAATTACGCCACGATTCTCTGCAATGAGAGAAAAAAATTCTTTTCAGCCGCCGGGCAAAGAACCGACCGAATTCAGCGGAATTTCAATGGGAAGAAACGTACCAATTATATCAGCCCTTCAAGCCACGAAACTCATGAAGAAGAAAGGTACTACAGCCTATCTTGTGTACCTAGTTGGAAAACTAGGAGCCGAGAAGACCATTCAAGACGTAAAAGTCGTGAACGAATACGAAGATGTTTTTCCAGAAGTGCTACCAGGATTGCCACCAGATCGTCTTGTAGACTTTACGATCGATTTAGAACCAGGAGCAGCTCCTAAGTCTAAAGCCCCTTACAGAATGGCACTGAAGGAACTAGAAGAGCTCAAAATCCAGTTACAGGAATTACTAGACCTTGGTTTTATCAGACCAAGCGTTTCACCTTGGGGAGCACCTGTGCTGTTTGTTAGAAAAAAGGACGGATCAATGAGAATGTGCATCGATTACCGAAAATTGAACAAGATCACTCTTAAGAACAAATATCCTTTACCAAGTATAGAGGATTTGTTCGATCAGCTTTAGGGTGCAGGAGTCTTCTCCAAGATAGATTTGAGGTCAGGGTATCATCAGCTCAAGATCAAACCTGAGGATGTACCGAAGACCGCTTTTAGAACTCGATATGGCCATTACGAATTTTTAGTGATGCCATTTGGTTTGACCAACGCTCCAGCCTTGTTCATGGACCTTATGAACAGAGTCTTCCACCCCTACTTGGACAAATTTGTTCTAGTATTCATTGACGACATCCTTATTTACTCTAAGAATGAAACGGAGCACGAGAAACATCTACGGATAGTGTTGGAAACACTAAGAGCTGAGAAACTCTATGCCAAATTCAGTAAATGCGAATTTTGGCTGAAGGAAGTAATGTTCCTTGGACACATAGTATCGACAGAAGGAATCAAAGTGGACCCAGCCAAAGTAGAAGCAGTGCAAAACTGGAAGGCACCAACAAGTCAGAATGAGATCAGAAGTTTCTTAGGATTAGCTGGTTATTACAGAAGATTTATCGAGGGATTTTCTACAATCGCTCGCCCGATGACGCAGCTACTCAAGAAAGATACCAAGTTTAAGTGGACAGATGAGTGCGAGAAGAGTTTCCAAACTCTTAAGGAGAAGCTAACTACAGCGCCAGTACTAGCACTTCTAGATGCAAACAAGGAATATGTAGTTTATACTGACGCATCGAAAAATGGATTAGGTTGTGTCTTGATGCAAGACGGACGAGTGATAGCTTATGCTTCACGACAACTTCGACCCCACGAAGTTGAGTACCCAACCCACGATTTAGAACTTGCAGCCGTAGTGCATGCGCTAAAGATTTGGAGACACCATCTCTATGGTGTAAGAGTTGAGGTATTCACCGATCACAAGAGTCTAAAGTACTTTTTCGAGCAAAAAGAACTGAACATGAGACAAAGACGATGGCTCGAATTAGTCCAAGATTATGATTGTGGAATTAACTACCATTCAGGAAAAGCTAATGTGGTAGCAGACGCATTGAGTCGCAAGGTTCCAACGAAGTTAGGATGTCTTTTCGTAGAAGAAGAAACCTTAGTTCGAGAATTCGAGAAAATGGATATTAGAGTGCTTGACACGCCAGTAACAATAACAAGTCAAATAGCAGCACTAGAAGCTACACCAGATTTGAGAGAAAGGGTCATTAGTGCTCAGAGAAAAGACGAGTCAATGGAAAAGTTACGAGTAAGGATAAGGACAGATAAGCCGGAAGGATATTCTGAGACTCCAGACAATGCAATACTTTATGAAGGCAAGATTTGTATTCCCGACAATGACAGCCAATTGAAGAACGAAATCTTGAGTGAGGCTCACGATACGCCTTACACAGCACATCCAGGGAGCACAAAAATGTATCAGGATTTGAGAAGAAATTTTTGGTGGAACGGAATGAAACGAGACGTTGCCTCGTTTAGAGAAAGATGCCTAGCATGTCAACAAGTTAAGGCTTTACACCGACGACCGTATGGATTGCTACAACCATTGGATGTCCCAGATTGGAAATGGGAAGGCATAGCTATGGACTTTGTCACAGGCTTGCCTAAGTTGAAAAAAAGGAAACACAGCAATTTGGGTAATAATTTATAGACTTACGAAGTCAGCACACTTCTTACCGATTAAGACTACGTATGGATCAGAGAGATTAGCTCAGTTGTATGTCAGAGAGATTGTACATCTGCATGGAATACCGAAGGTCATAATATCAGACAGAGATGCTAAGTTTACTTCGAGATTTTGGATTACGATGCAGAAAGAGTTGGGAACAGAGCTTAATTTCAGTACAGCTTTTCACCCACAGACAAATGGACAATCAGAAGGAACTATTCAGATTTTGGTCGATATGTTGAGGACAGTGGTTTGGGACTAAGGCACGAATTGGGAAGAAATTCTACACTTAGTTGAATTCGCCTACAACAACAGCTATCAGGCCACGATAGGAATGACGCCTTTTGAGGCTTTGTATGGGAGAAAGTGTAGATCACCGCTTTATTGGGATGAAGTAGGTGAGAGAAAGAACCTAGGCCCAGATGCGATAAATGAAATGATTGAGATAGTTCGACAGATTCGAGATAGAATGAAAGAGGCCCAGAGCCGACAGAAGTCGTATGCCTATGACCGTCGAACCAACCTTGAGTTTGAAATAGGAGATAAAGTTTTTCTTAAGATATCCCCGACTAAGGGAATCCTTAGGTTCGGAGTTAAGGGTAAGTTAAGACCCAGGTTTATAGGACCTTATGAAATCCTTGAGAAAACAGGATCAGTCGCGTATAGATTGGCCTTACCGCCAAGTCTAGGAAGCGTTCATAACTTTTTTTCACGTTTCTCAGTTGAGAAAATATGTTTACGATCCTAAGCACGTTATTAGTCAGCAAGACATAGTTCTTGAATCTGACCTAAGCTATGAAGAAAAGCCGATATCGATCTTGGATAGAAAAAGTCAAGAATTAAGAACCAAGTCGAACAAAGTCTCTTGGAGATGACTTTGTTTTACTTATTAGGAGTCGTTCAAGTATTCGAGTAGCTTAAAATTGTATCTTCCTCTAGAAGATTGAGTATTCCGAGCTAAGTTGGAGAGTTTCCAAAGATTTCTTTTTAAGAAGTAGTTGTGTGTGCAATTCGAGAAATTGCTGCTCAATTTAGGAAAGTAAAATCTGTATGAAGTAATCAATAGAGCGAGACAGAAGTTCCATGTGATTGAGGGACTGTTATGTGGACTTGATCAACCCACATAATAAGAAACTCAGTAATATGGGTCTTATGCCCCGCTAGTAAAGTTTTTTTTAAAATATGGTATAAGTGGTTTAAAGAGACGAATATTACTAACGTATAAGTAACTTATAACGACGTCTTTCCTTTTTTTTTCGTTTCATTTTTTGTAGTGTTCGCCCTGTTCGAACCTTGCGATATCCTCATCTTATTGCAAAACGTAAGCAAATTTCGGGACGAAATTTTTCGTAAGGGGGGTAGGATGTAATGCCCCGTAAATTTCTTACGTTCTTAATATTTAAAGTTAATTAAATAAATGGCTTTGCACGCCTAAGTTATAATTTCTTAATTCTAAAGCTAACGGTCGAATCCGTCATTAAAGAAAAAAAAAATTACAGAAGTCGGCTAGACGACTACCGTATTTAGGGTTAAAGCGTACGAAAAATTTTTAGTTTATAATTAAGAACGGAAAACCGTCTAATTTATACGTTTAGAAAATTGCGATACGAACACGCCGGAAAAACCCGTAACCCTCTAAGACTCTTGCATGCAGCCGACACCTCACTAAATTAAGTGGCAACTTGCATGTTGACTTTGCTAATTACTTGGCACCTAAACTTTCACTTTACACAAATTCAACATAATCATCATACCACACATTTACAACAAAACAATTTCCATCTCTCCACCTCTCTCTCTCTCGGCAGCTTTCTCTCTCTCTCCCTCAACTTCATCTTCTTCATCCTTCCCATCCTCCATTGAAGACCCTTCAAGCTTGAAGAAAGAACACAAGTCCTCAATCATCCATTCAAACACCATACTTCTTTCTTTATTTTTCAAGGTATGATGATCCTCTTTAATCCTATCCAATCCTTTTTCTTTTTCCCTTCTTTTCTTCTTGATCGAATTTTGGGAAGTTTGGAATAGATGATTTGAGCTTAGAATAATGTAATTAGATATGCTAGATATGATAATTATGGATTAAAAATGATCAAAAATAAGAAACCTAACATCTATGTTAATGCAGAAATTTTTAGAAAATTGTGGGATTTTTGTTTTTCTTCTTTTGACCATGAATTCATGCTTAGTAGAGGTTTAATTAGTGTTTAGAATGAAAAGGGATTGAAAGCCCTATGTTGTAATGAAATTCAATTAGGGTTTGAAGTATGAATTTGGGGATTTTTGGTATGTTAATTGATAATAGAATTGCAATTGTTTAATTGGTGATATAAGAGTATGTTTAGTAAATAAATGTTGTTAATTTGAAAAGAAAATCATTCCCTTAAAGTATGTATGAAATCAGAAAATTTATAAGATAATTAGGAGTTTATACATGTTAGATATAAGTGATGAATTGTTAATGGAATTATGATGCAAATCATGTTAGTTGATAATAGGAATTAATTGGAAATTTTCTAAAAAAGTTTAATGAAGTATAAGAGGCAAAGATCACCTTATAAACTGAGTTATAATGATGATAAGATATATTATCATACATGAAAATGATTCATATTAGACGTAGATTAACGTCGTAAAATTTGAACAAAAACCGACAACTTTTAAAAATCGCGTAAGAGACGAATATCTAGTTGTAACTAATAGTCGAGAAGTCGGATGGGAATTCTAAGTTGATATTATTGTTTATAATAAAATTTAGAACATCTTTCTAGTTGACATCATAAGCATCCGAGTGCATATAATATGGGTTATAATGATAATCGGGAACTAGAACACGTTTGGAATTTCTTTGTTGGTTTAGTACTTGTTAGATGACATCCGACATTAGAAAGTCGTGTTTTTGAGCAAGTTGAAAAGGAGTTTGTCATGTACGGAGGTACGTGATGACTGACTTATAGTCCAGTTTCTAAAAAAAGTTGAATACGAAAATTTAAAATGAACCTAAGACGTTATACGTCGAACCTTCAAGCAATTAGGGTTTTGTTCGGCAGTTTTGCGACCTTTGCCGGAAACTGTAATAACTTCCAGCTCGTTTATTGGATTTGTGATCCGTAAATTGGAGCAGAAACTAGACTTCTTAAGCTTTCTAGTGGTACAGGGATCACCCCCTGTTTCCAAGTCCTCTGTTCTGGACAGCCTCCAGAGTTACTGGACTGTGCAGTGAATTTTCAGTTTCGTGTTTTCTAAGTTGTTTAGTTCACAACTTAACTTCTTTCAATCGTTTAAGCCGTTTTTATCTAACGAATACTGACCCTAGAGTCAAGGACAAGACCTTTAATGATGAAAAATAGTCGAGATCGTATTTCTTATTCTTTCTTTAAAGAAGTAATAAACGAGAAATATTCATAAGTCGTGAGATGCTCTAAAATGAAAATCGCCTAAGTTGTTTCTTTCCAACTTAGTTTCTTTTAATCTTCAAAAGTCGTATTAAGACACCGACTACCTTCTCTACTGACCCGAGAGTCGAGTATGAGATCTTCCAAGTTCAAAACGAGATTAGTACGAGTCTCGTTTCCCGTTTAAGTAAAACGAATCTAGTAAGCGTGCAAAATGCCAAAAGAATAAAATAACTAAATCTTTCTTCGATTCTCTTTCTTCGAGTATCTTTTACGAACCGCTTTTAAGAATGTTCTTTTTACGATGAAGGAGGAAGCCAACTGTAGAAAAAGGACGAAAGATCCGAAGTTGAAAGCTGTTGCGTATAAGTTCTGTATTTACAAGGTGGGCTTTTATATATAAAATAAAACGAGCAATGCTCGGAAAAATCTTTCTTTATCGCTTTGATATCTGTGTTTTCAAAGTGATAATATGGCATGAACTGTTTTATGTTTTTATGTGAGTTCTCTTGTACCTATCTGAGTCAACATACGTATTTTCCAGATTTAGAGTTAGTCTATTTTAGATTAACTAACGATCGGCTCTGAGTTAGCTGCTAAGTGCTTTCCAGAGTTAGTGCACTTTGTAACCTGTGGTGTATGTGGTATCCTGTTGAGGGGTAGCCAGCCACGGTGAATTGGTTTGGGTCAAGATTGAACATAGCATACCTGAAAATACTTGGCCAAGTGATTTATGAGAAAAAGTCAGAAAATGTTTAGTAGACATGGATTCTTTCAATAAAAACTCCGATGTGCTACGGTTATAAAATGCCATATTTATCTATATTTATAAGTATGTTTTCGGCATCGTGCCCACTAAGTACGTTTGTACTTAGCCCTGCATTGCTTTCTAAATGTGCAGGTTGAAGCGACGGTGAGCGGCGACGGTTGATGTTGAGTTTAAGGATAAGATGCATAGTAGAACCCTTCCGCTGTCAATCTCTGTATTTCTTTTCGAGATGTATTTTTGGAACAACTCAGTAGTCTATATCTGTACTTTTGAACTTAGTTTCGTCTTTTGCACTTATGTCGAGTAATCCTTAGGGATTAACTCTTTCTTATCTATAATCAAGTCTTGTTCATAGTTTATCGATGTTTATTATGTATGTTTAGTCAGTTGGCCCCCTTCTTCCCCGCTTCTTTAATCCAACCCCAGTCGCACCCCGGCTTCTGCCATCCCTCGGGATTTGGGGCTGTGACACTACCGATCGATCTTAGATCCGACTTCATATTCGGCAAGGTAAGAACATCGTCTACGTTATGAACCAAACAAAAACTTGTTTCCATCTACTTGTATTTTTCCGAAAAGAATGGAATTGAAGTAGGATGTTGAACCTTGATTAATACATGACATAGTATGCTAGAATTAGGTTTTATGGATTGAAATCGAAGAAATCATCCCTCCTAATCTCTATATATATTACCGAAATTTTAATAAGATTTAGGGGTTTTATATAGTTCGATTTTCTTAATGTTTGTTTGATGGATTAGTGTTCTATGTGTTGTTAGATGACTACATGAATTAAATTAGAATTTTCTAAAAATAAAAGTAGAAATGTAAGAGAAGAACAAGTGAGGTTTTGATGAAGAAGATGTTATGATATGCATGATTTGTTAATGGAAATGGTATGTAGTATGTTATAGGATGAATATATAATTAATTGAGATTTTTCTAAAAATAAATTGAAAAACGTAAGAGACGGAAATCCATCGATAAGTTGAAGCTCGATAATGTTTTTAGAATATGGTTTACATATTAGTGATGCTTGATAGATAATGATCGATGTTTTAAAATTTGAACGAAAACGGAGAACGTAGGATTTTTAGTAAGAGACGAGCAATCGTCGATAAGTCAAGCATGAATAATGATTAGGGTTTGTGATTCGAACCTATGATAATCTTGTTAGTTAATGATCGTAACCATAAAGTTTGAATGAATTCTAAGAAGGTTCGAATTTTGATAAGAGACGGAGAATCGAGATTAAAAGCCGATAGAAAAGTCGAATAAGAAAAACCTTTTTGATAATAATGATTGTTATTGATTGACGAACGATATTGTAGTTAATGACTTTTCCATCCGAGATACGAAATGTTATGAGTTATAGTTAAGAAATGAGAAGTTGATAAACGAAAATGAAATAGGAATTGAATTTGAAATTTGATTTGGTATAGTAATTGGTTAGTTGAAAATGACGAGAAAATGCTCATCGTTTGTTTAATCAAAAGACGTGAATGTGAACCCGATCAAGGGATATTGCATGTTGACTGCAGTGAGATGAAATTTTTGTGAAAATAAAAGTGGAATATCATTAATCGAACCTAGGGAATCATGCGTCGAGTTTTGTCGAGCATTAGGGTTTCGCGCGACTGTTTTGCGACGTTTCACGGAATCTGTCATAACTTCTAGCTCGTTTATCGAAATCGAGATCCATAAATTGGAGAGTAAACTAGACACCTATGGCTTTCTTTTAGTATAAATCCCATCCCCTGTTTTAGAATTCTCTGTTCTGTGCCAACTCCAGAACCACTGTATTATGCAGAAAGTTTCCAAAACATAGTTTCTTAAGTTGAATCTTTTTCAACTTTGTTCCTTGTGAACTTTTAAGTCATTATAAGTTATCGACATCCATTATCTACTGACCTAAGTGCCGAGTAATGAGCCGAGTCAGTTTGTAGACGAGAATTGATCGAAGTCTCGTTTATTTGTTAATCAAAAGAAAGTAGTAAAGTGCAAAGGCCTAAAAGTCTAAAACGAATTCAATTTCTTTTCTTTAATCGTCTTGATCGAGTACTAAAGTTTGAATATTTGCGATAAAAGAAGGAAGTCAGAGTTGAAGACAGGACGGAAGACCGAAGGTTAAAGTTTGTTCTATAAACGATTGAGGTGGGCTTTTCTATATACAAAATAAACTGAGCGATGCTTGAAAATCTTTATTTACAGCTTTGATAACTGTGTTTTCAAAGTGATAATCAAGGCATGAAATATTTGTTTTATGTAACTTCATTTGTGCCATTATGAGTTAGTCGACTGCTTTCTAGAAATTATGAGTTAGATACAATGGGGCTAACTAAATCGATCGTACTCTGAGTTAGTATACAAGGGGGACTTTCCAGAGTTTGTGTACACGGTAGCCGGTGTGTGTGGTACCCTGTTGAGGGGTAGCCAGCCACGGTGAGGAATGTTGGGCAAATTGAACGTAACATCTGTCAGAAAATGCTCGCGCGTGTGATTTATGAGAAAAGAAAATGTTTAGTAGACACGGGCCTTTAATGAAGAAAAAGCCCCGATGTGCTACAGAAATGAGATGCCTGATTTATCTATACTTATTATATGTTTTCGGCAACGTGCCCACTAAGTATGTTTATACTTAGCCCTGCATATGTTTTATAAAATGTGCAGGTTGAGTGACGGGAGCGGCAGTAGTTGATGTCGAGTTAAGAAGACGTATTTAGAATAAAGAACTTGTATGTCAAGCTTTACGCTTTCCGCTGCCAATCTTTTTGAGATAATGTATCTATCTGTTGGGTCTAAGCCCGTACAATTAACTCAGTTTCTTTTGAGAACCTTGTCGAGTGATCCTTCGAGATCAACTCTTTCTTTTAATGAAGTCTTGTTCATAGAGTTTATTCCGTTATTAATGTTTGTTTATTCATTCATTCTTATTCATCCCCCTTCTTCCCCGCTTCTTTAATCCAACCCCTAGTTGCACCCCGGCTTCTGCCGTCCCTCGGGATTTGGGGCTGTGACAGGAAACTTATTAACTCGATAAAAAGATTCTAATGACGTCTAATTACTTTTAATTAACTCGATTATTCTTCTTATTTTTCATTTTCTTTAAATTATTTCTCATTTCTTATTATTTAAACTCGATTTTCCATTAACGATCTAGATTCTCGACAACTTCTTCATCTTAACTCGAATTCAAAATTTCGAGAAGAAACTCCAACTGTTTTAACTTCATCTTCATCTTCGATTCATCACATTCATCAAATCTAACTTGAATCATCAAGAACTATCAACCTTGATCATCACTTTTAATTTGAATTTAATTAATAAAAATTCCTAAAAATTGATTAAAAATTCATTTCTCTATTTCTTTTTATTTTAACACTTTTAATCCACCAAATCATGCATCATCTAAAAGTATCATCTTTTTCATCTAGACCATCATCAAGAACGTCAAGAACATCTTCAAGAACATCAAGAACATCATATTCTTCATCCTTACTAAATTTTCGGTATTCTTAGGAAAATTATATCCGATAATTTCTTTCTTCCATTTCTTTTATCACTTATCTCATTTTCTTTTATCAAATCAAACTAAAAACATCAACACACAAAACTTCAAATTTCCATAAGATTTTCGGTCCACACACATATATATACTTCATCATTTTTTTTCTCATTCAACATCATCAAAATCATCCTCAATCATTTCTCAAGAACACGCATCAAAACTTCCTAATTCTACAACTCATTTCCATCGATTTCCATCATCTATAGAAAGGAAGATTTCTTCTCTTTTAATCTAATACATAGATCCACTTAGATTAATTTCTAAAACACAAATCAAACACTAAAATCATTCTTGAATCATTAACATGAAAATCCCTATTTTGACCTATAATTTTCGGTACATACATGTATGTATTCATCTCAATTTTTCATTCAATCTACACATAGATATTCTTTGATCACTCCTTAGAACACAAAATTATCATCCAAATCATGATCAAAACAAAAACATGGAAACCCCTATTTTTAGACATGGAAATCGGTAGGTATAGGGTTTTGATGATCAAGATTTTAAACTCGATTTTGATGCATAAAACTATGATAAGATCGATTTATAGACTCCAAAATTGGTTGAGATCAAGCTCTCCTCCATGGCATAGAAGTGCCGAAATTTAAAGGGGAGAGAGAGAGGATAAACCTAGTCTAGAATTTATCACAAGAACGAGGGGATTAAGAATACCTTGTCGGATTACTCGTTGGATGATCGGTAGTGAAATTCCTCACAACTTTATAGCTTGGGAGCTCGGTCTTCAATGGAGGAATTCATGGTATGTGTATGTGTGTGTCTTGGCCGAGAGAGAGAAAAAGACAGAGAGAGAGAGAGGTGGATGGGAGATAGAGAGTAGAGAGAGAATTGGAGAGCATAATTTAGAGAGATGAATAAGAGAGAGAGAGGGTGTTGCGTGAGAGAGTGAGAGAAATGAGAGTAGGATAGGTTTTTATTTGAATTAGTTGCACCCGGTAGTCAAAAACTCAATATAATTTTCTCCGGAAGAAAATGTTATCCGGTGTAATTAAACCCTAATTTCTCATTAAACTCTCTAACGATTTAAAACTCACCAGGACTCTTTCTCAACATCAGAATTCTCTGTACTTCGTCTCTAACATCACCAAATAAATAAAGGATACTAAGAATCCAAGTTTCGGATTAAAATTCCGAATAGCGAAGAAAACGTAAAAAGTTACTATTCATATTCCTTCTTTCAAAGAAATAAAATTCAAACCCGATTCAAACAAACTCAAAAAATTCTCAAACATGTACCAATGGTTTAGAATAAATTCTTGATTCAAAATACACTAATTTGACGATATTTGAAAACAATTAGTGAATAGTAAATTCTCGTCGTCAGTTACTATTCACTGAAAAATAAATTTTCTCAGAATTTTCCGAAATTCGAACTTAATCTCAAACTCACATAATCATGCTCAATCAATTCCTCATACATTCTATTCAGACAACCGAAATAAGGGAAATCGTGTAACGACTCTCAAGGGCATTTTGGTAATTTTGCAGGAAAATTTATTTTCCTTGGAAATTTTATCACCAAGGGCACGCATTTAAGCTCATAACTCAATTACGACGAATTTAAAGACTTATGAAAGATTGGGGTATTACAAGCAAGAATTTGTTCTCCATACTCAAGGCAAATGAGTAATATCTTTTGATTGAGGCAAAGCATGCTTCAGAAACCAAAACAGACCGAGCAGAGGTCAGCTGCCAAGCCAGTGGTGCTTCGAGCTGGATCAGAAAGATCCAAATTTGCCAGACCCTCACGGTCTGCTGACTCCTCAGCTAGGGATCGACTGAGGAGGTCCGAACTTTAGAAGAAGGTCGACGAGATGACCAAACAACTCGAGGAAATGAACTCCAGGATCGAGAAGTGTAGGAGGCTCAACAGGAGCATACGGAGCTCAACTGAACTTTCCTCAAGGAAATTAAAGCGAAAAATGCTTTGAGTGTGGTAAGCCAGGACACTTCAAAACTAACTGTCTTGACCTCTACATGAAGGAGAAGGAAGCCATCTGAGGAAAGGCCAAGGAGAAGTCCAAGGCCATGATCGTTGAGGAAGACTTCGATGACACCAACGTATTCATGGAGTAAGAATGAGAAGAAACTGACTCGCCATCAAGCTCAAAATGAAAAGACCAGTGCTTTATGGCATTACCGGAAGAGCCAACTAATGAGGTAAACTCTTCTTTCCATCACTCTCACAATGTTTCTTCTGTTAACCAAGGTACATGAGAATTTGACAAAGACATAGAGCCGTCATGGGATGAGGTCGAACACCTTAGCAGATTGTGCACCAGAAAATTTGCACAGTACAAGGAACTGCAAGCTGAGTGTGACAACTTGAGCAATGAGCTGATCATGAGGGATCACGACGTAGAAAAGCTCGTGTAGGAAAACACCAGACTCCATGAAGAAGTTGTTAGTCAACCAACAGTCAGGTCATCCACTTGATCAACATGACCAAGACTCTGGCTAAATACATCTCTCTGTTGCAAATGGAGCTGAATTTTGCAAATGAGAAGATAGTATCCCTTCATGCGTCGAGCTCAACTCTGGAGAGCATGATCAGCCAGCAAAGACCTCCCAAATGCGTTGAAGGTCTAGGATATAATCGAGCAACTGACACTCAAGATCAGTCAGCTCAGTTCGTCAAGGCAGCTGGATCCCCGAATGAGGCACCTCAAGTTCAACTGAACTCAGTCGAAGTCACAGTTCAAGAGACTCCAATCATCCTACAGACTGTTAAGACTTTTGTGAAGGATAAAGGAAAGAAGGTTCTAGCTGAAGAACCTCAGGAGCATGAAGCTGGTACTTCAAAGGATGCTGAGTGATCCTCAAGGAAGTCAAGACCCCAAGGTTGCAGAGCGAGGGGGAACTGACGAAATGAACCTTCGCAGCCAAGGCAGATTCAGCCCAGGTATAGGCCAAAGTACTCAGCTCGGCATCATCAGCAAAGGCAACCAAACTGGGATAATCCTCAGTTCTATCATCAGACATTCCCAGTGCCTCATCACTACCAGCAGGCATATCAAAGACACGAAAACCTGGTGATCAGTTTAATGGTCCTAGTTGTCCTCAGTTCGGGCATGCTCAAGGAGCTAGACAGTTTGGGCCAACTCCTAGACCATTCTCACCGAAGAATAATCGACCAGCTTAGCTACATCGAAACCAAGCTCCTTAGAGACAAGGTTATCCACCACTCAACTGGACTGCACGGGCACCAAAGGAATTTCAGTCAGCAGTCTACGTAGATAATATAGGAAAGGTGATCCAAACTGATGACTCAGTTCAAGTCTTCCAGGAAGCTCCAATAGCTTCCAAGCCTTAATCTAATTGAGTTGGAAAAGGGAATTCGTCCTGTGGGCTGCAGGAATAGGATGAATTGAGAGCAGACTATCCTGCAGGGTCAGTATGCATTGTTGGGAAAATACATGCTGATCTTGAAGTTTTGAAAATTGGAGATCACAAGTTGAGGGGCAACTGAGATAGTCGAAGACGACACAGTTTGACTGAAGACGTAAAGATCAAACCGCAACTGAACAGATGACTTTGAGTCAGTTGAGTGTATGCTGATTCAGTTGGGACTCAAACCAACTGAGGAAATTCAAACTCTACATCTGTTTAAGCAGGAGTTTTGAAATGTGATTAAAAGTTCCCATCAAAAAAATTCAATCCAAAAGCACATCACATTCATTAGGTTACACTTTTGCGAATGTGAGTGGACTAACATGAGCACTCTTTCACGACCCATGTGTGAGTGAGTCTAACCGCCCAACTCATGATAATTCCCATGATTTTACGTCAAGGATAATGCGAAACGACACTTCATCTCAACCGAAGATCATGATCGAGTAGGAACGATTGCTCACCGTTGATCTTTCCCTTGTTTCTCACATGCAAGTAATTCTCAAAACCCTTAGTCCTTTTTCACAGTCCATTCCCAAACATCACAAATTTTCCTCTGCAATCTTACAACAAATCCTTCTTCACCCAATTTCGTCGCAAGTAAATCCACTTCTTCAATGGCATACACTCGAACTCCCAAACCCATCATTCAAGAAGTTATTGTGTTTGAGAATATTCTCTCTGGTGCTCAACAGGAACACGAAGAACTGAAAAAGGCTCTCTATCAACTCCATCATGCAAACCTTCTCAAATGGTCAGATTCAGAACCAAAATACCTTCTCCCTAGTGCAGCCCCAGAATTCTTCTCCTATCTTCAAGAAGATGACCAAGGAAAGCTGATAAAAAAATTTCATCCACCCATAAGTGATGGAAACGGAAGATTTGTTGGCAGGAGATTTTCATTGATGTAGATGATTGCTTGGACCAAGTTTTCCAACTTTCAATTGAAAAAAAAGATAACATCAGATATCTAAGATAAGGAAGCTGAGAAATTCATTCAGAGCATCACCATTGATGGACGCAAGTTTACATCAGGCATGACTAGATCTCTTCTTAAACCAGAAACTCGCCTCATATATGATATTGCAACGAACTGCATTCATGTGCTTGCCGGAGCAAAGTGTGATGTAAGCAAGCCCAAAATGCGGATTGCTCAGGCCATTATCCAGAAAGATAAGATTAACTGAAGATTGTACGTGAAAGAACAACTTCTGGGTGAAGCTACCAAAACAAAAAAAAGTAGGGAAATGGTACACAACTGCAAGCAAGATCATGTTTGGAACAAAGGCCAGCTGCATCATTCTCTATATCGCAAAGAAATAAGGAATTTAAGTGGATTGGGAGCACACTGACAAGGAAGTCGTTTATGACAAAGATCGTCTATTCGATTCCAAGGATAGAATTGACTATGTTCTGAATGTAGTCTACACGGGGGAGTCTACATCAAAGCAATCCAAAAAGAGAGGTATAGCGGTTCAAACCAGATCGAAATCAAAGGAAGATGTTTCACAAACAGAGGCTGAACAAGTTTATCCTAC
The DNA here is from genome assembly GCA_029490685.1 of Schizonepeta tenuifolia. Classification (NCBI taxonomy): domain Eukaryota; kingdom Viridiplantae; phylum Streptophyta; class Magnoliopsida; order Lamiales; family Lamiaceae; genus Schizonepeta; species Schizonepeta tenuifolia. The sequence continues at coordinate 90,386,209 of CM055955.1, read as the reverse complement.
CAAGAAGGCTAAGTCCTCCAAGAAGAAGGCCAAGATTGTTGTTGTCCATATAGACGAAGATGACTATGTCAAAGACCCAATAGTTGTGCCTCTGCAAATGAAAAGAAGAAGACTTATCCAGTCAGAAGAAGCTGGAAACAGGAATGGCCTAGCTGACCATGGTCAAGCTGAAACAACTCATGTGGAAATATATGAAGTTGCTGATGACATCGCATCTGAGGGACATGCAACAACATCTATCGCTCATTATCAACAAGCTATCTCATCCAGCTCATCCTCAAGATGCAAGAGTCCTATAAAGGAATTTGAAGACACTGCGTAAAATGAAGATGAAGAACAGTTTGACAACAACCACTCTCAGTTAGTGTGCTAGTGAGAAAAAAACTGCCTCTTCCCAAGGTGAGATGACTCCCCCAACCCCTCAGAAGAACCAAAAGAGTTGAATATTGAGAAGAAAAGGAATCCAGAAAAGGAAATCATCTTGATTTCTGATGATATTTCTCCTAGGATCCCCAGCCCACAATTCAATCGACAGGTGGTGAGAACCAGTCAGTGAAAACATTGACTGTACCAGATACCTCATTGGATCTTCTTCTCTTGTACAACAAGGTTGAAGACTCCTCTCTCCTTTCTCAAGCTGAAGCGGAACAGAAGGCAATCAAGCAATCCTTCAAGAAGGCATTAACTCTGTACCCCGACGGGAGAAACCACCTCAAGACACTTTCCTTCATAGTGGATCTGTTTAAGTAAATCTCAATCAGGTTGGGAGACTGTTATGTACTTGGAGATTATCTAAAGCTTCATGACATCCATGAGCTTCGGGTCACTGAAGGACGACTGATGGATACCTTCAACTTCAACACTAAGCTCGAGCTGATTTAGAAGAAAGAAGAACTCATCCAAGCTTATTTGGAATCACGCTCAGTTGCAATGGTAAATGATCCACAGTGTGAAGAAATTGATCCCGACGAGGCCTCCACACTTTGCAAAAACACTAAAGCATGTGGATGGGTGCCTCCATCTCAACCCATTGAAAACATGGTGTTAACGGCAGAGCAACCAGCAACAATTGACATCACTCCAACACCACAACATCCAGTGCTAGAATCAGAGCCTACGGACTTAGATCAAGTCAAGAAGTCCGTTGATGAATTACTCGCTTTTCGAACTAGACTCAAACAAGATATTGACTTGTTCAAAGCTAGAGTACATAAGGATTTTGAGGAGAAAACTCAGACTTTCCTAAAACTCAAAGAATTACTTCGAAATGTTCGAGACCAGTCGGGCACCCGCATTGACCAAGTTGCTGAGAACATGACTGCATTGTACAACACAGCGATCGAAGACATGGATGGCAAACTTGCAGCTAAGGTGCCTATTCTCACGGCCGAGATCGAGTCCAATCAGGAATAGTTTCTCACCAAATAGGACTTTCAAGGTCTCTCAGACAAAATCTATGCCAACAACCTGTCCTTAGAAGACCATGAGACTCAAATGGTTGCATGGAAAGAGAAATCGCCATCCTGTAGAAAGAAGTCCAGAAGCTCAAGACTCAAAAATCCTATGCTCAAGCTGATGATTGAACTTTATTCAGCTCACTTAATCTCTGACTGAGACCTTCAATCAACTGCGCACTAAAGTGGATATCCTTAAAGACGTAGTTGCCCTTCTCTTTAATGCTGCCAAAGAGGGGGAAAAGAAGGAACTGACATCGCAAACAGAAACAGATGTTGCTAGAGATGGGGAAATTTCTAGACAATAGGCAGAGAAGGAAAGCTCCAGAAAAACTGAAGATGATGTTGCCAAGGACAAAGAAATTGCAAGGCAACTGGAAGCATCAATGAACATCGGCGTCAAAAGAAAAGACATAAGTCAGCTCAAGGAAGGAGTTGCTCAGCTTGAAGATGAATTTATTGACATTCAAGCAGAACTCTTTGTGATTGACTTTGCTGAAGAGTTAGGGCTAGATATTGACAATGAAGAAGATGGCAAATGATGCACCTCCACCATCCCCAACTCTTGCTGAAAGGGCCATTGCTACAGTAGCCAAAGAAAAGCAAGTAAAGAATGCCAAATGGCTAGCTTACTTCAATGAAAGAGAGATTGCTATTCTGGAGAAATTCTCAAGGGGGCTCATGAAGACAATAAAAGCAAGCTCTTCCAAGAGAAAGCAGGAGATCTATCACAAATGGATGAGCCAAACAAAAGATCGATCTCAAGTTCGTCGTGAAAGAACGAACATTTGCTCCTCCCAAGACTAAAAGAAGCCGAGAGATTGACTTTGATCTCATCGAGAAAGAAGCAGAAAGGTTGGCCTTCACGTAAGACGAAGAATTCCTGAACATCAGGAAACATATCCATGAAAAATACGGACTGAAGCTGGAGATTTTTCAATCCAAATGATGCTGCGAAGAGAAGACAATACAACTGATGTATTTTGTTTCTACTATTTTGGAGTCATGATTTCAGTTGTAATATAATCTCCCTTCTTATTACCTGAATAATAAGTTGTGGTTTTTGAAGATACTCTTGAATCATTAACCTCACTTGATGACCACCATCTTGTTGTCCAAGTTTGAGGTTATTTGTTACTCGTTTTTCTTATGCTAATTTATTTCCTCCTAGACTAAAATTGAGTTTATCTTTTAGTCTTATTGATATCAGTATATGGTATCAGTCAGGAAAGTTAGGTGATGTCAGTTTAGGGTTTTGGCATCATCAAAAAGGGGGAAAATGTTGGGAAAATTAGTAAAAGGTTTCGAACGATTCCAAAATCTCATTTGACCCCAATCGAGTAGATGAATGCCTTTAGTCTAAAGTTAGCTAGAGCTCATTGTTCATGAAGAACTCAGCTAAGGCCCAAACTCAGCTGAGGCATAAAATCAGTTGAGACACAAACTCAGCTGACACTCAAACTCAGTTGAGACCTCAACCTCAACTGAAGCATGGACTCAGTTGGACAACAACTCAGGTGGCTGCTCAACTGACCCACACAGCTGAAGGCATACAGTTCCAGCATGAAGAGAAGTTTTGTTGAAGTCAGATGTCGCAAAGCGGAGAAGAGAATACTTTGAAGATGCTGAAGACGGAAGAGTTGTAGTCCAGATTCAAATCTACTCAAAAGCACAAGTCAGCTGGAGAACTTACCATAAATAGGCCAACAACAGCGATGTGCAAGAACCAATGCTCGGAGTTTCCATTTTAGAAAGTTTCCAGAAAAGCAGGTGGAGTGCCATACTTTTGGCAGAGGTCAAATGACTCTTTTCCAACGGCTAGTTAGATCTCCCTCTATAAATAGAGGTCTCCACACCGAAGTTCAAGGCAGACACAAGAAGAGAAAAGCACGCAAAAGTGCCAAGAGAGACAAAATCAAGAGTGAAGCAACAACAACTGATCACCTCTCTCTCCAAGCAAGTAGACCTCAACAGAAGTCCAAACGAAGTATAGTGTTCAACCCTTCTCCTATTCTTCTATCTAGCCTCTCAGAAAGCCTCTTTCTTGATGAAGTCTAGAAAATAGGTTCTTGCTTGTATTGTGTCTAACCCGACTCTCTCCCAAAACATCGAGTCCGACGCCTTAGGTTGAAGCCTCCACTTCACTTAGTGTTGAAGACTTCCCAGTTGGAAATCCCTCTAACCCAACCCTTAGGTCCAACTTTGAACTCGGAATCAAAGTCACTAGGTCCCTTGGTACCCGCAATCCAAGACCAGGTCCCTTGGAACCCAAAAACCAAGACTAGGTCTCTTAGAACCTAGAATCTAAGACCAGGCTGTGCACTTGCCCAGAAAAGTGTTGTAAGGTCTTGTTTGAACCCGTAATCGGACTGGTTAGGTTTTCTTGGAACCTGTAATCCAAGTGGGGCATTTGGTGAGCACGCTTAAGCTTATCTAGTGGATTACTTCTCTGAAAAGGAAGTCGTGGGCGTAGGAGGTTAATTTTTGAACCACGTTAAAATACTGTGTACTTTACCTTCTGCATTTACATTCTGTATTTTACTTTCTGTTTGCCTAACCAACTGACCTATCATTCTAATACCTTGATCTTTATAAGTCTTTAAGTTCGTCTTGAGTGAGTTTATGTGCCTTGGAGGAGTGTTTGATCCTTGCTATTTTTGAAGTTTAAAACTTGATCTATGCATGAATCCATGCATGAAATTTGAAGTTAAAATATTGAGCATCTCTCCCTCTTGAGTACCAAAATTTTTGATGCATTTTGGGGTTTTCATGTCCTTCATTTGATCTTGATTTTGGTGATGGAATTGAGTTCTAGAAATTAATCTAAGATAGTATGTGTGATCAATTTTGGAAGAGGAAATCTATTGCCTTATTTTCCCTAAAATTTCGAAGGTTTTAGGTATGAGAAATTGGGAATTTTATCTTGATGATCTTGATGAATGAATTGATGATGTTATTGATGGATTTGAATAGTATGAAGCATGATGAATTGATTAATTGAAGAGCATGAGTTGTCTTGTTATATTTCTTCAAATTTTCGAAAGATATATATGTATAGAATTTGTGATCTTGTGATGATATTGTGAAATTGATGATAGAATTGTGAGATGGATGATGATCTATGCATGAATATGTGATCAAATTGAAGAGATGAATTGTTTTGCATGAGTACTTGATAAAATTCGAACATTTGATGCATGTGGAATTGTGATTTTTGATGATCTTGTTTTCTAGTTGGTAAATTGATGTTAGAATATCAAGATTGAAATTATTTGATGCATTATAGAACTTAAAATCGTTGAATTTGGATTCCTATGCTAAAATCCCCAAAAATTTCGAAGTATATGAGCTTAGAATTAAGATTTTTAACGTTTGAGCTTATTTGATGAAATTGATTGAAAAATCGATCAATTGGAATTTTTCTAAGCATGTTAGAATCTCAAATTTTTTGAATTCGGATAAGTTTTGCTCAAAATCAAAAAAATTCAAAACTTAGTAGAATTTTGAATTAGGGATTTTTTTATTTTGACCTTGTTTGAGTTAATTGATGTTATATTCATGAAATTGGAATTATTTCAAGCATGTTTGAACTTTGAATTTTCAAAATCGACCATATATAGCTATATATGTGAAAAATTCGAAAGTTATGGAGTATGGAAGCATGAAATTTTGTGTTCATGACATTGTTTGGAGCATGTGATGATTTTAAGTTGGAATGGGAGTGAAAATGAGCATGTTAGTCTCTTGAATTTCTTGATTTTGAATTTATATGAGAAAGTTATTGAAAATCGAAGATTTTGTTATTTGTAAATCGAATTTCATGTTTTGAAATTAAATTGGCTAAGTTATAAGTTATTTGAGCTTAGAGATATTTATCGAGCATGTTAGAATTTGAATCAGAAGAAAACGAACCCTTGTGCTTAAAAAGAGGAAAAAGTCGAACCTTAAGAGATTTAAGGTTAGGGTTTTATCGTTCCGATTATCGAAAGTTGAAATTGATTGAATAATTATTTAATTCGATTTATTTTAAGTTAATTTTGTGAATTTAAGAATATTTTGAGCATGTGCATATGTTTCGAGAAAAACGGCGTAAACTTTATTCCGAGATATTTTGACTAAGGTTTAGGATTTCGAATCCGATTCCATATTTGAATTCTTTGATTTATTTTTAGAAAAGAGAATCTGTTTTCATTCAAATTCGATGACTTTTATTTTTCAAATTAAAAGTCGAGCAATATTGAGTCAGTATGAGACTATGTATGAGTTTTAAATGACTTTCTGAGTTATATCTGAGTTTGTATGAATTTATGTGATTTCTGGAATTTTTCTGGAATATTTTGAGAAGTTTGGAAAATTTTTCTTTTTCCGTCTATTTATCGAAGTTAGTCGTTTACCAATCTATGAATGTTTGATTTGTCATATGAGGATCTGAATGTAAATGATTTGTGTTTAAAAAATGCACTAATTTGGGAACTTGACCTTCCCCATTTTCATAAAGGTTTCAATTTTGTAACGAGTCTATACTCCACCAAGTTCTGCAACACAAAACTTTTTAAAACCTCAGTTGGTGCCTGTAGCTGACCTTCAGGCATAGGAGCCAGCTGTGCTGCCAACTATGTGATCAGCTCCAACTGAGCAACTCAGTTGTAGAGCCGCTCCAACTGACTTTCCCAGTTGTCGAGCCAACTGACCTGAGCAGTATAACTCAGTGAAAAGACTGTAGCAAAACGAAAATTGCTATTGGTGTATTCCCCCCATCCCATACATCAGATACTTGCTACCGGGACCATCAAGTGGTATCAGAGCAGTGGTTCAAAAGACTGTTGTTCCTGATTCACTAGGTGTGAGTCGAGTAGATTTCTCAGTGGTCAACTGAACATATCTTTTAAATCAATTAGTGTATTCTGCTGCATATTTGTTGTTTGTCTCTTGTGGTGTGCAGGAAACATGAACCCAACGTTTCTAGGAAGCTTACCGGAGTTCTCCGTGGATAATTATCCCACATGGAAAGTTCGCCTGAAGATTGCGCTGACTGCCATGCATCACAGGATGTGGGAGACCATAGAAACTGGTCCCATCCAAGTGACTCAGTCACTGCTGGTCTCTTCAACCACTCCAGGGGAAGGAGATATGATGATGAAGGATGAACCGAAAAGCGCCCACCAGTACACGAAAGAAGAAAGAAACATCGCGCAGCTAGATAACATTGCAAAGTATCTCTTCCATCATCGACAAAGCCTACCTGCCGAAGATTATCAATTGCTCTACAACAAATGATATGTGGGAACCTTAGCTGCACTCTGTGCAGGCTCTGACGAGATTAAGGGGAACAAGTTTACCTTAGCTTGTCAGAAGTACGAGAACTTCTCTCAGCTAACTGGGGAGTCTATCGACAAGATGGAGCTGAGATTCACCGAGGTCCTAATGGACACTGAGATAATTAGTAAGGCCAAATACACTCATCGTGAGATGAACTTGAAAGTTTTCATAGCCCGAATGTTGGTGTATGAAGACGACTAGAATCCATTGGACAGTGAGGTAAAACCTCGAATACAAACATAACTCGACAAGGGATCATGCTCGGGAACAAGCAAATATAGATTGAAAGCGATAACAAATAGAACATGCTTTGAAATCCTATCTCAAACAACGAGCATACATAAATGATTCAAGTGCCAAAAAGCAATTGAAGCAATATAATCCAAGTCAAGTAGAAGTAAAAGGAGATACGAGAATAGTTTCGAGCATTAAGCTCATTGTATCGACACAACGTCAAGTACTAAAATTCAAATAAATAAACAAGTTTGTTTATCATGCAGCGGAATAATGTCTCAAGTCCCACAACTACTCTTATGAAGATATGCAGATGCAAGCTTAAACCAAAAGAAGACTCGACTCCAAACACTACACAACGTCGAGCATCTTCTGCCACCATCATCCATGCTAACCTGCACGTTTAGAAATACATGCAGGGCTGAGTACTTCGTACTCAGTGAACACATGCCAAAATAATTTAAACTTTGCTCAATAGAGCTATATATAATTGAACTTGCCTTGCCACTGCATCACAAGTGTTAGTACAATTTTAAAACATTTAACTTGTGTATGCAAAAATCATTTTCTTTTCTTGAAACGATTGCTCAGTCAACATATATAATTTGAATAGCAGGTGCGAATCAATCTACCACATAGTTCTCGTGTGTAGAGAAGTAAGCCTCCTTCTCAAACACTGTGACCGGCCTAACCGAAGCAAGGCTCACAATCATGTCATGCAATTAATAACAATACGTGTGTTCCTGTCTTACACAGGATAATAATAACTCAAGTAGATGATTAAACATACCAAAACTCAGATAAAATGGCAAATCAATTAATTTCAAAACTCACATAATATGATAGTAATAATCACATTCATCACTTTCTTTTCGGTTAAAAAGCCCACCTGATTGGAAAAGGGGTTTGTCGGGTTAGCTGCTTTTTCTTCTTACTTTTACTTCAGGGTCCCGCTTGTTCCTTCACAAATAATATCTTACAAGGGCGAGAATACTTACTAGAAAAACATAACGAACTTTAACGTTCGACTGAAGGACTTCTACTCGATTTGGGTTTCTTATCTTATCTCGACTTATCTAACTTGATCTTTCTCGGTTACTCGATTCTACCCAATTACTAAACCAACTGACTCTCAGACTCACATACTTGACTCAAAAATATCTAACAATTTTATTAATTAAATAATCAAATAAAGATAGAAATTCACTATTCACATCATACATCTCGTTTTTCTCGATTCTCGAGTTAAACGATCTTAGAAAATTACGAGATTAATTCTCGGTTTCCGATATCACAAAACATTCACAAACAAACTTTCAGATCAAGAATCGAACTTTCACAAACAGGAAAACGATCGACTTCGATAAATAGACAGAATTTTTTTTTCCAAATATTATTAAATATTCTAGAAAATTATATTAATTCATTTAATCATAATCATAAACCCGGTTACTCGTTCAAGACTCGACTCTGCTCGGTTCTAACTTTTAGAAAATAAAAGATATTAAATTTAAACGAAATTAGTTTCATTTCTCTTATATTGATTTAAAGATTTTTATTATAAATCAAAAATATAATCCGAAACTCTTATTAAAATTTTATGAAATAAAGTTTTCGTCTTTTTCTCGTAAAACGTGTCATCACTCGGAAATTTTACTATACTCGGCAAAAAGATTCTAATTACTTCTAATTTGTTATAAACTCGATTAATCTTACTTATTTCAATTTTAACTTTACTAAATTTCTCACTTCTTAGTTTAACTCGATTTTTCATTAATTACATTTCATTACTTGACAACTTCTTCGTATTAACTCGGATTCAAAAATTTCAAAAAGAAACTATAATTATTTTAATTTAATTCTATTCATCGAATCATCACCTAGATTAAAACTAACATACAACATCAAGAATCATCAACCTTCTTCATACTATTTGGTTCGACTTTTTCAAGGAAAATTACACAAAAATTTATTCTTCTCGTTTCTCTTATTCTATCGTCTTTAAATCATCGAATCACACATCATCTAATCATGTACCATCAAAACATCACAAAAATCATCAAATCTTCATATACTCATAAAAATCGACATCTATGTAGATTCTAAGGAAAATTTATACTACTTTATTTCTTCATTTTTCATGCTTTTATATCAATCAAAATCATCAAATATCATCCTCAATCATATAACAAGAACACACAACAAAACTTCCTAATTCTACACCTCATTTCCATCGGCTTTCATCATCATTAGAGAGGGGTATTTCCTTTCCTTTAATCAATTACACACAACCTCTTAGATTAATTACTAGAACACAATTCAAACATTAAAACCATGCTCAAATCATCAATATGAAAATCCCTATTTTTACTCATAATTTTTGGTACATTTGAGGGGAAGAACAATAAAACTTTTAACCTCTATTTTCATACAAGAGATCACACAAGAAATCAAGATGAAACTATGATCAAATATCATCAAGATCATCAACACCAAAATTCGTATTTTAAACTCAAAATTTTTCGTATTCATCATACATATATATATCAAAATTTTCTCTTCAAATCTTCACATATATACACACAAGGATCATGAATAGAACACTAAAAATCAAAAATCAAAACTCTACCCCTATGCCTAAGTTTTGGCAGTTTTAGAGAGGGGAAGAAATTGATTTTTAACTCCTATTTCCTTGCATAAAAATCACCCAAAAGATCAAAGATCAAAGCTAAGAAGAGAGGCTTCGATTTCCTTACTCAAAGGGTTATTTTGATCGAACAAAAGGGGAGGAAAAGAGGGGATTTCTTTGAGTTCTCACCACTAGAATCAAACAAGAATCAAGAAACTTACTTAGACTCGAAGACTTGATCGATCAAAGGTCTTTAATCCACACAACTCTATGATCCAAACAAGCGAAAGTCGAGCTCCATGTCTTAGGCAAGGCTGCCGATTTTTCAACAAAAGAGAAAGAGATAAATCCTAGTCTTAAATTGATCGTTACGACGAGAGGATCTCAAATACCTTAATGGATTAGTCGGAATTCACTATACATATTAGGGTTTTCTGGACCTTCGACTGAATTTTCTCCCAGATGACTTCAAACGACTCTCAAACCTATCTCAAAGCTTCTAAAATCATTTTTAGACTCAAAAGACACTAATTAGACGAAATTCGGAAAAGTTTGATAAATAGCGAAAACTCGAGAAAATTTACTATTCATTCAAAAACGAAACTTATCTGAATTTTCTGAAATTCACACTCAAACTCAAACTCATATAATCATGCTCAATCAATTCATCACACAATCTATTCAGATAACCAGAACGATAAAACTCACGTAAAGTCATTCAAGGGCATTTTAGTAATTTCACGAGAAATTTCTTTTTTCGGAAATTTTTATCACACAAAGGCACATATTTAAGGCACATAAACTCATTTAAGATGAACTTAATGACTTATGAAGGATTGGGGTATTACATCTTCACCTCCTTAAAACAAATTTCGTCCTAAAATTTACTAACCTTGAGAAAAGAGCTCGAGAAACTTTTCTCACATCTTATCCTCGAGTTCCCAGGTAGCATCTTCAAGATCGTGGTGTCGCCACTTAATCTTAACTAAGGGAATCGATTTTGTTCTAAGCTGCTGGATTTTACGATCCAGAATTTCCTCGGGTCTTTCCTCGTAACTCAAGTCGCCCTGCCCGTCGGCGTATTTTTTTTTTATTTTACGCCCACCCGAGCCGAAACCTACAAGCAGTTAATGCAGCTAGCTCGCTTCGCTTAGCTTGACTCGGTGATTAGCAACTAGCTCTTTTCCCTCAAGCGAGTTCGGGCTCGGGTAGGCAACTCACCAGGAATAGTCTATAGAAGCGATAGGCCAATTGTAGTTGATCCCGTCTCAAGGCCCATCTCTGACTTAATAGCCTAGCCATATCGGAGTGCCGTTCTCTTTGCTTTGTTAGAATGTCCTCTTGCTGCTTGAGGAGCTCATGACATAAACTGACACTATTCAATGTCTCGAGTAGGTTTGGAATCCTGATTACCTTTATCTCTAAGTAACTGTTAGATTCGTCCTTCCCGATCTTAGTATGAACAGATTCAGGGCTTCTTCGATGAGAATGAATTGGATCAGAAGCATCGAATGCTATTGTTACAGAATAGGCTGCACATTCATGCACAGACTAAGCTGTTGGCGGAATAAGCGCAGTTCTTCTTACACAGGGACTGATTACGGTCTTACAGACTCCGCAGTTAAGATATCAAAAGAAAAAAGACAGGATTTTTGCAGTCTTTCAAAAAAAAGGGGCGAATGGACATTTGCTTGAAACAATTCTGAAATAACTATTTTACGCCTTTGAACTCGCATAGAACCTTTGATTATATCTCGGCAAAAGTCTGTCTCGATATAGAACCTAGTATGATAATGAACTTGCATAATCGTACTTCTATGGCTTATTATTATAGTTTTGGAATGAATCATCATCTATATTCGTTAGATTATCTATCTCATAGAATAGGTGAGATATACCAACACTATATTCCTTATCTCTCTTTGAATAGTTCAAATGTATCAAATTTACAAAAGAGCATTCTTTATCATACTAGGTTCTATATCGAGACAAACCCTTATGTTATGATAAAACTGATATGACATCATGTTATTTCATTAACACTTTCAACATCTGGCCTATTAATTTAGTATCCTATGGTTTATGATAATAGCAATATATTATACCTTTTGGCTTACTATCAGGCCTGTAATTAATTCAGATGTCTCTGAGGTCGAGTAAAAAGACTTATCATTATTTACTTTTTTTTACTCTAGATAAAGCTATATATTATTTAATCTTTAATTTTACGAAATAAATAATATTTAGTTTTATCTATACGATGATCTAATATGTAGGGGGCTTTATTATAGATAGCAATAGCAATAACCGATAGGCTATCTCTATACCCCATAGCTAGGACATGAGTGAACAAGAGGCAACGGAATGGGAAAGGCAAAGGAGCTACAGGCATTGGACGGGTGAGTAACGCGTAAGAACCTGCCCTTGGGAGGGGAATTCCACAACAACGAAAGCAATTTTTCACTCTTTCATATACTAGGGGATTTCACTTGGAAAATAAAATGTTCCATACTAATGGATTCGGGTCCATAACCATGGGTTCCAATGCAAGAGATCTTGTAGCACTTACCAATGAGGCTTATTAATTATTATTAGAGAAAGGTTTGGAACCCTAGTTTTCGCCCCAACCTAGGTTAGAGGGTCGTTAGACCGTAGCTTGCTGCTGAAAAATGAATAGGCTAGCGCAGCTCGTTTCGCTCTTCAAGCTCCCCACCCCCTGACTCAACCTCAACATCAATAAAAAGGAAAAAAAACCCTTTCTCCTTTTCATAATAATAAGGTAAGCTTTCAATCCGTAGCTTGCTGGTTTTTCCATCATCCAATCCACAACAAATTGAATAAAACCTGGCGAAAAAGAAGTGAACACTTTGCTGAGGCTCTGACAAGACGTCTTTGTTTTTCTTCAATCCCCCAATCCGCTCTCGCTCGCCGCTACTAACGGGGTCTCGGTTGATTTCCCTTCCTTTAGCTACTCAGATGTTTCAGTTCGCTAAGTTTGAAAAGTGCAAAGAGCGCAGACTAGCCATGGAGCTTGGATACGGTTTCTCGATCGGAGATCCATGGATCACAGACGATATCGCCTTTCGCCTGTGAAAGCGTCCTTCCTTCTCAATGCCCGGGCATCCATCCAATGCATTCTTTTCGATCTTGTACCCGCTTGCTTCGCCTTAGCTCTAGCAAGCTTTCCACCGTTAACCAGTAACCAGGAATACGAGTAAGCAGGAACCAGGTCAATAAATCCCACATCCCCGCATGAACTCCGAACTACCCTTAACTATTTGATTTATTCGCTTTTGCCTTCCACCTATGGATCTTAGCTATGCATTTGCCCTGGCATTGGCATTCCCGTTAAACCAATCCCGACAGCAGCACCCGAGACTACACTGAACTTTATCTCCCTTACTTGACTTCGATTTGAATCGATCAAGTTTTATATAGGGCAAAAAGTTAGCTCTTCCCTTCCGAAACTTGGATTTGAATAGCACTTTTTATGTCTTACCTAGGGCCAAAAGTCAGCAAGTTCATTTTCACGAGCCGCGATCGAATTGCAGCTAATCGACGAAAGAACCAATGGAAGGAATCCTCCTATGGGTGCCACTCTACCTACATCATGTTAAAGAGGGATTTGGTAAGCAAGACAAATTCTATTTGTGATGTTTACTCTTCAGCTTCCACACTTGCTTCTGATGATCGGATTAGCGACCTTACGGCTAGATCCAATCTCCTGGTCCCTGCGGAAAGGAAAACTTAAGAATTACATCTTCTTGGCGAATCGCATGCTTTGGATTGAACACGTACTTACGTAACTGCGATACGTGAAACACGTTATGCGAATTTCCGTAACTCGGTGGCAAAGCTAACCTATACGATACGACTCCAATCTTTTCTAGAATTTCGTACGGTCCTATAAATCTAGGCTTTAGCTTTCCTTTAACTCCAAATCGATGTACTCCTCTCGAAGGAGATACTTTCAAAAAGACTTTACTTCCTATCTCGAACTCTGTTTTTGATCTTCGATTATCGGTGTACGACTTCTGCCGACTCTGAGCTTTCTTAATATTCTCACGAATCTGACGGACAGATTCTATCATCTCCTCGATTGCTTCAGGTCCTACTACTTTTCTCTCACCTACTTCATCCCAGTAGAGTAGAGATCTACACTTCTTTCCATAAAGGGCTTCATACGGGGCTGGGGCTATTCCAATTGTATTCTGATAACTATTATTGTAAGCAAACTCGACTAAAGGCAAAATCTTCTCCCAATTTTATCCTTTATCTAGCACCACGGCTCTTAACATATCTTCCAAAATTTGGATCGTCCTTTCTGACTGACCATCTGTCTGAGGATGGTAAGCTTTACTGAACTGCAACTTCGTTCCTAGCTCTTTCTGAAAACTTTCCCAAAAATGAGCGATAAACTTGGAATCTCGATCAGAAGTGATCGTCTTAGGGACTCCATGCAATCTCACAATCTCCTTTACATAAATCTTAGCCAACTTATCTGATCCATAGGTGATAGGAATAGGAATAAAATGAGCGGACTTCGTTAATCGATCCACAATCACCCATATGGATGTATTTCCCTTCTTGGTTTCTGGCAAACCTGTCACAAAATCCATATTAATGTCATCCCATTTCCACGACGGGACTAGTAATGTTTTGAGAGGTCCAAAAGGTCTTTGATGTAAGGACTTCACTTGCTGGCATGCTAAACATTTTCCCACAAACAAGGCCACGTCCTTCTTCATTCCTGCCCACCAGAATTGCTGTTTCAAATCCTGGTACATCTTTGTACTGCCGGGATGTGCGGTATACGGGGTATCATGGGCTTCACTCAGGATCTTGTTCTTTAGCTCTTCGTCATTTGGTACACATAGTCTACCACTGAACAACAAAGTATTGTCGTTCGACTCTCTGAAATCTTCAACTCCTTCCTTTCTCACTTTTAGCCTTAAGTTTTCCAACTTCTCGTCTTTTCTTTGGCCGTCTACGATACGGGTTCTAAGGTCTGGCTCCACTACTAGAGATGCAATAACTTGCTCCATCGACATCGGGGGTTGAATTACTTCGATTCTCATCCTTCCAAATTCTTCAATCAACTTCCTTTCATCGGATAGGAGAAATCCTAACTCCAAATTCTTCTTTCTGCTCAACGCATCGGCTACAATATTGGCCTTTCCGAGGTGATAAGAAATTTCGCCATCGTAATCTTTCACCAATTCAAGCCATTGCCTTTGTCTCATGTTCAACTCCTTCTGCTCGAAGAAATACTTCAGACTTTTGTGATCCGAAAAGATTTCGCACTTGGCTCCATAAAGATGATGTCTCCAAATTTTGAGAGCATGTACTACTGCTCTTAACTTCAAGTCGTGCGTCTGATATTTCTTCTCGTGAGGTTTAAGTTCTCTTGAAACATATGCTATCACCTTTTGTTCTTGCATCAACACACATCTCAAACCTTTGGATGATGCGTCTGTAAAAATGACATAGTCCTTTCTTGCTTCAGGAAGAGCTAACACTGGGGCTGTCGTCAATCTTGACTTGAGCTCTTGGAAACTTTGTTCGCATTCTTCCGTCCATCTAAACTTAGATTCCTTCTTTAACAGACTCATCATCAGTTTTGCTATCTTGGAAAATCCTTCTATGAATCGCCGGTAGTAACCTACCAATCCAAGGAAACTACAGACGTCATGAACTGAGGTTGGTGATTTCCACTCTTGAACTGCTTGCACTTTGGCTGAGTCCATCTTAATTCCTTCGGACGAAAGAACATGTCCTAAGAAATTCACTTCTTTTAGCCAAAATTCATACTTACTAAATTTGGCATACAACTTCTCTTACCTTAGTCTTTCTAACACGATTTTGAGATGCTTCTCGTGCTCTGCTTCGTCTTTTGAATACACTAAGATATCGTCTATGAATACTATCACGAATTTATCTAAGAATTCATAAAAGACACGGTTCATTAGATCCATGAATATGGCTGGGGCATTTGTCAAACCGAAGGGCATCACAATGAATTCGTAATATCCATATCTTGTTCTGAACGCAGTCTTTGAAACATCTTCTTGCCTAATCTTCAGTTGATGATATCCAGATCTTAAATCGATTTTGGATAAAACACTGACTCCTTTCAATTGGTCAAACAGATCGTCTATCCTTGGAAAAGGATACTTGTTCTTGAGAGTACTCTTGTTGAGCTCTCGGTAATCAATGCACATCCTCAAACTACCATCCTTCTTCTTCACAAATAGAATCGGTGCTCCCCAAGAGGAAACACTTGGTCTAATAAAACCCAAATCTAACAATTCTTGCAGCTGAATCTTTAACTCTTGGAGTTCTTTCAGAGCCATTCTATACGGAGCTTTAAAAATTGGGGCTGATTCGGGCTCAAGATCAATCGTAAACTCCAATTGCCTATCGGGAGGTAATCCTAGCAAAACTTCTGGAAAAACGTCCTTATATTCTCTTACTACTGCTACATCGTTAATACTTAGCTCTTGCTCTTCATTCTTATTCAGGTAAATCAGATATACTTGCGTATTCTTTTTCCTCATCAACTTCTTTGCTTTCATAGCCGAAATAATCAGCATACTCTTCTTCGTTCTTCTTTCAACTCCATGAACTATGGTCGGCTCTTCTCCAGGAGATTGAAACGTAATCTGTCTCTGATCGCATCGAATTGTCGCAAAATTTTTGGTTAACCAATCCATTCTAAGAATTATATCCACATCCCACATCTGGATTAGATGGGATTTCGCGGAAACGTACGATTTTCAAACTCAAATTCTAAATTCGAACAGACGCGCGATACTAACATAGATCTACCCAAAGAGGTTGAGACGCTAAGCTCCTGGTTTGACACTTCTACATCTAAGTCAAGGGTTTCTACACACGCACTAGCTATAAATGAATGCGATGCACCTGTATCAAACTAAACGATAATGGGCACACCTTTAAGCTTTTCCATACCTATGAGATTTCCTTGGTCTTTGACTCCTGCTTTCTGCTCGATTGCGAAAACCCTCTGGTAGTGCGGCGGCTCCTACTGCGGGGGCTACTGCTTCTGCGGCTGCGGCTTGTGCTGACCCTGGGGTTGCTTTGGATGCGGGGCTCCATGTATAGCTCTAATCTGCGAAGACGGGTATTGATTCGGTCTTCCACCACTCATTCCTTGCTGTTTACTTGGGCACAAGTTCGAGAAATGACCAGGTTGTCCACAAGTATAACAGATGTTGCTTCTCCATAAGTCAGACTGCTCTGACTTGCAAGAACTACGTGAATATGTTGCCTTAAACCTGCTCGGAAAAGCTCACATATCTTCTCATCGGTATCTACTTTGTCGGGCACAAAGCGAGCTAATTTGAAAAATTCTCGATGGTATTCAACTACGGTCTTCTTTCCTTATCTCAGGTTCGCGAATCCGATTGCTTTCTACTTCCGATAGCTTCTCGACACGTACTTCTCATACAGAGCCTCCTTGAACTGCTCCCATGTCATATTCTCACATTCTTCGGGAGTATACGTCCTCTGTCGGGCTTCTCACCAGTAGTTGGCAGAACCTTTGAGTTGATACGTCATACATTCGAGACGCTCACGATCACCACAACAAAGAAAACAAAAAATTTTCTCCAGAGAATGAATCCAGTCCTCGGTTTCTGTGGGACTGCCTTTACCATCGAAAGTTGGCGGGTTTTATCGAAGAAAAAGCCCTTCGATTCAATGTTCATTTTGAAGAGGCGGGTTTTGATCCCGTCACTCTTCTTCATCATTTTGCTCGGCTCTCTCGTTTCTTCTTCTTGGAGGCATTCTAAAGTAACTGCTAAAATTTAGAAAAGTTCGGCAAACCTACTCTGAAATTTTCTCGACTTTCGAACACTTCTCCTCCTAAGAGAAAACACAATTCTCTATCGATACTTATCACACATTTAGGAAAGAATTTCTCTCAGGTAAAGCATTCAAATTGCAATTAAAATATTTCTCAACTCGTCTTACCACAATCAATCAAACAATGGCATGTCTCAATAATATAATCAAATACGCACAATCATTCAAACAATTGCATGCATGTACAACAATTTAATCAATTTCAACTCATCATGAAACATCATACTCAACAATTTCTCATACACTCAATCGAACATAGCATATATAATCATTCAAAATTTCACATCTCAATTAATCTGGTAAACACTTCATTTAATAACTTGACTCTTATACTCGTATCTCTAAGACAGATAATTCTTAAAACAATTAGGAAACTCAAAGTTGATTTTAACAGCATAACAACTTCCTTTTCATATCATCGGAATGATGGCCTCTCTTGAGGACTTATACCAAAAATAAGGGTTAAATATTCACATCAGAAAAATTCCCTACACATTTACAAGACGTTCCACATCTCAAAAACCCACTAGACACGAGATACTAGTTTGCTTCCGGCTCTACTAACTAACTATGCATCAAGTTATATTTACATCACGACAGAGAATAAAAAGAGTTCAACTCTCGATAGAAATGTAAATATTGTTCGGGCTTTCACAACTTTCTAGAACTAGACCTAAGCGCGAGGGTCGTCACTGCTCGGGTCATCATTACCACGCTGCTCCTCGGGGTCCTCCTCTGGATCCTCCTCGGAATCCTCCTTTAGATCCTCCTCTGGATTCTCCTCGAGATCCTCCTCTCCCTCCTCCTCACCTACGCGCTACCCTAACCTTCTGCTATTGCCAAAAACTCTAGGAAGTTGTTGTAAGTGTGTCCGGGAACTTCCCACACGTCGGTCATGTCTCCAATCTGCTCATCCTCAAAGCGGGCGTTGACGTCCTCCAACTCAGACACGTCCCATGGAGGACTCTCAAGAGAGGCTCGGCTACGGGCTGTACTGGAGAGGGAGTGCTGTCTCGGCGCATGAATTCCTCTAGCTGGTCGTGTGAAGGAGATAAAACTCTGAAAGAGTCGTACGAATCTCCTGGCTAAGTCGCTGCTGAGCTGGACGAGGCAAAGGGGTCAAAAGAGCGAATACGGAGTACGTTTCCCGAGTACGGGTGGTACTGAAAAGTGGCTCTCGGCTTAGGGCGAGGCAGAGAAGGGACTCTGGAAGGGTCTGGTCCGTCTCGAAGAGAAGACTGAAGCTGAGGCTGAGGCTTAGGAACAAAGCCATTCGGCTCGGCTGGAAGAACAGGGTTAAACGGTCCGGGAGGTGAAGCACCGTACTCTATGAACTGACCTGAGATATTGGAGATGAACGCATTACAATCACCGTAAATATAGATACCTAGGTACTGGCATCTGATGAACCTCGATATTAGCAATGCTACCCAGTCGCGCCACTCTCGAAGAAGAGCCTAAATCAGATGAATCATTCCGTTGAGTGCACTAACATCGAGATACTTCACTGTCTCCCAAATCTTATGGTAACGAGCTAAAAATTCTGCGATTGTCTCGTGATATGACTTTCAAATATGCAAATATTCCTGCATCAATGTTCGATTGCCCTCATAGTCCATCCTATACGAGTTTAAACGGGTTAATCACACTTAAACAGTTAATCAATCATATTTGAATTTCCTAACTCCACATACTCGTTTTTTCTTCCCAAAGAGGTTTTATTGCTCAGGGTACTTGGCAATTCCATTTCACGAAAACGTTTGCACAAACGTTCCATCCTTTACGATTTCCACACAAAATACAGAATTAGGGAAGGTATTCTAAAGGAATCTAGTTATTGAAGCTACTTACCAAGCTTTTATCTCTAGACAAGCGCAAATAGCAAACTGAATAACTCAATTAATTTCAAACTTATAAAATTATTGAAAATATTAGTACCTGATTGATGGATGAGATGGGCAATGCTCGGTGTGTTACTGACTCAAACAAGTCTAGGGAATTAAATCTAGACTCGACATCACAAGAAAGTTTAAGCTTAAGAGCAGACGAGTTGCTCTGATACCACTATGTCACAACCGTGTTTGGGGTTGTATGAAGACGACTAGAATCCATTGGCGAGTGAGGTGAAACCTCGAATACAAACATAACTCGACATGGGATCATGCTCGGGAACAAGGGAATATAGATTGAAAGCGATAACAAATAGAACATGCTTTCAAATCCAATCTCAAACAACGAGCATAAATAAATGATTTAAGTGTCGAAAAGCAATTGAAGCAATATAGTCCAAGTCAAGTAGAAGTAAAAGGAAATACGAGAATAGTTTCGAGCATTAAGCTCATTATATCGACACAACGTCAAGTACTAAAATTCAAATAAATAAACAAGTTTGTTTATCATGCAGCGGAATAACGTCTTAAGTCCCACAACTACATATATGAAGATATACAGATGCAAGCTTAAACCAAAAGAAGACTCGACTCCAAACACTACATACCGCCGAGCATCTTCCGCCACCATCATCCATGCTATCCTGCACGTTTAGAAATACATGCAGGGCTAAGTACTTCGTACTCGGTGAACACATGCCAAAATAATTTAAACTTTGCTCGATAGAGCTATATCTAATTGAACTTGCCTTGCCACTGCATCACAAGTGTTAGTACAGCTTTAAAATATTTAACTTGTGTATGCAAAAATCATTTTCTTTTCTTGAAACGACTGCTCAGTCAACATATATAATTTGAATAGCAGGTATGAATCAATCTACCACATAGTTCTCGTGTGTAGAGAAGTAGGTCTAACCGAAGCAAGGCTCACAATCACGTCAAGCAATTAATAACAACATGTGTGTTCCTGTCTCACACAGAATAATAATAACTCAAGTAGATGGTTAAACATACCAAAACTCAGATAAAATGGCAAGTCAATTAATTTAAAAATTCACATAATATGATAATAATAATCACATTCATCACTTTGTTTTCGGTTAAAAAGTCCACCTGACTGCAAAAAGGGTTTCTCGGGTTAGTTGCTTTTTCTTCTTGCTTTTTCTGCGGGGTCCCGCTCGTTGCTTCACAAATAATATCTTATAAGGGTGAGACTACTTACTCGAAAAACGTAACGAACTATAAAGCTCGGTTGAAGGACTTCTACTCGACTCGGGTTTCTTATCTTATCTCAACTTATCTAACTCGATCTTTCTCGGTTTGTCGGTTATACCCAATTACTAAACCAACTGACTCTCAGACTCACATACTTGACTCAAAAATATCTAACTATTTTATTAATTAAATAATTAAATAAAGACAGGAAATCACTGTTCACATCGCATATCTCATTTTTCTTGATTTCTCGAGTTAAACAATCTCAAAAAATTACAAGATTAATTTTCGGTTTCCGATATCATAAATCATTCACAAACAAACTTTCAGATCAAGAATCAAACATTCACAAACAGGTAAACGATCGACTTTGATAAATAGTCGGAAAAAGAAAAATTTTCCAAATATAATTAAATATTCTAGAAAATTTCTAGAAAATTATATTAATTCATTTAATCATAACCATAAACTCGGTTACATGTACAAGACTCGGTTACTGATTCATGCTGACTCGATGTAATACCCCGATATTTTCTACAGGCTTTAAAAATGAAAGTTAATAATAATTATGGCTTTGCACGCCTAAGTTCATGAAATTAAATTCTAAGATTTACGGTGAAATCCGTTTCCGAAAATAATTTCCAGAAGTCGGACGAACGACTACTGTACTAGGGTTTTCGCGTCCGATAGATTTTTTGTCCGAAAACTCAGAATCAAAATCCGTCAGAATTTACATTCACTTTTTCTTCGATACGAGTTCATCGGAGAAAGTTAGTTTTTATGACTTTTCCAGGCGAAATTTGGACTGTGATGTCCCGACATTTTCTCTGATTTTGAAAAACGAATTAGGTTTTCCGAGTATGTGATTTATTTCCAATCTAACGGACGAATTAGATTTCGTCGAATTCGTAACCAACTAAGAAATCTTTTCTCGACTTTTAAAACGACGTTTAAGAGCCGGAAACGAGATATTTCGTCTAAAATTTCCCTCGCCAAACATGTCCTAACGACTCACCACTACTTTAGTTGGATATTTTCTCTACTTTATGACTTACCATACTTAGTCATCAACTCTCCCTCACAACTCCCTCAATACCCCCCCCCCCCCCATCAAGCTCTCTCTCCCATTTCTTCTTTCCACCATTGAAGGAGTTCAAGCTTTTGCAAGATTCAAGTTCATAAGTCATTCAATCATCCATCGATTCTCATTCTTCTTTCATTAATCATCAAGGTAATCATCTCCTCCATTGATCTATCCAATTGGAATTCCTTTCTTTTTATTTTTCTTGAGGACCGATTTTTATGATGATGATGTAGTAGTCGATTTAAGTTTTAATATGCAATTAGATGTATAAGGGAGTGATTCTATGGTTTAATTGAAGGAGGAAATCAAGAACCCCTTGTCCTAGGTTAAAACCGAAATTGGGGAAAAATTGGGGCTTTGATCGTAGCTCGATTTCTTTGTCGATTGAATGATAGATTAGTATTTCTCATGATGTTAATTGACTCTAGGAATTGTTTTAGATTTTTCTAAAAATAAAATTTGAAACCTAAGAGACGAAGGAGGCTCGATTTAGTATAGTAAATGTTATGATATGCTCGATTGTTTAATGGAAATGAGATATACGATGCATGAGGATGATTATATATTTAATTGAGATTTTTCTAAAAATAAAACGAGAAATGTAAGAGACGAAGATGTGTCGATAAGTTAAAGCTCGATAATGTTTTGATATTATGATTTGCATGTTAGTAATGCTCGTTAGATGATAATCGTTATTGTAAAATTTGAATGAAAACGGATAACGTAAAATTTATCGTAAGAGACGATCGATCGACGATAAGTTGAGATTAGATAATGATATGAGGATGTGAATTATGTATTAATGAATCGTGTTAGATGATGATCGATTTCGAAAATTTAGAACGAATTCTATTGACGTTGGAATTTTGGTAAGAGACGAAGAATCGATCCTAAGTAACGAAAGAAAAGACGAGTAAGAAAAGTAATTAGATAATAGTGTTTGTTATGAATAAGAGAACAAGTTTGTAGTTGACAGCTTTC
This sequence comes from Schizonepeta tenuifolia, assembly GCA_029490685.1. NCBI lineage: Eukaryota > Viridiplantae > Streptophyta > Magnoliopsida > Lamiales > Lamiaceae > Schizonepeta > Schizonepeta tenuifolia. Next base: position 90,363,517 of record CM055955.1, on the reverse strand, counting down.
GCATTTGAGTTATGAAATGACGAATTATAGTTATGAACAAGAAGTAGAGACGAGAAGTTGAACTTGATTTGGTATAGTAATTGCTTAGTCGGAAATGACGATGTTTTAAACGTCGTGTTTATAAACGAGAAATGAAAAGGGGTTTATTACGTATGATGATACGTGGTGACTGCCTTAGGTCAGTTTTTGCATGAAAATAAAAGTGTTTAAGCTTTAATCGAACCTAGAAAACCGTGCATCGATTTTATCGAGCATTAGGGTTTCACTCGGCAGTTTTGCGACCTTTCACGGAAACTGCAATATCTCCTAGCTCGTTTATCGGAATCGAGATCCGCAAATTGGAGAGTAAACTAGACACCTGTACCTTTCTTGTTTTATAAGATTCGTCCCCTGTTTCGAAATCCCCTGTTCTGTGCAAACTTACTGATCTGTGCATATTTTTCCGACACCTAGTTTCTTATGTTGAATTCTTTTCAACTTAATTCCTTTTGATCTCTTAAGTCGTTGTAAGCAATCGACTTCAGTTTTTCCGACATAATGTCGAGTAAGGAACCAAATGAGGTTTAAATGAGATGTGTTCGAGTCTCGTTCTCGTTTAACTAAAAGAATCTAGTGTAGCGTGCAAATGCCTAAAAAGCTTAAAAGACTAATTCGATTTCGTTTTCGATTTCCATTTTCATTTATCGTATCGATGACTTATCAAAGTATGATTATGTATGATGAAGGAGGAAGTCAACACAAGGATAGGACGGAAGATTGAAGAACGGAAGCTCGATTAGAAGTTCTGTAATCTTTAAGGTGGGCTTTTATATATACCAAACAAAATGTGGGTTTTTCCACAAATCGAAAGTGATATTATAGCTTTGATAACTGTGTTTATTAAAAGTGATTATCAGGCATAAATTGTTTTATGTTTTATGTGAGTTCTCTTGTACCCTTCTGAGTTAGCCGACCTGTTATCCAGAATTTATTAGTTAACCGACTTGTTAACTAAAACGATCGGACTTTGAGTTAGCCGACTTGCTTTCCAAAGTTAGTGTACACAGTAGCCTGTGGTGTATGTGGTATCCTGTTGAGGGGTAACCAGCCACAGTGATTCTTAATGGGCAAGATTGAACGTAACATCTGTCAGAAAAATGCTTGGCCAAGCTAAATCGTGAAAATGATAAGAAAATATTTTAGTAGACATGGGCATTTTAAAAGAAAACCCCGATGTGCTACAGAGATAAGAATGCTTGATTTATCAATACTTATTATATGTTTTCGGTAAAGTGCCCACTAAGTGCTTTATGTACTTAGCCCTGCATATGTTTTCTAAATGTGCAGGTTGAGCGACGGAAGTGGTGATGGTTGAGTAGGATAGTGATAGGAATGAAGAACAGAGTCACATTCTACGTTTATTCAGCTGCCAAACTCTAAACCTTTTTGTATTATCTTGTATATAACTCTGCAGTCTAAATTCTGTACTATAACTTAGTTTGCTTTTGGAGAACTATGTCGAGTGATCCTTCGAGATCAACTCTTTCTTTATCTAATGAAGTCAGGTTCATAGAAGTATTCTGTAATTTAATGTATGTTTATTCATTCATCCATTTTCTTCCCCGCTTCTTTAATCCAATCCCAGTCGCACCCCGGCTTCTGCCGTCCCTCGGGATTTGGGGATGTGACACTCGAGTCTACTCGGTTCAAACTTTTAGAAAATAAAAGTTATTAAATTTAAAGGAAATTAGTTTCATTTCTCTTATATTGATTGAAAGATTTTAATTATAATATCGGAAATAAAATCCGAAACTCTTCTTAAAATTTTATTAAATAATGTTTTCGTCCTTTTCTCGTAAAACGTGTCATCACTCGGAAATTTTACTAAACTCGGTAAAAAGATTCTAATTACTTCTAATTTTTTATTAACTTGATTAATATTACTTATTTCAATTTTAACTTTACTAAATTTCTCGTTTCTTAGTTTAACTCGATTTTTCATTAATTACATTTCATTACTCGACAACGTCTTCGTATTAACTCGGATTCAAAAATTTCGAAAAGAAACTATAATTATTTTAACTTCGTCTTCTTCATCGAATCATCACCTAGATCAAAACTAACATACAACATCAAGAATCATCAACCTTCTTCATACTATTTAGCTCGAATTTTTCAAGAAAAATTACACAAAAATTTATTCTTCTCGTTTCTCTTATTCTATCGTCTTTAAATCATCGAATCACACATCATCTAATTATGTACCATCAAAACATCACAAAAATCATCAAATCTTCATATACTCATAAAAATCGACATCTATGTAGATTCTAAGGAAAACTTATACTTCTTTATTTCTTCATTTTTCATGCTTTTATATCAATCAAAATCATCAAATATCATCCTCAATCATATAACAAGAACACACAACAAAACTTCCTAATTCTACACCTCATTTCCATCGGCTTCATCGTCATTAGAAAGGGGTATTTCCTTTCCTTTGATCAATTACACACAACCTCTTAGATTAATTACTAGAACACAATTCAAACATTAAAACCAGGCTCAAATCATCAATATGAAAATTCCTATTTTTATTTATAATTTTCGGTACACTTTAGGGGAAGAACAATAAAAATTTTAAACTCTATTTTTATACAAGAGATCACACAAGAAATCAAGATGAAACTATGATCAAATATCATCATACATATATACATATATATATTTATTTATATATATATATATATATATATATATATATATCAAATTTTTCTCTTCAAATCTTCACATATATACACACAAGGATCATGAATAACACACTCAAAATCAAAAATCAAAACTCTACCCCTATTCCTAGGTTTCGGCAGTTTTAGAGAGGGGAAGGAATCGATTTTTAACTCCTATTTCCTTGCATAAAAATCACCCAAAACATCGAAGATCAAATCTAAGAAAAGAGGCTTTGATTTCCTTGCTCAAAGGGTTATTTTGATCGAATAAAAGGGGAGGAAAAGCGGGGATTTCCTTGAGTTCTCACCACTAGAATCAAACAAGAATCAAGAAAACTTACTTAGACTCGAAGACTTGATCGATCAAAAGTCTTTAATCCACGCAACTCTATGATCCAAACAAGCAAAAGTCGAGCTCCATGTCTTTGGCAAGACTGCTGATTTTTCAACAAGAGAGAAAAAGATGAATCCTAATCTTAAATTGATCATTACGACAAGAGGATCTCAAATACCTTAATGGATTAGTCGATAGATGATCGGGAGCTATGTTATCTTCATCTTTGGAGATTGAAGGAGACTCAACAATGGTGGATGGTGTGTGTGTGTGTGTCTTTGTCGAGAGGGAGAGAGAAGAGAGAGAGAGGTCGGTGGAGAGAGGGAGAGAGATGATTAAGAAGGAGATGTTTAAGAGAGAGAGAGAGAGTGCGTGTGAGAGAGAGTGAGTGAAATGAGAGTAGGATAGGAATTAATAGAATTTAGTTGCACCCGGTGATAAAAAACGTGATATAAATTTCGCCGGAAGAAAAAGTTATCTGGTGCAATCTGTCCCTAATTTCTCATTAAACTCTCAAACGATTTGAAACTCACCACGACTCTTTCTCGACATCAGAATTCTCTCTACTCAAGCTCAAACTTCACAAAATAAATCAAGAAATCCAGAAATAAAGTTTTCAAAATGAAATTTCGAGAAACGAAGAAAAAGTCAGAATTCACTATTCATATTAAGGTTTTCTGGACCTTCGACTGAATTTTCTCTCGGAAGACTTCAAACTACTCTCAAACCTACCTAAAAGCTTCTAAAATCATTTTTTAGACTCAAAAGACACTAATTAGATGAAATTCGAAAAAGTTCGATAAATAGCGAAAACTCGAGAAAAGTTACTATTCATCCAAAAACGAAACTTCTCAGAATTTTCCGAAATTCACACTAAAACTCAAACTCATATAATCATACTCAATCAATTCATCACATAATCAATTCAGATAAATGAAATGATAAAACTCACGAAAAGTCATTTAAGGACATTTTAGTAACTTCACGAGAAAATTTCTTTTCTCGGAAATTTTTATCATACAAGGGCACATAATTAAGGCACATAATGTAATATTCCGGAAAATTTCTTCTGCGTTAAAAATTTAAAGTTAATAATAATTATGGCTTTGCACGCTTAAGCTCCCGATTTTCAATTCTAAGACTAACGGTGAAATCCGTTTCCAAAAATAATTTCCAGAAATCGGACGAACGACTACTGTATTAGGGTTTTTCGCGTCCGTTAAGTTTTTCGCCCGGAAACTCGGAATCGAATTCCGTCAGAATTTACATTCACTTTTTCTTCGAGACGAGTTCACTCGAGAAAGTTAATTTTTATGATTTTCCGGACGAATTTTGGACTGTGACGTCTCGATTTTTTCTCGGTTTTTAAAAAACGATTTAGGTTTTCCGAGTACGTTAATTATTTCCATTCTAGCGGACGAATTAGATTTCGTAAATTCCGTAACTAACTAGAAAAGTATTTCTCAATTTTTAAAACGGCGTTTAAGAGCCGGAAACGAGAAATTTCGTATAAAATTTCCTCGCCAAACATGACTTAACGACTCACTATACTTTGTGGGTTTTTTCTTAAGCTTTATGACTCACCATGGTGAGTCATCCATCTCCCTCATTCCTTCCATATTGCAGCCCATATTTCTCTCTCTCTCTCTCATTTTTCTCTCCCAAATCCTCCATAGTTCTTCATCTTTCAAGCTTTCCAAAGCTCCACAAGTCTCTCGTCTACCTATCAAATTCCAATCCGATTTCATATATCGAAAGGTAAGAGCTTCGTCTCTAGTTTGATCCGCACAAATCTCCTTTCCCCTCTCTTTTATTTTTTTCGAAAATTAGGGAGTGAGATAGCATGTTGTTCTTGATCGATACATGTTCTAGGATGCTTAGAATCGAGTTCTACGGATCAAATCATGAAGGAAAAATCAAGAACCCCAAGCCCTATAATTACCGAATTTTTTTCTGTTTTGGGGCTTTTCATTTGTGTTCGATTTCTTCGTCGAATTGATGATAGATTAGTGTTCCGTATGATGTTAATTGATCGTATGAATTGTTTTAGATTTTTTTAAAAATAAAACCCAAAACCTAAGAGATGAACAAGACTCGATTTAGGTTAGTAAATGTTAGGATATGCTCGTTTGTTTAATGGAAATGGGATATACGATGCACGAGGATGAATATATATTAAATTGAGATTTTTCTAAAAATAAAACGAGGAATGTAAGAGACGAAGATGTGTTGATAAGTCGAGGCTCGATAATGTGTTGATAATATATTTTATATATTAGTAATGCTCATTAGATGATAATCGTTGTCGTAAAATTTGAATGAAAACGGAGAATGTAGAATTTTACGTAAGAGACGAACGACGGTCGATAAGTCGGGAATAAATGATGATATGAGGTTATGATTTGCGTAATAATGATTCTCGATAGATAATGAACGGTAGTGTAAGATTTGATCAAGTTCTAATGAAGTTGGAATTTTCATAAGAGACGAAGACACGAGCATAAGTATTGATAGAAAAATCGAACCAAGGAAATATTTGGATATTAATGAATCTTACCATTAAGAGATCGAGTTTATAGTTGATGGCGTGTTCGTCCGAGTTGTTAAATGTTAAGTGATAGTTGTAAACGAGGAGTAGAGACGAGAAGTGAAATTGATTTGGTATAGTAATTGATTAGTTTTGAAAGACGAAGTTTTTAATCATCGTATTAGTAATCGAGAAATGAAAAGGAGATCATCGCGTGTGAGGTTACATGTTGACTGCCATAAGACAGTAATTTCGTGAGAAAAACAGAGGAAAAACATAAGTCGAACCTAGGAAGCCGTGCGTCGAGTTAACGAGCCCTAGAGTTAAACTCGGACTGTTTTGCGCAGTTCCACGGAAACTGCAATATCTCCTAGCTCGCTTAACGAAATCGAGATCCGCGAATTGGAGAGTAAACTAGACATCCGTGGCTTTCTTTTAGTATAGAGCCTGTCCCCTGTTTCGAAATCCCCTGTTCTGGGTGGAATTACTGATCTGTATAGTTTGTTCCGAAGCTTAGTTTCTTAAGTTGAAATCTTTTTCAACTTAATCTCTTTTGATCCTTTAAGTCGATATAAGCTATCGACTATCATTATTAACTGACCTCAGTGTCGAGTAAGAAACCGAGCAAGTGCTAACGAGTCTCGTTCCCGTTTAATTAAAGAAGTTAGTTTAACGTGCAAATGCCTAAAGCTTAAGAACTTAAAAGATTAATTCGATTTCAGTTTCGAATTCCATTTTCATTTATCGACTCGACAACTTATCGTTGTTTTATTATTTGCGTTCCAAGGAGGAGATCGAGAATAGAATACAGGACGGAAGATGGAAGTACGAGTAATAGTTCTGTAAACGAACGAGGTGGGCTTTCTAAAACCAAAACTACGTTGAATGCCGTTACTTGTGAAGTGATATTATGTGAGTGTTGCTCAAAAGTGATTACATGTTATTGATAAGTGAGTATTAAAGTGTGTATCAGTGCTTTAATGAATTGTTATGTGAATTCTATTATGTTTCTCTGCGTTAGCCCTCAGGTGCTAACCAGAGTATTGGATTCTGAGATAGCCCTCAGGCTGCTATCCAGATAATTCCAACTAAACGATCAGATTCTGAGATAGCCTACAGGTGCTATCCAGAGGGACAGTTTCTGAGTTAGCCCTCAGGTGCTTTCCAGACGATCGGATGTGAGTTTAAAAACCCACATTGTGTCATTTAGAAATTAAGTGTTCAGTAGTAAAAGTATTTATACAAGTGTTTATGAAAAAATGTATGATTCGATTTAATATTTGGTAAGCACGGGCCTTTTAAAGAAAAACCTCGTTGTATTACATATAAAATGTTTTCGGCAATGTGCCCACTAAGTACTTTTGTACTTAGCCCTGCATGTTTGTTTTTAATTGTGCAGGTTGAGCGACGAAGGCGGAGGAGGTTGAGTAAAAGTCGTCTTCAAAGAAGTAAAGTCAATTGAGCCTCGATTTCACATTCGATACGTGTTATCATTTTCTACGTTTTTCCGCTGCCAATTCTGTAAACTAATTTCAGTTAAAGTATAACTTAGAACTAAGTTTCATCCTTTGAACTTAGTCCCTTTTTAGAGTAGCTATGTCGAGTGCTCCTCCATGATTTACTCTTTCTTTCACTAAGTAAAGTCGGTTCTCTTATTAATATAAATCCTTTCGGTTTAAGTTTTTTTACACTTTAAACCTAGCTTTCACTGATCAAACTTTGTCGAGCGATCTTCCGAGATCGACTCCCTTTTTATTCAATGAAGTCAAATTCATAGTAGTTTATGTTACAAATATTGTTTATTCAGTAGTTTTCCCTTTCCTTCCCGTTTCTTTATTCCAATCCCTAGTCGCACCCCGGCTTTGCCGTCCTTAGGGATGTTGGGCTGTGACACATAAACTCATTTAAGAAGAACTTAATGACTTATGAAGGATTGGGGTATTACAAAACTTCTCTCCGCACCAGGCGAAGATTCGGCAGTCTACAGAGTCATCCATTAAAATTGGAGTAACCTCAGTTCGATGATAACTGAGAATCTGTTCTCCATGCTTAAGGAAAATGAGTATGATATCTTCTGACTGAGGCAAAGCAAGCTTCAGAAACCAGAACAGACCTAGCAGCATCCAAGTTTGCCAGACCCTCACGGTCTGCTGACTCCTCAGCTAGGGATCGATCGAGGAGGTCCGAGCTTCAGAAAAAGTCGACAAGATGACCAAACAACTCGAGGAGATGAACTCTAGGATCGAGAAGTATAGGAGGATCAACAGGAGTATGCGGAGCTCAACTAAACCCTCCTCAAGGAATCAAAGCGAAGGATGCTTTGAGTGCGGAAAGCCAGGACACTTCAAAACTAATTGTCCTGATCTCTCCATGAAGGAGAAGGAAGCCCTCTGAGGAAAGGCCAAGGAGAAGTCCAAGGCTATGATCGTTGAGGAAGACGTCAACGACACCGACGTATTCACAGAGTCAGAAGGAGAAGAAACTGACTTGCCATCAAGCTCAACAGGAAAAGACCAGTACTTTATAGCATTACTGGAAGAGTAAACTGATGAGGTAAACTCTTCTATCCTTCCCTCTCATAATGTTTCTTCAGTTAACCAAGGTACATGAGAATTAGATGAAGACATAGAGTCGTCATGGGATGAGGTCAAACACCTTAGCAGATTTTGCGCCAGACAAGTTGCATAGTATAAGGAACTGAAAGCTGAGTGTGACAACTTGAGCAACGAGCTGATCATGTGGGCTCATGACGTAGAAAAGCTCGTGGAGAAAAACCGTAGACTCCATGAAGAAGTTTCACAGTCAACCAACAGTAAAGTCATCCACTTGATCAACATGACCAGGACTCAGGCTGAATACATCTCTCTGTTGCAAATGGAGCTGAAGTTTGCAAATGAGAAGATAGTATTCTTTCATGCCTCGAGCTCAATTCTGGAGAGCATGATCTTCCAGGAAAGACCTCCCAAATGCGTTGAAGGCCTAGGATATAATCCAACAATTGACACTGGAGCTCAGTTAGCTCAGTCGTCAAGGCAGCTGGATCCCCGACTGAGGCACCTCAAGTTCAACTGAACTCAGTCGAAGTCATAGTTCAAAAGACTTCAATCATCTTACAGATTGTTGAGACTCCTGTGAAGGATAAATGAAAAAACGTTCTAGCTGAAGAACCTCAGGAGCATGAAGCTGGTACTTCAAAAGGATGCTGATTGATCCTCAAGGAAGTCAAGACCCCGAGGTCGCAGAGCGAGGGGGAACAGACAAAATGAACCTCCGCAGCCAAGGCAGAATCAGCCCAGGCGCAGGCCAAACTACTCAGCTCAACATCATCAGTAAAGGCATCCAAATTGGATAATCCTCATTTCTACCATCAGACATTCCTAGTGCCTCATCATTACTAGCAAGCATATCAACAACATGGAAACTATGGTGATCAGTTCAATGGTCCTAGTTGTCCTCAGTTCGGGTATGCTCAAGGAGCTAGACAGTTTGGGCTAACTCCCAGACCATTCTCACCGAAGAAGAATCGACCGACTCAGCCGAGTCGAAACCAAGCTCTTTAGAGACAAGGTTATCCGCCACTCAACTGGACTGCAAGCGCACCAAAGGAATTTCAGTCGACAGTCTACGTGGATAATATAGGAAAGGTGATTCGAACTAATAACTCAGTTCAAGTCTTCCAGGAAACTCCAATAGCTTCCAGGCCTCAATCCAATTGAGTTGGAAAAGGTAATTCGTCTTGTGGGCTTCAGGTACAGGATGAACTGAGAGCAGACTATTCTGCAGGGTCAGTATGTATTGTTGGGAAAATACATGCTGATCTCGAAGTTTTGAAAATTGGAGATCACAAGTTGAGGGGGAACTAAGATACTCAATGACGACACAGTTCGACTGAAGACGCAAAGATTAAACCGCAACTGAATAGATGACTTTGAGTCAGTTGAGTGTATACTAATTCAGTTGGGACTCAAACCAATTGAGGAAATCGAAACTCTACATCTGTTTAAGTAGGGGTTTTGAAATGTGATTAAAAGTTCCCATCAAGAAAATTCAATGCAAAAGCACATCACATTAATTGGGTTACACTTTTGAGAATGCGAGTGGCCTGACATGAGCACTCTTTCATGCCTCACGCGCGATTGAGTCTAATCGCCCAACCCAATGATCATTCATACGATTCCACGTCAACGATCATGCGAAATGACATTCATCTCAATCCGAAGATCGTGATCGAGCGGGAATGATTCCTCACCATTGATATTTCCTTTCTTCCTCACATATAAGGAATTCTCAAAACCCTTATTCCTTTTTCAGAGTCCGTTCCTAAACATCACAAATTTTCATATGCAATCCTACAACAAATCCTTCTTTACCCAAGTTCATCGCAAGTAAATCCACCTCTTCAATGGCATACACTCGAGTGAGTTTTGAATGAGTTTCTGAGTTTATATCTTAGTTCGTATGAATTTATGTGATTTTCTAGAATTTTTCTGGAATTTTTTTGAGAAGTTTGGAAAACTTTTCTTTTTCCGCCTATTTATCGAAGTGAGTTGTTTACCTATCTGTGAATGTCTGATTTGTGATATGATGATCTGAATGTGAATGATTTGTGTTTAAAATAGTCGAGAATTAATCTCGTAATTTTCTGAGTTCATTTGACTTGAGAAATCGAGAAATACGAAGTTTATGGAGTGAATAGTAACTTCTCGATTTCTGTTATTTGTTAAATGTTAATTTGTCTTATGTTATCGAGTTAAGAGTTCGAGTCTGAGAGGTTTGTTAGTTTAGTACTTGAATAAAGTTAAGAAATCGAGAAAGATCGATTTAGTCAAGTCGAGATAAGTTTAGAAACCCAAGGTAAGTAGAAGTCCTTCAGCCGAGCGTTAGAATTTGTTTCGTTTTTTGAGAAACTAGACTCATCCTTATAAGATGTTATTCTTGAAGGAACAAGTGGGACCGAGAAATAGCTAGGAAAGAAGAAAAAATTGCACCGACTAACCCTCAGGTGGGCTTTTTAAACCGAGAACTAATGAATGTTATTACTTACTGATTATTATTACGTGAGTTTTTAAATTAATTGACTTGCAAATTATTTGAGCTTTGGTATGTTTAATCATCTACTTGAGATATTATCCTGTGTGAGACAGAAGAACACTCGTTGTTAATTGATTTGTTAGAGGTGACTGTGAGCCTTGCTTCGGTTAGGCCAGTTATAGTGTTTGAGAATGAGGCCTACTTCTTGACATAGAGATGTTGTGGTAAATTGATTCATACCTACTGGTATACATATGTTGACTGTGCAGTCGTCTCAGAAAAGAAAATGTTTTTGCATTCACAAGTAAAATATTTTTAACTGTACTAATGTTTGTGATGCAGTGGCAAGGCAAGTTCAATTTATAGCTCTATCGAGCAAGCTTTTAAAATGAATTTGGCATGTGTTCATTGAATGCGAAGTACTCAGCCTTGCATATATTTTCTAAACGTGCAGGTTAGCTCAGATGAAGATGGCGTGGATTGTTTGGCAGTGTGTTAATAAGTCGAGTCTTTTGTTTAAGTTTGCAGTTGTGTGTCTCCATACATATAGCTGTGGGACTTGAATATTATGTTGCTATGAGTTTGAGTTATGATTTGAAAGCGTGTTGTTGTTATTATTGCTTTCAAACTATTTTTCCTTGTTCCTGAGCATGTTCCCTTGATTGAGTTGTGCTTTATTCTATTGTTTCACCCTCACTTTCCAATGAATTTTAGTTGTTCCTACACACTTGAATTCGGGTTGTGCCAAGCATATTGCATACAAACTGCATATTTATGAAAAACACTAATTTGGGAACTTGACCTTCCCCATTTTCACAAAGGTTTCAGTTTTTGTAACGAGTCTAAACTCCACCAACTTCCGCAACGCAAAACTGTTTAAAACCTCAGTTGGTGTATATAGCTGACCTTCAGGCATTGGAGCTAGCTGTGCTGCCAACTGTGTGATCAGTTCCAACTGAGCAACTCAGTTGTAGTGCTGCCCAATTGTCAAGCCAATTGACCTGAGCAGTATAACTCAGTGAAAAGATTTTAGCATAACGAAAATTGTTACTGGTGTATTTCCTCCCCCCCATACACCAGATACTCGCTACTGGGACCTTCAGAGGTAATGGATTCAAATACACGCTTCCCAATCAAGAGCATTAGGATTATCAAGTGCCTCAGACTAAATCCAGGGATCTTTTTTGATAAGCTCGTCATCCACCGAATTCGAAGATTCATTGGCTAACGCATATTAACTGGGTAACTTAACTTGCATTACTCTCCCACTATGACGAGGTACTATAGAAGATTCAGTATTGATAGCCGGTGCAGGTTCTGATGATACCAGAGGTGCTTCATCTTGCACTCTTGGCTGAGTTTGTTGACTTATTGTCCCTGTCACAGCCCGAATTCAAGTGTGTAGGAACGACTATAATCTTTTGGACAGTGATGGTGAAACAATAGAATTAAACACAACTCAACAGGGGATCATGCTCGGGAACAAGGGAATATAGTTTGAAAGCAAAATAATAACATGCTTTCAAGTCTTAACTTAAGAAACAAGCATCACAATATATTACAAATAGAAGTCGGGGGAAATAGAAAATAGTATCGAGCACTGGGCTCATTGTATCATCACACAATCAGAGTATAAGTTGGGAAACAAATAAAATATTGTTGTTGCAGAGGAATAACATACTCAAGTCCCAAAAATTACACGTATGAAGACATGCAATTGCAAGCCTAAACAAAATACTCGACTTATATACACACACTGCCGAGCAATCCGTGCCATCCATATCTAAGCTAACCTACACGTTTAGAAAACAAATGTATGGTTGAGTACTTCATACTCAGTGAACACATTCCAAAAACAATTTGAAACATGATCGATAGAGCTATATATAAGTGAACTTGCCTTGCCACTGCATCACAAGTGTTTGTACAGTTAAAACATTTTACTTGTGAATGCAAAAACATTTTCTTTTCTGAAGCGACTGCGCAGTCAATATATATATATATATATATATATATATATATATATATATATATATATATATAACCAGGGGCGGAGCGAGTAAGGAGGGGGGAGGGGCTTAAGCCCTTGCCAAGATTTTTTTTTCCTATTAATAAAATCGTCTCAACTACTCGAAATTGAATTCAGCCCCTGTTGCGGCGATGCCGCTGAAGTAGGGAATCGCCGGAAGCAAGAGGGTGAAAGGGGCTGAGTTTTACAGAGGTGGTCATTTTTTATCAATGGCGGTTGCAGGCCTGCGGCTGGTATTGGTAATAAGGGGAAGAAGACAACTTAAACTTAAAAAAGGAATTTATGTTGACTTTTAAACTAAAGAGGAAATAGCACTTTTAAATTTTACCAAAAAGAAGTAACACTTTTATAAGTATAAAATTGTCAACACAGTTTTCTTATTTTCATTTAAATGTATATTCTATACAACACGTTTTTACTTTTTAGTTATACAAGAAATGTTTTACTTTTTTAATTGGAAAACAAAACGTTTTTTATGTAATTAAGAAAAGAAAAGAACTTATATACTTACAGTACAGAGGATCACTTTCTCAAATTCTAAAATTAAACAAACTCTCTGCTCTGCTCCCGCCACTCAACTTTTCTCACCGCCTCTCGAATCTCGTCCTCTCTCGTCTGCTCAGCTCAAGTGAGTTCTTCTTTTTAATTGAATTTTGCAACTTATATATATAATTTATAGATTGCAAACACGATATTCCTGTTTGTGTGATATCTCAAATTTGATTAATTTTAGCTTGAATGAGGGTTTACAAATTGCAGTAGGGTAAATATTTATCATGTTTATATTGAAAGTATAAATTACACATAAATTGATGTCTATTTTTCTTTGTTTATGTAGATGATAAAAAATTATTTCAAGAAAGTTCGTAGGGATGGGCCGGGTGGCTCTTCTGTACCATCATCCAATGCAAATCAAACTAGAGTAGAAGTAGAACTGAATTTAAATGAGATTGTTAGTGATCCGGGATTACGAAAACCAATTGAGGAGTACGATGTTGGTGTTCGAGATCAAGTAAGGAGAGAGTACTTGACTAGGGGGCCTTGTCAACCAATTGGACATTTGTATCCGAAAAAAAGATATGGCATCCAAGAAAGAAGCTTTCAAGATTCTTGGTATAAAAAGTTTATATGGCTAGAGTATAGTGTATCGAAGGATGCTGCTTTCTGTTTTTGGTGTTATCTCTTTAAGCAATCAGATAAAGGAGGTCGATATGCTGAAGATGCTTTTACTAAAACAGGATGTAGCAACTAGAAAAATGCATTGGAAAAATTCAATTGTCATGTTGGGTTTGTGAATGGTTGCCACAATAATGCTAGAATACAATATGAAGCATTTCAAGATCAAAGGCATAGTGTGGCAAACATGTTCAGATCAAATACTCATGAGATGGAGGCCGCTTATCGTGTTCGTTTGACAGCATCACTAAATGTCACTCGTTTTCTTTTAAAGCAAGGACTGGCTTTCCGTGGACACGATGAGTCGATGAGTTCTTCAAACCGAGGTAATTTTCTCGAGTTGCTTCATTGGTATAGCGAATTGAATGATAATATTTCCAAAGTATTGATCACTAATGCTCCTGCAAATAGTAAAATGACTTCTCCACAAGTTCAAAAAGAATTAGCAAATTGTTGTGCTTCAGAGATCACACTTGCTATAGCTAATGAAATTGGGGAAAAAGTGTTTACTGTTTTAGTTGATGAGGCTCGAGATGTTTCTTTGAAAGAGCAAATGGGAGTTGTTTTGAGATATATGAATGATAAAGGGTGTGTAATTGAGAGGTTTATGGGAATAGTGCATGTTGCTGACACTTGCTCTCGTTCTTTGAAATGTGCCATAAGTGAATGTTTTGCAATCATTGTCTAAATTGAGAGGTCAAGGATATGATGGAGCTTCGAACATGCGGGGTGAGTTTAATGGGTTGAAAGCTTTAATTTTGGAAGAGAACCCTTGTGCAATGTATGTTCACTGTTTTTCACATCAACTTCAGTTAGTTATTGTTGTTGTTGCTAAGAGTATCATGGCTGTGAAGGACTTGTTTAGCTATGTCTCCATGATAGTGAATACTACTGGAGCATCATGCAAAAGAAAAGATCAACTTACAAAGTTAGAGCATGAGAGAATAGTTAAAGAACTTAATGATGGAGAAAGGGTTAGTGGACGAGGTCAAAATCAAGAAATTAATTTGGTTAGACCTGGAGAAACCCGATGGGGCTCACATTACTTTACCCTACTTCGTCTATGCTCTATGTGGTCTTCGGTTGAAAAAGTGCTGGAAAATATACGTGATGATACCACTTGTTCCGATATCAGAATTACAGCCCGAGGTCTACTCAGAAAAATGAGTGATTATGAGTTCGTGTTTGTATTACATTTGATGAAATATCTTTTAGGAATCACGAATGAGTTGTCGTTTACCTTGCAACAAAAGGATCAAAATATTATTCAAGCCATCTCATTGATTGATAGTGTGAAATGCTAATTACAAACTTTTAGAGACAATGGATGGGAAATAATTGTTGATCAAGCAAACACATTCTGTGAGGCGAACAATATTTCTCCGATTTCTATGGATGACACTGTAACAAGACCAGGTTATAAAAGGGAGAGGATTACCAATTATCATTATTATCGTGTGGAGATCTTTTATGAGGTATTTCTGAATTCTAAATATTAGATAAATTTCTAAATCTTGAAATTTTAGTTTATCATTTATTTCATTATTGTTGAATTTCTAGGTTGTTGATGTAACTATTCAAGAGCTAAACCATCCTTTTTTTCTGAAGCTAGCACTGATCTTCTTAGATGCATGGCGTGTCTTGATCCGAGAAATTCTTTCTCTCACTTCGATGTTGATCAACTCATGCGTCTTACCACATTATATCCCAATGACTTCTCAATAGGTGATTGTTTAGTTCTTCCGTCACAACTTAGTAATTTTATTGCTAATGTGCGACGTGACTCTCGGTTTTCAACAATTAGCAATTTGGGATGTCTTGCTGAGGAAATGGTTAAAAGTGGTGATCATTTAGTTTTTCAATTAGTTTGTCGAATGATTGAATTGGCATTGGTTTTACCTGTTGCCACTACTTATGTTAAGAGGGCGTTTTCGGCAATGAAGATTATCAAGACTAATTTGCGAAATCAAATGGGAGATGAGTGGATGAATGACAGTTTAGTTGCATACATCGAGAAGGAGATATTTTCAACAATCGATAATGAGAAGATTTTGCAACGTTTTCAGTCGATGAGTTCACGTAGAATTCAATTGCCAAGAATTTAGATTCCTTTTTAATGCATTCGAACAATGTAATGTACAAAATATTTTGACTTTTGATCTTAATATTATAATATAATGTTTCTGAGTATTATTTATTTCATTGCGCGTAAATTTGATCTATATAGTGCAGCCCCCTCCATTGATAATCTCTGGCTACGCCACTGTATATAACAGAAAGAAGGTATGAATTAATCTACCACATCATGTCTGTATCGAGAAGTAGGCCTCCTTCTCAAACACTGTGACTGGCTTAACCGAAGCAAGGCTCTGTCACCACAAACAATTTAATTAACAACATGTGTGTTCCTATCTCACACAGGATAATAATAACTCAAGTAGATGATTAAACATACCAAAACTCAAATAAATGGCAAGTCAATTAATTTAAAAACTCACGTAGTAACAATCAATAAGTAATAACATTCAATAGTTCTCGGGTTAGTCGGGGCAAACTTCTTCTTCTTCTTCTTCCTCGTCAGTTCTCTGTCCTGTTCGTTCCTTCAAGAATAACATTTTATATAGACGAGTCTACTTCCTCGAAAAACGAGACGAGTTCTAACACTCGGCTGAAGGACTTCTACTTGACTTGGGTTTCTTAACTTATCTTAGCTCAACTAAATCGATCTTTTTTGGTTTGTTGACTCTAATCAAGTATTAAACCAACAGACTTCTCAGACTCGAACACTTAACTCGATACATTAGACAAATTAAAACTTAAACACAGAAATCGAGAATTCACTATTCACTCCATAAAGTTCGTGTTTCTCGATTTCTCGAGTCAAACGAACTCAGAAAATTACGAGATTAATTCTCGACTACTTTAAACATAAATCATTCACATTCAGACTTTCACATCGAAAATCAGAGATTCACAGATAGGTAAACGACTGACTTCGATAAATAGACAAAAAAAGAAAAATTTTCCAAACAAATCAGAATATTCTAGAAAAATTCCAGAAAAATCATATAAATTCATACAAACACGAATATCAACTCAGAACTTCATTCAGGATTCATGCACAATCTCATGCTGGCTTAATACTGCTCGACTTTAAACTTGAAAAGTATAAGTCTTCAGATTTTAACGAAAATAGTTTGTTAGTGTTAAAATAAATCAAGGAATTCAAATATGGAATCGGATTTGAAATCTGAAACCTTAATCAAAGTTTTTTGGAATAAAGTCTACGTCACTTTTTCTCGTAAAATATGCACATGCTCAGAAAATTCTCAAACATATCAAACTGAATCAAAATAATTTAAATTGATCAATTACTCGATATATTTTACTTAATTCCACTTTTTACTTACGGAATTCCAATTTTTCAATCTCAAACTTTAATTCTTAATAACTTTCACATATGAATTCCGATTCAAGAAATTCAAGAAGCTAATATACTTATTTTTACTCCAGTTTCAACACCCAATCATCATATTCAGCCAATAACATCAAGAACACAAAATTTTCATGCTTTCATGCTCATAACGTTCGAATTTTTCATGTTTATAGCTATACATGTTCGATTTTAGAAATTTAAAGCTCTAACATGCTTAAAATAATTCCAATTTCATGAATATAACATCAGTTTGCTCAAATAAGCTCAAGATCAAAAATTCCCAATTCAAAAATCCTATAATCTTCGAAATTTTTGGAATTAGGGCATAACTTGTCCAAATTCAAAAATTCGAGGTTCTAATGTACTTATAAAAATTCCAATTGATCGATTTTCCAATCAATTTAATCAAACGGGCTCAAATACTAAAAATACTCATTTTAAGCTCATAATCTTCAATTATTTTGGGGCTTTCTCTATAGACATCCGATTTTAATGATTTTAAGGTCCATTCTACCTCAAATATATCTAATTTCATTAATCTATATTCAATTTGGCAATTAAAACATAAGATCAACAAAATCACAACTTCTTATGCCCATAATAGTTCGACTTTTTCTCCTTTTTTAAGCAAACAAATTTCTTTCTTCGATTCCTCTTAAACTTAAGCTCAAAACACACTCAAATTGATAAATCATTCATCAATTTAACATTCAAGACTTACTCAAAATTTTTGGGGAAAAAGGCATAAATTTCATGCTTCTCAATTACTCATTTAATCATGCATATATCATCATAAAACTCTCAATTCTATCATTGCTCTTCAAGATCATCACAAATCACTTACTCTCTCTCTCTCTCTCTCTCTCTCTCTCTATATATATATATATATATATATATATAATATCTGCTTCAAAATTTTGGGGATAAAAAGCATAACAATTCATACTTCTCAATTGATCCATTTATTAAGCATCATAATACTCAAATTTAACAATAACATCAACAATTCATGCATTAAGAATACACAACAAAAATCCCTAATTTCTATACTCAAACCTTCGACATTTTAGGGGAAAAAGAGATAGAAATTTTTACTCATTCAATCGATCACATGCAAACTCTTAGATTAATTCATTAGGCTCGATTTTTTAGCATCAATTTCATGATCAACTCAATAGCATAAAAACTCCTAAAAACTACTAAGATTTTCGGCATACATGGGGAGAAGAATGATCAAGGTTTTTAACTTCCATTTTCGTGCATGAAGAACTCAAGGATCAAAACTAAAATCATACAACTCAATTCCTCTACTCTTGACCCAATTTCGAGAAAGAGAGATTTTCTTTGTGCAATCCAAACACAAAAGAAGAGAAATGATCGAGCTTACTTGTCTTTGGGTTAAAGGGGTTGATCGAACAAGATTATCCAAGAAACTCTAGCTTCGTCAAGCTTTCATCAATGGAGGATTAAGAGTAAGTATGCGTGTGTGTGTTCGATGAGAGAGAGGGAGAAGAGATGGAGGGGTGATGTCGACAAGAAAGAGAGAGAGGGAGGGGGAGAGAGAGAGAGAATGCGTGAGATAGAGTGGGGAGAGATGAGAGTTGGGGAAAAATAAATGGAGTAGAGATTGCACCACTTTGTAAAAAACGCGATATAAATCGCCGGAAAGAAAAAGTTTTCCGGTGCAAAACATCTCTAAATTTTCATTTAACTCTCAAATAATTTAAAACTCACCACGACTCTTTCTCGACGTTGAAAAGCTCTCTACTTCATCTCATATCTCACCAAATAAATCAAGGATTCTAGAAATCCAGTTTTGAAATCAAAATTTAAAGTAATGAATAAAATCTCATAAATGACTATTCATATTAGGATTCTTGAAATTATAACTCAAATCTCAAATGACTCTCACATATATCTCAAAGGTTTTAAAAGAATTTTTATACCCAAAAGATACTAATTAGACGAAATTCAGAAAACTCGATAAATAGTAAAAACTCTGGAAAAGTCACTATTCATCGGAAAATGAAAATTCTCAGAATTTTTCGAAACTCAAACTTAAACTCGAACTCATATAATCATGCTCAAGCAATTCATCACACATTCGATTTGGATAACCGAAATAAAAACAATCACGTAAGGGCACTCAAGGGCATTTTAGTAATTTTACGAGAAAATTTCTTTTCCGGAAATTTTTTATCACACAAAGGCATGTTATTAAAGCATATAAACTCAATCAAGACGAACTTAAAGACTTATAAAAGATCGGGGTATTACAGTCCCCTCACCTCTAACTTCCGCGAGTACAATCTCGCTTCTTGGTTTGTGGTTATTTACATAGTCCTCTTCCAAGAATCTTGCGTTAGTGCTAACAACGACTTTTTGATCCTTTAACAGTAAAATTAACCACCTTTCATTTCTCTAGGATATCTTACAAACAGGTTTACTTTTGATCTAGAACTCAACTTATTGACATCCTTGTTCAGCACATAATCTAGACTGCCCCAAATCCGAATGTGGGAAAGACCAGGCTTGCGCTCGGCCCACAGCTTAGACGGGTTATTTGCAACTGACTTTGAATGAACTAAGTTTAGGATGTAACCAGCTGTTTCCAATGCATATCCCCAGAACGAAACATGCAAAGAAGCATAACTTATCATAGATAGAACCATCTCCAAAAGCGTTCGATTTCTTCTATCTTCCACAACATTTTGTTGAGGTGTACCTAGTGTAGTCAACTAAGATGTAATCCTTGATACCGACAAGTATTCTCAAAACTCATTGCTAAGGTATTCGTCACCGCGGTCAGATCACAATTACTTGATACTTTTACCATGTTGTGTTTCTACTTCCACCTTGAATGTTTGAAACTTGTCAAAGCATTCAGACTTGAGTAATTATCAATGAAAGTGACAAAATGCTCATAGCCTCCACGGGCTTGAGTGGACATAGGTCCGCATAAGTTAGAGTGAACCAATTCCTACACTGATTGATGTGACCCAATCTTAGATGCCAAAGAAGAGTTTGGTTCTCAAGAGAAGAAGCCTTTCTCTTCTTTTGGTTTGAAGTTAAAGCATTAACAGACGAAGCATAATCATATAGACATGTAATATTATAGAGAGAATTAGTTGTACTATAAAACAAAAATTTTCCGTCTTTCATAAAAATAACACGATCATCCAAAAGAACAAATACCGTTTTTCCATAATTGGCAGGTAGAAATTAAGTTTTTCCGAAACATCCACACTCACTGCATTTTCCATGAAGACGGTCAGCTCACCTCTACTCAGCTCCTTTTTTAGCAGAAAACCTTGCAAGTTGTGACATACATGGTCAGTTGCACCCGAGTCCACCACCCACGAATGGCAGTATTCGAAACTAAACATGTTTCGGTTACTAAAAGCTAGAGACGTACCTTGAGCATTCTTCATCAAGGGACAATCAACCTTCCAATGTCCAGTTCTTTGACACTTGTAGCATTTGCCCTTCCCCTTTGGTTTTGGCTATTTAACACCATTGGTCGGGCCTACATCCTTGCTCCCACTTTTTTCTTGACCTTTCTTGCCGCTTGGCTTTTTCCACTTCTTTCCACCTTTCGATGCAAAGTGAGAGCCCTTGGCAGTAGCCAATGCCTGCGGACTCTTCCCCATAACTCCCTCAGCAACAACGAGTTCATTGAGCAATTTGTTCAAGGTGAACTTATTCTTACCTGTCGTTGCATTGAGACGGAAGTTCTCATAACTCATGGGGAGAGACCGGAGAATCATATCGACCTTAGCCTCATTTTCAAAACCACCACCAGGCAGATCTAGCTCATTGAGATGATTAATCATCTCAAGCACATGCTCGCGCACAGATGAACCCTCCATCATTCTAGAAGCCATGAGTTTCCTTATAAGCTCAAAACGGGTTGAACGGACCGATTCACCAAAGAGCACCTCGAGGTTCTTCATAATTTCGGGCGCAGTCTGCATCTACTGATGCTGTAGCTGAAGGTTGGAGGTCATAGTGTTCATCGGAAGACCGAGCAGTTGGGTTCACGAGAGTAGGAGTAGTAAGCACAAACTTATACTCCTCCGTGTCTAGGACAAATCCCAAGTTGCGCTTCCAAAAAAAAATTTGGACCGGTAAGCGGCTTTGTAGTAAGCACATTCAGTAGTGGAGTAACAGTCATATCTGAAAAGAAAACATACAAACGCACATAAGTTCCACTTTACTTCATAATCCTTTCGTAACAAATATTGTAACCTTTTGATAAAACAATATTATTGAAACCTGTGTTAGCCCAATCGAATTACACGTAAGCCACGTTCATGTGGATGTTTAAGACGCATCTCATTACCAGGCACCTAGCCTTTGACCTGTTCTCATGTCAACTTAACCTTATGACAAAATGTGATCAATAAACGGACCTTATCTAGACCACATAAACTTAAGAAGGGACTCCGTTGAGAAGTCGTACTCAAAGTTGACGCCTATGATGTGACCACAATTTAGCCTACTTTGTGACTATCTTATTTCAATCTCTCCTAGAATAATCTGCAGGAAATTAATACGTGCAGACCACGTTCGTCTGGATGTTTACACACAAAACTCCCACTATTCACGAGATCAAAATATTTTATTAGAAGTTTAACTGACAAAATCTACAAATTGCGAATGTGTGGAAGCCACGATCAGGTGGATGTTTACACAAATTCACAACTCACTTCGTCTTTAAACCAATTGTGGAGGTCTAATCAATTTTGATTAAATAAAATCAAATTGCTGCTTAGTCTTTTCCTCAAAAGGTTTATGCATGCTTATTACATTGACACGGAATATCTAAACATATTGTTCTATAACTCACATAGTAAAACATGCTCATTTGAATTCTAACATAGAGAAAACATAATAAAATCTTAGCATGCTCTTCTATACACATATATTTGCACATTATCACAAATAATCACATGCTTTAGATCGAACACCTTAATGGTGATTAAATTCACGACATGCTAACATGCTTTTTAGGACAAAATAAAATAAATATTTTTCTTCTTATCGTGGACATTGGAACATATCCGTCCCTGCATATTTATAACAAATAAATAAAATAAACAGAAAAATTAAAAGCTAATCTATTACAAAATAGATTTTGTCGTCTTCAAACCATTTCCTTCATCGTCTTAGAAACTACCAAGTTAGTTGTCATCACCAAGCCAAATCCCAGGATCGAGGTCTGAGAATTCCATTACGACACTGCTTGGTTGACACGCCCGCTGAAGGGAGCAAGCGTTGCGCAGTTGCTCCTGTTTGGGCAAGCGAACGATGCCCTCCGCCAACGCTGGAATCGCTACGGCTGCTGGTTCGTGGTGCCACTCCTCCACGAGCGCTCGTTCCCCATTTGTGGATCAAAATAGACACTATAGTCATCAAGGCAAGCACCAATGAATCAGATTACGTATGACTGTAATATGCTATGGCCGAGCTTGAGCCTTTGGAGAGGATGCACCACTAAACAGATACCACTACTGTTAGGAATCGAGTACTTGCTCGTGTAGATTTCAATGAACAATACTTCTTTTTTTATTGATGAACTTTGAACAGAAGTAGAACTTGTAAGAATTACAATGGAAACTGAAGAATAGAGATTAGAAAACCAGATCGTCGAAGTTAGACTTCTGCCCGCAAGACGAGAATACGCCCCGGTAGTGCTCACGGTAAGGCAGCTCGTCCCTAAAGGTTAAAACGATCTTAAACGTCTCGGCTGTAGTAGCACCACAAACAGAACCGAGCTCTGGCGAACTGAACAGGAACGAAGACTGAACTGGAAGTGTATGATATGCTATAAAAGAGAGAATGCAGATTGCTTTCGTTGAGTGTCGAATGCAAATGAAGATGCCTCCCTTATATAGCAGCTCAAGACATATGGAGGGGCTCATCTCATTAACGCAGCCATTCATGACCGGCGGTTTTTGGACGTGAAGAGGTGGCCGGATGTGAACAGCCTTGGCTGTTACAGGGTTCAACAATTAATCGAATTGGGCTAGTAGAGTTGGTCCAAAAAGATAAGGCCCAAAGCACCAATTGCCAAGATCCAAGTCCAAGTCCAAGTCCTAGTCCCAGGCCCGGCCCGAGCCCGAGCCTGCCCGCCCGTCCGAACGGACGGCGTTGTTGTCGGTGGCGGCGGCGCACGCGTAGGCATCCATACACATCCATACACACCAACCCAACAAGTTATTAAGCCCATACAAACATAGCCTTAAATACTAGTCAAATCATCCACATATAACCGATGTGGGACAACTAACATTTATTATAATTAATAACATGTTAATTACTACTTCAACATCCAACCTTTAGCATACAATATCTCACTCACCTGAAATCGGTTTAGAGATATTAAATATACCACGTTCATCTACTCACGACGTAGATTAACATCCAATAAATATTTTAATTAAATAATAAATATTTAATCAACAATATTTATCCTCAATAATGGTTAATATTTAAACCATTTCCATCAATCCCCCATATGGGTGAGAATGCCAATGCAAAATGAATGCAAATGCAAAGTTCAGTCCTTAAGAGACAATATTGCATTTGGCTAGGTGGCTTGTGACCTTGAACCTATCCATAGTCAACATTATCGAGTATACCGGCGGCATAGTGGTTATGAAAACCTTGAACTAGTCCTTCATGGTGTATACCGAGACAATAATATTGACACAATATTATCTCAATTCCGTTCATTCTAACGTTTTGTGTCCTTTTCGGCCTTGGACACCCCTTTGGATTCATAAGTGTATCAATTGAAGCGGCCCTCACTTCACACTTATATTGGTGATTCTTATTCCCAAGTATCCTACTATACTTGACCTCACCGAGGTATCCAAGAATCATTAAAAGTCATAAGACTTAACCTCACCATATGTAGGTAAACAAACACTCATTGTTCTCAAAGAATAGGTATGTTCGAGTGTTTAACACACAGATTCTTATAACTTCGTTGTCCCATTGAACCAAGCTCTTGGGATCCTCCAATCTGCAAGGTTGGGTATCCGCTATAATCATCCTTAAGATGTGGATTTAACACACATTCCCTCTAACAGTTTATACATTTGATCTCGATTAATGCTCTTAGTCAGCGGATCCGCTAGATTATCTATTGACCTTACATACTCAATTGAGGTAACCCCACTCAAGATCAAATGTCTTACGGTATTATGTCGTCGACGAATATGTCGAGACTTACCGTTATAAAACATATTCTGTGCTCGTCCAATAGCAGATTAGCTATCACAATGTATCAACACAGACGACGCAGGCCTCGTCCAACATGGAATATCCTCGAGGAAATTTTTAAGCCATTCGACTTCTTCACCAGCTTTATCCAAAGCTATGAATTCAGATTCCATGGTAGATCTGGAAATATAAGTCTGTTTCTTAAACTTCCAAGATACTGCACCACCCCGAATAGTGAACACGTATCCACTCGTAGAAAACGAGTCTTTGGAGTCAGATATCCAATTAGCATCACTATACCCTTCAAGTACAGCAGGCTCTCTTGAATAGTGAATCGCAAAGTTCTGAGTATATTTCAAATAACCCAGTACGCGCTCTAGGGCTCTCCAATGTTCTTTACTTGGATTAGCAGTATAACTACTCAACTTGTGAACCGAGCATGCTATATCAGGTCGGGTACAGTTTAACAAATACATCAAACTCCCAATGATCTTAACATATTCATCTTGACCCACAGGTTCCCCCTTGTACTCACTTAGATGAACATTCAGTTCCCAAGGAGTCTTAGCAATAGGTTTCTCATAAGCATTGAATCTCCTCAACACTTTCTCAACATAGTGAGATTGCGACAATGCAATTCCATTGGGTGTTCTTAGAATCTTAATTCCAAGAATAACGTCAGCTAAACCCATATCTTTCATTCTAAAATTCATACTTAGCATCCTCTTCGTTTCACCAATCACACGAGAGTTACTACCCATGATCAACATGTCATCTACATAAAGACAAATGATAACATAATCGTCACCCGTTTTCTTAATGTAAACGCACTTGTCACTCTCGTTGATTTTGAAACCATTTGACAACATCACTTCGTCAAACTTCAAGTGTCAACGCAAAGGCGCTTGTTTCAATCCATATAAAGACCGTTGTAGTTTGCATACCATGTGTTCTTTTCCCGGTACAACAAACCCTTCCGGTTGCTTTATATAGATTTCATCATCTAACTCCCCATATAAGAATGCAGTCTTAACATCCATTTGATGAATCTCAAGATTGCGCAAAGCAGCAATAGTGAGAAGCACCCTGATAGAAGTAAGTCTCATCATGGGTGAATAGGTATCAAAGAAATCATAACCGGCTTTTTGTCTAAAGCCTTGAACTACAAGTCTGGCCTTATATTTATCAATAGTACCGTCAAACTTGTACTTCTTCTTTAGGATCCACTTGCATCCTAATGCCTTACAGCCTGGTGGTAGTTCAACTAACACCCAAGTGTGATTAAGCATAATAGACTCAATCTCGATGTCTATAGCTTCTTTCCACAAAGCTGCATCCGAACCAGATAAGGCTTCTTTTACTGATACCGGTTCACCGTTTAGCATTAAAACGATGTAGTCCGGTCTATAAATTTTTGCTTTCCGTACTCTAGTACCACGTCTAGGCTCATTCACAGGCATAGACCTAAGTCGCTTTCTATTCGGCGGTCCATAGAACACCGGATTAGAACTCGATGCAACATTTTCATCTATGGGTTCAGAACTCATAGACTCATGTACAAGTTTAGAACTCGTAGCTTCATCCTCAACTCTCTTACTAGAGTTAGGATCAACCTTATCCTTATTAGGATAGATGTTCTTAAAGAATACAGCATTCCTTGATTCCATCGTTGTACCCACATGAATGTCGGGTATATCGGATTTGTGTACAACAAACCGATACACGCTGCTGTTAAGTGCATAACCAATAAAGATACAATCTACAGTTTTAGGTCCAATTGTAACTTGTTTTGGTAAAGGCACTTCAACCTTAGCTAAACACCCCCACACTTTGAGGTATTTAAACGAAGGTTTCCTCCCTTTCCAAAGTTCATAAGGAGTCACGTCCTTCCCTTTGAGTGGAATCTTGTTCAAGATATAGTTAGCTGTCAAAACAGCTTCCCCACACATGTTCTGGGGTAATCCCGAACTAATCAACAAGGCGTTCATCATCTCTTTAAGAGTACGATTCTTACGTTCAGCAACGCCATTTGATTGTGGTGAATAAGGAGCAGTCGTTTGATGGATTATACCACTTTCGTTGCATAATTCAGCAAACGGAGCAACATACTCTCCACCTCTATCACTTCGAACCATTTTGATTCGGCAACCAAGTTGATTTTCGGCTTCATTCTTGAAGTTTCTAAAAGCTTCAATAGCCTCATCTTTACTTCTTAACAAGTAAAGGTAACAATACCTTGTGCAATCGTCAATAAAGGTAATAAAATACCTTTTACCACCTCTAGTTTGCACAAACTTTAAGTCACACACATCAGTGTGAACAAGTTCTAGAGGTTTAGTGCTTCGTTCAACCGACTTAAACGGTAACTTAGCCATTTTTGCTTCAACACAAACTTCACACTTGTCTTGTGTCTTAGATAAATCATTTTTTAACATATCCATGTTCGCAAGTCTTTTTATAGCATTTAGATTTACGTGACCAAGTCTACAATGCCATAAATCACAAGACTCAAGCAAGTAAGCAGAAGTAGTAGCTTTATTATCATTAGCACCTGCCTTAGAAGGCTTACAAGTACGAACACTCAACTTGAACATATCATCAACAATGTGACATTTTCCAAGAGTCTTATCAAACTTACGTATGATTATAAAATCACTACGAAGATCTATATCAAACTTAGCCCTAACTAGTTTTACGCCTGACACCAAATTCTTGCGGATTGCCGGAGCATGCAGCACATCCTTCAAAGTTATCTCCAGACCGGAAGTGAGTTGGAGTACAACAGTCCCAACTCCAAGAACAGGTGAGGTACGGTCACTCGCCTCGGTGACAAAGCAGTCTTGAACTTCCTTGTAGGTATAGAACAAGTCCCGGTTCATGCAGATATGAACAGTTGCACCTGTGTTAAGAAACCAAGTAACAGGATTAAGGTCCGAGACATGGTTTACCTCGGTGATCATGGCAACAAAGTCGTCTTTGTCCCAAGTGTCGAAGTCATTTTGGACATGGTTGACCTTGCCCTTTCCCTTCTTCTTCGGCAGACGGCAGTTCTTCGCCATATGAACGGGCTTATCACAATTGTAGCACGTCCCGGTGAACTTGGTCGGCGGTGCCACTTCTTTCCCTTTGCCTTTGGCACGATAAGGACGCTTCTTAGAAGGTCTGCCCCTACCATCGGTCAAGTTCGCCTTAGCCTCCATTGGAGCCTTGGTCTTCATGTCTTGATCACGGACTTGAGCTTCGGTTTGAAGCTTAGCCACCAACGTCTCAAGGGTCATCTCCTTTCACTTGTGCTTAAGGTATCCCTTGAATTCCTTCCAACTCGGCGGCAACTTGTCAACCAAAAGCGCCACAGTATACGCCTCAGGCAGAGGCATCCCCTTGGAATGAACATCATGTATAAGAGTTTGGAACTCTTGTACTTGGGGCATCATAGGACGACTGTCCACCATTTGGAATTTGGTGAGCCTCGTCACTACGAACTTCTTCGTGCTAGCAAGATTAACACGGTACTTAAACTCAAGAGCATCCCAAATTTCTTTGGCGGTCTCCTTGATGCTGAACACATTGAACAGGCCATCATCAAGCCCGTTCAACAACATATTCCGACACAGATAGTCAGAATGCACCCAAGTAACGTATTCAATACGAACTTGCACATTTGCCTCGTCCTCGGCTGGGACAGGAGGTCTTTCTTCATGCAAGAAGCTGGCAAGCCCCATTGTGGTGATGTAGAACATCATCTTTTGGGACCATCTTTTGAAGTCGGTTTCCGAAAAACTGGGAGGTTTCTCGGCGATATGCATGAGCCGAGCAGCAGGTTGAACAGGAGCTATGGTTGAGCTCGAGGAGCCAATGGTTCCAGAAGTGGTGGAAGAAAGAGTGGAAGCGTCGGTGCTCGAATTGGTAGACATTTTTTTCAGCAGAGTTTCAGGTTGAACTTCAGTTTTGAGGAAGCACACGAACAAGTAACTTTCTTATGATCATCTTGCGATTGTTAGGAATCGGGTACTTGCTCGTGTAGATTTCATTGAACAATACTTCTTTTTTTATTGATGAACTTTGAAGAGAAACAGAACTTGTAAGAATTATAATGGAAACTGAAGAACAGAGATTAGAAAACCAGATCATCCGAAGTTAGACTTCTACCCGCAAAATGAGAATACGCCCCGGTAGTGCTCACGATAAGGCGGCTCGTCCCCAAAGGTTAAAACGATCTTAAACGTCTCGGCTGTAGTAGCACCACAAACAGAACCGAGCTCCGGCGAACTGAACAGGAACGAAGACTGAACTTGAAGTGTATGATATGCTATGAAAAGAGAGAATGCAGATTGCTTTCGTTGAGTGTCGAATGCAAATAAAGATGCCTCCCTTATATAGCAGCTCAAGACATGTGGGGGGGCTCATCTCATTAACGCAACCATTCATGACCGGCGGTTTCTGGACGTGAAGAGGTGGCCGGATGTGAACAGACTTGGCTGTTACAGATGCCAAAGGTCTTGGGCCGATGGGCTTCACACGGATGGGCTGCTGGAACACCAGCCTAAAGCACCAATTGCCAAGATCCAAGTCCAAGTCCCAGTCCCAGTCCCGGCCCGAGCCCGAGCCCGCTTGCCTGTCCAAACGGACGGCAGCGGCGTCATTGTCGTCGTCGGCAGCGCCGGCGCGCGCGCGTGTGTGTGCGCGTAGGCACCCATACACTTCCATACACACCAACCCAACAAGTTATTAAGCCCATACAAACATAGCCTTAAATACTAGTCAAATCATCCACATATAACCGATGTGGGACAACTAACATTTATTATAATTAATAACATGTTAATTACTACTTCAACATCCAACCTTTAGCATACAATATCTCACTCACCTGAAATCGGTTTAGAGATATTAAATATACCACGATACTCACGGCGTAGATTAACATCCAATAAATATTTTAATTAAATAATAAATATTTAATCAACAATATTTATCCTCAATAATGGTTAATATTTAAACTATTTCCAACAACTACAACCACTGCCCAGCCGAGGCTGGGCTGCTGCCATGGCTACCTACTGCTTCCAGCCAAGGTTGGACTGCCGCTACGACTGGCCACCACATCCAGCAGTCACTGCACCGCCACCGAGGCTGGCGTCGTGTGCGCAGCGCTCGTTGTGATGCCGCCTCCGCTCGCATCGTCTTCTGCTTCGTCTTCGATCAGTTTTTTTTCGATTTCCCGACCCTATCTTAGAAATTTACATATTGGAAAAAATAATACAATAGAAATCTAAACTAACCACAGATTTTTTCTTGGTGTAAAATAGCCAAGTCGACAAAACCAAAATATTATGATTTCTCTACGATAAGACGATGAACAAATTAACCAACACACACACACACACACACACACACACACACACAGATATATATATACAACAAATTTTGATATATATATCAAAATTTGTTTTATATAAATAAAAACAAGGATTTACTACTTGTTAATCCGACACAGTCGAAATTCTTGAACGTGGCTCTAATACCAATTGAAAGAACTGATTTTTGAAGGTCGATTTATGTGCCCACGATTAATTTCGGTTGTCTAACAGGTACATACAAAATCCTTCCTAGCATGCTCCTATTAGAGACGGAAATGAGACATACCAGCGAAATGAGAAGTAATCGACTCCAGAGTTGATCTTCCATTTGTTTCACACGGCAAGACTCGTCGTTGGATGGCCGATCGCCGCTCCCTATTTCTCACTTACAGATTTCTGTTTCTTTTTATTTTTACATAAAGAATAAGTGAGGAGAATAGTGGACTTCTCATTATTTATACTTGGTAATTAAATACCTAAATAATGAGCCCACTAATTAAACTGATCAAACAAATGCCCAAAGGCTCAAGTAGGAAGAAGCAGTTGGTCCACAGAGAGCTTGGACCTTGATTGGGCCAAACATGTATCTACTAGCTCGAATAAAGTATTGGCCTCCCACTGCTCGATTTCCATATTCTGCCCAATAATATAAATAGAGACACAAATATTAATTTGTTCCACTAGAAAATTAATACTGAATTACCATTAAATTGGTTACCTAAGTCGGGGCTAGCATTTGACTTAATTAATCTCCGCGTTTAAGATATTCAATATCCATTAGTTAATTTATTCCTTTGACGGCAAATTGATTAATTAATTAATCATTTAATTGTAAATGACATCTCGAGTGCTACCACTTAAACTTATAATCGTATCGGAACTAATTCCACCTACAAGGTTTAATACGAAAAAACTTATAAATTCCTCGAGAGGATATTATCAGCCTGTTATTAGCACAACATGGAACCTTATTGCAATTCAATCGTGTATCAAATAACAATCGCTATCACCAAAGATATCGAGTATATTGAGCTTCAGACAGGGCTCTCACCCTTTATAAATCAAACTAATAGACAATTAATTATCCACACCGATTAATTCAATTAAGGTTAAGATCACATAAATCACTGAGATCTAAATAAATAGCTAAGACAAACTATTTTCCATTTATGCTACAGTCTAACTGACAAGTCGTCTGAAGTTGTCTCAACAGTGAACACGCCTTCTCTCTCAACTTTACCCATTATACGATCTTGTGTGATAAACCACACACCATATAATCTAGGTATAAGCTAATTGGACTATAATATGATTATGCAATAACAATATTTCAGATAGAAGAATAACAGTGGATACAAGGTTCAATGTATACAAGCATAAAAGGCTTGCTTTCAGTGTATGCAATCTAGGTAGATTATAGTCCAATTATCTTATTATGCTTATACCTAGATTATATGGTGTATGCAATCAAGATTATTAATTCCTTTTATTTCATAGTTATTATTTTCTTCATAATTTTCCTTGTATCTCATAGATTATAGTATTGGTAGATATACTAAACATAGAAATTTGTATATATATAGCTAATCTCATTTTAATACATTCTTAAATTAATATTAGTATAACTAACTATTCCGATATGAAGCCTAAATTATCAATAAAAATATTTTACATAGTTAAAAGTTTATTAAATTCAAATTGGTGATTTTCAGTTAGGTGTACAAAATATGTTTTTGGTTTGCATCTAAGATTGCGTTTTCTATGATTGTTAAATTTATCATGTGAAAAGGGGGGAAAAGAAAATTCTCACCACTTAAATCTCTCATTAATTTTCCATAATTTTCTATAGAAAAGAATTTCATCATCTTAAAAAACCAAATTGGATATAGAATATCTTAGTACCACAATTGAATCATTATATATATCAAGAGGTGACAAGACTTAAACATATTTATGAAAAATGCTAAAATTATGATTTAAAATAAAAAAGAATACAGGATAGAAGTTGCACGTAGGAACTAAAATGAATGAGAGAGTTCGAATGTATAGTCATTTTAATAGTGTATAGATGAATAGAGATGAAACTTCGAACTACTCTGATTGTCCCAATACGAGTTAACATGGGGGGGGTGGGAGGGAAATATACCAGTACCAATTTTTCTTGAAAATCAACTTTTCTTAACTCAACAACTGTATAAACTCAGTTGGGTTTACAGATGACTTCTTGAAAGAAGATCAACTATACTTCAACCAACTGGGATTTTATCACGGTGCGGAAGTGGGGTGGAAATTGTGTAACTCGTACAAAAAAAATCCAAGTGTTAAGGTCAAGTTCGCAATACAATTTTGTGCATGTTTAAATATGCTTAAGTGTTAGGTTCAGCTAATGATAAATAATAACATGAAAGTAAATAGCACAAAGCAATTTTACATGATTCAGAGGCCAGCTCCTACATCCACGATCAATAATGCAACTGATAGTCCACAACATAGTTTGCGCGCACTGTGAAAGCGTTCTCACTTGATTTGCGGATATCAAGCTACCTAGTACTGTTGGAAAAATTAGTAAAAGGTTTCGAAAGATTCCAAAACCTTAACTGACCCTAACCGAGTATATGAATGTCTTTAGTCTGATCTTACCTAGAGCTCACTGTTTGAGCGTAAGAATTTTATCTTTACAGGTTTCAAGCAAAAGAAGTCAGTCGGACTGAAGAAGAAAGTTCGTGAAGAACTCAGCTGAGGCCTAAACTCAGCTGAGACCCAGGCTCAGCTGAGACTCAGACTCAGTTGAAACATCAACTTGAACTGAAGCACGGACTCAGATGGACATCAGCTCAGTTGACTCCTCAACTGACCCACGCAGCTGAAGGCATATAGTTCAAGCGTGAAAAGAAGTTGTGTCTAAGTCAGACATCGTGAAAAGGGGAATAGAAGACTTTAAAGACGCTGAAGATGGAGGAGTTGCAGTCAAGATTTGAATCTACTCAGAAGCACAAGTCAGTTCGAGAACTTACCATAAATGGGCTGACAACAGCAACGTGCAAAAAGCAAAGGTCACAGTTATCATTTTAGGAAAGTTTCTAGAAAAGCTGGTGGAGTGCCATACTTTTGGCAAAGGTAAATGGCTCTTTCCAACGGCTAGTTTGATCTTCCTCTATAAATACAGATCTCCACAACAAAGCTCAAATAGATACAAGAACAAACAAAAGAAGTTCTAGGAGAGAAAAATCAAGAGTGAAGCGGCAACAACTTATCACCTCTTTCTCTCCAAGCAAGAAGACCTCACCTGAAGTCCAGTTGAAGTGGAGTGTTCATCCCTCCTACTGTTCTTCCATCTAGCCTCTCAGTAATCCCCCTTTCTTGATTGAATCTAGAAAACAGGTTCTTGCTTGTATTGTGTCTGACTAGATTCTCTCGCAAGAGTTCGAGTCTGGAGCCTTACGTTGAAGCCTCCACTTCCCCCCCCCCCCCCTCCCCTCTCCCAGGTGTAGAAGGCTTCCTAGTTGGAAACCCCCCCCCCCCCCCTCCCCCCCCAAATCCAAAACCTTAGGTCTAACTTTGAACCTGTAATCAAAGTCATCAGGTCCTTTGGAACTCGTAATCTAATACGAGGTCCCTTGGAACCCGGAATCTAAGATCAGGTTGTGCACTTTCTCGAAAAAGTGTTGTAAGGTCTTGTTCTAACCCGTAATTGAATTGGTTAGGTTTGCTTGGAACACGTAATCTAAGTAAGGCGTTTGGTAAGCACGCTTAAGCTTATCTAGTGGATTACTTCCCCTAAAAAGAAGTCGTGGACGCAGGAGGTCAATCTCTGAACCACGTTAAAATACTGTGTACTTTACTTTCTGCACTTTACATTCAATATTTTAAATTCGGTTTACCTAACCAACTGACCCAGCAGATTGCATACATATTACATATTTACAAACTGCACTAATTTGGGAACTTGACCATCCCTATTTTCACAAATGTTTCAGTTTTTGTAACGAATCTAAACGCCACCATCTTCCGCAACGCAAAACTGATTTAAAACCTCAGTTGGTGCATAGAGCTGAACTTTAGGCATAAGAGCCAGCTCTGCTGCCAACTGTGTGATCAGCTCCAACTGAGCAACTCAGTTGTAGAGCCACTCCAACTGACTTTTCCAGTTGTCGAGCCAACTGACCTGAGCAGTATAACTTAGTGAAAAGACTTTAGCAAAATAAAAATTGTTACTGGTGTATTCCCTTCCCCATACACCCGATACTTGTTACCGGGACCATCAAGTGGTATCAGAGCAGTGGTTCAAAAGACTGTTGTTCGTGATTTACAAGGTGTGAGTCGAGTAGATTTTTCAGTGGTCAATTGAATAGATTTTTTCTGAAATCAATTAGTGCATTCTGCTGCATATTTTTTTTTTGTTTATCTAGAAAAAATGAATCTAACGTTGCTAAGAAGCTTACCGGAGTTCTCCGTGGATGATTATCCCACATGGAAGTTTCTCCTGAAGATGGCGCTGACTGTCAAGCATCACAGAATGTAGGAGACCATTGAAACTGGTCCCATCCAAGTGACTCAGTCAGTGCTGGTCCATTCAACCACTTCAGGGGAAGGAGAGATGATGATGAAGGACGAACCCAAAGGCGCTCACCAGTACACCAAGGAAGAAAGAAACATCGCGTAGCCAGATGACATCGCCAAAAGTGTTATCTCTTCCACCGTCGGCAAAGCCTACCTACCGGAGATTATCAATTGCTCTACAGCAAAAGATATGTGGGAAGCCTTAGCTGCACTCTGTGAAGGCTCTGACGAGATTAAGGAGAACAAGTTCACCTTAGCCTATCAGAAGTACGAGAACTTCTCTCAGCTAACCGAGGAGTCCATCGACAAGATTGAGCTGAGATTCACAGAGGTCCTAATGGACATTGAGAGTATTAGGAAGGCAAACACTCTCAGCATGAGATGAACTTGAAAGTTCTCTCCGCATTAGGAGAAGACTGGGCGATCTACTGAGTCGTCCATCAAAATTTGAGTGACCTCAGTTCGATGAGAACTGAGAAGTTGTTTTCTAGGTAAGCTTCAGAAACCAGAACAGACCGAGCAGAGCACAACTGCCAAGTCAGTGGCGCTTCAAGTTGAATCGGGTAGATCCAAGTTGGCCAGACCCTCACGGTCCGCTGACTCCTCAGCTAGGGCTCGACCGAGCAGGTCCAAACTTTAGAAGAAGGTTGATGAAATGACCAAGCAACTCGATGAGATGAACTCTAGGATCGAGAAGTATAAGAGGATCAATAGGAGCAGGCGTAGCTCAAATGACCCCTCCTTAAGGAATCAAAGCGAAGGATGCTTTGAATGCAGAAAGCCAGGACACTTCAAAGCCAACTGTCCTGACCTCTCCATGAAGGAGAAGGAAGCTGATGGTCCTGGTAACAAGTAACTGGTGTATGGGGGGGGAGAATACACAGGTAATTTTCACTTAACATCTTTTCACTGAGATATATTGCTCAGGTCAGTTTACTCGGCAACTGGAAAAGTCAATTGGAGTAGTTCTACAACTGAGTTGCTTAGTTGGTGTCACAGCCCCAAATCTCGAGGGACGGCAAAGCCGGGGTGCGACTAGGGATTGGATTAAAGAAGCGGGGAAGAAAGGGGTAAATGAATACACAGACATTTAACGACATAAATACTTCTATGAATAAGACTTCATTGATAAAAGAGAGAGTTGATCTCGAAGGATCACTCGACAAGTTCTCAAAAGGAAATTAAGTTATTGTACAAAAACTTAGACCAACAGTGATTTACAATATAACATAAGAGCGTCTAGAGTTTGGCAGCGAAATAAACGTAGAATGTGACTCTGTTCTTCTTTCCTATCACTATCCTACTCAACCATCACCGCTTCCGTCGCTCAACCTGCACATTTAGAAACATATGCAGGGCTAAGTACATAAAGCACTTAATGGGCACTTTGCCGAAAACATACAATAAGTATTGATAAATCAGGCATCTCTTTTATAGCGCATCGGGGTGTTTCTTTCAAAAGCCCGTGCCTATTAAACATTTTCTTTTCATAAACATAGCTTTGCAAAGCATTTTTCTGATAAATGTTACGTTCAATCTTGACCAAATAATTACCACTGCGGCAGGTCGTCCCTTAACAGGGTTCCATACTTCAACGGCTACTTTATCACCGCGGCAGGTCATCCCCTCAACAGGGTTCCATACTTCAACGGCTACTGTGTACACTAACTTTGGAAAGCAAGTTGGCTAACTCAAAGTCCGATCGTTTAGTTAACTCCTTTTGGCTAACTCATAAGGTACAAGAGAACTCACATAAAACAAGTAGTTCATACCATGATTATCACTTTGAAAACACGATTATCAAAGCAATAAAGAAAAAAGGTTTTCGAGCATTGCTCATTTTATTTCATATATAAAAGCCCACCTGACTGATTACAGAACTATTTAACAAGCTTCCGTCTCTGGTCTTCCGTCCTATCCTTAGTGCTTACTTTCTCCTTTTATCGTAAATAAATAGACTTTAAGCAACTTGAATGCAATCGATAAAAGAAACAGGAAATCGAAACGGTTTTTAGTCTTTTAGGCATTTGCACTTTACTACTTCCTTTTGATTAACTAATAAACGAGACTTCGATCAATTCTCGTCTACAAACTGACTCGGCTCATTACTCGACACTTAGGTCAGTAGGTAAAAGGGTGTCGATCACTAGAATGACTTAAAAGTTCACAAGGAACGAAGTTGAAAAGGATTCAACTTAGGAAACTAGGCTTTGGATACTCACTGCCCAAGTCAGTAAGTCTGTACAGAACAGAGCTAAAAGAAAGGTACGAGTATTTAGTTTAATCTCCACTTTACAGATCTTGATTTTGTTAAGCGAGCTAAAAGTTATGACAGTTTCCGTGAAACGTCGCAAAACAGTCACGCGAAACCCTAATGCTCGACAAAACTCGACGCACGATTCCCTAGGTTCGATCAATACTATTCCACTTTTATTTTCACGAAATTTTCATCCCATTACAGTCTACATACAATATCCTTTAAACGGGTTCATATTCACGACTTTTGATGAACAAACGATGAGCATTTCCTCGTCATTTCCAACTAACCATTTACTATACCAAAACAAACTTCAATTTCTATTTCGTTCAACAACCTCTCGATTCTTAACTAAATCTCATATCGTCTCGTTTCTCGGATGGAAAAGTCGTTAACTACAATATCGTTCGACAATCAATAACAATTATTATTATTAAAAGAGATTTCCTTATTCAACTTTTCTACCGGCTTTTAAACTCGATTCTTCGTCTCTTATTCAAAATCGAAACTTCTTAGAATTCGTTGAAACTTTACGGTCACGATCATTAACTATCAAGATTATCAAAGGTTCAAATCACAAACCTAAAACATTATCTATTCTCGACTTATCGTCCATTGTTCGTCTCTTAACGAAAATCTTACGTTCTCCGTTTTCGTTCAAATTTTACAACAACGATCCTCATCTAACGAGCATTACTAATATGCAAATTATATTATCAAAACATTAACGAGCTTCAACTTATCGACACGTTTTCGTCTCTTACATTTTTCAATTTATTTTTAGAAAAATCCCAATTAAATATATAATCATCCTCATACATCGTATATCTCATTTCCATTAATCAATCGAGCATATCATAACATTTACTACACTAAAACATGCATTCTTCCTCTCTTATCTTCCAACTTTTATTTTTAGAAAAATCTAAATTAATTCATATAATCAATTAACAACATGTAGATCACTAATCTATCGATCAAACATCAAAGAAATCAAACTACGAAAAACCCCTAAACCTAAGAAATTTTCGGTAATTATAAAAAGCAAAGGGGAGTGATTTTCTTCATGATTCGATCCATAGAACTCGATTCTAAACATACTAGAACATGAATCGAACAAGAATTAACATGCTTCTTTAACTCTTAAGTTTCGAAAAAATAGAAAAGGATGGAATCAAGACTTTGTTCGGTTCATTTCGTATGAGATGTTCTTACCTTGCGTAATACAAACTCGGAAATGGAATTGATCAGTAGATGGAAGACTTGTGTTCTTGAGAAGAGCTTAGATGAAAAGTTTCAATGGAGGAAAATGAGAAGAAAAATGAGAGAGAGAGAATGGGGAAGGTGGCAGTATGAAGGGAGAAGAGAGGAGGTGGATGACAAGGCTCGATACTATTCATAAAGGTGTAAAAATCTAACTAAAGGGGTGGTGACTCGTTAGGGCGCGTTTGGTTGCGTTTTATTTGACGGAAATATCTCGTTTCCAGCTTTAAATGACGATTAAAAAGTCGAGAAATACTTTCTTAGGTAGTTACGAATTCGACGAAAACTAATTTGTCCGTTAGATTGGAAATAAATCACGTACTCGGAAAACCTAATTCCTTTTTCAAAATCCGAGAAAAAGTCGGGATTAGACAGTCTAAAATTCGCCCGGAAAATCATAAAAACTAACTTTCTCCGGTGAACTCGTATTGAAGAAAAAGTGAATGTAAATTCTGACGGTTTTTAGTTCTGAGTTTTTGGACGAAAAATCTACCGGACGCGAAAACCCTAATACAGTAGTCGTTCGACCGACTTCTAGAATTTATTTTCTGAAACGGATTTCACCGTCAGTCTTAGAATTTAATTCATGATCTTAGGCGTGCAAAGCCATAATTATTATTAACTTTCATTTCTAAAGACAGTAGAATTTTTTTGGGGCATTACAGTTGGAGCTGATCACACAATTGGCAGCATAGCTGGCTCCTATGCCTGAAGTTCAGCTGTATGTACCAACTGAGGTTTCAATCAGTTTTACTTTCCGAAAGATGGTGGAAATTAAGCTCGTTACAAAAACTGAAACCTTTGTGAAAGGGGAAAGGTCAAGTTCCCAAATTAGTACAGTTTGATAAATATAAATATGCTGGGTCACTTGGTTAGGTAAACTAAATTTAAAATACTGAATGTAAAATGTTGAAAGTAAGTACACATTATTTAACGTGGTTCGGAGATCAACCTCCTACGTCCACGACTTCTTTTTTGGGGAAGTAATCCACTAGATAAGCTTAAGCATGCTTACCTGACGCCCCACTTAGATTACGGGTTCCAAGCAAACCTAACCAGTTTGATTTCGGATTCGAACAAGACCTTACAAAACTTTTTCAGGCGAGTGCACAACCTGGTCTTAGATTCCGGGTTCTAAGGAACCTGTTCTTGGATTCCGGGTTCCAAGGGACCTGGTATTGGATTACGGGTTCCAAGGGACCTGATGAGACCTAAGGTTTGGAGTTTAAGGAGAGTTTCCAAGAAAGAAGCCTTCAACACTTTAGGGAAGTGGAGGCTTCGACCAAAGATATCAGACTCAATCGTTTAATAAAGAGTCCGAGAGGATACAAAACAAGCAAGGACCTATCCTCTACACTCAATTAGGAAAGGGGGATTTCAAAGCGACCAGGGGGAAGAACAGGAGAAGGAGTCAACCCTCTTCTACGACTGGACTTCGTTGGAGACCTTCTTGCCTAGAGAGAGAGAGAGGTGATGAGCTGTCACAACCCGAATTCTAATGTGTAAGAACAACTAGAATCCATTGGACAGTGAAGGTGTAACCATGAAACATACTCGACTGATCAAGGGAACATGCTCGGGAACAAGGGAATATAGATTGAAAGCAATAACAATTAACAATATGCTTTCAAATCTTAACTCAAATAAACGAGCATTACTAAATAATTCAAGTGTCGGAAGTAAATCATATATCTCGAATCCAAGTCAAGTAGAACATAAGAAAAATAGGAAATAGTTTCGAGCACAAGGCTCATTGTATCGACACCAATCATCAGAGAAATAGTTTTAAAAATAAATAACAAGTTTGTTTTGTAGTGGAATCTCAAACTCAGGTTTTACAATTACATGTATGAAGACATGCAATTGTAAACTTAAACAAAAGACTCGACTTATATTATCATACTGCCGAGCATCCTCCACCATCTTCATCCAAGCTAACCTAAACGTTTAGAAATACATGCAGGGCTGAGTATTTCGTACTCAGTGAACACATGCCAAAATAATTTAAAACTTTGCTCGATAGAGCTATATAATTGAACTTGCCTTGCCACTGCATCACAAGTGTTAGCACAATTTAAAACAGTTTACTTGTGGATGCAAAAATCATTTTTCTTTTCTTCAAACGACTGCGCAGTCAAAATACATATAATAAACAGGTATGAATCAATCTACCATAACATATTTGTATCGAGAAGTAAGCCTCTTTCTCAAACACCGTGACTCAAGTAGATGATCAAACATACCATAACCGAAGCAAGGCTCACAGTCAACTAAAATAAACCAAATAACAACACGTGTGTTCTTGTCTCACACAGGATAATAACTCAAGTAGATGATCAAACATACCATAACTCAGATAAATTGGCAAGTCAATTAATTTAAAAACTCACGTAATAATCAATACGTAATAGCATTCAATAGTTCTCTATTTAAAAAGCGCACCTGATTGCGTAGAGTTAGTCGGTTACCTATTTTTTCTCCTGCTTTTACTTCTCCATCATGCTCGTTCCTTCAAGAATAACATCTTATAAGGACGAGACTACTTACTCGAAAAATGTAACGAACTTTTAACGCTCAGCTGAAGGACTTCTACTTGACTCGGGTTTCTTAACTTATCTCGGCTCAACTAACTTAATCTTTCTCTGTTTCTCGATTCTACCAAGTACTAAACCAACAGACTCTCAGACTTGGGTACTTTACTCAACAATGTCCAATCAAATTAATAACTCAAATATTTTACGTAAATCAAGAAATCACTATTCATATCACACATCTCCTTTCTCAATTCCTCGAGTCAAATGAATTCAGAAAATTACGAGATTAATTCTCAGTTGCTAAAATCATAAATCATTCACATCTAGACTTTCACATCGAAAATCAGACATTCACAGATAGGTAAATGACTGACTTCGATAAACAAACAAAAAAAGAAAAATTTTCCATTTATCTCAGAATATTCTAGAAAAATTCCAAATAATCAATTAAATCCACATAAGTACTCACATCAACTCAGAATATCATTTTAATCTCGACACAGTCTTTTACTGACTGATTACTCCTCGACTTTTAAACTTAATTTTTAAGTCTTCGGATTTTAACGAAAATAATTTCGTTATTCTTAAATTAATTCAAGGAATTCGATTATGAAATCAAATTCAAATTCTGAAACCTTTAACAAAAATTCTTGGTTTAAAGTCTATGTCACTATTTCTCGTAAAATGTGCACGTGCTTAGAAAATTCTCAAACTTGACAGTTTAACTCCAAATAATTCTTCCATTTTTAACTTATTAAAATTGCTCATTTTTCATTTCTTGACTTAAATATTCCATTTTGATCGACTTTTTTTGGACTTTAGTGAAATATTTGTCTGAATTCAATAATTCGAGTTTCTATTATACTTATAAAAATTTCAATTGATCGACTTCTCAATCAATTTACTCAAACGAACTCAATTACTGAAAATCCTCTTTTAAAGCTTATATACTTCGGGATGGAGTTTCCTCCATAGTTCTCCGATTTTAATAATTTTAAGCTTCAACCTACCTCAAATAATTCCAATTTCACTAATCTTTACTCATTTTATTACTTAGAACACATAATAAGTAAAATCACACGTTCTTCATCTCATTTTGTTTGACTTTATCATGTTTTTAGGCAAACGAGTTTCTTTCTTTGATTCCTTTCAAACTTAAGCTCCATTTATGCTCAAATTAATTTATCAATCATCCAATTAATAATCTAACTAATCAAGCATAAAAAATCATCAAACTTCTCATGCATATACTTCAAAAATTTTGAAATAAAATGCATAAAAAATCATGCTTCTCGTTTTCTCACTAAAACATGCTCAAATCATCATATATCACCTCATTCTATCAATACTCATCTAAATCTACTTAACATCATCAACTTGTCATACATATATGCATCGACTTTTTCAAGAAAAACAACAATTCATACTCATCAATTTATCATTTCTCTCATGCATAAATCATCATAATTCTCATCATTCTATCACAATTCTCAAGATTATCACAAAATCATCAATCGTATACATACATATACAAATCGGCATTCTTGAGAATTTTAGTAAACAAGTTTCACTTTTTAATTTCTTCAGTTTAGCATGCATCTCCTCACTCAAATTTATCACGAACATCATCAATTCATCAATCAAGAACAACACAACAAAAATCCCTAATTTCATACTCATATCCTTCGATTTTTATGAGGGGAAAAAAGAAGGAAAACTTTTCTCACTTAATTGATCACATAGAAATTCTTAGATTAATTCATAGGAACTCAAATTCCTCATCAAACTCATGCTAAAGATCAAGACATAAAATCCCTAAATCTACCCCAAATTTTCATTGATCAAGGTTTTAGCTTCAAATTTCATGCATAAAACATACAAGGATCGATTTCACGACTTCAAAAACAAGCTAGTTCGATCACTTCTCCAAGGCATGAGGATCCCGAAAATGAAGAGGAGGGAAAAGAGGGAGATCATAATCTTAAAATGATCACATGAACTTGAGGATGAAGAATACCTTGTTAGATGATTTAAGAGATGATCGATCAAGAAATTCCATGCAACTTTAAAGCTCCAAACTCAAGCATCCATGGAGGAATTCTTGTGTAAGTATTGTGTGTGTGTGACTGAAAGAGAGAGAGAGAGAGATGAGAGAGAGAATGGAGGTCGGCTAAGAGGGAGAGAAAAAGAGAGAGAGAGACGCGTGGGGAGAGAGTAGGGAGAGGTGAGATTGGGGAAAGAAATAAGGGAGAGAGAGCACATGTTAATTTTTCATTGTGCGATAAAAGTCGCCGGAAGAAATAGTTTTCCGGTGCAAAACATCCCTATATTTCCATTAAACACTCAAACGACTTAAAACTCAGCACGAGTCTTTCTCGACGTCGGAAACCTCTCTAATTTGTCTCAAACCACACCAAATAAATCAAGGAATCCAAAAATTCAGTTTTCAAATCAAAATTCTAAGCAACAAATAAAAGCTAGGAAATCACTATTTATATTAGGGTTCTTGGACTATTCACTTAAATTTTTCTCAGATGATCTATGACGACTCTCAAACATATCTCAAAGCTTCTAAAATAGTTTTTTAGACTCAAAAGACACTAATCAAACGAAATTCAAAAAAGTTCGATGAATAGTGAAAACTTGGAAAAAGTTACTATTCATCTGAAAACGAAACTTCTAGAATTTTCCAAAATTCGAACTCAGACTCAAGCTCATATAACCATGCTTAATCAATTCATCACACATTCGATTCGAATAACCGAAATGAGAAAAACCACAAAAGGGCACTCAAGGGCATTTTAGTAATTTTACGAGAAAAATTTTTTTCTCAGAAATTTTTATCACACAAAAGCACACATTCTAGGCGCATAAACTCAATCAAGATTAACTTAAAGACTTGTGAAAGATCGGGGTATTACATGAGTTGCTGCTGCTCTTTCACTCTTGATGTTGTCTCTCGGCACTTCGGCGTGCTTTTTCTCTGCTTGTATCACGCCATTTTTTAAGCTTTGGTGTGGAGACCTTTATTTATAGAGGAAGTTCAAACTAGCTATTGGAAAGAGCTGTTTGAACTCTGCCAAAAGTATGGTACTCCACCAGCTTTTCTCGAAACTTACCTAAAATGGTAACTGCGACCTTTATTTTTTGCACGTCGCTGTTGTCGGTCCATTTATGGTAAGTTTTCCAGCTGACTTGTGCTCCCAAGTAGATTCAAGTCTGGACTGCAACTCCTCTATCTACAGCGTCTTCTCTTCTTCGCTTCACGATGTCTGACTTCGACATAACTTCTCTTCACACTTGACTGTGTGCCTTCAGCTGCGTAGGGCAGTTGAGGAGTCAACTGAGCTATTGTCCAACCGAATCCGTGCTTCAGTTGAGGGTTAAGGTCTCAACTGATCTTGAGTCTCAGCTGAGTCTAGGTCTCAGCTGAGTTTGGGCCTCAACTGAGTCGTTGAGAGACGGAGGACCCGTTGGATAAAAGATCCAAGAACCCTTCGTGTATGAGATAGGCAGCGGTCCAACCTTGACTGTTGGCTATATAATCAGCTAAGAACCTCGGTATGGCTGAACACCACAAGACCTTGCTCAATTGTCGTGATAAGTTCCAGAACAAGTGAAAAACTTTGCAAAAGAGATTTCAACTCACAAGGCTAAACCAATTTTAATTTATAATCAAAGGTGTATATGTTATTCGATTACAAAATGATATCAAGCCTATTTATAGGTTGCAAATAAACTCTTCGATGTCTATCCCTAATGACAGTACTTACGACACTAATTAAACTCATAAATAGACTCATTAAATACTAACCAAACCACTTTATTAACTACTAATGGCTACTTATGACTCTTGGACTCCAAAAGTCACTTATTTAACACATAACAATGAAACTAATTAGACTCTTTATTTAGTCCTTCACACATGCACAAAAATTGCATGGTTTATTCATTATTTCCAAATCTTATTGGTAATGGGCCCATTCTTCATGTCGATTTCATCCCACTAACTTTATTAATATTCTCCGTTTAGCCCATCATAGATTGCTCTTGGACTTATAATTAGCCTTTTTTATTTAATTCTTGAAATGTGACTTGTAGTATGTAAGTTGCTCAGCCGTGCTCACATAATTCCCTTGTTCTTCAAGAAGATTCGTCCTGAATCTTATTCCCAAAGAAAGGTCAGTGAGTAGAAATGGCTCCACTCATCCCGGCTTGAAGACGTGATTTTCATCCATGATTTTGATGTTTTCATTTGGTTCCACATCGAACACAACAACCTGAAAAAAAAAACATAAACGCAATACCATGGGTTATTTCATAAGTCCTTTTTTTAGAGTATACTTTTGTATTCCTATGATCATTCCACGACATCCAAGTAGATTATTTGTAGCTCAAAGGAGGAATTTCCAATTGCGTCACCAAGGAAACATGAACCACATCAGC
Organism: Schizonepeta tenuifolia; assembly: GCA_029490685.1. NCBI lineage: Eukaryota > Viridiplantae > Streptophyta > Magnoliopsida > Lamiales > Lamiaceae > Schizonepeta > Schizonepeta tenuifolia. Next base: position 90,318,626 of record CM055955.1, on the reverse strand, counting down.
ACAATTTTCTTCAACAATAAGTTTCTTCCTTACAATTTCCTGGTCACATGTAGCCACGTTTACACTTTCGTTGGTGTCAACGGCTTGCTCTTCAACATTATTTGCAGCAACCTTGTCGAAAGTCTTTAGATCAACCACCTTATCCTCAATCTCTTTCTCTCCATTTGGTAGGGCCTCCAATTGCTGTGCAGAATCACAACTTTGGATCGACACATGTCAAACGGTATTCTTCATCCTCAATGATTCCAACAGCTTACCCAACTCCTTGTTGGCTGCCATAAACTCCTTCAACATGAGCTTGGTTTCCATGTGATGATGATTTGCAAGCCGTCGACGCTCCATTTGATGACGATGATTTCCATAATAACTCCAATGCTCCAATATCTCCAAACGGTAATCTATTCCTTCCATGGAAGCTTTTTTTTGTAGATATTTTCTAATTTTTTTTTTAATTTTTTTTTTAATAAAAAATATAAAGATAGAGGTTCAGATCAATACCAGATTGCTCTGATTACCAAATGATACGGACCGAGGAACCGTTGGATAAAAGATCTAAGAACCCTTCGTGTATGAAATAGGCAGCGATCTCCCTAGATCGAGAATCCAGTTCGATCACCTCCTAGGGGGAAGGAAAATCTCGACCCGTTGGCTATATAATCAGCCAAGAAGCTCAATATGGTTGAACACCATAAGACCTTGCTCAATTGTCTTGATAAGTTCGAGAACAAGTGAAAAACTCTACAAAAGAGGAAACCTTTACTAATTTTCCCAACAAGCCGTTTAACCAGTGCTATGAAAGCGATGGGTTCTTTACTCATTCTGTAGACTTTCCCAAAATGGAAACTGAGTAGGTTTACTTTTGAGCCAGAGAAGTTCTGTGTCGGTCCAAATAAGGAAATAACACACTGTCAACTGCTCAAGTCACTACTAGAAATTTATGCAAACATAAAACTACATTTATAACGGACATTTGTAAACTGCGTTATGTATGAGTGTTATCTGCGCACATATATAATGGTCTTAAGTTCTACATTATGTTTAACCGTTATCTTTAAATTTATATATAAAGGTATTAGGAAATCGTTAACCCACGCGTTATGTATGAGCATGATTTTTTTTTTTTTTTTTTTTAATTCAATCAATTTCCTTGATCTCAAATGTCAAACTTCCTAACGTCAAACTCATATGCTCTCCATCCTCTATCTCTCTTTACTGAATCGTAAGTCCACAGTGAAAGCAATCATCTCTTTCTTTTCTCCTTTTTCAGCTCAATGAACTCCACCAACCTCGCCGCCGATCTCGCCTCCGTCGTCTTTGCTCACTCTCTCCCTTAGCCAGCCAACCTCTGTGTACATCAAAACCCTCAATCAAAAACCTTAGATCCCAATCGAAACCTCCATCCTCTCTAAAATTCGGTGAATCTCTCCATTTCCTGCGACCTCGTTGCCCTCTTTACAATCCGGTACCGCCATCTCACCTCTACGGAAGTAATGTACGGCAGTGGAGTTGGACCCACCACCTCCGTTCCCTCCTCATCTGCCTCGCTTCTGGCCACCATCGCCACTTTCTACCTTTGCTTTGACCAACATCGTCGCCGTTGTGGTTCGCCCGGAGGTATTTCTTTGTTTCTCTTCATTTTTCTTTTTTCCTTTTTTGTGCAAAACTTAGCATTCTGCTGTCAGCATTTGCTTTGTTTGCATATTTCATTTGTTTGAAGAAATGAAGAGGATTATTTTTGGAGTGTTGTCAAGGTTCAGTAGGTTTTGTGTAGTGATGATAATTAAGTTAGTGAGAATTGAGAAGTCAAAACTTAATTTTGTATTTCATTTTAGGATGTGATAGAATGGAACATAGGATTTGAGTGATTTATTAAATGTGATATGTATATTGTGAGCTCGAGCTGGTTGAGTTTTGTTACTTTGATATTCCATGTTCAGGTGGGGAACAAAACAAAATAGTGGGATTTAATGAGCATGTGTGCTTATGTTGTTTCTTCTTAATCATTAATTTAAAGATCTAAGGTTTGATTAAAGAAAGAAATAAAAATATAGGTTGTGTTGTTGTTTATCATAGTCATAAGCTATTGATTTCATGGACATAGAAATCTGAATCTATGTTTTCAGCATATATCATAGAAATATGGAGCATTGGATGATCGAATATCGATTATCAATCTGTAATTCTTCGTTATTGATTATTTTTTAAGATTTATCACACTAGTTACCATAACTTCTTAGTTATTGTTACCTTTTTCAGTGAGCTTCATGGATTGGCTAAGTGGAAGTCTTGGATTTGAGCTCTCTAATTTCAAAAGTCTGAAGCATTTGTAAGAAAATTTTGTTAATCTCGGCGTTCTTCATTCTGTAGCATAAATTATCAAGTCCTGCCTTGGATCCTACTTTCAATTAAATCCTGTTTTTAGGGACCTTAGTTCAAATGACATTGAGAGATCAATCCCTTACATACCTCCAATATCTCAAACCCTTAAGATACTCAACTTCGATTGTTCGTGTAAGAACTAAGATCATTTGAACTAGTTGTTATACATCTGTGTGATTACTCGTTGCATCATTGCAAGTTTTTACAGAGTAATCAATTTACTAGATTAGTGATTTTCTTGGCCAATCTCTTTCTCAATGACTTATATGTATATCTATAATTTACTGGATCAGTGATTATCTTGGCTAATCTCTCTCTCTCTCTCTCTTTTTCTCTTGCAAGCACAAGCAGTCTCAAGTGAGATGGGCTGCATCCAGGCTCCACGACAAATGGTAGGTCCAGTTGTTAATAACACGATTCTTTCCAAGTCACTCTCTCGTTTTGCTGTGCATGTGATCATGGTGATGGATGTTAGGGCCTCGTTTAAAATTAGCATCATACTTAATCAGTCTGGATAATCTTAATGAGCAATTGAGATGCATGATTACGTGTTGTTATTGTTTCAAAGTGGTGAATCATCTTAGTTTCTAATACAGATCTTTATCAAGATCAGTTATCCAATGGCATAAGAGCTTTATTTGTTCTAACCTATCCGTCTCTTTTGCTTCCTAACCAGGCACAGAGAGTTTAGTTGAACTTGTTTATGCAACGGGTGTGTGTATTTGACGATCAAAACTGTTGTCAACTTTTGGTGGGTATATCTTTTTAGTAGATTGTTTTTCCATTGTTTTCACGCTAACCTTGTTAATATTTTTCACATTTATCTTTTAGTATGAAGATGACAAAGGTGACAAAGTTCTGCTCACAACAAATGAAGATTTGGTTGGTGTTGTTACCATGCAAAATCCTTGGGATAAAAGGTAGGCATATTTGTTCTCCTCCATATTTCATATTACACTCTATGATAAATTATGAAACCTGCTAGATTTAACATCTCATTCAACTGTAGGGTAGAGGAGGAACTTGTGTAAAGATATTGCTGATATGATACTTAGTTTCTGAAGTACCTTTTAATGGATGAGATCCAGAACACCCCCTTGATGATGATCAAAAGTTATATCTCTTGCAGCTCATTCACTAAGTATATTACTATATCTAAGTGGATGGTCTTATTTTTTTAAATTCATGCTGATTGACATCAAATAACTTGAACTAAAGCCACTTAAGAAAAACATCACTTGAGAGAACACTCCTTCTAAAACTCCTATATATTATATCCTAGTTGTTGCTTGTTGCTATTTTATGGTATCTGTTTGTATTTTCTTTCTTCGCCTTATTCTGTTATCATGATTTTTAATATATTATAAGATAAATCAGATGTTATGTACCTCATAAGTTGTGACGTGCATTCTATGGAAGTAGATATGATCCAATTACTAATTTTTGTCAAACAATGTGTAAGCTGAGTAAAATTATAATTACTGATGGTCTTACTTCGAATTTGCTAATTGACCGCCCAAGTCTTTGCACTTATGCTATTTTTTAGCTATAGTGACTAAGTTATCTGCCTCTTTGGTGAAATATTACTAATTGCAACAAGCTTACCTTAATTTTTATTACTATGTAATTGTGGCAGGATTGTGTTGGATAAAGGAAGTTGTTGAGCTGAAGGAACTTGTGATTTGAAGCAATATTATTCGCCAAAAAGTCCAGAAAAGTTGTTCAAAATGGCTAGCTAGCTGCATTATTTATATGTTTTCTTTCTTTTAACACATTTAGCTAGATTAAACACGTGTGGCATTTTGACTATACTTTGGCTGATGGTGTAAGAATATTTGGGATAATATATAATATATATTTTGATGGTAATATTATTTTGTTACTTTTAGAATTACTTAAAAAATATATAACTTGTTATATGTTGAAAAAAGATGACATAAAACTACCTTTATCTATAATAAAAATTAATGTTATTTATAGTGAAATATAATACATATACTGAATATTTCGTAATGGCAAAAACTACATCCATAACGGTAAGAAACATTTTGTATAATCTGTATAGATAACGGATAAAAATAGCGTTTTGTATTAAGATAATACCGTTATGTATATTATTATAGATAACGGATTCTCCGTTATGTATGACCTCATTATAGATAACACCATTATAACGGAGTTTTAGTCACATAAATAACGCAGAAACTCCGTTATGTATGAGCGTTTTTCTAGTAGTGAGTGACCTTGTGCTTTCGAAATTTGAATTCTGACCTAAGTCTTTTCTTCGATCTTCATCTCACTTTAACTGCCATGGTTCTAGAGTCAGTTGATGCGTCAACTGTATTACTCAAAATCTGGAGTCAACTGTGGATTCAACTGAGTACGTCTTCATCTTCAAACTTCCCCTCAGTCCGAGACATGCAAAGATAAAATCTTTATGCTCAAACATTGATCCTATCTAAGAGACTCTAAGCCACATCTACTCAGTCAGGTCGGTTGAGTTTTGGTATAAATCAAACTTCACTAAATTCCCCAACAATTTCCCCCTTTTTGATGATGCCAAAACCTTAAATGACACGACATAAGTTTCTGCAAAAACTTAGTTCTAGTCTATAAGATTAAGAGAGAGTTAACACAGATAAAATAAATAACAACTATAAGCTTGAACAACGAGATGGTAATCATCAAGTTGAGTTGTAAAAATACTTTGACAAAATAACTTATTATTATTGATATTAAGTTAAAGAGATTTCAATACAACTCACTTTTTAACATTACAATTCAAGAACAAAGTTCATCAGTTGCACAGTCTTCTCTTCATTTTTTAAGTCTACTTGGCTGGTGGCTCCAATCTGTTGTAATATCCCGATCTTTTCTAAGTCTTTAAGTTCATCTTGATTAAGTTAACTTATTTTGAATTACCTGCTAATGTGCTTTTGAGTGATAAAAATTTTCGTGAAAAGAAATTTTTGCGTGAAATTACTAAAATGCCCTTGAGTGCTTTTATGTGATTTAACTCGTTTCGATTATTCGATTCAAAGATATGATGAATTGTTTGAATATGATTATATGAGATTGAGTTTGAGTTTAAGTTTCGGAAAATTTTGAGAAGTTTTATTTTTTGATGAATAGTAACTTTTCTCGAGTTTTCGCTATTTGTCGAGTTTTTTCAAATTTCGTCTAATTAGTGTCTTTTGTGTATAAAAGTTCTTTTAAATCCTTTTGGATATGATTGAGAGTCATTTGAGGCCATCTGAGAAAGGATTTGAGTTTGTTTTTGAAAACCCTAATATGAATAGTGATTTTTGAGAATTTCTTCGTTATTTGAAAATTTTCTTCGAAAACTGGATTCCTAGCATTCTTGATTTTTTTGTGAGATATGAGACAAAGTAGAGAGCTTTTGGATGTCGAGAAAATGTTGTGGTGAGTTTTAAATCGTTTGAGAGTTAATTGAAAATGTTGGGAGTTTTGCACCGAAAAACTTTTTCTTTCCGACGATTTTTATCCCGAATTTGATCATGTGCATCTCTCACCCTCTATTTAATTTCTTGTAATACCCCAGACTTTTTCTACAGTCGTTAAAAATAAAAGTTAATAATAATTATGGCTTTGCGCGCCTAAGATCATGAAATTAAATTCTAAGATTTACGGTGAAATCCGTTTCCGAAAATAATTTCCAGAAATCGAACGAACGACTACTGTATTAGGGTTTTCGCGTCCGGTAAGTTTTTCGTCCGAAAACTCAGGATCAAATTCCGTCAGAATTTACATTCACTTTTTCTTCGAGACGAGTTCACCGGAGAAAGTTAGTTTTTATGATTTTTCGGATAAATTTTGGACTGTGAAGTCCCGACTTTTTCTCGGATTTTGAAAAACGAATTAGGTTTTCCGAGTACGTAAATTATATCCAATCTAACGGACGAATTAGATTTCGTCAATTCCGTAACTATCTAGGAAAGTATTTCTCGACTTTTAAATCGACGTTTAAGAGCCAGAAACGAGATTTTATCGTCAAATAATTTCACGCCAAACATGTCCTAACGAGTCACTATGCTTTGTGGGATATTTTCATTCACTTTATGACTCACTACATGAGTCATTACCCTTCTCCTTCATCCCCCTTATACCGCCACCCTCCATCTCCCTCTCTCTCTCATTTTTTCTTCATTCTTCCTCCATTGAAGCACCACTCCAAGCTTTCCTCAAGAGCTTAAGTCTTGCATCTACCGATCAAATCCATATCCGAGTTCATATTACGAAAGGTAAGAGCTTCGTCTCTAATATGAACCGAATAAATCCTTGTTCCACCATTTTCTTTTTTTTCGAAAATTAGGGGAATGAAATAGCATGTTGTCTTGTAATCGAATTATGTTCTAGAATGTTTAGAATCGAGTTCTACGGATCAAATCATGAAGAAAATCACACCTCTTTGTCTAGGGTTATTACCGAAAATTTTCTAAAAATTGGGGCTTTGACCGTAGCTCGATTTCTTTGTCGATTGAATGATAGATTCGTATTCCTCATGATGTTAATTGACTCTATAAATTGTTTTAGATTTTTCTAAAAATAAAATGTGAAACCTAAGAGACGAAGAAGGGTCGATTTAGGATAGTAAATGTGTTGATATGCTCGATTGTTTAATGGAAATGAGATGTACGATGCATGAGGATGATTATATATTTAATTGAGATTTTTCTAAAAATAAAACAAAAAATGTAAGAGACGAGGATGTGTCGATAAGTTAGAGCTCGTTAACATTTTGATAATATGATTTGCATGTTAGTAATGCTCGTTAGATGATAATCGTTATCGTAAAATTTGAACGAAAACGGAGAACGTAAAATTTATCGTGAGAGACGAACGATGGACGATAAGTCGAGATTTGATAATAGTTTGAGGTTATGATTTGTGTAATTATGATTCTTGATAAATGATGAATAAGATTGTAGAATTTGATTGAATTCTAATGATGTTGGATTTCTCGTAAGAGACAAATGAATGATGATAAGTAATGATAGAAAAGTCGATTAAGGATTCTAATTGGATATTAATGATTATTATTGATTAATGAACGAGTTTGTATTTGACGATATGTTCGTCCGAGTATTGAAAAGATAAGTTGTAGTTATAACCGAGAAGTAGAGTCGAGAAGTTGAACTTGATTGGTATAGTAATTGCTTAGTCGGAAATGACGATGTTTTAAACGTCGTGTTTATAAACGAGAAATGAAAAGGGGTCTATCACGTATAATGATACGAGTAGACTGTATTGAGTCAGTAAATTTGTGAGAATTTAGGTTCGATAACATAGAACGAACCTAGAAAACCGTGCGTCGATTTTATCGAGCATTAGGGTTTCACTCGGCAGTTTTGCGACCTTCCACGGAAACTGCAATATCTCCTAGCTCGTTTAATCGGAATTGAGATCCGCAAATTGGAGAGTAAACTAGACACCCGTACCTTTCTTGTAGTATAAGATTCGTCCCCTGTTTCGAAATCCCCTGTTCCATGCGAACTTACTGATCTGATCTTATGCAGTGAATTTCCAAAGTCTATTTTCTTAAGTTGAATTCTTCTCAACTTGAACTTTTTCGATCTTTTAAGTCGTTTCAAGTTATCGACTACCTTCTTTCTACCGACCTAAAGTGTCGAGTACAGAACCGAGTGAGTGTTAAACGAGATGCGTTCGTATCTCGTTTCTTTTTAACTAAAAGAGTTTAGTTTAGTGTGCAAATGCCTAAAACGTCTAAAGAACAAAAACTTAACTCGACTTTTCGTATTCGTTTATCGTTTGCGACCGAGCTTTAAAGTATGATTTTTATGATAAAGGAGGAAGTCGACACCAAGGATAGGATGCAGACCAGAATACGGAAGCACGTGTCTTAAGTTTTGTATTTAATCAAGGTGGGCTTTTATATATGAAACAAAACGAGCAATGCTCGAAAACCTTTTCTTTATCGCTTTGATAATCGTGTTTTCAAAGTGATAATTATGGCATGAACTGTTTTGTGTTTTATGTGAGTTCTCTTGTACCTTATGAGTTAATCAAAAGGGGTTAACTAACGATCGGCTTTGAGTTAGCTATTATGCTTTCCAAAGTTAGTGCACTTTGTAGCCTGTGGTGTATGTGGTATCCTGTTGAGGGGTAGCCAGCCACGGTGAATTATGACTGGTCAAGATTTGAACGTAACATCTATGAAAAATGCTTGCAAGCTAATTTATGAAAATGAGAAAGAAAATGTTTAGTAGACACGGGAATTTAATGAAAAACCCCGATGTGCTACAGAAGTGAAATGCTTGATTATCTATACTTATGATTATGTTTTTGGCAACGTGTCCACTAAGTACTTTTGTACTTAGCCCTGCATATGTTTTCTAAATGTGCAGGTTGAAGCGACGGAAGCGGCGACGGTTGAGTTAGAGTTGAATAGAGTTAAGGAAGACTTTTGTATATAGTTCACAAATCCGCTGCTAGACTCTAAACTCTTTTGATGTTATGTATAATAATCACTGTAGTCTAAGTTCTGTAATATAACTTAGAAGCTTTTGAAATACTTTGTCAAGTAATCTTTTGAGATTAACTCTTTCCTTTCGTCAATAAAGTCTTGTTCATAGAAGATAAGTTGTGATGTATATATGTTTATTCTTTCATCCCCTTTCTTCCCCGCTTCTTTAATCCAACCCCAGTCGCACCCCGGCTTCTGCCGTCCCTCGGGATTTGGGGCTGTGACATTTCTATCCTACTCTCACAATCTCTCACGCTCTCCCACTCTAATCTCCCTCTCATCACTCTCTCTCTCTCTCTCCATGCTCTCTCTCTTCTCTCCCCTCTCTCACGTGTGCACACACGCAATACACACAACTTGCCTTTTCCACCATTGATGAATGCTTGGGGAAGCTCTAGAGTTGTGAGGAACTTGAGCATCGATCACCTATTTTTGAATTCGACGAGGTATTCTTGATCCTCTAATTCTTGTGATCAATTCTAGACTTGGATTATCCTCTTTCCTCTTCTCTTGATTTTCGGTATTCTTAAGCCATTTAGGAGTGATTCGATCCTAGTTATTTTGAGGTTCAAATCTTGAACATGGAAAATTTAATTTGAAATCTTGATCTTGCAAACCCTACGAGTACCAAAATTTTTAGTCTAAATTAGGGGGTTTTCATGTTCTTGATTTGATCTTAATTTTGATGGTGGAATTGAGCTTTGTAAATTGTTCCAAGAGATTTTTGTAATCAATTTGAGAAATCAAATTTCTAGTCTTATTGTTCATGAGAAATTCGAATGTTTTAGGGTTCAAATTCTGGATTTATGCTTTAATGTTCCTGATGAATGAATCGATGATGATCTTGATGAAATTGTGAGGTTTAATGCATGATAATTTGAGCAATTAAAGAGCATGATTCTCTCTTCCATTTATCCCAATTTTTTTTTCGAAGTTTATGTGCACTTAAAAGCATGATATTTGATGATTTTAAGTATAGATTGTTAAATTGATGATTGATTTATCAAATTGAGTAAATAATGAGCTTAAGTTTAACAGGAATCAAAGAAATGAATTTAGTTGCTTAAAAGTTTCGAAACTTTTATGCATAAGAAGCATGATTTTTAATGATCTTGTGTTCTAATGGAAAAATTAAGTATGGATTAATGAAATTGGAATTATTCGAGGCACTGTAGAATTTTAAATCGTTGAATTCGGCTTTCTATGGAGAAAGCCCCAAATTTTTTGAAGTTTATGCCTTAAAATGAAGAATTTTTATGTTTGATGTCATTTGTCGAAATTGATTGAAGAATCGATCAATTAGAATTTTTCTAAGCATAATAGAATCTCGAATTTTTGAATTTGGATAAGTTTTTAGTAAAATCCCAAATTATCAAAACTTTAGAATCGGGAATTTTTTATTTTGACCTTGTATGGTTAAATTGATGTTAAATCTATGCAATTAGATTTATTTCAAGCATGATAGGATCGGAAATTATCGAAATCGAGCATGTATAGCTATATATTTATATAATTCGAAACTTATGTGAGAATTGAGCAAGACATGTTGTGTTCTTGATGTTGTTTAAATGCATGTGATGATTCTATGTTGAAATTGGAGTGAAAATAAGCATGATAGCCTTTTGAAATTCTTGATTTACAGTTCGTATGTGAAAGTTATGAAGAATCGGAGTTTTGTTAATGAAAAATCGAAATTTCGTAAGTTAGAAATAAAATTCGTTGATTTTGATCAAATAATGGTTCGATTGAATTTAATTTGAGTTAGTCTGATAAGTTTAAGAATTTTCTGAGCATGTATACATTTTTCAAAAAATGACATATACTTTATTCCGAGAAATTTTGAAGTAGGTTTCAGATTTCAGATCCAATTCCATATTTGAAATCTTTGGATTATTTTAAGAAGGATGAAACTGTTTTCAGTCAAAAAGATAACTTTCATTTCTCGAGTTAAAAGTCAAGCAGTGTCGAGTCAACATGAAACTGTATTTGAGTTCTAATTGAATTTCTGAGTCTGAGATTGTGTTCGTATAATTTAATATGATTTTCTAGAATTTTTCTAGAATATTTTAAGAAGTTTGGAAATTTTTTCTTTTTTCGACTATTAATCGAAGTCAGTTGTTAACCTATTTTTGAATGTCTGATTCGTGATGTGATGATGTGATTGTGATTGATCTGTGTTTAAAGTGATCGAGAATTAATCTCGTAAATTTCTAAAGTCGTTTGACGTGTTAAATCGAGAAATGCGAAGTTTATGGAATGAATAGTAACTTCTAGATTTTTGATTAAGTTTTAATTTGTTTGATATTATCACGTTAAGTAATCGAGTTCGAGGAAGTCTGTTGGTTTAGTATATGATTAGAGTTAGAAATCGAACTTTTTCGATTAAGTTTAGCCAAGAAAAGTAAATCCGAGTTAAATAGATGTCCAAAAATCGAGCCTTAGGTTTTGTTTCATTTTTCGAGAAAGTAGACTCGTCATTATAAGATGTTATTCTTGAAGGAACGAGCGGACCAGAGAAGTAAGGAGAAGAAGAACAAGAATAATCCCCAGCTTACCCTCATGACTGATGAATGCTATTATTTATTGATTATTATTACATGAGTTTTTAAATTAATTGACTTGCCAATGTTTGAGTTTTGATATGTTTAATAATCTACTTGAGTTATCATGAATTCCTATGTGAGACAGGATAACATGCGTTGTTAATTGATTATTAGTAGTGATTGTGAGCTTTGCTTCGGTTAGGCCAGTCACAGTGTTGAGAAGGAGACCTACTTCTCGACACACAACTTAATGTGTGACACGCACCCGTTGTATGGTACGATCAAAATACTTGTGTATGCCCTAGACGGACAGTAGGCGCTCCTATGCCCACAACCGGACTGGTTAGTCTTAGCGGTAAGTTAGGGTCGATCCCAAGGAGAGTGATGAACTACTTTACTCTTCAGGTGCACAAGTTTGGTTGTCACAATCCAATCCTGTTATGTGCACAATTAAACTTAAAGGAAATCAAATATAGAAGGGTAAGATTTGGGATATGTCATGATTGTTGTTGATATGTGTATTCGGTCATAGGCATACTAAAGATCCGTCCACACTTTGCATAAACTCAAGACGTAGCCTAAAGACATTGGGGCATTTCAAGAGTTTGTACTCCGCACTTGGGATGGTTGAATCCCTTGTGGTCACTTGGTCTGAAGGTCACGCTTCACCCCAGCCACAAGGTCATGCTTCACTCCTCCTTAGATAGTAGTCATACCCGATCCCTCCAAGTATGACCCTCACCAACCTTCTCTTCCAACCTTCTCTTCCAAGCTTCCAAGCTTCTCAGCTCCGTAACACGTCCAACCGGTCATCGATATATCTACGATCCGTGAGGTGAGTCCCTTGGTCAATAACCATAGCTTGATGCCTCGTTACAGTAGATGGATAGCCATTAGAGAAGCCCAAGACTGAGAAAAGTTGCAGTATCTTCTTGACCGTTCCTTGCCTTCCAGATCTACAACACCATTGAGGGTGCTGCTTAGCCACTCGGTCATGGGCATACTGAACATTGTTGTCTGTCATGCCTTGGCTTTTGCTTGGCATGGTAAATCCCTAACCGAGCGTAGATAACCCACTAGGTAAGGACTGCTCATAGATTCTGCCCCGATCTCTCCGGAACCAATGGATCCAACCGAAGGCACAAATGGCTCACGAATACTTCACATATCAACAGTCAACCATTTCCCCTACCCAATCTCAACAGGGAAATTACTCACACATATTGAAAAACATCTCAACATAAATAAATAAACACATCAATAACATAAAATACGAAGTACTTGAATTGAGAAAATACCTATGGTAAACTGTCTTAGATTTGTTCACACGGAAATGCCAAAATTCTGAAAAACATAAATTGTTTGTGCAGGGAATGTAAAGAACTGAAAGTAAATTGTATCTTGGGTGGAACAACTATCGAATGCTAGAGTAACCAACGTTTTTCCAGCCACACTTGCTGGACTTTTATTGTTGAGGTTGTGGCAGTCAATCTCTTCTTTGGGCAGACCATCTCGGCATGATTGATTACTTTCCATATTTAGCTGGATCCTGATGGACTCTTGATTGATCCGGTTGATGATTGGAAATCACCGGTTAATTGATTAGGATGATTCAACTGTCTTTCAGATCCTTCTATTGTTGGAACCCGACAGGATATTCTGCAAATCTCCTCCATGCGTCTTTCAATATTTGGCTTTGGCGGCTGACTGCTGCTGTCGGGCACGGTCAAACTGGTTGCATTTTTTGGTTGGCCTCACACTAGGGTACTTGTCTTCTCCTGGGGTAATCAGCTTCATGCAGTGGGCTGGAATTGCTTCGGTAATGCCCATTCTGACCATTTTTTTCATTTTCCCTGGACTGAGCTTTCTTCCTACGAACAGTTGCTTTCTCCCCTATATAGACATTCTAGACACAAGAAGATAGGAAAATAGGGCCAAATGGCCCAAAATTTGAAGATACATCACACCTACACAGTGAAACCATTCTTGCCCTTAAATATGCAGGTGGATTGTAATACCCCGAACATTTCTAAGTTCTTAAGTGTGTATTAACTTAATTAATATGCCTATATGATGAGTTTTGAGTGCTAAAAATTTTCGCAAAAATAAATTTTTCTACAAAATGACGAAAATGCCCTTACGTGCTTTGATATGAATTTTTCTCGTTTCGATTATTCGAATCGAGTATGTGAAGCATTGTTTGAGCTTAGTTATATAAGTTTGAGTTTGGTGTACGAGAAAAGCTAGAGCTGCGATTTATAGGATTGTTTGAAATCCTAGAAAGGATTGAAGCTATCTCGTATAGATTAGCTTTACCTCTCAGTTTTGGGAATTCGCTTAATGCGTTTTGCGTATCGCAATTGCGAAAGTATGTTCTTAATCCGAAAAACGTGATTAGACGAGAATACATAGCTTTAAAGCCAAATTTAAGTTTCGAGGAGAAATTCGAGCGAATTCTGGATCGTAAGATCAGTAGCTTATAACGAAATTGTTTCCCCTCGTTAAGATCAAGTAGCAACACCACGATCTTGAAGAAGCTACGTTAGAACTTGAAGAAAAGATGAAAACAAAGTATTCCGATGCTATTTTCTTAACGTTAGCAAATTTCGGAACGAAATTTTCTTTAAGAGTGTGAGGATGTAATACCCCGAACTTTTCTAAGTTTTTAAGTGCGTATTAACTTAATTAATATGCCTATATGATGAGTTTTGAGTGCTAAAAATTTTCGCGAAAATAAATTTTTCTGCAAAATGACGAAAATGCCTTACGTGCTTTGATATTAATTTTTCTCGTTTCGATTATTCAAATCGAGTATGTGAAGCATTGTTTGAGTTTAATTATATAAGTTTGAGTTTGAGTATAAATTTCGGAATTTTCTGAGAACTTTCATTTTTGGATGAATAGTAACGATAATCGAGAAAACACTATTCATCGACCGACTCAGAATTTAGTCTAATTAGTTTTATTTGAAACTAGAATTAATTCTAAGACTTTTGAGATAAGTCGGAGAATTTTTCCGAGTTCATTTGAACGAAGAATTAAAAATAATTGCTTAACGACATAGTTAGCCAAGCAGTTTTTAAGGTTTTCTTCGTTAGAAGGAATCTTGATCTAAAAATTAGATAATTAGATTCCTAAATTTATTTTGGGAGATATAAGACAAATTAGAGAGAATTTCAACATCGGGAAAGAGACGAGAATAGTTATTAAATGTTTGAGGGTAAAAAATAAAATAACGGGGATATTTTCTTCCGGAAAACTTTTTCTTCCGGGTATATTTAGCAGATAAAATCTGCCATCCTTATCCAAATGATGGCTGAATTTCTTCCCCCACTCTCATTTGAGAGAGTGAAGGCCACTCTCTCTCTTAAGGTGACAACACACCTACCCTATGCATTCCCTCTCTCTCTCCATATCTCTCTCTCGATTTCATCTCTCTCTCTATATCTTATGCAGATTTGGATTCATTCCCCTTACTCCCTAATCTCTCATTCATCCCCCTCAACTCATCTCTATCCATCTCTCTCTCCTAACCGAGCCATAGCAGCAGCAAACTCCATCTCCTTCTCGGTTCATCTCTCTGCCGAGAAGCAGGTTTTGCAGCAGCAAAACAGCCCCAACATCTTCATCTACATCACGTTGAGGTGACCTTCAAGGAGAGGAACATCTCCTCCTTCATCCCTTACCTCATTTCAGCCGTGAAGATGAGGAGTAGCAGCTGCAACATCTTCCTCCTTCACGCCTAGCAGCAGAAACCAGCTTCTTCCTTCTCATCTTTTCTTCATTTCGGTGGTGATTATGAAGGAGCAGTAGCAGCTCCCTCCAATCCTTCACTTCCACCGTGAGTATCAAGGAGAATAGCAGCTCCTTCCCTCCCTTCATCACTATGTGATCAACAAAGTAGCAGCCCTTTCATTCTTCATTCATCACCATCGATGATGTCACAGCCCCAAATCCCGAGGGACGGCAAAGCCGGGGTGCGACTAGGGATTGGACTAAAGAAGCAGGGAAGAAGGGGGAATAAATAGATAAACAGACATTTATAACAGAAAATACTATAAACTGGACTTTATTGAAATAAAGAGAGTCGACCTTGAAGGATCGCTCGACAAAGTAGTTCTCAAAAATGAACTAAGTTCATTGTACGGGACTTAGACAAAAAGATATACAATAACTCAAAAAGAAGAGTTTGGCAGCGGAAAGCGTAAAGCATGACATACAGTTCTTCATTCTAATTACACCTCTATACTCCTTACTCAACCTCCACCGCTCCCGTCACTCAACCTGCACATTTATAAAACATATGCAGGGCTAAGTATAAACATACTTAGTGGGCACGTTGCCGAAAATATATCATAAGTATAGATTAATCAGGCATCTTATAAATAGCGCATTGGGGTTTTTCATCAAATACCCGTGCCTATTAAACATTTTCTTTCACTTTTCACAATATAGCTTGCAAGCATTTTTTTGACAGATGTTACGTTCGATTTGCCCAACATTCCTCACCGTGGCTGGCTACCCCTCAACAGGGTACCACACACACCAGCTACCGTGTACACAAACTCTGGAAAGTCCCCCTTGTATACTAACTCAGAGTACGATCGATTTAGTTAGCCCCATTGTATCTAACTCATAATTTCTAGAAAGCAGTAGGCTAACTCAGAATGGCACAAATGAACTCACATAAAACAAATATTTTCATGCCTTGATAATCACTTTAAACACTTTAAAACACAGTTATAAAGCGATAAGTAAACATTTTCGAGCATCGCTCATTTGATTTGATATATAGAAAAGCCTTACTGATTACAGAACTATTATAGCTTCCGACATTTATCTTCCGTCCTATCCTTGATGTTGACTTCCTCCTTTTATCGTAAATAAACAAACTTTAAAACTCGATCGTAACGATAAAAGAAACAGGAAATCGAAATCGGTTTTAGTCTTTTAGGCCTTTTGCACTTTACTACTTTCTTTTGATTTAACGAATAAACGAGACTCGATCAATTCTCATTTAGAAACTGACTCAGCTCATTACTCGACACTTAAGTCAGTAGATAATTGGATGTCGATAACTTATAACGACTTAAAAGTTTGCAAGGAACGAAGTTGAAACAGATTCAACTTAAGAAATTAGGTTTTTGGAAACTTCCTGCACAAAGCAGAGGTTCTGGAGTTCATACAGAACAGGTTCCTTCGAAACAGGGGATGTGCTCTATATCAAAAGAAAGCCACGGGTGTCTAGTTTACTCTCAAATTTACGGATCTCAATTTCGTTAAGCGAGCTAAAAGTTATGACAGTTTCCATGCAAGGTCGCAAAACAGTCCGCGCGAAACCCTAATGCTCGATAAAACTCGACGCACGATTCCCTAGGTTCGATCAATGCTATTCCACTTTTATTCTTACGAAATTTCCATCTTAAGGCAGTCAATACGCAATATCTTTTATGACAAATTCCTTCATATCTCTCGATTACAAACTCGACGTATGATTCCCCGTCTTTCAACTAATCCAATTACTAAACCAATTCAATTTCAAATTCAATTTCTATTTCAACTTCTCGTTTATAAACTATATCTTATATCATCTTGGATGGAAATATCGTCAACTACAAACTTGTTCATCAAACGACAACAATCATTAATATCAAATTGGTTTTCCTTATTCGTGTAATGCCCCGTAAATTCCTTACGTTCTTAAAAATTTTGAAGTTAATTAAATAAATGGCTTTGCACGCCTAAGCTTACAATTTTTGAATTCTAAGGCTAACGGTCGAATCCGTTTCTGAAAATAAATTACAGAAGTCAGCTAGATGACTACTGTATTTAGGGTTAGCGCGTACGAAAAGTTTTTAGTTCGTAAACTCAGAACGGAAAACCGTCTGATTTTACAATCACGAAATTGCGATACAAACACGCCCGAGAAAGTTCGTTTTTATGTTTTTCCGGACGAAACTCGGACTGTGTCGTCCCGAGTTTTTGTCAAAATAATTTTTTTGTAAATTTATTTTCCAATTAAGTTTCATACGTTAGAATTTTAGGTCAAATCGAATCATGACGATTTTGTACCGAACAACATTTTTCGTCGAACATTTTCCGTAACGTCGGATCGCGCCGGAAAAACGCATATCCCTCAAAAAATTCTGCATGGCAGCCGACTTTTTCTTGTTTTTTTATTATTTTTAGTTAATTAGGTGGAAGACATGCATGTTGATGATGTATAATTAAGTGACACCTAAACTTTACTTTTCATATTTTCAAACCTTTCATCATATCAAGTGTTTTTAACACTTAAACAAAACCATTTCTTCCCACTTCTCTCTCTCTCTCGGCTGCACTCCCCCATTCTTCATCTTCTTCACTTAATCATCCACCATTGAAGACATCTCCAAGAGCTTGAAGAAGAACACAAGTCACAATCCATCCATTCAAACTCCATACATCTTTCTTTAATTCTCAAGGTAATTCTTTCCTCCACAATTCTATCCAACCATCTTCTTCTTCTTTTATTTTTCTTTCTTTGATCGAAAAATAAGGTATTGGAATAGATATTTTGATCTTGGAATAATGAAATTAGATGTATTAGATATGATAATTATGGATTAAAATTGAACAAAAATAAGAACCCTAATACCTATGTTAATGCCGAAAATTTAGGGCATGTTTGTAGGATTTTTTAATTTTCTTCATTTGATGATTGATTCTTGTTTAATAGATGTTTAATTAGTGATTAGAATGAAAAGAAATAAAAAACCCTATGTGTTTGTGAATTTTCAATTAGGATTTAAGTTGAATTAAGGGGTTTATGCATGTTAGTTGATAATTGTTTTGCAATTGATTATTTGATGATATAAGAGGTTGATTAGTAAATAAATGTAGTTAATTGGGGAAGAAAATCACCCCCTTAACATCTTTATAAAAACAGAATTTTATAGAGTAATTAGAAGTTTCCACATGTTTGATATAAGTGATGAATTGTTGGTTAAATTATGTTGCAAATCATGTTAGTTGATTATAGAATTTAATTGAGAATTTTCTAAAAATGTTTAATGAAACATAAGAGATAAAGATCACCTTATAAGTTGAGTTATAATGATATTATGATATGTTTGCATGCATGAAAGTGATTCACGTTAGACGTAGTTTAACGTCGTAAAATTTGAACGAAATCCGACAACTTTGAAAAATCGCGTAAGAGACGAACATTTAGTCGTAACTAATAATCGAGAAGTCGGATGAAAATTCTAATTTGATATTATTGTTTATGATGGAATTTAGAACAACTTTCTAGTTGACGTCATAAGCTTTCGAGTTGATATAATATGGGCTATAGTTATAGTCGAGAACTAGAACGCGTTTTGAATTTTTGTTGGTTTAGTAATTGTTAGTTGAAATCCGATGTGAGAATGTCGTG
Source organism: Schizonepeta tenuifolia (assembly GCA_029490685.1). Classification (NCBI taxonomy): domain Eukaryota; kingdom Viridiplantae; phylum Streptophyta; class Magnoliopsida; order Lamiales; family Lamiaceae; genus Schizonepeta; species Schizonepeta tenuifolia. The sequence goes on along the minus strand of CM055955.1, from coordinate 90,299,782 downwards.
CTTTTGAACGAGTTCTGAGAAGGAGTTCGTCACGTACGGAAGTACGTGATGACTGCCTTGAGAGTCCAGTTTAAAAAAAAATTGAATACGAGAGCTTAGAACGAACCTAAGACGTTATACGTCGAACCTATCAAACAATTAGGGTTTTCACGGCAGTTTTGCGACCTCGCCGGAAACTGTAATAACTTCCAGCTCGTTTATCGGATTTGTGATCCGTAAATTGGAGCGGGAACTAGACATCCCAATCTTTCCAGTGGTACAGGGTTCATTCCCTGTTTCGAAATCCTCTGTTCTGGACAGCCTCCAGAGTTACTGGACTGCGCAGTGAAAATTCAGTTTCTTGTTCTCTAAGTTGTTTAGTTCGCAACTTAGTTTCTTTCGATCGTTTAAACCATTTTATCTAACGAATATCTCCCTTCTGACCCTAGATTCAAGTATAGGACCTTGAGTGATGAAAACCAATCGAGATCTTATCTCTTATCCTTTCATTAAAGAAGTAATAAACGAGAAATTTCATAAATCGTTCAATGAACTAAAACGTAAATCGCCTAAGTTGATTCTTTCCAACTTAGTTTCTTTTAATCTTTAAAGTCGTATTAAGATATAGACTACCTTCTCTACTGACCCGAGAGTCGAGTATGAGATCTTCCGAGTTCTAAACGAGATTGGTACGAGTCTCGTTTCCCGTTTAAGTAAAACGAATCTAATAAGCGTGCAAATGCCTAAAGAATGAAACAACTAAAACCTCTTCGATTCTCTTTGATCGATTATCTTTTACGACCCGTTTTTAAGTATGTTTATTTTACGATGAAGGAGGAAGCCAACTGTAGAGAAAGGACAGAAGATCCGAAGTTGGAAGTTTTGCTTTAAGTTCTATAAATCAAGGTGGGCTTTTATATACAAATAAAACGAGCAATGCTCGGAAAATCTTTCTTTATCCCTTTGATATCTGTGTTTTCAAAGTGATATTATGGCATGAACTGTTTTATGTTTTATGTGAGTTCTCTTGTACCTATCTGAGTCAACATTCGTATTTTCCAGATTTAGAGTTAGTCTAACTAGATTAACTAACGATCGGCTCTGAGTTAGCTGCTAAGTGCTTTCCAGAGTTAGTGCACTTTGTAACCTGTGGTGTATGTGATATCCTGTTGAGGGGTACCAGCCACGGTGAATTAGAATTGGTCAAGATTGAATGTAACATTAGTCAGAAAATGCTCGCGCGAGTGATTTATGAGAAAAAGTCAGAAAATGTTTAGTAGACACGGATTCTTTCAATAAAACTCCGATGTGCTACGCTTATGAAATGCCATATTTATCTATATTTATGATTATGATTTCGGCATCGTGCCCACTAAGTACGTTTGTACTTAGCCCTGCATTGTTTTCTAAATGTGTAGGTTGAAGCGACGGTGAGCGGCGACGGTTGATGTTGAGTTAAAGGATAGGATGCTTAGTTAGAACCCTTCCGCTGCCAAACTCTGTATTTCTTTTTGAGATGTACTTTTGAACAATACTCTGTAGTTTAAGTCTGTAAATATGAACTTAGCTTCTTTTTGTACTTTTGTCGAGAAATCCTTAGGGATTAACTCTTTCTTTTATATTCAAGTCTTGTTCATGGTTTATCGATGTTTTTCATGTATGTTTAGTCAGTTAGCCCCCTTCTTCCCCGCTTCTTTAATCCAACCCCAGTTGCACCCCGACTTCTGCCGTCCCTCGGGATTTGGGGCTGTGACAGAGTGGTATCAGAGTAGTGTTCGTTTTCTGCTCTGCTTCTGAGTCAATCTTCTAGTATGAGTTAGTGTGAGTCATTCTTTCTAGTACGAGTCCTTTCTTTAAGTAATATCATAAAGTGGTATTTGTATACAAGTCTTTCTCCGAGAAATAATATAGAGAATTCGTTTGTACTCTATGTCGAGTCTTCTTTCAAGTCATGAGACATGGTATTTGTGTATACTCTGGATCAGAGTCGTCCTTCCAAGTATGAGATAAGAGTTAGACTATGATGCTAAGATTGAGAACGTAGAAGTCAACTCAACCGCCCGCTACATCGACTCAACGAGGAAAAGTGAAAGAATTTTATAATGAGATTTCTTTTAAATAAGGAATTTATGAGCGAGTATTCAATAAAAATTTGAAGACGAGAATGAGTTGTGTTTTAAAAAAAAAAAATGAGAATTTTACAGAAGTATAAATTTTATACTCTACATGATTATGCGATAGTACAAGTACTATCTTATGTGAAAATATTTGCGCAATGATTTCCTTTTTATGAAAAAGTATGTGGATACGAGAATATAGTCAGATTTTAGGAAATTTTCCCGGTTCAATGAGAACGTAGACGTGGAACCTAAGAACTTTTTGGTTCTTCGAGAACTTAGACGTTTTTAAGAAACGTTGTTTTGAAATGATTTCGAAAAGAGATCCCTAACGTGAGAAGGACTTCCTCTGATGAATGTCACGTGCGTTTAGTGACATGAATAAGGACTCGGCAAAGTCGAACTTGTCGTCTAAGAATTTCCTGCGAGGGAAAAGAAATAAAATGAATAAAATAATTCAATAAATTGTGTTAGTAAAAGAAAGGAGCAATTAGACGTTTGAGAAGCTTTCGACTTCGAGTTAAGAAAGATATGAACGAGACGACGAAAATTGAATAAATTGAAATCAAAGCCAAATAAAATAAGTGAACATTACTTACGCACAAGTAATGTAAATAACGTCAGTTCGCGACACGTCATTTCTTTTTCTTCTCGTTTCGTGTTGCGATAGGGTTCGCTTGATCGAACTTTATAAAGAAAATCGTAGAGTTTATTAGAAGTCGAGCGCGAAGCTTGATTAATTTTTTTTTTCTTCCCATCGATCGCCCGAGTCTAGCGACGACAACTAGAACTTAGTTTTCCAGGAAATTATTCTTAAGTTATATTTCATTTTCTTTCTATGGAATTAAATTCCATATTTCGTCTTGAGCGACGACTACAATTAGTACGAATATCAAGAGTCGTAAACGATAAATTCTTTTGAAAATGGATGTTACTTTTGAATAAGTAACATGAACGAAGTAAATATACTTTGTTTTAATAAGTGAAAATCGTTAAGAGTTAATGAGTTAAGAAATAAAAGAAATAGAAGAATTTAAATGAGTAATAATATGGTGAAAGGAAAAGAATGAAAATAAAATCTTTGATTTTATGTATATAAATATATATATATGTTGTTGAGTGCAATTTCTTGAATTGCTAGAAGTCTTAATAAGTGGTTGACTTAAGTGTTGATGTTACAATTGAATAAGGGATATTCATTTTGTAATTTATGTTTTCGTTAAGATAAGTTATTTTTTTTCCTACCTATTACCGATCCGTGTTACCTTAAAACTTTTGTAGGATGGCTAGGACTCGTGTTACGGCTCGGAAGAGTCAACCTTTAGCCTCGTGCGAGCGCACCATAGTTGACATGTTGCAGGATGAGTACTACGAGTTCGAGGTAGACTATGGAGAAGAGGATGTGGGACAGATTGTTAGTAATTTTTCTTCAGCCTACTACCCAGTGCGACACCTGATCAGGGAGAGTCAGGCAATACTAGACTTGATCGTGCACCTACCGGATGAGTGGCGCGGATGGGCGCACCGTGCAGCTTGGTACTTCTTGGGGATTTTCGGCGACGACACGGAGCCGACCGACAACTACGCCGGATTCGCCCTGTGTGTGCACAGGCGTTTCTTTGAGAGCAGGTTTATGCTTCCCCTTCCTTTAGAGCCACACATCCCCTACAGTCACTTTCCAGCCGAGACAGAGCTTGAGGAGCTTGACTTAGACCCGGAGTACTTGGCTTTGTTAGAGTTACCACCAGACGGTGTACTGGAGGAAGAGTCTGAGGCTGAGTTAGAGCAGCCAGAGGAGGACGAGGAGACGGTAGTTACACCAGAGTCACCACCAGTTGAACAACAGATTGAGGAGTTGATCCTAGGCCCGGGTTTTGTAGAGATTGACGCTGAGACAGCCGCACTGTTGGGGTTGTCTTCACCGTTTGTGCCCGACGTTTGTGTTCGGATCAGGGGACCGTTGGAGACAAGACTGTACAGAGAGGGACCAGACTACCGAGAGATCGACGCGGAGCTCGCCGCTATGTTAGAGCTGCCTTCTCCACTTACGCCACTCGAGGAGATCTGCGCGAAGTGGGGAGTAGTCCGACAGTAGATGGAGCCAGGACCGTCCAGGGTCCGTTCTAGGGAGGAGTTCGAGTCGGGTTCAGGTTCAGTTCCCGAGCACCTTCTTCCCCTGAAGAAGTGTGCGAGAGAGGTCAGAGAGGACGACTTGGTCTCCGACTTGGAGGAGACTGTTTCTGAGGCACCCTCACCCACCCTGCTTACACTTGACGACGGTTCTACTCTGAGGGTGGACCAGGCACTCGAGCTGGTTTTTGGTACGGAGTCCGAGGAGGAGGATCCGGAGGAGGACCCGGAGGAGGATCCGGAGGAGGACCCTGAGGAGGACCCAGGGGAGGGTTGTTAGGATTTTGTAGACTTCGGAGTAATTTTGGATTCTACTGCAGTTTAGTTAGGCAATGCTTTATAGATATGGGTAAATATCAGTAGTAGTAATAGCTCTTTGTCCTGTATAGAGTTGGATCAGTAACTAGTTAATTTTTGTAGTACTCTAGCGGATACGAAATTTTATGAATCGTTTCAGTTCTAGTACTCTGGTAGATATGGAGTGCAGTTTGTTAGTGCACCCAGTAAATAGTAGGCAGTCAGCCTAGTTTAGACTAATAATAGTCTAACCCTTTTTGTATAAGTCCTCGTTAGAGGCAAAAGTAATATTCTTTTTGGATGTATATATATATGACCCGTAAAGAGGGTTTTTAATCAAGTAAAATTTCTTATGAATCGAGTAATTAAAATCAGAATGTTAAATGAACTCGTGTAACGGGAAAATGAGCTTAACTCGAAAGTTAAAAGATTAATGAAATGATATCAAAGCTATGTTTGATATGTTGTTCCATGAATTTGATTAAGTTGAGAACGAGCTAGTAAGTGCTAAATGTAATTAACAGAAGGAAACTAATGAAAATTTTCAATTTTCCCCTAGACTAAAGAAAATGCCGCCGAGAAATGTTAACAACAGGAGAGGTCGAAGACCTGGAAGGCCGAAAGGACGTGGTGGACGTCAGCCAGAAAATAACCAAGAACAGGAATATGAGCGGAATATCACTCCATCCCCATCTCCACCCCCGTCACCATCACCACCACCTCCACCACCGCCCCGTAGAGATATTGAGGATCTTTTCCTCAAAAGGAACCCTCCAATGTTTAATGGAATTGGAAGCCCTAGCGATGCTGAGCTATGGGTGAGGTCGACCGAGAAAATTTTCAAACTCCTCAGATGCACTGATGAGAAGAGAATGCTGTGTGTCGCTATCCAACTGACGGGATCGGCAAATTACTGGTGGGAGGCAAGACAGAAGGTGATACCTGCTGAGCATCTGGCTCGTTTTTCGTGGGAAGAGTTTAAGGAGATTTTCTTTGACAAGTACGTCCCCAAGACGTATAGGGCACAGAAAGAGGCCGAATTTTATAATCTGAAGCAGGGAAAGCTGACTGTGACGGAATATGACGTCAAGTTCTGCGAGTTGATGAGGTATGCGCCGACATTGGTCGACACTGAGGAGAAGTTATCAAAGAAATTTCAGGGAGGTTTACGTCATGAATTAGGAATCGCTTTGGCTAGTCATGGAGGACTAGGTTATTCAGACATACTGGGAAGAGCACTGGAAATGGAGGCCGTCGTGCCTGATGAGAAAAAGATTGTACCAACTGCGTCAGCACCAGCGCAGAGTTAGAATCGAGGCTACTACAACAACAACAGTAGCAACTACCAAGGGAAGAGAAAATGGAACGGAGAAGGTAGCGGAGGATACAATCAGGGCTACAACAATCAGGGAGAACAGAAAAGGGGTTATCAGCAGCCTGCCAACAACAACAACAATGGCAAGAGGCCGTGGCAGGGAAACAACCAATCGGGGTTGTTCATTCAAGGGAACAGGCAGAACTCGCCGTGGAAGGGCAATAATCAGCTGAACCAGCCGCAAGGGCAACAGAGGAACTTTAACCAGGGAGCGAATAACCCAGGGAGGGTTACCATCCCTGTCTGCCCGAAGTGCAACCGAGCCCATCCTGGGGTCTTCCAAATAGGTACCCCCAACTGTTTCAACTGTGGACAGAAGGGACACATGAAAAAGGACTGCCCTAAACCGCTTCAAGCAGTACCCCTCCGAGCCATCCAAGCACAGCCGCAGCAGCCGCCTATGAACCAACAACAGTTTCAGCAGCATGCACAGCAGCAACAGAATGCGAGGGCATGCGCAATCAAACAAAGCGGTCAGCGCAAAGGAAAAGGCAATCTAGCAGGTATGGGAAAACTCCACAACACCCCCATTAAGATACTGTTTGATACTGACGCATCGCATTCTTTCATTGCTGGCTCATGTGCCGATAACTTAGACATCAGACCTGTAAGAGCTGCACAATCTATGAGAGTAGCCACACCTACAGGAGAGATCACTACTTCCACGCATGTTTGCTCTAACCTAGAACTAGAAATCGGAACTCATAAGGTTATAGCGAACAACCTAAATGTTATGATAATGTGGGACGTAGATATAATCCTAGGAATGGATTGGTTGTCAGAGAATTACGCTACGATTCTCTGCAACGAGAGAAAAATTTCTTTTCAGCCGCCGGGTAAAGAACCGACCGAATTCCACGGAATTTCAATGGGTAGAAGCATACCAATCATATCAGCCCTTCAGGCCACGAAAATCATGAAGAAGAAAGGTACTACAGCCTATCTTGTGTACCTAGTTGGAGAACCAGGAGCCGAGAAGACCATTCAGGACGTAAAAGTCGTGAACGAATATGAAGATGTTTTTCCAGAAGTACTACCAGGATTGCCACCAGATCGTCATGTGGACTTCACGATAGATTTAGAACCAGGAGCAGCTCCTAAGTCTAAAGCCCCTTACAGAATGGCACCGAAGGAACTGGAAGAGCTAAAAATCCAGTTACAGGAATTACTAGACCTTGGTTTTATCAGGCCAAGCGTTTCACCTTGGGGAGCACCCGTGCTTTTTGTTAGGAAAAAGGACGGATCAATGAGAATGTGCATCGATTACCGAAAATTGAACAAGATCACTCTCAAGAACAAATATCCTTTGCCAAGGATCGAGGATCTGTTCGATCAGCTTAAGGGTGCAGGAGTCTTCTCCAATATAGATTTGAGGTCAGGGTATCATCAGCTCAAGATCAAACCTGAAGATGTACCGAAGACCGCTTTTAGAACCCAATATGGCCATTACGAATTTTTAGTGATGCCATTTGGTTTGACCAACGCTCCAGCCGTATTCATAGACCTTATGAACAGAGTCTTCCACCCCTACTTGGACAAATTTGTTCTAGTATTCATTGACGACATCCTCATTTACTCTAAGAATGAGACGGAGCACGAGGAACATCTACGGATAGTGTTGGAAACACTAAGAGCTGAGAAACTCTATGCCAAATTCAGTAAATGCGAATTTTGGCTGAAGGAAGTAATGTTCCTTGGACACATAGTATCGACAGAAGGAATTAAGGTGGATCCAGCCAAAGTAGAAGCAGTGCACAACTGGAAGACACCAACAAGTCAGAATGAGATCAGAAGTTTCTTGGGATTAGCTGGTTATTACAGAAGGTTTATCGAAGGATTTTCTACAATCACTCGCCCGATGACGCAGCTACTCAGGAAGGATACCAAGTTTAAGTGGACGGATGAGTGCGAGAAGAGTTTCCAAACTCTTAAGGAAAAGTTAACTACAGCGCCAGTACTAGCACTTCCAGACACAAACAAGGAATATGTGGTTTATACTGACGCATCGAAAAATGGATTAGGTTGTGTCTTGATGCAAGACGGACGAGTGATAGCTTATGCTTCACGACAACTTCGACCTCACGAAGTTGAGTACCCAACCCACGATTTAGAACTTGCAGCCGTAGTGCATGCGCTAAAGATTTGGAGACACCATCTCTATGGTGTAAGAGTTGAGATATTCACTGATCACAAGAGCCTGAAATACTTTTTCGAGCAAAAAGAACTGAACATGAGACAAAGACGATGGCTCGAATTAGTCAAAGATTATGACTGTGGAATTAACTATCATCCAGGAAAGGCTAATGTGGTAGCAGACGCATTGAGTCGCAAGGCTCCAACGAAGTTAGGATGTCTTTTTGTAGAAGAAGAAACCTTAATACGAGAATTCGAGAAGATGGATATCAGAGTGCTTGACACGCCAACAACGATAACAAGTCAAATAGCAGCATTAGAAGTTACACCAGATTTGAGAGAAAGGATCATTAGTGCTCAGAGAAAAGACGAGCCAATGGAAAAGTTACGAGTAAGGATAAGGACAGATAAGCCGGAAGGATATTCTAAGGCTCCAGACAATGCAATACTTTATGAAGGCAGGATTTGTATTCTCGACAACAACAACGAATTGAAGAACGAAATCTTGAGTGAGGCTCACGATACGCCTTACACAGCACATCCAGGAAGTATGAAAATGTACCAGGATTTGAGAAGAAACTTTTGGTGGAGCAGAATGAAACAAGACGTTGCCTCGTTTATAGAAAGATGCCTAGCATGTCAACAAGTTAAGGCTTTACACCAACGACCGTATGGATTGCTACAACCATTGGATGTCCCAGATTGAAAATGGGAAGGCATAGCTATGGACTTTGTCACAGGCTTGCCTAAGTCGAGAAGAGGAAACACAGCGATTTGGGTGATAATAGATAGACTTACGAAGTCAGCTCACTTCTTACCGATTAAGACTACATATGGATCAGAGAGACTAGCTCAGTTGTATGTCAGAGAGATTATACGTCTGCATGGAATACCGAAGGTCATAATATCAGACAGAGATGCTAAGTTTACCTCGAGATTTTGGATTACGATGCAGAAAGAGTTGGGAACAGAGCTTAATTTCAGTACAGCTTTTCACCCACAGACAGATGGACAGTCAGAGAGAACGATTCAGATTTTGGTCGATATGTTAAGAACAGTGGTTTTGGATCGAGGCACGAATTGGGAAGAAATTCTACACTTAGTCGAATTCGCCTACAACAACAGCTATCAAGCCACGATAGGAATAGTGCCGTTTGAGGCTCTGTATGGGAAGAAATGTAGATCGCCACTTTATTGGGACAAAGTGGGCGAGAGAAAGAACTTAGGCCCAGATGCAATCAATGAGATGATTGAGATAGTTCGACAGATTCAAGATAGAATGAAAGAGGCCCAGAGCCGACAGAAGTCGTATGCCGACGATCGTCGAACCAACCTCGAGTTTGAAATAGGAGATAAAGTTTTTCTTAAGATATCCCCGACCAAAGGAATCCTTAGATTCGGAGTAAAGGGTAAGTTAAGACCCAGGTTTATAGGACCTTATGAAATCCTCGAGAGAATAGGACCAGTCGCGTATAGATTGGCCTTATCGCTAAGTCTAGGAAGCGTTCATAACGTTTTTCACATTTCTCAGTTGAGAAAATATGTTTACGATCCTAAGCACGTCATTAGTCAGCAAGACGTAGTTCTTGAATCTGACCTAAGCCATGAAGAAAAGCCGATATCGATCTTGGATAGAAAAGTCCAAGAATTAAGAACCAAATCGATACCAATAGTTAAAGTGCTATGAAACCATCACGGGCAAGAAGAAGCCACGTGGGAACTCGAGGAGAAGATGAAGGAGCGGTATCCTCATCTTTTTACAGAAGGTAAGCAAATTTCGGGACGAAATTTTTCGTAAGGGGGGTAGGATGTAATGCCCCGTAAATTCCTTACGTTCTTAAAAATTTTAAAGTTAATTAAATAAATGGCTTTGCACGCCTAAGCTTACAATTTTTGAATTCTAAGGCTAACGGTCGAATCCGTTTCTGAAAATAAATTACAGAAGTCAGCTAGATGACTACTGTATTTAGGGTTAGCGCGTACAAAAAGTTTTTAGTTCGTAAACTCAGAACGGAAAACCGTCTGATTTTACAATCACAAAATTGCGATACAAACACGCCCGAGAAAGTTCGTTTTTATGTTTTTCCGGACGAAACTCGGACTGTGTCGTCCCGAGTTTTTGTCAAAATAATTTTTTCGTAAATTTATTTTCCAATTAAGTTTCATATGTTAGAATTTTAGGTCAAATCGAATCGTGACGATTTTGTAACGAACAACATTTTTCGTCGAACGTTTTCCGTAACGTCGGATCGCGCCTGAAAAACGCATATCCCTCAAAAAATTCTGCATGGCAGCTGACTTTTTCTTGTTTTTTTTTTTTTTTTTTTAGTTAATTAGGTGGAAGACATGCATGTTGATGATGTATAATTAAGTGACACCTAAACTTTACTTTTCATATTTTCAAACCTTTCATCATATCAAGTGTTTTTAACACTTAAACAAAACCATTTCTTCCCACTTCTCTCTCTCTCTCGGCTGCACTCCCCCATTCTTCATCTTCTTCACTTAATCATCCACCATTGAAGACATCTCCAAGAGCTTGAAGAAGAACACAAGTCACAATCCATCCATTCAAACTCCATACATCTTTCTTTAATTCTCAAGGTAATTCTTTCCTCCACAATTCTATCCAACCATCTTCTTCTTCTTTTATTTTTCCTTCTTTGATCGAAAAATAAGGTATTGGAATAGATATTTTGATCTTGGAATAATGAAATTAGATTTATTAGATATGATAATTAGGGATTAAAATTGAACAAAAATAAGAACCCTAATACCTATGTTAATGCCGAAAATTTAGGGCATGTTTGTAGGATTTTTTAATTTTCTTCATTTGATGATTGATTCTTGTTTAATAGATGTTTAATTAGTGATTAGAATGAAAAGAAATAAAAAGCCCTATGTGTTTGTGAATTTTCAATTAGGATTTAAGTTGAATTTAGGGGTTTATGCATGTTAGTTGATAATTGTTTTGCAATTGATTATTTGATGATATAAGAGGTTGATTAGTAAATAAATGTAGTTAATTGGGGAAGAAAATCACCCCCTAAACATCTTTATAAAAACAGAATTTTATAGAGTAATTAGAAGTTTCCACATGTTTGATATAAGTGATGAATTGTTGGTTAAATTATGTTGCAAATCATGTTAGTTGATTATAGAATTTAATTGAGAATTTTCTAAAAATGTTTAATGAAACATAAGAGATAAAGATCACCTTATAAGTTGAGTTATAATGATGTTATGATATGTTTGCATGCATGAAAGTGATTCATGTTAAACGTAGTTTAACGTCGTAAAATTTGAACGAAATCCGACAACTTTGAAAAATCGCGTAAGAGACGAACATTTAGTCGTAACTAATAATCGAGAAGTCGGATGAAAATTCTAATTTGATATTATTGTTTATGATGGAATTTAGAACAACTTTCTAGTTGATGTCATAAGCTTTCGAGTTGATATAATATGGGCTATAGTTATAGTCGAGAACTAGAATGCGTTTTGAATTTTTGTTGGTTTAGTAATTGTTAGTTGAAATCTGATGTTAGAATGTCGTGCTTTTGAGCGAGTTTTGAGAAGGAGTTCGTCACGTACGGAAGTACGTGATGACTGCCTTGAGAGTCCAGTTTAAAAAAAAAATTTGAATACGAGAGCTTAGAACGAACCTAAGACGTTATACGTCGAACCTATCAAACAATTAGGGTTTTCACGGCAGTTTTGCGACCCTCGCCGGAAACTGTAATAACTTCCAGCTCGTTTATCGGATTTGTGATCCGTAAATTGGAGCGCGAACTAGACATCCCAATATTTCCAGTGGTATAGGGATCATTCCCTGTTTCCAAATCCTCTGTTCTGGACAGCCTCCAGAGTTACTGGACTGCGCAGTGAAAATTCAGTTTCTTGTTCTCTAAGTTGTTTAGTTCGCAACTTAGTTTCTTTCAATCGTTTAAACCATTTTATCTAACGAATATCTCCCTTCTGAACCTAGAGTCAAGTATAGGACCTTGAGTGATGAAAACCAATCGAGATCTTATCTCTTATCCTTTCATTAAAGAAGTAATAAACGAGAAATTTCATAAATCGTTCAATGAACTAAAACGTAAATCGCCTAAGTTGATTCTTTCCAACTTAGTTTCTTTTAATCTTTAAAGTCGTATTAAGATATCGACTACCTTCTCTACTGACCTGAGAGTCGAGTATGAGATCTTCCGAGTTCTAAACGAGATTGGTACGAGTCTCGTTTCCCGTTTAAGTAAAACGAATCTAATAAGCGTGCAAATGCCTAAAGAATGAAACAACTAAAACCTCTTCGATTCTCTTTGATCGATTATCTTTTACGACCCGTTTTTAAGTATGTTTATTTTACGATGAAGGAGGAAGCCAACTGTAGAGAAAGGACAGAAGATCCGAAGTTGGAAGTTTTGCTTTAAGTTCTGTAAATCAAGGTGGGCTTTTATATACAAATAAAACGAGCAATGCTCGGAAAATCTTTCTTTATCCCTTTGATATCTGTGTTTTCAAAGTGATATTATGGCATGAACTGTTTTATGTTTTATGTGAGTTCTCTTGTACCTATCTGAGTCAACATTCGTGTTTTCCAGATTTAGAGTTAGTCTAACTAGATTAACTAACGATCGGCTCTGAGTTAGCTGCTAAGTGCTTTCCAGAGTTAGTGCACTTTGTAACCTGTGGTGTATGTGATATCCTGTTGAGGGGTACCAGCCACGGTGAATTAGAATTGGTCAAGATTGAATGTAACATTAGTCAGAAAATGCTTGCGCGAGTGATTTATGAGAAAAAGTCAGAAAATGTTTAGTAGACACGGATTCTTTCAATAAAACTCTGATGTGCTACGCTTATGAAATGCCATATTTATCTATATTTATGATTATGATTTCGGCATCGTGCCCACTAAGTACGTTTGTACTTAGCCCTGCATTGTTTTCTAAATGTGCAGGTTGAAGCGACGGTGAGCGGCGACGGTTGATGTTGAGTTAAAGGATAGGATGCTTAGTTAGAACCCTTCCGCTGCCAAACTCTGTATTTCTTTTTGAGATGTACTTTTGAACAATACTCTGTAGTTTAAGTCTGTAAATATGAACTTAGCTTCTTTTTGTACTTTTGTCGAGAAATCCTTAGGGATTAACTCTTTCTTTTATATTCAAGTCTTGTTCATGGTTTATCGATGTTTTTCATGTATGTATAGTCAATTAGCCCCCTTCTTCCCCGCTTCTTTAATCCAACCCCAGTCGCACCCCGGCTTATGCCGTCCCTCGGGATTTGGGGCTGTGACAATTCGACTTTTCTATCGGCATTTAATCTCGTTTCTTCGTCTCTTATTAAAATTCCAATCTTCTTAGAATTCGTTCAAATTTTCAGGTTACGATCATTAACTAACAAGATTAACATATATTCAAATCATAGACCTAAATCATTATTCATTCTCGACTTATCGATGATTCCTCATCTCTTAGCGAAAATTTGACATTCTCCGATTTCGCTCAAACTTTACAATATCGATCATCATCTATCTAGAATCACTAATATGTAAACCATATACTCAAATCATTAACGAATTTCAACTTATCGACGAGTTTTCGTCTCTTAAGATTTTCATTTTATTTTTAGAAAAAATTCCAAATAATTATATAGTCATCCTCATACATACTACATCCTATTTCTATTATCATAACATATATTACGCCAAAACATTACTTCTTCATCTCTACCATTTCTATTTTTATTTTTAGAAAATTACCAATTAATTCATGTAATCATCTAACATCATATAGAACACTAATCCATCAATCAATCCTCAAGAAAATCGAACTACATCAAACCCCTAATTCCTCTATAAAATTCAGTATTAACAATAATATTAGAAGGGATGATTTCTTCATGATTTCAATCCATAAAACCAATCCTAAACATATTATATCATATATTAAACATAGATTCATCATCCTACTTCATTTCCGAAATTTCGAAAAAAATAAAGGTTGATGGAAAGAGTTTTTGTTCGGTTCAATATGTAGAGGAAGTTCCTACCTTGTCGAATATTAACTCGAATCTAAGATCGATCGGTCGACGAGAGACTTGTGGAGCTTTGAAAAGTTTGAAGGATGTCTTTCAATGGAAGAAAGTGAGAGAGAAGAATGAGAGAGAGATTGGCGGTAGTGATGAGGGAGAAAGGAGGATGACTAGGTTAGTTACTATTACATAAAGTGAAGAAATATCTAACTTAAGGTGATGACTCATGTATGGCGGTTTGTTTGTGATTTTTAAGTTGAAAATATCTCGTTTACGGGTCTAAAACGACGTTATAAAAATCGAGAAATAATTTTTTAGATGGTTACGCTTTCGACGAAATCTAATTCGTCCGTTAGATTAGAAATAAATTACATACTCGGAAAGCATATTTCGTTTTTCAAAATCCGATAAAAAGTCAGGATAAGACAGTCCAAGATTCGCCCGAAAAAATCATAAAAACTGACTTTCTCCGGTGAACTCGTATCGAAGAAAAAGTGAATGTAAAGTCTGACGGTTTTTCGATCTGAGTTTTCGGACGAAAATTTTATCGGATGCAAAAACCCTAATACAGTAGTCGTTCGACCGACTTTTGGAATTTATTTTCAGAAACGGATTTCACCGTTAGTCTTAGAATCGAAAATCCTTAACTTAGGCGTGCAAAGCCTTAATTAATAATTAAATTTTATTTTTCTCGATGGAAGAAATATCCGGGTTATTACAGATGAACACACCCGTGCATGCAAACGTATTCCATGAAGCTTGAGGCCTAAGCTTCGAAACCTTCAAGTCCATCCTCCTCTTTCACTTTTGATCTAAACTAACAAGGTAATCTTCATTTTCACTTCACCTTGTGATCATTTTAAGATCAAGAACAAATCTTCTCCTTCCTTATTATTTTCATCGGCAGCTTTGCCAAGAAGGAGAGGTGCTCGATCTTTCTCTATCTGTGAAGCCTAAAAATCGAGCTCTACAAGGTTTCTTGCTTGGAGATCAAAGCCAAACCTTGAGCCCTCTTTCCTCTCCATACCGTCGATCCAACCATGAAGAAAAGAGGAGTTTGAATTTAATTTAAGTATGTTAATTCTTGATCTATATATATGTATATGTATGTGGAAGAAAAATAAGGAAAAGAAGCCATGCATGTTTATTTATTGCTCAGGCAAACCTTAGGTAATGGTGATGAAGATCGATGATGATGAATTAAGATGGTTAAAATGAGATTTAAAACATGATTTAGGGTAATAAAGGATAAAAGAACATAAGATCTCTAAAAAGCCTTAAATCGACTAAAAGAAGAAAAATAAGAAAAATATTTTCTTGATAAATTTTGATGATAATTTGATGATATGATGATGATATATGCTTATTATGATTTTTCATGTGATTTATATGCATATATGTAATGATGAGAATTTTTGGTGAATTTATTCTATTTTTAATGATTTTAATTGATTAAAAATAGAATAAATGTGATTAAATGATGATTTATGTATTTTATGATATTTATGATGATTATGAGCATGATGGCATGTGAAAGTATGATCTAGATGTTATTTAAGTCACTAAATGAATTTTATGAATTTTTATGGAAAAATTCGAATTATGTGCAAAAATGAGGAAAATGAATTTTTCATAATTTTTGATGAGATATGATGATATTAATGATTTTGATGATGCTAATATGTGTTAGATAAATTTTTGAATAAGTTATAAGCATGGAAATTGAGAAATATGATTTTTAGTATTTTTATGGAAATTTTAGAAAAATCGAAGAAAATTGACATAAAAATAAATATGACGTTTTCGAAGTTGATATGAGTGTTTGAAGATGTGTTCTTCATGTTCTTGAAAGAATTATGAAGATTTAAAGATGAATTAAAATAATTATTAATTAATTACCTTAATATATATAATTTGAAATATATATATATATAAATGATGGAATTCAATTTGATAAAAATAAAATTAAGGAGTAAATGAGTTATTGAACATGTTCTGAGTTAAAAGAAAAAGATATAAAAATTCTATGAATTTTTATTAAAGAGTTCGATATATATATATATAAAATAGAAATTAAAGTGAGAAAGAAGAAATAATTAAATGGAGTTGTAAGTGAAATAAAACAACGAAAGATGCTTCTTTGTTGGGAATGTGAGGAACATGACGATATAAGAGATAAAAAGTATGAGTATAATGTTTAATGTTTAAAAGAAAATAGAATATTATTATTAATATTTATTTGAAGAATAAAAGGGGATTAGCATGAAAGGAATGAAATTTTCTTTGAGAAGATGTCTTAAAAATCGAGTATAAAAGTTTATGAGATGAGTTATGCGAAGTTAAGTTCGTTTATATATATATAATGATTGAGAAATCAATCAAAGAAATATTAGAATAAAAATAATAAATAAGAATATTCAATTTATTTGAAATATTTCTTTGAAAATTTGAAAGTATTGAATGATATAGTTATGAGATTGACGTTTATATTTTTGAGCATGCTTATATGTTTGAAGGACGTTATGAAGTATTATTTAAGTGAAAAAGGGTTATAGAATTTGGAAAACGAGCAAATATGCATGATTATTTGAGAAAAACAAGTTTAATGAATTATAATACTTTGAAGTTGAGTTTTTGATGTTACATTGAGTATTGAATGAATTAATGATGATGTTTGAGTAGAAATAAGCAAGTTTGCTTTTTGAATTACTTAAATCGGAGTTAAAACATAGAAGTTATCGAGCGTCGATGTTTTAAATGAAAAGTCGAGTTTTTAATTAATTAAAATGAAAATTGAGAATTTTTAATTGAGGAAAAGATTAAATATTATTATATAAATTTGAGATATTAAGTTGAGAGTATATACGAGTATAAGTTCGTATTTTGAAGAATGACGACGTATTTTAGAACAGAAAAATTCTAAAAAGAAATTTAAATTTTAAATTCGAAATAATTACTTTTATTTGAGTTATTAAAAGTTAAACGAAATGAATTTCGTTAGAAGTTCGAAATTATAAATTTTTGAAAGGTAAGAGTCGAGCAGTAACTAGTTATCACTTAATTGTGTTAGAAATATAAATTATTTCTGAGTTTTAATAATTGATTGAAACTATGTGATTAAGTGGAATTTCTCTAATCTACTTATCTATGAGGTTAATCATTTATCTGTTAATGATGTGAATGCTCGACTATAGAGATAAGTATTTAATTATTGAAGTGAATGCTTGATTGAGATATGAATGATTTGTGATGATAATCGAGAATCAATATTATGATTTTCTGAGTTCATATAACTTAAATGATTAAGAAATAGAAAACGAGATGAATAGTAACTTATCGATTTGCATGAAGATTAAAATATTATTTTCTAGAAACGAGAATTTGAGTTTGAGAAATTTCTAGAAATCAAGTAAAAGACGATGATATGAGAATGAGAAATCGATAAAGATATCGATATAGAAAAGATTAAATAAGATAAGAGAAATACGAGTCAAGTAGAAGTCCTTCAGTCAAGCCCTAGATCTATTATACAATTTTCGAGTCGATTAACTCGATCTTATTCGATGATTATTAATGAAGGGCCGAACGGGACTGAGAAGTAGTCGGAAGCATAAAGTAAGCTACCTCGACTCAATATACTAGAAGTCAAGTGGGCTTTCTGAACTAAAACCTAATGATGAATGCGCTTATTATTTATGTATTATGTGCACTTTTCAAATTAATTGACTTGTCTAAATATTCTAAATGTTTTGATATGCAATCATCAACATGTTAAAGTTATTAAAGTCCTGTGGACGCACAGGATAAAGGTCCTGTAAGATACGGGACAATGCATGCATTAATTAGGTGACTATGAGCTTTACTTTGGTATAGTCGATCACGGTGTTCGAAAGGGAGGCCTACTTCTCGACACCACAGAAAAATCAATTGTAGATTGATTCATATCTGAGTTATTATATATGTTTTGACAGCGCTGTCGTTTAAAGAAAAATAAAATGATTTGTGCATTCACAAGTAAAATGTTTCTAAATGAGCTAACACTTGTGATGCAGTGGCAAGGCAAGTTCAATTATATAGCTCAAAAGAGCAAACTCTTTAAAAATATTTTTGGCATGTGTTCACTGAGTACGAAGTACTCAGCCCTGCATGTATTTCTAAACGTGCAGGTTAGCTATGGATGTGGATGGCGAGGATGATTCTTGGTGGTGTGTTATCTGTTGAGTTGAAAGTTTGAGTCGGCAATTGCATGTCTTCATACATGTAGTTGTTGAGAACGAGTTGATGTCTCCGCTGCAAGATAATCTCATTTGATATGTCTTTTTGATAACCTCTGATGTCACGTTGAAATAACGAGTTGTTTGCATAAACTAATTACCTATTCTTTGTTGATGACTGCTTGACTTGGATTTCAAAAGCTTATTTTGATATGTGAAACCGACGAAGTCTTTTGTGCACTTTTATTTTTATCCAGTCATCCAAAAGTATGTTGATATGGTTGACGTTCCTTGTTGATAAACCCTTATTTTCGAGCTTGATTACTTGTTGAGTCAATTTTTATTTGATGGTTTCACATTATTAATTCAATTGAGTTAGTGTAGTGTTACATCTCGAGTTGAGTTATAATAGAATTAATATGTTCATTTGATGGTTTCACCTTCACACTCCAATGGAGTCTGGTCGTTCCTACACACTGGATTTCGGGCTGTGACATGGATTCACAAAATACACCACGAAAAGAGATGAAAGAAAAGGAATAAACACTCGAGACACGAGACTGCTCAGTTAGTTGGATCAGAGTCATACCCGATCCATCCAAGTATGACCCTCACCAACCTTCTCTTCCAAGCTTCTCGGCTCCGTACCTACAGAGTAGACATAACTCGCGAGATATCCATTTCAGGTAACACGTCCAACCGGTTATCGATATATCTACGATGTGTGAGGTGAGTCCCTTGGTCAATAAATATAGCTTGATGTCTCGTCACAGTTTATAGATAGCCATTAGAGAAGCCCAAGATTCAGGAAAGTCACAGTATCCCCTTGCCCGTTCCTCGCCTTCCAGATCTACAACACCATTGAGGGTGCTGCTTAGCCACTCGTTCATGGGCATACTGAACATTGATGTCTATCATGCCCTGGCCTTTGCTTGGCATGCTACAGCTCTAACCGAGCGTTGATTACCCACTAGGTCAGGACTGCCCATGGATTCTGCCCCGATCTCTAAGGAACCACTGGATCCAACCGAAGGCACAAATGTCTCACGAATATTTCACATATTAACAGTCAACCATTTCTCCCACCCAATCTTACAAGGGAAATTACTCACACATATTCAAAAGCATCTCAACACAATTAAATAAACACATCAATAACATAAAATACGAAGTACTTGAATTGAGAAAATACCTAAGGCAAACTGACTTGGATTTGTTCACGACGGAAATGACAAAATGCTGAAAAACATAAATTGTTTGTGCAGGAAAAGTATAGAACTGAAAGTAAATTGTATCTTGGGCGGAACAACTATCGAATGCTAAAGTAACCAACGTTTTTCCAGCCACACTTGTTGGACTTTTATAGTTGAGGTTGTGGTAGTCAATCTACTCCTCCGGCAGACCATCTCGGCATGATTGATTGCTTTCCATATCTAGCTGGATCCTGATGGACTCTTGATTGATCTGATTGATGATTGGCAATCACTGATTAATTGATTAGGATGATTCAACTTCCTCCTAGATCCTTCTACTGTTGGAACTCGACAGGATATTTTGCATATCTCCTCCACGCGTCTTTCCATATTTGGCTTCGACGGCTGACTGCTGCAATCGGGCACGATCATACTAGCTGCATTCTTCGGTTGGCCTCACACCAGAGTACTTGTCTTCTCCTGGGGTAATCAGCTTCATGTAGTGGGCTGGAATTGCTTCGGTAATGCGCATTCTGACCATCTTTTTTTCGTTTGCCCTGGACTGAGCTTTCTTTCTACGAACAGCTGCTTTCTCCCCTATATAGACATTCTAGACACAAAGTGATAGGAAAAATAGGGTCAAATGGCCCAAAAGTCGAAGACATCTACATAGTTAAACCATTCTTGCCCTCAAGTATGCAGGCGGATTCACAGAATACACCACGAAAAGAGATGAAAAAAGAGGAATAAAGACTCAAGACACGAGACTGCGCAATTAGTTGGATCAGAGTCATACCCGATCCATCTAAGTATGACCCTCACCAACCTTTTTTTCCAAGCTTCTCGGCTCCGTACCTACAGAGAAGACATAACTTGAGGGATATCCATTTTCAGTAACACATCCAACCGGTCATCGATATATCTACGATGCGTGAGGTGAGTCCCTTGGTCAGTAAATATAGCTTGATACCTCATCAAAGTCGATGGATAGCCATTAGAGAATCCCAAGACTGAGGAAAGTCACAATATCCCCTTGCCCGTTCCTCGCCTTCCAGATCTACAACACCATTGAGGGTGCTGTTTAGCCACTCGTTCATGGGCATACTGAACATTGCTGTCTATCATGCCCTGGCCTTTTCTTGGCATGCTACAGCCCCAACAGAGTGTATATTACCTACTAGGTCAGGACTGCCCATGGATTCTGCCCCGATCTCTAAGGAACCACTGGATCCAACCGAAGGCACAAATGTCTCACGAATATTTCATATATCAACAGTCAACCATTTCTCCCACCCAATCTCACCAAGGAAATTATTCACACATATTTAAAATCATCTCAACACAATTAAATAAACACATCAATAACATAAAATACGAAGTACTTAAATTGAGAAAATACCTAAGGCAAACTGACTTGGATTTGTTCACGATAGAAATGACAAAATGCTGAAAAACATAAATTGTTTGTGCAGGGAATGTATTGAACTGAAAGTAAATTGTGTCTTGGGCAGAACAACTATCGAATGCTAGAGTAACCAACGTTTGGCCAGCCACACTCGTTGGACTTTTATAGTTGAGGCTGTAGCAGTCAACCTCCTCTTCTGGCAGACCATATCAGCATGATTGATTGCTTTCCATATTTAGCTGGATCCTGATGGACTCTTGATTGATCTGATAGATGATTGACAATCACCGGTTGATTGATTAGAATGATTCAACTGCCTTCGAGATCCTTCTACTGTGGGAACTCGACAGGGTATTCTGCAAATCTTCTCCACGCGTCTTTTCATATTTGGCTTCGACGGCTGACTGCTGCTATCGGGCACGGTCATACTTGCTGCATTCTTTGATTGGCCTCACACCAGACTTGTCTTCCCCTGGGGAATCAACTTCATGCAGTAGGCTGGAATTGCTTCGGTGATGCCCATTCTGATCATCCTTTTTTCATTTGCCTTGGACTAAGCTTTCTTCCTACAAACAGCTGCTTTCTTCCCTATATAGACATTTTAGACACAAAGAGATAGGTAATCCATACTTGCCCTCAAGTATGCAGGCGGATTCACAGAAGACACCACGAAAAGAGATGAAAGAAAAGGAATAAAAACTCAAGACACGAGACTACACAATTAGTTGGATCAGATTATATATGCATGCATCAACCATAAGATCAAATCACATTCCCTTGAGCATAGAATTGACATGTATAGAAAGTAGCATTCTCTCGCACTCTCAAGTGTATGGCTAAGTGTTTACTCTCATACTATGCCACTTTTGGTTCTTCTATAGGCTTGTTGATGATTCATAGCAGAGTTTTTAGAGCAGATAGAATTTGTCAAATAGACGTTTAGGCTTATACTGGGCATATGGAGTGGGGGTTAGAATTTCTAGATAAGTAGTTTAAAACTTCGTTCCAATCATACCGACCTATTTTTTCAGTATTGGCACTCCCAGTTTTTCTTTTCTTTCTTACTTAGGGCCTCTCTTTTATTTCTTTTATTCAGCATATGTCCCTGAATTTTATTTTTATTCCCAGCTATTCCTTTTTCAATTATGCTTTCACACTTGGAGCAAATAGACTACCCTTATTATTTGTACAATGTGGGAGTCATATCTCTTTCATTTCATTTCAATTCAAGGGATATGAAAACATTTGTGTCCGGCTCAATGTGGTTAGCAAAGGTCATCATTTTAACTCAAGGAATTAACTCTGGGCCTCTAGATCAAAGAAAAATGCCCTAATCATACAAATTCTACTAGCCAACTAGAATCTACAAACAAGTTCTAGGATTACCAAGCAGCATAGTCACACCAAAAATGAATGCAGTTCTGGCTCAAAAACTCACAGGTAAGAGTATTCAGTAAGCTCACTATTGCACATCATGTAATTCTACTCATCATGCCATCAAATACCCAACCAAATAGAATGCATAATTCACCAACGCCAAATAACTTGCGCACACAGACTCTAACTATATAACTAGACTCCATCAGACACAACCGACAAAAAAACATAAAATCGAAAGATAAAATAAAACCTAATATAAGACTAGGGATAGAAAACTTAGTTATGTTAGTTGGAGGCATCATCCTGCCCCATCAACTTTCGCTATCAACGCCTCAAATTCAGTCCTTATGTTCGTCTTGATCACCACAATTTCTTCTCTCAGCATTCTCACCTCATGGCGCAATTCCCTCAGCTCTGCCAGTATGGATGCTTGATGAGACCGTATTTTGTCTCTATTTTGTGCCTGTTTTAGGTAGTTTAGGTCAAGTCTTTATGTGTGTTTTGTTTGGTTTTAGTGTCTTGGAAGGCATATTCTGGGCAAGAGGTGGTCTGTTGCTCTGCAGGTGGATTCTGGGCAAAACAGAGATGGAAAGCTACATTTCTAGAAGCAGGCAAGGCATGACGGATTTTGTCAAGATAGGTGGAGTACTTTGGTCAACTGGCGTTGTTTCTCTTCTAGGTCTAGAAGGATAAACAAAATATGATCTAACTTAAATATCTTTCCTTATCCGACTAGATTTAGGATCCGCAAGGGATCTTTTGAAGATAGATGTGACATGCCATGTTGGGGTCATGCTTATCAAGTATTTACTTGCATTCCAAGGTAGCTCATGAAATCCTACCATGTTAAGGACCGAGGGCCCAAACCCTAGCACTCGCTTATAATATTCGAAGCCTAGCTGCTGTGAGGGGATGCTGTCTTTTATTCTTTCATCCTTGTTTACTTTGAGAGACTGTGAGGAAAAGAACAAGTCCTACGAGCAACATTTTTTATTTGTGTTTTTGTTCAGACTATTTCTGATCGGCACTTTTGGCCGGATTTACTTTCTCGTACTTAGTAAGTTTTTAATATAGTTCTTATTATGAGTTCCTCAATTTGTTGTGTTTGTAAGTTTACATTCATGTCCAGCTAAGTTTTTATACTTGATCTGGGCAAGATAGTTAAGTTAATACTTAGGCTTGATAATACTTAGGCAAAATATTTTAAGTTCTCGTATTGGCCAAGAGAGCCCCAGTGACCAAGATACCAAAACCAATATTTCTTGTTAGGTGGAGGAGGGTTTAAGAGATAGAAACAATCAACTCCTTTTGGATCGACCCTGTACTTACTTGCTAACTATATAGCTATGAGGAATTCATTTTGAGAGTGCGAACGACAGCCTCGTCAATGCCACCTTACTACTGGTAAGGCGTGGCACCGCCTGCTCTCCTGCCCTGTGTTGTTCAGCTCTGCCTGAAGCTCCTTCCGAGAAGACCAGAGAGTAGTTACCACACTCATCCACCCCGACGATCCTCCATCGCACGAAGTGCCCTTGGTCAAGGAACTAGGTGTCTGACACAAAAGTGTAATCAAGCTTCTCCACATCAAAGTTGCCGAGATTCTTTTCAAGAATTGTCACCAAAGGGCAGAGGGAGAGGTACTTGTTACTATGGGACACCCCATACTGGAACTGCAACGCCACTATAAACCTAAAATTCACCTTCTTCTTCTCCAGCATACACCACAACAAGAACACCTCCTGTTGGGTGACCATATTTGATCCTTCTAGGCAACCATAAATGTTGTAGGCTAGCCACCTGTGGCATATCTGTAGGGCTGGGTCGCGAATTTCGTTGGACTTGCTGACATTCTTTGTATACTTGTCTTTGGTAGAGAGGATTGGCCAGTAGTGGTCAATCCGAGATTACCATTCCATCGAGGCCACTGTCTCTGCCTCCTTGTACTCTTCACCATAAACATCATGTGGCTCGAGTACTCCTAGTTGGATATTCAGCTCATTGATAGAGAGAGGGAACATCCTTCCCCACAGTTGGAAGCACAAGGTACCAGGAGTCTCGATGGTGTAGTTGCCATGGGGTTTGAACTCACCCGACCCCATAAATTCTTCCGATATCCTTTTATAAGCCAAGTAGTTCAACTTCAACACCTTTTCCCAGCCTATACCTTCGAAATACCCCACTACTTTCTCCTTAATTCCAAATTCCTCCAATGATTCCGTGAGCAGGAAATACCATGGAGTGATCTCTCTGTTCTGGAGTACGACATACCGTTAGCTGTCTCTCGGTATGGTCGTACCAGATGAAGCCGTTGCGCTTGGCTGCAGACTTCTTGGTGGTGCTGCTGGGTATAGACTTCGTTGGGGCTGGTATGCTCCCAGAGTTGGAGCTATCTATAGCTTCTGACTCTTCCCTTTCTTCTTCTTCTTCTTCTTCATCCTTTTTAGGTGGCGGAAGGTTAGCTTCTTTTTCTCCAGCCCGGTCAGAACCCTTGACTTCTTCAGTATCTCCTCCACCAGTGGTTTGATTTTCCAGCAAAGGTGACTTCTCCAGTTCTCTCTCTTCAGTAATCAGAGCATGCATGGTGTCCTTCACCTGAGTGGGTGTTTCTTCCGATGTAGAGTTGTGTGTCTTTTTTTTCCCACTAGTCGGTAAGGGTTTGGTGGCGGTGGTGTTCTTCTGCCTAGTGGTAGCAGTTTGAGTGCTACCAGAGGTGGCGCCGCTCTTGGAAGATTTTCTATTTGTAGGCATTTTTATTCTGGCCATGGTGAATTCAGAAGTTTGGAAAGATTTAGGGTTGCGATTTGGGATTTTCTTCATGTGGAAGGAGATAGAAACTGCTAGCCTTTCATGGGGTTGGAGATGGCGGTTGCAAAATCGAAGTGAGGGAAGTGGAGGTTATGTGTAGCAGTTATGGAGATGATGGTTTTTAGAGGGAGAGAGATTGAACCGACTTGAAGGTGGAGATGACAGTTATGGAGTATTGGATATGATTTAAGGGAGAAATCCATTACCAAATTTGAAATTCAAATTTTCATGCGGAAATCGAAGAAGCGCAGTTATATTGTGTTAGACGCGCTTCTACGTCACTCCTCAGTTAGCTCCTTCCTGACCAAAACAACCATGTGCCTCCACCTACACACTTTGTATCGCAAAGTGGGTTTGAATTCTCCACTGGGCCTTATTAATTCCAGCCCACCTTTTTCTAATCCTCTTCAGCCCAAGATCAGGAATTAAAGAAAAATTCCTAAGCATCAAAATGAAGCAGCGGTTGTGGTCTTACCGACGACTACTCCTGGGTTGCCCCCCAGTTAACACTCTTGTTTATTGTCTTGAGCTCGCCATATCCATCTTTACTCGTAAATAAGATCAAGGAAAGAACACTTCTCCTTTTTCTTATTGAAGTTGGAATAGTCAAAATAGGGTTTCAGTCGATGCCCATTTACCACAAACATGTCACTTCCATTGAGGTCATATAGTTCAACGCTTCCATTGGGGAATATTTCCTTAACTATGTATGGTCCTCCCCATTTAGATCGGAGTTTCCCACTCATCAATTTAAAGCGGGAATTGAAAAGTAAACCTTCTATCCAACCCAAAACTCCTTCTTGCGGATTCTTGCATTGTGGATTCTTCTGGTCCTTTCCTTATACAGGACAACATTATCGTATGCCTCCAACCGAAGCTCCTCTAGCTCGCTTATTTGCAATTTCCTTTGTTCTCTTGCCAAGGTCATACTGAGATTGATTTTCTTGATGGCCTAGTAAGCTTTGTGCTCTACCTCCACTGGTAGCTGGCATCTTTTTCCAAATACCAGCTTGAAGGGAGACATCCCAATTGGAGTTTTGTAGACAGTTCGGTGCCCAGAACGCGCCACCTAAATGATTACTCCAATCCTTTCGATTTGGATGCACCATCTTCTCCAGTATGCCCTTAATTTCCCTATTTGAAATTTTAGCCTGCCCATTTGCTTGGGGGTGATATGCGGTTGTCACTTTGTGTTTTACCCCCATCCTCTTTCTAAGTGCCCTGATAGTGGCATTATAGAACTGAGAGCCCTGATCGCTGATGAGAATTTTTGGAACTCCAAATCTGTTAAACACCTGTTCCTTCAAGAATTTAGCTACTGTATGAACATCATTATTTGTCATAGCCTTTACCTCAAACCACTTAGATACGTAGTCGATTGCCACCAAGATATACTCATAATTTCGAGACTAGAGAAATGGTCCCATAAAGTCTATACCCCATATGTCGAAAATTTCCACAGGCAAAATTGGCATTTGGGGCATCTCATCGCTAGCAGTAATGCCTCCAACCAACTGACACTTCGGGCAACCCTGTACCATCTCCCTGCATCAGCAAACACTGAAGGCCAATAAAACCCACTGGCTAATATTCTTTACACGGTCTTTTTACCACCAAAATGTCCACTACATGAGGTCCCATGGCACATCTCCAAGATCTTAGTATGTTCGTTTTCAGGAACACACCTCCATATGACTTGATCTGCTCCGAGCTTTCCAAAAGTAAGAACGAGCTTGCGCCACCAGTTTCTACTTTTCAAAATTGTCTTCCCTGATGGAACCTCATTTGTGATCAAGTAATTTTCTATGTCCGTGTACCACGGTTCCTTGTCGGTTAGGGCATACAGAGACTCCATCTCTGTATTGGCATATACTGCATACAACTTCTCATCAGAGAAAATGTCCGCTATGGGCTCCCCATCATCCTTGTCCATTTGTAATCTGCTCAAATGATCTACCACTAGGTTGCAACTCCTTCCTTATCCCTGATTTTGATGTAAAACTCCTGTAACAACCATATCCATCCAATTAGTCGTGGCTTTGACTCATTTTTAGCCATCAAATACCTCAAGGCTGCATGGTCAGTATATATGATTGCATTGGTGCCCAAAAGGTAAAATCTGAACTTCTCTATGGCGAATACTACTGCTAGCAGCTCCTTTTCAGTAGTGGTGTAACTGTACTGAGCTGGATTAAGGGTCTTTAAAGCGTAGTAGATTACGTAGCTTTCAGTTCCCTTTTTTTGTCCCAATACAACCCCAAACCACGTGATTGCTGGCATTGCACATAATCTTAAAAGGCGACTCCCAATCTGGGGGCTGTATTATCGGGGCTTACATAAGCCTATTCCTTAGATCAAGAAATACCTCTTTGCAATCATCATCGAAATCGAATTGGACATCTTTGTTGCAATAATCTGGTCATGGGTTGGGTGATCTTTGCGAAATCTTTGATGAATCGCTGGTAGAACCCTGCATGACCAAGGAACGCCCGTATGTGCTTGACCGTAGTTGAATATGGCAATTTAGCAATGGAATAGATCTTTGCTTTGTCCACTTCGATCCCTATTTCAGAGATAACATGACCCAACACTATTCCTTCCTTCACCATAAAGTGGCACTTTTCATAATTGAGTACCAAACTCTTTCCTACGCATCTTTTCATCACAAGCTCAAGATGATCGAGGCATGTGTCGAACGATCTCCATATACCGTGAAGTCATCCATAAAGACTTCAAGAGATTTTTTCAACAAGTCGGAGAAAATGCTCATCGAACACCTTTGAAACATCCTAGGTGCATTGCACAGGCCAAACGACATTCTTCGGTAAGCAAATGTCCTATATACCCATGTCAATGTGGTTTTCTCCTAAACTTCCTGTGCAACGAATATTTGCATATATCCTGAGTACCCATCTAAAAAATAGTAATATGCATTACCAGCAAGGAGCTCGAGCATCTGATAGATAAAGGGTAGAGGGAAATGGTCCTTCTGTGTGACCATGTTCAACTTACTGTAATCTATGCAAACCCTCCATCCCGTTCGCAGTCGAGTCGACACCAATTCGCCCTTGTCATTTTCCACCACTTGTATCCCAGATTTCTTCTTTACGACATGGATGAGGCTAACCCACTGGCTATCAAAGATAGGAAAAATGATTTCCAATTCCAAAAGTTTCAGAATTTCCTTAAGCACGACCTCTTTCATCACATGGTTCATCTTTCTTTGTGAATCTCGCACCGGCCTTGCTCATTTTTTAAGATATATATTGTGCATGCACTCAGTAGGACTGATTCCCTTAATATCTGTCAAGGTCCAACCGATGGCTTGCTTATTCTCCCGTAAGACCTTGACCAATCTTTCTTCTTGCACCATGGTTAGATCTGCACTGGTAATTACTGGAAGTGCCTCCTCAGGTCCCAGATAAGCGTATTGCTAATGTTTGGGCAACTTCTTAAGTTCCAAGATAGGTGCCTTAACTATTGATGGAAGTAACTTTTCGTGCTGCCCATACTAAGAGAATAACTCCGGTTTGCCCTCTGCAAATCCTCCAACTGAATACACTTCCAAAATTATATCCTTGACCCTTTGATCCACTTCTGATTCAGCTTTGAGAGTGCTTTCCTTGAGTATATATAGCTCCATAATAGCCTCTTTCATGTCCCAATCTCCTATCTGAGCCGCATTTCGATCGATTAGACTAGCTTGAATTATCTTGTTCGTTGAGTCACTAGAACTGAACTCAAGGCTCTGCTCCTGAACTGTAATACCCTGAGTTTTTATAAGTCTTTAAGTGCGTTCCAAATTTCATAATATGCCTAGAATAATAAGATTTTTCTCAAGGAAAAGGAATTTGCTTGAAATGACCAAATTGCCTTATGTGCTTTGATGTGAATTTTCTCGTTTCGATTATTCGAATCAGGTCTGTGATGCATTGATTGAGTTTATTTATATGAGTTTGAGCATGAGTATGACTTTTGGAGAATTTTGAGAATTTTTACTTTTCAGTGAATAGTAGCGAGAACCGAGAAAACATTATTCACCGACGAACTTAGAATTTGACCTAACTAGTGTCTTTTGAATCTGGATTTATTTCTAAGACCCTTGAGATATGTTAGAAGCTTATCCGAGATTACATGAGAGAATTCTAAGAGTTTAGTTCTTATTAATTAGCCGATTAATTTTTAGGTTTTCTTCGTTACTTGGAATTTTGACCTAAAAATTAGATATTCGGAATCCTTGAATTATTTCGTGAGATATGAGATAGAGTTGAGGTGTTTTTGATGTCGAAAATGAGACGAGGAGAGTTTAGATCCGTTTTCAGCATAAATGAAATAACACGGACATATTCTACCAGAAAACTTTTTCATCCGGGGAAAATTATACCCGTAATAAAATGGGAATCTCTCTCTCATCTCTCTCCCTCTCTCAACCGACCTCTCTCTCTCCCTCCCTAAATCTCTCCCTAGACCACCCTAAATTCAACACCTACAAGGAATAATAATGATGATATTCCATGAACTTGGCTAATTTCTTTCTTAAGCGAAGTTCATTCATTCATCATTCAATTCATTCATATCTTATCATCCCTCGAACTCTCTCTCTCTCTCATAACTTAACCAAGAAGAGAAAAAGAAAATAATTCTCTCTCTTTCTTCCCCTCTTTGCCGTGAGAAAGATATACACACACATAGTTGAGAAATCCTCCATTGATGCTTCAAATCATCAAGCTTTCAAGCTTCAATCTTCAAGAGATCATCATCCTTTCCAACCTTTCAAGCTCTAAGTAAAGAGGTAAAAATCCATTAAATCTTGAGTTCAATATCAAATCCAAATCATCTCTATTTTCTTCATAATTTTCGGCACTCATGCCTTTGGAGAAATGATTGATTTTTATCTTATTTTTCTTAAGGATTCCAGATGAAATCCACCATGGAAATTCAAGCTAGAGTTTGAGCCTCCAAACCCCTTCAATTCGGTCCAAGAAGAATCAATAGGAGAGCTTTGATTTAATTTCTTAAAAGTAGGTTAATCATTTGATTAGTTGTATATTTGTAATCTCTAATCCCTAAAAGAAAGAAAGATGCATGTTTTAATTTTATGCTTAGGCAAACTAGGGATTTCGAGGTGAGAATCTAGTGAGGAAATCGTTAGAGAAATCGAGCCTAGGAGTTAATCTATGATTAAATGAGAAGAGAAAAAAATTAAAATCCCTAAAATTATTTGGAAGCCAAAATTTAGGGCAACAGGAAGAAAAATTCGATTTATATGATTTCTATGATTTCTTGATGATTTAATGCTTTATATGTGTTTATGAACATATTTAGAGTGATTATTAGGCATGAGGAAATTGAGAAAATAATTGCTCTATTTTTTTATGTATATATGCCGTGAGTTTTGAGGCTTATAGGAGGAATTTTATTTTGATTTAATTCTTGATGATTTGATGATGTTATGAGCAT
Source organism: Schizonepeta tenuifolia (assembly GCA_029490685.1). NCBI lineage: Eukaryota > Viridiplantae > Streptophyta > Magnoliopsida > Lamiales > Lamiaceae > Schizonepeta > Schizonepeta tenuifolia. The sequence continues at coordinate 90,269,264 of CM055955.1, read as the reverse complement.
GAGATGATTATGAGTTATAGATGAATTAATCCATTATGATCATGTTATGAGAAAATCGAGTTTTATGCATTATGAGGAAGAAATTATGTTTTAATGATTTTAGTGATTTTTTATGTTATAAAGATTTAAGCATGTTTGTGTGAAATTTTGAGTAATAGATGTTTGATGAGGATTTTTGAGATGAAGAAAATGAATTTCTAAGCATGAAAACATGAAGAAATCGAAAAATAGGAGTTGAATGCCTAGTGTGTGTTCTAGGTGTTCTTGGTGAAAAATATGAGTTTTTGAATGAGTGTTCTAGGTGTTCTTGGTCTAATTTTTGAAGATTTAAAGAACATTAAAATTAATTATGAAATAAAATAAAATTAATTATTTAATTAATAAAATAATTCAGAATAGAGAAAATAAAATTAAATAGAAATTAAAGAGAAAAATTATTAAATTGATAATGAGTCATTAAATTGAGAAAAAAATAAAGAAAAATAGTTCTTAATTAAAGAATTAGAGTTAGAAGGAGAAAATTGAGTAAAATAAATAATAGAGAATTAAAAGAGATGATAATAGAAAAATAAAAAGACGAGTTAGAGTTAAAGAAATGGAATTAGAAATCGAGTATAAAATTTGAGACGAGTAGTCGAGGTAAAGTCGTTTGATTGAATGAGAAATAACGAGAAATAATAATAAATAATACTAATAAAAGTTAGAATTAAATAATCTAAAAATAATTTCTTAATAAAATAAGAAATAATAGAGAATGAGAATAATAAGTCGAGTTGAGTTTTAAATTGAAAACGAATTTCGATTAAATAGGAGTTTAATGGAGAATAATAATAGAATAAATAATAGTACGTATGCGAGTATGTGTATGTGGTTGAGAAAAGACGACGTATTTTGAAATAATGTTGTATATTGAGTCGAGAAATACTAAGTGATTATTTGAGTTTTAAATTCTTATTACTCGAACTTTTATTTGTTTTATTGAAAAGACATGAAATTATTTTATCAAAGTTAACATCTTTTCTAAAAACTAAAATCAAGCAAAGTCGAGTTAATTCATGATCGAGTTTGGAATATGAATTGTGTTGATGCTGTTATGCTTGATTGAATCTAAATGTTTACTTGAAATATTCGTACTTTGTTTATGATGAAATGATTTGTTCAAATTGTTGAGAATGCGTGCATAAGACATGATTAATTTGATATGACGTTAGTTGAGTTGAGAATGCGAGTAGGAATTCGAGTAATGAAGTTGAGATAAATGATATTTCATTAATTAATGAGAAATGCTAGAGTATTACCGATTACCAATTAGCAATGATGATTTATAACGAGAGTACGAGATGAAGTAATTAGTAACCGAGTAGAGTCGACAAGTCGAGAACGAGAAAGTCGAAAAAGGATATTGATTTAGAAAAGATAAAAATAGAGAGTCGAGTCAAGTAGAAGTCCTTCATTCGAAGCCAAAATCTACTTTACGTCTTTCGCATCGAGTCTTATTCTTTTATCGATGTTCAATTGTGAAGGACCGAGCGGGACAGACAAGTAGCAAGGACAACCAAAAGTAAGCCGCCTAGCTAGTCTTCGAAATTCAGGTGGGCTTTTCTAAAACCAAAATCTCCGATGAATGCTATTATTATTATTGAGTATTATTATTGTTTGAGTTTTGAAGTGTAATACCCCAGAATTTCCGAACGATCTTGAAAATTTAAAGTTAATAATAATAATGGCTTTGCACGCCTAAGTTTACGATTCTGAATTCTAAGACCAACGGTCAAATCCGTTTCCGAAAATAAATTACGGAAGTCAGCTAGACGACTACTGTATTTAGGGTTATCGCGTACGAAAAATTTTTATTTCTGGAACTCAGAACGGAAAACCGTCTGATTTTTACATTCACGAAATCGCGATACGAACTTGCCCGAGAAAGTTCGTTTTTATGATTTTCCGGACGAAACTCGGACTGTGTCGTCCCGAGTTTTTGTCGGAATTAAAATTTTAAATATTATTTTCCGATTAAGTTTGATACGTTAGAATTTTTGGACGAATCAGATTGTGACGATTTTGTGCCGAGCTATGTTTTTCATCTTTCATTTTCCGTAACGTCGTATCGCGCCAGAAAAGCGCGTAATTTCCTTCCTTTTCCCTCTCTAGCCGACATCACTCACACACAAGCATAGATATTTCATCTTTTTATATAGTATTTAACCTATGACTAATGTCCTTTTAATTTATACAACTTTACACCAATTAATCCTAATAATATTATGATATACAAATTAGTCATCTCTCTCTCTCCCTTCCTCCCCAAAATCGGCAGCCTCTCTCTCCCTCTCTCCCATTTTCATTTTTTCACCATTGTTGAAGACATCAAGTTCTTGGAGCAAGGATTTCACACAAGTTCTTCATCCTCCATCGAATCCTAATTCTTCCTTCATTAATCTTCAAGGTATTTGTCTCCTCTCTTGATCCATCCAATCCAAATCCATTTCTTTTCTTTATTTCACTTGGATCGAAACTTAGGGGTGGATGAATTAGATGTTTGATCTTCGATTAGTGAAATTAGATGTGTTAGATTTGATATTTAGGGATTAAAATTGGAAGAAATCAAGAACCCTATTTGTCTATGCAATACCGAAAATTTAGGGCAAATGTGTGGGATGATGAAATTGTTCAATTGATGGTTTAATAATGCTTAGGAGGTGTTCGATTGAAGATTAAAATAAAAAGAAATCGAAAGCCCTATGAAATTGAATGAAACCGAGTTCTAGGGCTAGGATTTTGATTTGGGGTTTTTCAATTTAATGTGTAATTGGACTTCAATTGTTTAATGGATGATAAGGTAGTATGATTTATGGATAAATGGTGTTGATTGATGAACAAAATCACCCTCTTTAATTATGTGTAAATACCGAAATTTATGAGAAATTTAAGGGTTTGCATGTAGTTGAATTACTTGAGGATTTGTTGATGAAATAATAATGTTGATGATATTAGATGTTGTTATGAATTTATTTGGATTTTTCTAAAAATATATTGTGAGTCGTAAGAGACGAAGAACTCGATCTAAGTTGAGATTTAGTAATGATATGAAGTAATGATATGCATGAAGATGATCTATGTTAGATGTTGTTTGATGACGTAAAATTTGAGCGAAATCCGATAACTTTTGAAATCTCGTAAGAGACGAACAAGTAGTCGTAATTAATAACCGAAAAGTCGAGTAAGAATTCTAACTTGATATTATTATCTATTATGGACTAAGGTACGACTTTGTAGTTGATGACATGAGCTTTCGGATTATTATAATATAAGTTGTAGTTATAGTCGAGAACTAGAACGAGAATTTGTAACTTGTTTTGGTTTAGTAATTGGTAGTTGAGACGACGATGTTTAGAATGTCGTGCTAATGAATCGAGTTTTGACAAGGAGTCCTTAACGTACGGGAGTATGTGTCGACTGCCTTGAGAGTCCAGTTTTGTGAGAAATTGAGTACGAGAACTTAGAACGAACCTAAGAAGTTATACATCGTTTTTATCGAGCAATTAGGGTTAGCGCGGCAGTTTTGCGACCCTTTCCGGAAACTGTAATATCTTTTAGCTCGTTTATCGGATTTGAGATCCGTAAATTGGAGCGTAAACTAGATTTCTTAAGCTTTCAAATGGTATAGGGCTCATCCCCTGTTTCCAGATCCTCTGTTCTGGGTAGTCCCCAGAGTTACTGTAATGCGCAGTGATTTTTTCAGGATTCTTTTTCTTAAGTTGTTTTCTTTGCAACTTAGTTTCTTTCGATCGTTTAAGCCATAATAAACTTGACGAATATCCTCTATACTGACCTAAGAGTCGAGTATGAGACCTTTCGAGTTCTAAACGAGATTTGTTCAAGTCTCGTTTCCCGTTTAACTAAAATGAAACTAGTAAGCGTGCAAATGCCTAAAGAAATGAAATGACTAAAACCTAATTCGATTTTCTATGATCGATTATCTTTTACGACCAATTTTAAGTATTATTATTTTTACGATGAAGGAGGAAGCCAACAGTAAGGAAAGGACGGAAGATCAGGAGAACGGAAGCATGTACTTAGTAGTTCTGTATCAACGATGTGGGCTTTCATATATAAAATAAAACGAGCAATGCTCGGAAAACCTTTCTTTATCGCTTTGATATCTGTGTTTTCAAAGTGATAATAATGGCATGAACTGTTTTATGTTTTATGTGAGTTCTCTTGTACCTATCTGAGTTAACATTCGTGTTTTCCAGATTTAGAGTTAATCTAAATAGGTTAACTAACGATCGGCTCTGAGTTAGCTGCTAAGTGCTTTCCAGAGTTAGTGCACTTTGTAACCTGTGGTGTATGTGATACCCTGTTGAGGGGTACCAGCCACGGTGAATGAGAATTTGGTCAAGATTGAACGTAACATACCAGAAAATGCTCGGCCGAGTAAATAGGTGAAAACAAGTTAGAAAATATTTAGTAGACACGGGCCCTTTTTAATAAAACCCCCGATGTGCTACAAATTATGAAATGCCATATTTATCTTTACTTATGTTATGTTTTCGGCATCGTGCCCACTAAGTACTTTTGTACTTAGCCCTGCATGTGTTTTCTAAATGTGCAGGTTGAAGCGACAGGAGCGGCGGTGGTTGAAGTTGAGTTGAGAAGTAGGATTGCTTTAGTTTATGACTTACTTCCGCTGCAAAACTCTAGACTTTGTGAGAATATGTACATTTTGATGAACCACTGTAGTATAAGTCTGTAAACTCGAACTTAGATACTTTTGAGTACTTTTGTCGAGTAATCCTCTGTGATTAACTCTTCCTTTATATTAGTAAAGTCTTGTTCATTGAATGTATGTTGTCTTTTATGTATGTTTGGTTAGTCAGCCCCCTTCTTCCCCGCTTCTTTAATCCAACCCCAGTCGCACCCCGGCTTCGGCCGTCCCTCGGGATTTGGGGCTGTGACATGAAGTTCGATTGACTTGCTGTTTTTACATGAGTTTTGGTATGTTTTATCATCTGCTTAAGATATGAATGCCCTGTGAAAGACAGGAACCCACGTGTGGTATTTGAATGGTTTGAGGTGACTGTGAGCTTTACTTCGGTTTAGCCGGTCACAATATTTGAGAAGGAGGCCTACTTCTCGGAACAGAGTTATTTTGATAGATGATACATGCCTTTGGTCGAGTATATATTATGTTTTGACTGCGCAGTCTATTCAAAAAGAAAATATTTTTGCATTCACAAGTAAACGATTTTCAATTTCATTATTACTTGTGATGCTTCGGCAAGGAAAGTTCAATTGTATAGCTCTAAGAGCAAGTTTTCAAATATTTTTGGCATGTGTTCACTGAGTACGAAGTACTCAGCCCTGCATGTATTTCTAAACGTGTAGGTTAGCGGAATGTGGATGGCATGGGCGGCTTGGTGGTGTGGTGTGTTTTCTTTGAGTCGAAAGTTGACTGGCAATTACATGTCGTCATACATGTAGTTGTTGGGATCGAGTCGAGGTTTCCGCTGCAATGCTATGATAATGATGTCTGTTGATATGTTTTTGAATCAATACTTGATATTCTTTTGATTAAGAGCGATGTGCTCGATACAATTTATGGTTTTTGTTGATTCTCGTTTCTCGTGATATTGATATACTTTTTCAAATTTGGATTTGATATGTCTATTATCCATGCTCGTTTGATGTTTTAGTTGTGACTTGGAAGCATGTTTTTATTTGTTATCGCTTTCAGTCAATATTCCCTTGTTTTTCCCGAGCATGAATCCTTTATTTGAGTTGAGTAGTGTTAGTGTCGTTAGTCGCACCTCGGGAGTCGGGGTGTGACATAGTGGTATCAGAGCAGGTTTGTCTGCTCTGAAGTCTAACTTTCTTTGATGAGTCGAGTCTAGATTTATTTCCTAGACTGATTTGAGTCAGTAACACACCAAGCAGTCCCCCATCTCATCCGGCAATCATGTACGCTTTATTTTTAAAAGCTTTCAAGTTTAAGATGATAATTGAATTATTGAGTTTATTATTTGCGCATGTCTAGAGATAAAAGCTTTATAAGTAGATTGAATAACTAGATTGGTTTAGAATGCCTTCCCTAATGCATTTTTGTGTGGAAAATAAAAAAAGGATGGAACGTTTGTGCAAACGATTACGTGAAATGGAATTGCCCAGTACCCTGAGCGATAATACCCCTATGGAAAGCAAGAATGAGTATGTGGTGGTTGGAAATTCTAGCATGCTCGTTTAACTGTTTTAGTGTGCTTAACTTGTTTAAAATTCGTATAGGATGGCCGACCGTGAGTGGATGCAGGAATACCTGCATGTGAGAAAAATGAACTCCGAGACTCTTGCAGAATTCTTAGCTTGATACCATAAGATCTAGGAAAAAGTTCAGTATATGAACGTAGGACAGTTGGACGGAATGACACACTTGATTCAGGCTTTGCCCCGTGAGTGGCGAGGTTGGGTAGCTTCGCTAGTGCCTCGATTTCTCGGACATCGCTACCTTGATGGCTATCTGTGGCAACTGTAACGCGTTCATCTCCACTATTTCCAGATAGTATATGCAGTACGGTGAACTGCCTCCAGCCCCTTATGATGATGACCTCCCTGCCAAGCCAAATGGTTTTGTTCACAGTCCCCCGCCTGTGCTCCAAGATGGCCCTATTCCTCCCCGTGTCCCTTCACTGCCTCGTGTTGAGCTAGAGCCTCGAGCTGCATACCAGGACTACCCGTATTCAGGCGGTGTACTCTCCATTCGAGCCTATGATCCTTTTGCCTCATCTAGTTCGACAGCCCAGCAGTCGAACGGTTTTCACGATCCTAATAGAGCCTTGCCACCCTTGAATGATCAGTTTGCAGAGTATATGCACGTAACCAACCTTCTTCTCCGGTTCAGCCTATAGCCAAGCCCTCTAGGCCAGCCTGTTTCGGCGACAGTAATGACGATGAGTGAGACGAGAATTAGACAGCCGCACCTACCGTGGGAAGCGGTTATCTCCAAGCTCTGCCACGATTATTTCCCCGCTCCATATACATTTGCTCCTACCCCTGTAGTGAGGCCTGATGATGGACATGAGTCAGAGTATGGCGCTTCAGCCGATGTGGCATCCTACCTTCGCCGCAACGAGGATAATCCCGAGATACCTCCATGGGTCGAGTCAGAGCTAGAGGACGTCAATGCTCATTTTGAAGACGAGGATATAGGAGACATGACGAACCCTTGGGAAACGATCAACTACACCTTCCATGACTATGAAGAGGAAATGAGGGCAGCCGAACGCGAGCGCTTCAACATCATAAATGACGATGCAGAAGTGGAGGAGGTGGAGAATCCGAAGAGGATCCAGAAGAGGAGGAGGATCCCGAAGAGGATACTGAGGAGGAAGAGAACCCAGAAGAGTACCCTGACGAAGAACAGTACGATGATGACGGCCCGAGTGAGGGTGATTCTAATGTTTAGAATCAGTTCAAGCAAGCTGTGGAGAAATTCAAACAATATTTATCTCTTATTTCTAAGAGTTGAACTCTTTTTACCTTTCCGCAGTGATGTAACTATTTATGACTTAAGATTTGGTTAGTTAGTAGAATCGAACGCGAAGTGGTAGCTCGTGTAGTTCGATTTAAGTTGTAGACCGTCGTGTCGACGTGTGGGAAATTTTCCGATGTAAATTTTTAATCCCTTATTTTGTAGTAAGTCCTCCAAAGAGGCCATCGATGGGTGATAGGAAAGAAGAGTCGTTAGGCCGTTAAAATCAACTTTGAGTCTCCCAAGAAATTAAATTAACCCAAATTTTTTTTGAGATAAGAGCAAGTGATGAGACAAGATTTGAGTAAAGTTGAATAAGCTATTCCTTAGCAATAAATAATAAAATTTAAGTAAAAGTAAACGAGATATATGCAAGCCAAAATAATAGCATGAGAATGTATGATTGCTTTGAATGTTGAGAAAATTTTAAATTGAGAATATGTGGATATTGATGTGATGATACTTGAGATTATGATTGTGATTAATATTTGTTTTGAGAATACATATATATGATGATGATGTGAATGTCTGTTCTCCTTTATGAAGATTGATTATTTTGAGCTGAGAATTGAATTGTTTGAGATATGTGAATTTGAGATGATTAAATTATTTGCAGCAATTGTTAAATTGATTCTGTTTGATAAGTACCGATCGAGAATCATATTCCTCTTGAAAAAAGGGAAACATTTTCAGAATCGAGAAAGGTTTCGAGTGAGATAATTTATTCCTTTCAAGTGGCTTAAAAATTTTGTTTTTGCATTTCTTTAGAATGCCGCCAAGATGAAGAAACGTTAGAAATGTTAGAGATGAGGAAGAGGGACAGCGAGACCCTACCCCGACCCCTCCAAATGAACGTCGAGTAGAAGAACTCTTTCTTCGCCAAAATCCCCCAACCTTCGATGGTAAAAGCAGTCCGGCGGAAGCCGAAGACTGGATTCGTTCTCTTGAGCGAATTTTTAGATTCCTTCATTGCACTGATCGCAAACGTCTTGAGTGCATGACGTATCAGAGGATGTACACTCCAGAAGAGCATGAAAATCTGATGTGGGAACAATTTAAGGAAGCGTTGTACGAAAAGTATGTGCCAATGAGTTATCGTAAGCAGAAAGCAAACGAGTTTGCCAACCTGAGACAAGGAAAGAAGGCTGTAGCTGAGTACGATCGTGAGTTTTGCGAGTTAGCTCGTTTCGTGCCTGATAAGGTAGATACCGATGAGAAGATGTGCGAGCTATTCCAAGCAGGATTGTGGCAAGATATTCGAGTAGTTCTCGCCAGTCAAAGTGGTTTGACTTACGCAGAAGCCCTTAACCGAGCCCTAGACATGGAGTTGGCTATGTAGCCAGAAAAAGGATCGCAATCCTCAGCGAATCCTCAGTTCCAAAGCCAAACGACAACGACCGTAACTACCCATCAGTCTCAGTTCGGTAATCATGGAAAGAGAAAAGGAAAATGGAATGGTGGAGGCCACCCAAGTAAGAAGCCTTGGCAAGGAAAAGGACAGCAGCAATCTCAGCAAGCCCAGAAAGCAAGAGCCCCGCAGGCTAATCGAAGCAATGTGCCTGTAGGACCTCAAGGACTCCCCCATTTTTCGAAGTGTGGACGGATGCATCAAGGCATCTGTAAAATTGAAAGTAATGTTTGTTATACTTGTGGTCAGCCTGGTCATTTCTCGAACCAGTGCCCAAGTAAGCAGCAAGGAATGAGTGGCGGAAGGCCAAATCAGTTTCAGCCTTCACAGATGAAAGCAGTTGAGGCAACTCGACCGCAAAAGTTTCTTCAGCATCAGCGCAAGCCACAGTAGCCAAAGCATCAACCTTCTTAGCAGGAGCCGCCGCATTTCCAAAGAGCCTTTGCAATTGAGTTGAAACCGTCAGCTAAAGACCCAAGAAACCTAGCAAGTATGAGAAAGCTTTACGGCATACCGTTATCGTTTTGTTTGATACCGGCGCTTCGCATTTGTTTATTTCTAGCGCGTGTGTAGAAAATTTATATTTGAAAGTAGAAGAATCGAACCAGGTGCTTAGAATCACAACCCCTTTAGGTAAATCTGCGTTAATTTCGCGTGTTTGCTCGAACTTAAAATTCGAATTCGGAAGCCGTAAGTTGTTAGCGAAATCCCTAAATCTGATTCAAATGTGGGACGTAGACATAATCCTAGGAATGGATTGGTTAACCGAGAATTTTGGGACGATTCGATGCAACCTGAGACAGATTTCGTTTCAACCCCTGGGAGAAGAGCCGACTGTAGTTTTTGGAGTCGAGAACAGAGTAAGGAAGAGTATGCCGATAATTTCGGCAATGAAAGTACAGAAGTTAATGAGAAAGAAGGGTACAAAGGTTTATCTAATTTACTTGAACAAAGATGAGAACCAAGAGTTGAGTATCGATGACATGCCTATCGTGCGAGAATTTAAGGACGTATTTCCAGAAGTACTCCCAGGATTGCCCCCTGACCGGCAATTGGAGTTTACAATTGATCTAGAACCAGGATCAGCCACAATATCAAAAGCTCCATACAGAATGGCCCTAAAGGAACTCCAAGAATTGAAGATCCAGTTGCAAGAACTGTTAGATTTGGGTTTTATTCGATCAAGCGTTTCGCCTTGGGGAGCCCCAATTCTCCTTGTGAAGAACAAGGATGGAAGTTTGAGAATGTGCATAGACTACCGAGAGCTTAACAAGATTACGCTCAAGAACAAGTATCCTTTACCAAGGATAGACGATTTGTTTGACCAGCTAAAAGGAGCCGGTGTTTTCTCCAAGATTGACTTAAGATCTGGATACCATCAACTGAAGATCAAGCAAGAAGATGTTCCTAAGACCGCTTTCAGAACGAGATGTGGACATTACGAATTCATAGTAATGCCATTTGGGTTGACTAATGCTCCAGCAGTATTTATGGACTTGATGAATAGGGTTTTTCATGAATTTTTGGACAAATTTGTGATTGTCTTCATAGATGACATATTGGTATATTCAAGGAATGAAGCAGAACATGAGAAGCATCTGAGAATCGTGTTAGAAAAGTTAAGATCCGAGAAGTTGTATGCCAAATTCAGTAAGTGTGAATTTTGGCTGAAAGAAGTGAATTTCTTAGGACACGTTGTTTCGTCCGAAGGAATTAAAGTTGACATGGAAAAGGTGAAAGCTGTGCAAGATTGGAAATCACCGAAGTCAGTTCATGAAATCCGTAGTTTCTTCGGTTTAGCAGGTTACTATCGGAGATTCATAGAAGGATTTTTAAAGATCGCGAAGCCAATGACGAGTTTGTTAAAGAAAGAATCGAAGTTTGAATGGGTGGAGGAATGTGAGAGAAGTTTCCAAGAGCTCAAAATAAGATTAACTTCAGCTCCAATATTAGCTCTTCCTGAACCAAGAAAAGACTACACCATTTATACCGATGCATCAGCTCAAGGGTTAGGATGTGTCCTAATGCAAGATGGAAGAGTCATAGCATATGCTTCAAGACAACTTAAACCCCATGAAGAGAAGTATCTGACTCATGATTTGGAATTAGCAGCCGTAGTGCATGCTTTGAAAATTTGGAGACACTATCTTTATGGAGCCAAGTGTGAAATCTTTTCGGATCACAAGAGTTTGAAGTATTTCTTCGAGCAGAAAGAGCTAAATATGAGACAGAGAAGATGGCTCGATTTGGTGAAAGACTACGATTTCAAGATATCCTATCATCCCGGTAAAGCTAATGTTGTAGTCGATTCGTTGAGCCGAAAGAGAAGGATGGAGAATTCAGAGAAAACCGAGTTAGGATTTTTGCCAATTGAAGAAGCAAGATTAATCGAGGAATTTGGGAAAATGAGGATCGAAGTAATTATACCCCCAGCGATAGTAGAGCAAGTGATTGCTACTTTAGTAGTAATGCCAGATTTGAGGTCTCGTGTCATAGAAGGTCAAAGGAAAGATAAAGAATTGGAGAAGTTGAGGTTGAAGATTAGAAAGGAAGGAGTTAAAGATTTTTTAGAGTCAAGAGATAATGCTTTATTGTATCAAGGAAGGATTTGTGTGCCCAATGACGAGAAATTAAGAAACGAGATAATGAGTGAAGCTCATGAGACCCCGTATACAGCCCATCCTGGCAGTACGAAGATGTACCAAGACTTAAAGCAACAATTTTGGTGGGAAGGATTGAAAAATGACGTGGCCATGTATGTCGAAAGATATTTAGCTTGCCAACAAGTGAAGTCTCTACACCAAAGGCCGTATGGACCCTTGCAGCCGCTACCAGTCCCAGAATGGAAGTGGGATGGTATCACGGTGGATTTCGTGACGGGTTTGCTAAGATCGAGGAAAGGAAATACAGTTGTGTGGGTAATTATGGATAGATTGACAAAGTCCGCTCATTTCATCCCCATTCCACATACCTATGGATCAGATAAGTTAGCTCAGATTTATGTCAAAGAGATTGTGAGATTGCACGGATTGCCAAACACGATTACCTCCGACCGAGATTAGAAGTTCACAGCCCGTTTTCGGGAAAGTTTCCAAAAAGAATTGGGAACGCAGTTGCAGTTTAGTACCGCTTATCATCCCCAGACGGATGGTCGGTCAGAAAGGACGATTCAGATTCTCGAGGATATGTTAAGAGCTGTTTTATTAGACAAAGGAGACGAGTGGGAGAAATTTTTACCTCTAGTTGAATTTGCTTATAATAATAGCTATCAGAATACGATTGGAATGGCCCCTTACGAAGCCCTTTATGGAAATAAGTGTAGATCTCCGCTCTATTGGGATGAAGTAAGCGAGAGAAAAGTGATAGGGCCAAGAGTGATAGAGGAGATGATAGAATCTGTTCGTCAGATTCGTGAGAAGATCAAGGAAGCCCAAAGTTGACAGAAGTCGTATGCCGACAATCGAAGAACCGAGTTGGAGTTCGATGTAGGGAATAAAGTCTTTTTGAAAGTATTCCCTTCAAGAGGAGTGCACCGTTTTGGTGTCAAAGGAAAGTTAAAGCCTCGTTTCATAGGACCGTTTGAAATTCTAGAGAGGATTGGAGCTATATCATATAGTGACGAAGCCGTCGTTTAGCCTCATGCAAATAATATTTATTTTCTCCTTTTGCCCAACAGGCAAGTAGCCAGTAGCAAGTAGAGGTCGATCCCACGAGGAACTGGTGTAGTCTTCTCTTCGGTGTCACTAAAGTAGGGGGTTATTTTGCTCACGAACTAACTCAACAACTGTAACTCAAAACTGAAATCTAAACAAGAAACTTATCAAATAACAAAAGTACTTAGATTGGATTTGAATCATTGATCCCAATTACTTCACTCGTTCATCGGTGCAAGAATATTCAATTACAATATTTTATCACTTGGTTTTAAGCAAAGATTAATTCATGCCCTAATGGTCACGAAGTCACAACATAAATACTCTAAGCCTTTATCTAACAGATTAAATAGATCTCGACCAGAAGGCAAGATCCCTTCTGTTGATCAACACAGTCACGAAGACACTTCAGCAACTGTATTGCCCAACATGCATTAAACAAATCAGATCCAAGACAGCCAAGAGGTAAGTCAATACCGACTGCTCTCCAACACTAACTACCTTCTTGGGCACGAAAGACACTCTCGAGTTTTATCTCAATTCCTGTTATTGCCTTAATCTCAATATCCAATTGGTGTACAAGAAATTATCAATTTTGATCAAGAACTAATTATTAGACCTAAGTGTTTCGGGAATAAAAGTCATGCAACAAACTAAACCGAATAGACCTCACGAGTTCAAACAAAGTAATTAGATTCAAATCATCTACTCCAATCCAAGCAAAGGAATTTAGCTAGACATAATAATAAAAGAAAGCACAAAGGAAATTAAAGTAAACATACTTGAATAAATTCTGAAAAGAAAACTGATCAACATCGAGTTCAACAACGTAGATCTTGGTCAACAACCAACAACAGAAATCTAAAGTAAAATACTAAAAACGAATCTAATCTAAGAATTCTCGAAACTTAAATGCAAAACTAAGTAAAAACTAATAAAAGACAATATGAAAAGTGGTGGTGGTATCCCTCTCGAGTTGTCGTCGTCCAAAGTCTTCCAGACATATATATAGGCGATGGAATTAGGATTTTGTTAGATTCCTTGTTCGATAAGGGCTCTTTCCATCCTTATCGCCTCCTTCTTTGTATGGATTGCTGGGAATTTATTTCCTTCTCATGATAAGTATCTCCTAAATCACGTTCAATTAGGTTAAGGAAAGAAAAGTTTCCATACTCATCCTTTTTCTTGTAGCGAAAGAAATTTGCTACTGTTACGCATGTTGCCCAACAGCTTCCGCTCTGTGCCTGCTACGCCTGTGTTGCCCACGATCCACTGTGATGTGTTTCTTGCCCAACATCATATAAATAATTTTTCTACCGGTTTTTGCCCAACATCTATCATGTAATGCTCTGCACATACTTTCTCGACTTTGTGTCCTCCCAAACACATATTGACTTGAAAAGACTCAAAACACAAGGCAAAAATACAAGAAAAATGAACACACATTTGGGTTCATCACACCCACACACTTGAATCACACTTGCCCTCAAGTGTGCAATTGCAATGATTTTGCCAAGACTCAGATACGAAAAAGACAAATCAAGAACACAGACTCAAAAGACAAGTCAACAAGTTAGTCAAAACAGTGTACAAAATATGCAAAGAGATATTGCCATCAGATAAGTCAAGATAGAGTTATTGAGCAATAAGGGAATCCTCACCAGCACTCATCTCTCAAGTGTATAGGGTTAAGTGTATACGCTTTTGACCAACATCAACAATATTTTTCCATAGGCTTGCCTGCCCTCTACATCTCTACTTCCTTTGAACAAAATTGAAATTACTTATCCTTAGGACTTTATTAGGTTGTAACGTGGCTTAAGGCAAAAGGTAGGATAATTTGGAATTTGGCTATGTCAAGAACTCAGTTATTGGGCAACAAGAATGCCCTAGATTCCTTACTCCCCTCAAATACAACATCGGCCCTAGCACACTTATTCTTTCAGGACTTTTATTTTGTTATTTTTTCTTTTTTTTTCTTTTTCTTTCTTTATTTTTTTTCTTTTTTTTTAAGTCCTTAACCCAATACCTCTAAATAGGTGATATTGCCCTGCAAGTGCTACCCAACATTTTCCTTTCATCCATTCTTCTTCTAGACCTGAGTTCTTGACCGTGAAGGCTTATAAATTCAGGCTACTATAAGTGAATCGAAAGAATTATCAACAAGCTCAAAGGGGCTAGCAAAGGATAAATGTCAAGGTAGGGAATTTTGGCCATGGGCTAATTCGAACAAAAACGCCAAATTCATCTAAGCAATCCGACTAAGTTACATGAAGTTTTAATAAGAGATGCAGGCAAGTTCTAGATCAACAAGTCTCTATTGGTTATTATCACACAAGAAAGAAACAAACACTGCATATATGCATAAAGCAGTCAACAGCTCAAATCCTCACGGTTTTTGCTCAAAAACTCATTCCGTCATACCTATCTACATTCGACATCATCATTATTTACATCAACATACCTATTCTGACCTATCATGCCAACATACTGATCAACAACTTAAACAAAATTTAAAAAGACCTACATCCCAACACCCACACACTTTGCCTTCGGCAAAGTGGTAAAATGTAGGGCAAAACAGACACTAAAAACATTTTGACTCAATAAACCAACAACGACCCCACCCAAACACTTTGCTTTCATCAAAGTAAGTAGGGTTTTGACCCAAAAAAACTCAATAAAATTAAAAGACACAACTAAACAAAATCAAAAACAAAACCTAAACTAAAACACAAGGGAGGAAACAAGAATCAAGAAAAGTATGACAAAACACCTGGATGTATCGTGGCCAAAATACGTGTTGCAAGAAAAATGAGTAGCTTGGACGGTCACCATATGTGTTGCTCAACTTCTTCCATTCTGGTCAAGATCTCAAGGTTCGCGACTTTTGTTTCTTGGGCAAAGCAGGTGTACATCCTGCCTAACACTCATAGTTCTTGGAAAAGAAGTGTTGCATGCATGTTTCGCCTTCTTCTGGTAACACGTTGAGCAAGTATGAACTCCTTGTGTGCGACAACAATCCCCTTCAGTTAGCCCAGGCTGCTGCCGTAGATATCGTCCAAAGACAGCAGACTTCCTCTTGCCTTGACAATGATTCTGGGCAAGAAGGCCCCTTTAATTAGCCCAGGCTGCTGACCTCGATCCCTTATAGTTCAGAGGTAGCAACCTTCCTCTTGCCCCTTGTCAATGATTCTGGGCATGAAGACCGTGCTGGTGGTATTGCCTTCGCTTTTGATTGTATGTCCAATCTTGCTTTGTTGCCCAAGCTCCTACACATCATGAACAACCCATACCTTCTACAAAAATACTACCTAATCTAGGAATTAAATAAATAATAAAAATTTAAAATAAAATAAATAAAAAGGAAAGATAATACCAGGTTGCCTCCTGGTCAGCGCCTTGGTTAACGTCGTGGGCACGACGTGGGACTCATTTAGTGTTCCTCAAAGTCAAGGAGATCTAGAGCCTCCTTTTGACCAACATTGTTCCCATAGTATGAATCATTATTCTTGATGATCCGCTCATGAGCTTTCTTCATCCTCTTCTTTTGAGGCCATGCTTGAATATCCAACTTCTTCATAGCATGGTCGGGTTACTCCACACCTAAAGATCTCTTGGCCTTGCGAGTGATCTTCAATTCATTATCTTGAACAGACTCCTCTTGGGTAAAATCCTTGGTTTCGCCCTCTTGATCAAGATCATCAATACCAGTCTGTTGCTCAAGATCCTCCTCAGTTGGCTCAATAATGTCAATGCAGCTGACCATCTCAATATCATGGTGTTGCCTTCGTGTGTTGTAGGCATCGAACGTGACAACTTCTCCCGCAAACTCACATGATAATCTTCCCGTCTCACAATCGATCTTGGTCTTGGCCGTCTTCAAGAATGGTCTCCCTAAAAGCATCATTGGGCTCTTGCCCGACAACCTTCTCGTGTCCAAAACATAAAAATCTGCAGGGAACATGAGATCCCCTACCTTGACCAAGACATCTTCCACGAGTCCATCGGGCCACACCGTTGACAAGTCCGCCAATTGAATCGCAACTCGAGTAGGAATCAACGGTCCTATCATCATCTCATCGTACATTGACTTGGGCATGACGTTAATGGATGCGCCCAAGTCAAGCATGGCTCTTGGAATATTGGTTGTTCCAATTTTGCACGGTATAGAAAACATACCAGGATCTTGACACTTCATGGGTAAGAACTGGTTCATTATTGCCGAGATATTCGATGACCGATATGTAGTCGGCAGAGATCGATTAATTTCCACCTTCTTCAAGCTCTGAAACATGTTGGGCATCTTCTGTTGCTCCTTATCTCAGGCAGGTCTGAGAGGATACGAAGCATGTTGCCTATAAGTCGAGGCAATAGTCCTCTTGCCCAGCACTTCTTCTCTTTTGACGTTGAGTTCATCATTTAATTCCTCCGTATCAGCTGACTCCATGCTTAATTTAGTAATCTCCACAACTTCTTTTGTCGGCTCCCTATTGGTCTCTTCTTGGGCAAGAAGTCTCTCACTTTTGTACTCCACCAACTTTGCTAATGCTTGAGAGATATGTGATAGCTGAGCCATGATGTTGGTCGTGTTGCCCTTGGTCTCGGTCTGGAAATCCTCAAAGTCCTTACGCAACTTCTGATTCTCTTGAGCAATATTGTCAATGGTCTCCTTCACATAATATCTTCTGTTTTGGTCACGATGTGGGGGTACATATGGTTGTTGCTGTTGAGCAAGTTGTGGAGGTTGTCGGTGTTGAGCAGTCTGCTGAGATCGCTGGTGTTGAGCAGGTACTGGACAGTTGTTGCTCAAGTTCTTATTCCGCCCAAATCCATAATTGTTGCTCAGATTGGGCGCAAACCTGTGTTGCCCATTACCACCTTCCAGTAGCTCAAGAGCGTTGACTTCCTCTTGTTTAAACCAATTTGGGCTTGGTCAGTAGCATGGGTCGTGGTATGGCATACCTCGCACTTCTTGACAGCCTTCTTGACTTCTCTCTCGCCATCAACCTTCTCGCTCAACAACTGCATTTTGGCATCCATCTTGGTCATGAACTCCTTCATGGTGTTGACCAGCAAGTCTGAATTTCCATCTCCTCCATATGAAGCACTCCTCGGGATATCATCATCGTCTCTCGACAGCCATAGCAGTTATCTTCTTAAATGCTTCCGTGGGAAACATATCAATGATTTCTCCTCCAAATACCGAATTAATCCATCTTCTTTCGAAAGGTTGTAAACCTGTTATGAAATAATTAATGAGGTCAATATCCATAATACGGTGTTAAGGACACCTCACGATCATCTCCTTAAACCTCTCATGATAGTCGTAGAGCGACTCATTAGCTCCCATCTTGATCGTGGCGATGGCCTTCCTTACACTTTGGATTCGGGCAACAGGGAGGTACTTGTAGAGGAATTTCTTTTGCAATTGCTCCCATGTTTTGATGCTCTCCTCGGGCATGGTATATAGCCACTCACGCGCCCCATCATGTAGAGAGAAAGGGAATGTGAGCAATCTCACATAGTCTGGAAATCGGTCTTGGGCATCATCATTTTCACCCTGATCTCGAACAGTGCTACATGCCATCTCAAAGTCTTGAAGATGCTGTAACGGATCCTCCCCAGGATGATTGCTGAACTTGGGCAAAATCTGGATCAATGAGTACTTTAGTTCCCAATTTCCATTGATCTTGGGCAACTTGATCCTCGAAGTCCTGATGCCCCTGTTGTTGCCCGAGAACATCAACTCACGAATGATCTTCTCCGCCATTCTCCTCGAGATCCTTTACTCTCTAGGCCAGAGTAAGGATCATCTCGTTCAAATCTCTCTTTTTGAAGAGCAAACTATCTTGGAACCAATTCCCCGGCAACGGCGCCAATTTGACGAAGCCGTCGTTTAGCCTCGTGCAAATAATATTTATTTTCTCCTTTTGCCCAACAGGCAAGTAGCCAGTAGCAAGTAGAGGTCGATCCCACAAGGAATTGGTGTAGTCTTCTCTTCAGTGTCACTAAAGTAGGGGGTTATTTTGCTCACGAATTAACTCAACAATTGTAACTCAAAACTGAAATCTAAACAAGAAACTTACCAAATAACAATAGTACTTCGATTATATTTGAATCATTGATCCTAATTACTTCACTCGTTCATCGGTGAAAGAATATTCAATTACAATATTTTATCACTTAGTTTTAAGCAAATAATAATTCATGCCCTAATGGTCATGAAGTCACAACATGAATACTCTAAGCCTTTATCTAACAGATTAAATAGATCTCGACTAGAAGGCAAGATCCCTTCTGTTGATCAATACAGTCACGAAGACACTTCAGCAACTGTATTGCCCAACATGCATTAAACAAATCAGATCCAAGACAGCCAAGAGGTAAGTCAATACCGACTGCTCTCCAATACTAATTACCTTCTTGGGCACGAAAGACACTCTCGAGTTTTATCCCAATTCCTGTTATTGCCTTAATCTCAATATCCAATTGGTGTACAAGCAATTGTCAATTTTGATCAAGAACTAATTATTAGACCTAAGTGTTTCGGGAATAAAAGTCATGCAACGAACTAAACCGATTAGACCTCACGAGTTCAAACAAAGTAATTAGATTCAAATCATCTACTCCAATCCAAGCAAAGGAATTTAGCTAGACATAACAATAAAAGAAAGCACAAAGAAAATTAAAGTAAACATACTTGAATAAATTCTGAAAAGAAAACTGATCAACATCGAGGTCAACAACGTAGATCTTGGTCAACAACCAACAGCAGAAATCTAAAGTAAAATACTAAAAACGAATCTAATCTAAGAATTCTCGAAACTTAAATGCAAAACTAACTAAAAACTAATAAAAGACAATATGAAAAGTGGTGGTGGTGGTATCCCTCTCGAGTTGTCGTCGTCCAAAGTCTTCCACCCATATATATAGGCGATGGAATTAGGATTTGGTTAGATTCCTTGTTGGATAAGGGCTCTTTCCATCCTTATCGCCTCCTTTCTTGTATGGATTGCTGGGAATTTATTTCCTTCTCATGATAAGTATATCCTAAATCACGTTCAATTAGGATAAGGAAAGAAAAGTTTCCATCCTCATCATCTTTCTTGTAGCGAAAGAAATCTGCTACTGTTACGCATGTTGCCCAACAGCTTCCGCTCTGTGCCTGCTACGCCTATCTTGCCCACGATCCACTGTGATGTGTTTCTTGCCCAACATCATATAAATAAGTTTTCTGCCGGTTTTTGCCCAACATCTATCCTGTAATGCCCTGCACATACTTTCTCGACTTTGTGTCCTCCCAAACACATATTGACTTGAAAAGACTCAAAACACAAGGCAATAATACAAGAAAAATAAACAAACATTTGGGTTCATCACATAGGTTAGCATTGCCTCACAGTTTTGGGAATTCGCATAACGTTTTTCACGTGTCACAATTCTCTCTCTCGTAACTTAACCAAGAAGGGAAAAATAAAATAATTCTCTCTCTTTCTTCCCCTCTTTGCCGTGAGAAAGATATACACACACATAGTTGAGAAATCCTCCATTGAAGCTTCAAATCATCAAGCTTTCAAGCTTCAAACTTCAAGAGATCATCATCCTTTCCAACCTTTCAAGCTCTAAGTGAAGAGGTAAAAATCCATTAAATCTTGAGTTCAATATCAAATCCAAATCATCTCTATTTTCTTCATAATTTTCGGCACTCATGCCTTTGGAGAGATTATTGATTTTTATCTTATTTTTCTTGAGGATTCAAGATGAAATCCACCATGAAAATTCAAGCTAGAGTTTGAGCCTCCAAACCCCTTCAATTCGGTCCAAGAAGAATCAAGAGGAGAGCTTGGATTTAATTTCTTAAAAGTAGGTTAATCATTTGATTAGTTGTATATTTGTAATCTCCAATCCCTAGAAGAAAGAAAGATGCATGTTTTAATTTTATGCTTAGGCAAACTAGGGATTTCGAGGTGAGAATCGAGTGGGGAAATCATTAGAGAAATCGAGCCTAGGAGTTAATCTATGATTAAAAGAGAAGAGAAAAAAATTAAAATCCCTAAAATTATTTGGAAGCCGAAAATTAGGACAAGAGGAAGAAAAATTCGATTTATATGATTTCTATGATTTCTTGATGATTTGATAATGTTATGAGCATGAGATTATTATGAGTTATAGGTGATTTAATCCATTATGATAATGTTCTGAGAAAAATCGAGTTTTATGCATTATGAGGAAGAAATTATGTTTTAATGATTTTAGTGATTTTTGATGTTATAAAGATTTGAGCATGTTTGTGTGAAATTTTGAGTAATAGATGTTTGATGAGGATTTTTTAGATGAAGAAGATGAATTTCTAAGCATGAAAACATGAAAAAATCGAAAAATGGGAGTTGAATGACTAGTGTGTGTTCTAGGTGTTCTTGGTGAAAAATATGAGTTTTTGAATGAGTGTTCTAGGTGTAATTTTTGAAGATTTAAAGAACATTAAAATTAATTATTTAAGTAATAAAATAATTCGAAAATAGAGAAAATAAAATTAAATAGAAATTAAAGAGAAAAATTATTAAATTGATAATAAGTCATTAAATTGAGCAAAAAAATAAAGAAAAATAGTTCTTTATTAAATAATTAGAGTTAGAAGGAGAAAATTGAGTAAAATAAATAGTAGAGAATTAAAAGAGATGATAATAGAAAAATAAAAAGACGAGTTAGAGTTAAAGAAATGGAATTAGAAATCGAGTTTAAAATTTGAGACGAGTAGTCTACGTTAAGCCGTTTGATTGAACGAGAAACAACGAGAAATAATAATAAATAATAATAATAATAAAAGTTAGAATTATATAATCTAAAAAGAATTTCTTAATAAAATAAGAAATAATAGAGAATGAGAATAATAAGTCGAGTTGAGTTTTAACTAGAAAACGAATTTCGATTAAATAAGAGTTTAATGGAGAATAATAATAGAATAAATAATAGTACGTATGCGAGTATGTGGAAGTTTGTGAAAGATTCCTGGGAAAAGCGAGTGGAGAGAAAAAAAAAAGAATTGAACTTAAAATATTTCTTACTGACAGCTTCGCCGATCAAAGCTTTTCCGCTTTGACTGTGAAGGAGGAACCCCGCAAGAAAAGACGACCTATTTTGAAATAATGTCGTATATTGAGTCGAGAAATACTAAGTGATTATTTGAGTTTTAAATTCTTATTACTTGAACTTTTATTCGCTTTATTGAAAAGACAAGAAATTATTTTATCAAAGTTAACATCTTTTCTAAAAACTAAAATCAAGAAAAGTCGAGTTAATTCATGATCGAGTTTGGTATATGAATTGTGTTGAAGTTGTTATGCTTGATTGAATCTAAATGTTTACTTGAAATATTCGTACTTTGTTTATGATGAAATGATTTGTTCAAATTGTTGAGAATGCGTGCATAAGACATGATTAATTTGATATGACGTTAGTTAAGTTGACAATGCGAGTAGAAATTCGAGTAATGAAGTTGAGATAAATGATATTTCATTAATTAATGAGAAATGCTGGAGTATTACCGATTACCGATCAGCAATGATGATTTATAACGAGAGTACGAGACGAAATAATTAGTAACCGAGTAGAGTCGACAAGTCGAGAATGAGAAAGTCGAGAAAGGATATTGATTTAGAAAAGATAAAAATAGAGAGTCGAGTCAAGTAGAAGTCCTTCAGTCGAAGCTAAAATCTACTTTACATCTTTCGCGTCGAGTCTTATTCTTTTATCAATGTCCAATTGTGAAGGACCGAGCGGGACGGACAAGTAGCAAGGACAGTTAAAAGTAAGCTGCCTAGCTAGTCTTCGGAAGTCAGGTGGGATTTTCTAAAACCAAAATCTCCGATGAATGCTATTATTATTATTGAGTATTATTATTTTTTGAGTTTTGAAGTTCGATTGACTTGCCGTTTTTACATGAGTTTTGGTATGTTTTATCATCTGCTTAAGATATGAATGCCCTGTGAAAGACAGGAACCCACGTGTGGTATTTGAATGATTTAAGGTGACTGTGAGCTTTACTTCGGTTTAGCCGGTCACAGTGTTTGAGAAGGAGGCCTACTTCTCGGCACAGAGTTAATGTGGTTGATGATACATGCCTTTGGTTGAGTATATATTATGTTTTGACTATGCAGTCTATTCAAAAAGAAAATGTTTTTGCATTCACAAGTAAACAATTTTCAATTTCATTATTACTTGTGATGCTTTGGCAAGGCAAGTTCAATTGTATAGCTCTAAGAGCAAATTTTCAAATATTTTTGGCATGTGTTCACTGAGTACTCAACCCTGAATGTATTTCTAAATGTGCAGGTTAGCGGAATGTGGATGGCGTGGGCTGCTTGGTGGTGTGGTGTGTTTTCTTTGAGTCGAAAGTTGACTGGCAATTACATGTCGTTATACATGTAGTTGTTGGGATCGAGTCGAGGTTTCCACTGCAATGCTATGATAATGATGTATGTTGATATGTTTTTGAATCAATACTTGATATTATGTTGATTAAGAGCGATGTGCTCGATACAATTTATGGTTTTTGTTGATTCTCGTTTCTCGTGATATTGATATACTTATTCAAATTTGGATTTGATATGTAAATTTTCCATGCTCGTTTGATGTTTTAGTTGTGACTTGGAAGCATTTTTTTATTTGTTATCGCTATCAGTCAATATTCCCTTGTTTTCCCCGAGCATGAATCCCTTATTTGAGTTGAGTTGATGGATGGTTAGTAGTGTTAGTGTCGTTATTCGCACCTCGGGAGTCAGGGTGTGACATGAACAATTGGTTCGAATATATCAACCATCTCCACTGATTCCACTTCTTATTTCTTCCTCATGGCTTCATATATGTTGAACTTCTCCATGACTCCATCGAATTCACAAGATAGTATACCTGTTTTCATGTCTATCTTCATCCCCGCAGTCATCATGAAAGGTCTGCTCAACAAGATAGAAATTTCCTTTGCCTCCGATCTTGTATCCAGTACATAGTAGTCAGCGGGAAAAATTAGGTCCCCCACTTTAATAAACACATCTTCTATCACTCTTTCTGGGTATGCATTAGACCGATGTGCTAGTTGTATGACCACACGGGTATCCCAGATTCAACTAGTTGAAAACTGTCGCAGCCCGAATTCAAGTGTGTAGGAATGACTAGAATTCATTGGACAGTGAAGGTGAAACCATGAAACAATACTAAACTCAATAAGGGATCATGCACAGGAACAAGGGAATATAGATTGAAAGCGATAGCAATTAATAACATGCTTTCAAATATGAACTTAATTAGACGAGCATTGATAAATAATTCAAGTGTCGCAATACATATCAAGTATCTCAATCCAAGTCAAGTAGGAATTAGGGAAAACATAAAATAGTTTCGAGCACAAGGCTCATTGTATCAACACCAAATCAGAGTAATAGTTTGAAGACAAATAAAACATTGTTGTTTTTGTAGCGGAATCTCAAACTCAAGTCCCAACAATTAGATGTATGAAGACATGCAATTGCAAGCTTAAACAAAAGACTCGACTTATTGTTACACACTGCCGAGCAAATCTGCGCCATCCACATCCAAGCTAACCTGCACGTTTAGAAAATACATGCAGGGCTGAGTACTTCATATTCAGTGAACACATGCCAAAAATAATTCAAAACTTGCTCATTAGAGCTATATAATTGAACTTGCCTTGCCACTGCATCACAAATGTTAGCACAATTAAAATATTTTACTTGTAGATGCAAAAACATTTTCTTTTCTTGAGACGACTGCACAATCAACATATAATAATAGGAAAAGTATGAATCAATCTACCACATCATCTCTGTGTTGAGAAGTAGGCTTCCTTCTCAAACACTGTGACTGGCCTAACTTTAGCAAGGCTCACAGTCACCTTACATAATTAAAATAACAACACGTGTGTTCCTGTCTCACACAGATAATAACTCAAGTAGATGATCAAACATACCAAATCTCAGACAAAATGGCAAGTCAATTAATTTGAAAACTCATGTAGTAATCAATACGTAATACTCCCTCCCGTCTCGCGAAAGTTGTCTTATTTTCCTTTTCGGGACGTCTCACGAAAGATGTCTTGTTTCCATATCAGGAAATAATTACTTGCATTCACACTGCTTTTACATTCTTTATTATTTATGCACACTACTTCTACATTCTTTATCAATACTAAATACATCCACTACCCCTTAACTCATTTATTCGTAATCTCTGTGCCGAAATGAAACAAGACAACTTTCACGAGATGGAGGTAGTAGCATTCAATAGTTCCATAAAGCCCACCTGACTGAGTAGGATTAGTCGGGGTAGCTTTTTTCTTCTTCTTCTTTTACTTCTCGGTCCCGCTCATTCCTTCAAGAATAACATCTTATAAGGACGAGACTACTTTCTCGAAAAACAAAATGAGTTCTAACGCTCGGCTGAAGGACTTCTACTTGACTCGGGTTTTCTTAACTTATCTCGGCTCCTAACTCGATCTTTCTTGGTTTCTCTACTCTACCCAAGTACTAAACCGACAGACTCTTAGACTCGGGCACTTAACTCGATAACATCAAATAAATTAAAACTTTAAACAATTCGCAAAAATCAAGAATTTACTATTCACGACTTAAACAAAGTATTTCTCGATTTCTCGAGTCAAACGAACTCAGATAATTGCGAGATTAATTCTCGGTTACTAAAATCACAAATCATTCACAATCAAACTTTCACATCGAGAATCAGACATTCACAAATAGGTAAACGACTGACTTCGATAAATAGACGGAAAAGAAAAATTTTCCAAATATCTCAGAATATTCTAAAAAAATTCCAGAAAATCAAAAAAATTCACATAAACACGAATATTAACTCAGAATTTCATTCAAGTCTCAATACAGTCTCATGTTAACTCATTACTGCTCGACTTTTAACTCAAAAAATAAAAATCTTTGGATTTTAACGAAAACAGTTTCGTTATGCTCAAAATAAATCAAGAAATTCATTATGGGATCAAATTCAAAATCCGAAACCTTAACCAAAATTTCTCGGATTAAAGTCTACGTCACTTTTTCTCGTAAAACGTGCACATGCTCGAAAAATTATCAAACTTGACAGATTGACTCAAAATAATTCAAATTGATCAATTACTCAGTCAATTTTACTTAATTTCACTTTTAATTTACAAAAATCTCGATTTTTCATTCTTAATCTTAATTCTTTATAACTTTTGCATGCAAACTCCGATTCATGAAAATCAAGTAGCTAACTTAGTTATTTTACTCCAATTCCATCATCTTATCATCAAACTTATCAAACAAAGTGATAAGACCGTCGTTTAGCCACGACAAAATACAATTTGTATTTTTCCTTGCCCACTTCCTAGGATCAGCTAGTCGGTAAGTAAGGGTCGATCCCACGAGAAATTAATGCAATATTCTCTTGAAAGTATCCTGTCACAGTATTGGTTTGGTCTGTTCCTACTAATGTCTTGGGCAAAACAAAATAAAGTAAAGACTGAAATAAAAAAAGTAAATAATCAGTAATAAAGGGCAATCTGGATTTAGGTTTGATTCAATGTGAATAAGTGTAACTCGATCATAGGTGCAAAGATATTCGCTACGTATGTGTGTCAACGGTTATCGGCAAACCGCATCGTAGTCCTACTGTCACGTTGTCACGCCTATAGCCACGACTTGACCAGCTCGTCCTTACTTGTGAATCCTACGTGACATTCCCACCCCAGGCTTCCTAACTTGCCCAACTTACCCCGAGCATTCTCCAAGGGGCATAGACTAGAATAAGCAGCTTTGGGCACTAGACGAACCCGTTCTGGCCCTATGAGATACGAGGATCCCGCTCTGACTTTGCACCAGCGTCAGCATACTTCGTTCGGCTCCGCCCAAGTTCAACCTGAGATTTGCCGTCCTCAAGGAGCGTCAGACAAACCTTTTCCGGTCCCTATTGGTCTAAGTTACCTCCCTTTTAAGGAATCTGCCACCCTCCAATTGCCCACCGGCCGAATGAACTCTTGGCACAAACAGACTGCTTTGAAATCATTGCCTAACGCCTCGGGAACACACATATATATAGCTATCTTGCCCAATTAGACCTCACGAGTTATTAAACACTTCAATCACATATCCTCTACCTAGACCTAGATTTATAGGTTTAGCTAGACATAAAGTAAAGAACAATAACAAAAGAGATAGAAGAAAACATACTTGAATTAATACTAAATGATAGTCTGCCCAAACTGGGACTTAACAGCAGAAAACTAAATTATACAGTAAAGAAAATATAAAACTCGTATGTAAGAGGTTCAAAGTTATCTAAGGCTGCATGCATGAACATATTTTATAGAGTACAAGGATCATGGGCTTAAAACCCTAAAAACCCACATAAAGGCCTTCGATTGACAGCTGGCAGGTTCCCTTCCTTGACCGATTAGGACTAGAAAAGATTTGTTTCCTTATCGGTAAGATCTCTTCCTTGTCCTTTTGCTTCCAAATCTGGCTAGAGGTTATCTCCAAGTTTCTTTCACCTCCAAGGCACGAATTACTTCCTTGTAGGACTCTTCCGGATATGTCATACCAGCTGCAATGTCTAGAACCTTCGTACTCTGCTTCCTCTTCACCTTGCCCAGAGCTCTTCTGCCTTCTTGATCTGTTTGGAATGACTGCGCATGGTCTGAATTGATCAAGCTGACTAGTATGGAGCAGCTTCTAAGTGATTGGACTTCCGCCCCCCATACCTCTAACTGCCAGTAAAGCTTCTTGACCATTGCATCATATCGAAATGCTCAATTTCACGCACAGATCAACTCCAAATGCCCAAGTTCCTGTCCTTCCCTGCCTACTAGCAAACATGCCCTCAAGACACTAATACAGACTTAAAAGACACAAAACTTGACTCAATCTACACCTATAGGTTCGTGTTTACGCTCAAAACATGTCATCTTGGCCACACCATAGGCTTGCCTGCCTTCTAACTTCTCCACCCCTTAGACTAGATTAATTAGCACCTATCATTAGGTCTTTGTTAGGTTGTAATTGGGCTTAAGACGTAGGTTGGAAATATTTGGATCTGAGCTTTGGTCATTCGGACTTAGGTTGGCCAAGCTGGGCGGCCAACTTTATCTTCCTTCCTCCACCTTCTTTTTCGAGCCGTAGCACAATACACCTTAGGGCTTTATTCTTTTTTCTCTATTTTTTTTTATATTTTCTTTTTTTTTAATCATCTAGCCCTTAATTCTTTCTTGCCCATTTTAGGCTTTCTTCTTGCCTTACTGCTCTCTTCTCCCCTTTCATCTTTTAGCCTAGTCCTTATGATCGGGTAGGATAAAATATTCTGTGGCTAATATATGTGAATCAAAGAAATAATTAGGCTCAAAAAGGGCTGACAAAAGGATTACAATAGGGTAGGTTTTTTAGGCTCACTTGGGCTAATAGAAAGAAAATTGCCTAAATCCTCTAAGCACTTTTTATTCTATGTCAATGGAGTCTCAAAACAGAAAATAGGCAAGTTCTAGGTGGCATTCGCATGATCATGTCAATACTCATAAGAAATAAAAAACTGTATAACAAGGCATATAACAGTTAAGGCTCAAAATCTCACCAAGGTAATGCTCAAATTGTTCGTTCGTCATCCCTAACCACATTCTATCATGCTCAACTGCCCTAGCATGCTTGCATATACATGTTAAGCTCAAATAATCATGCTCAAACTAATCACATCAACCTAGCATGCCAACCTAGACTCAAACAGACACTTCTCCCACCCACACACTTGGCCTTTGGTCAAGTGTAGGTGAGAAGCACATAAAAAACAACTTTTAAAAACCTTTAAAAAAATAAATGACATATGTCAACCCCTCATACCCACACACTTTGCCTTAGGCAAAGTGAGTAGTAATGATGGGCAAACAAACACACACAGACTCAGAACTAAACCTTTAAAAACTTTAGAACAAAACAAAACATGGGAGGACAATTTAAGTAGCAGGTTAGATCAGGATCAGAACCTGAATTAGACTTTGCCCGATAATTCTTGAAGGCAGTGAGGGCTTCAAATTTGAATTGCTGTTTGGCCAAAATGACTATCTCCATGAGGGTAATGGTTTCCTCGAACGTGACTAAGGGATAAAGGATTCCAACTTGATCAGCCTCCAGATATAATCACTTTCACTTCTCCAACTGCTTGGTTACGGTTATGAGAGTTCTCAAAAGTCCATCTTCCTCTTGGCCAAGGTGTTTCTATGTTCCGCCTCACTTAATGCTCGTTCATCTAGCCTGCACACTCAAAACAAAATATCTCCTCCCCAAAACTACTATCCTAGGGTTAAAAATAAAAATACGAAAATGAAAGTTACGAAAATAAAAAGAAAGAAAACAAAAGAAAAACTCACCAGGTTGCCTCCTGGCCAGCGCCCCAGTTTACGTCATGGGCATGACGTATTACTTCTTATCACTCCTCTGGGCAATTCACGCGGATATTAGGATCGTCCACGTTTCATTCCTCCTTCCGTCCATAATAAGGCTTCAGCCGTTGATCATTCACCTTGAACTTCTTAGTTGTCACTGGGCAATATATCTCCACAGACCCATTTGGGAATTGAGTCACCACTTCAAAGGGTCCTTCCCACTTAGTGCTTAGCTTCTCCTTTATGAACTTGAAACGAGTCTGGTACAGCAGCACCTCTTGCCTTGGCTTAAACCGCTTAGCCTTAATAAGTTGATCATGAGCCTTCTTCATGCGGACCTTGTAAAGCGCAGCATTATCATAGGCTTCGATCCTAATCTCCTCCAACTCTTGCAATTGCAACTTCCGATGCTTATCAATACCCCCCCCCCCCCAATCATAGTTGAAGTTCTTGACTGCCCATAACGACTTATGCTCCAACTCAACAGGCAAGTGGCACAGCTTCCCAAAGATTAATCTGTACGGAGACATGCCCAAAGAGGTCTTGAAAGTTGTACGATATGCCCATAATGCATCACTCAGATGAGCACTCCAATCCCTTCCATTAGCAATTACCGCCTTCCTCAGAATGGTCTTTATGATCCTGTTCGTCAACTCCTCTTGCCCATTTGCTTGCGGATGATAGGTAGTCGTGATCCTATGATGAACTCCATACTTCTCAAACAACCTATCGATAGTAGCATTGCAAAAGTGTGTCCCTTGATCACTTAATAGCCTTAGGCACTCCATAGCAGCAGAAAAATATAGACTTGAGAAACGAAGCCACCACCCTCGAGTCATTTGTGTGTGATGCCTTGGCTTCTGCTCATTTTGAAACATAATCCACCGTCAAGATGATATACTGATTCCCTTGAGAATTGGGCAGAGGGCCCATGAAATCCATTCCCCATATATCAAAAATCTCCACAGGCATAATTGGAGTCAAAGGCATCTCATCCCTCATGGTCGCATTGCCCTCCTTTTGACATTGTTCACAACTTCGGTACCATTCATAAGAATCCCTGTTGAGAGTTGGCCAATAAAACCCACACTCGAGTATCTTCCTAGCATGTCCTTCGATGCCCAAAGTGTCCACCGCATTCCTTATTATGACAATGCCTCAATATACTCTTAGTCTCCCAATCGGGCACACAGCGCCGTAGAACTTGGTCATTGCACTTTCTCCACAAGTATGGTTCGTCCCAAATAAAAAGTTGACACTCTTTCTTGATCTTCATCCTTTGATAAACATTGAAATCTTCAGGAAAATCCCCCATACTCATGTAATTTACAATGTCGGCATACCATGGCTCACTCAAGTAGAGATGTTCATCAGGAAAAGTCTCTGTTATGGGCACAGCGTCCTCCTCCCGCACTATTCTATTCAAGTGGTCCGCCACCAAGTTTTGTGCTCCTGCCTTATCCTTGATCTCTACATCAAATTCTTGCAAAAGCAAAATACAACGTATCAACCGCGGCTTAGACTCCTTCTTGTTCATTAAATACTGCAATGCAGTATGGTTAGTGTAAACAGTTGTCTTGCCTCCTAACAGATAAGATCGGAATTTTTCAAAGGCAAAAACCACCGCCAAAAGTTCCTTCTCCGTGGTTGAATAATTTACCTGAGCAGAGTTAAGGGTTTTCGAAGCATAGTAGATCACATGACTCTCCTTCCCTCTCTTCTGCCCAAGCACGGCTCCTACTACGTATCCACTTGCATCGCACATTACTTCGAAAGGCATCCCTCAATCCGGGGGTTGTATGATAGGTGCTGTAACCAAATTATTCTTCAAAGTATCAAATGCCTTTCGACAATCTTTATCAAAGTTCCACTCGACCTCATTCTGGAATAACCTCGTCATGGGCTGCGCAATCTTTGCAAAATCCTTCACAAACCTTTTGTAGAAACCTGCATGCCTACGAAACCTCGTAACTGCTTCACATTGTTGGGATGTGGCAATTTGGCTATCACATCGATCTTAGCCTTGTCCACTTCAATTCCTCTTTCTAAAACGACGTACCCAAGCACAATCCCTTCTTGAACCATGAAGTGGCATTTCTCATAATTTAGTACCAAGCTCTTGTCCACACATCTCTTCAGCACCAACTCCAAATGCCCTAGACAAGCTGCGAAAGAACTCCCATAGACAGTGAAGTCGTCCATAAACACTTCAATGCAATGCTCCAAAAGATCCAAAAATATACTCAACATACACCTCTGGAACGTGCCCGGAGCGTTGCATAGACCGAAAGGCATGCGACGATATGCAAACATTCCGAATGGGCAAGTAAAGGTAGTCTTATCCATATCCTCTTGGGCAACCCATATTTGCATATAGCTTGAATACCCGTCCAAGAAGCAAAGGAACTTGTTCCCAGCCAGCCTCTCCAACATCTCATCGATAAAAGGTAAAGGAAAATGATCCTTCCTCGTTTCCTTGTTAAGCTTGCGATAATCAATGCACATCCTCCATCCAGTTTGTAATCGAGTAGCCACCATCTCATTCCTTTCATTGGCAACCACTTGAATTCCTGACTTCTTGGGCACCATGTGCACCGGACTGACCCATTGACTGTCTGGAACTGGGTAGATAATGCTTCATCACAACTTCCTTCATCGCTGGGTTCAACTTCCTTTGAGGATCTCGAACTGGCCTCGAATCATCCTCAAGCCTAATATGGTGTTGGCAAATGGTCGGACTAATGCCTTTGATGTCAGCTAGAGTCCACCCAATTGCCTCCTTATAACGTGCTAAGACTGCCCGGACTTGCTCCTCCTCTTCTTCACTTAGCTTTGCATTGATAATGATTGGTAATGTACGATCCTCGCCCAAAAACATATACTTCAAATGATCTGGAAGAGGTTTTAACTCGAGCTTGGGTGCCTTGATCAGTGATGGCACCAACCTATCCTCTTACCTTAGGCTGGGTATAGTGAGTTGCGGTAGTCTTGGTTCTCCATCTTCTTCAAACCTTAAATAATTGAGAGCTTGAGTAACTTGAAACGAGTTATCTGGACTCTCTTCCATTCCATCTTGAATAACCAAATCTAAAGTATCTTGAATTCAAATGAGAGGTACTGCCTCCTCCACCACTTGCTCAATGTGATCAATAGACTCGACCATTTCAGTGTCTGGTGGATGCCCCATTGCCTTGAAAATATTAAACGTGACTTTCTCTCCATCGAACTCACATGTCAATTGCCCAGTATCACAATCGATCCTGGTCTTGGCTATTTTCATAAGTGGTCTTCCCAGCAACATAACCGATGCATTACCCCCAGTCTTGCCCATGCTGAGCACATAAAAATCTGTTGGAAAGATTAACTCTTCAACTTTTACTAGGACATCTTCCAGAATGCCCTCAGGGTGCACTTGTGACTTGTCCGCCAATTGGATAACCACCCTAGTGGGTCGGAGTGGTCCCATAATCTCTTCATCATACATGGACAAGGGCATGACGTTGATCGACGCGCCCAAATCTAGCATGGCTTTCTCAATCTTCATATCTCCAATTTGACATGGGATAGTGAACATGCCAAGATCTCGACACTTCTTGGGCATATTTCTCTTGATAATTGCCGACACATTCTCCCCCACGACAACTCTTGCTCCATTGTAGTTTTGCACCTTCTTTGTGCAAAGATCTTTCAATAGCTTCGCGCATTTGGGAATGCTGCAAAGTGCCACGAGAAGAGGTAGGTTTATCTCAATCTTCTTGAATATGTGATCATTTCAGCCATCTCTTCGTCCACCTTGGTCCGCTTTAACCTACCTGGAAAAGGTGCTCGAACAATGGGTGTAGTTTTGACGTTTTTAGGCTCGGGAGATACCTCTTCATCCCCATCATTCATCTCTTCAATCTCTTTTTCCTCCTCCTCGACCTCTAACTCTTTCTCCCTGGGCAAAAGATTTTTAGAATCCGGCATCTGAACTTGCTCGGGCAACACCTTCCCTCCTCTAAGCGTAACAGTATTAACTTGAGCCTTGTTCACCTCCACTTAGGCTGGAAGCTCACCTTGCTTCTTCTCTATCCTGCCCAAGGCGTTGGCAAGGTGTGCCAATTGGGCAGGGATGTGTTGAATTGCACCCCATGTATCTGTTCTAAACTGATCATTCTCTTGTTACGCCTTGTTATGATCTCGGATTAGGCTATTCACCACCTCAGTTAACGATGGCTTGTTTGGGTCACGAGGTGGGTACTGTTGCTGTGGTTGTTGAGGTTTCTGTGCCTGTTTCAAGTGCCTTTGTGGGTCCTCTCCTGGATAATCGCTAAACTTGGGCAGCTTCTGGATGAAATAGGATTTCAGCTCCCAGGGTTTCGTCGGCTTGGGCAAAGTGATGCCCGATGGCCTCAAGTTCAGTGTGCTAGGGAAAACCATCTCCCTCATAGTCTTTTCAGCCATTACTTCTTCTTGTAGGTTTCTTCTTTTTTCTATATATGAGAAGTACTGCTCCTCGATTGGTGTGTCGTCTAGCTTTTCTGGAGAGTTTCGCTCTTTCTCTAAAACCGCCAAACGTTGTGCCTGTTCTTCCGCTTCCTTCTTTGCCTCAGCCTTACGCCTCCACGTTTGTGAACTTTCTGCAGGGTTAGGGTTAAGCATAAAAGAAAATCAAAAGAATAAGCACGAAACATAATACCACAAAATCAATTCCCCGACAACGGCACCAATTTTGACGCGACCGTCGTTTAGCCGCAGCAAAATACAATTTATATTTTTCCTTGCCCACTTCCTAGGATTAGCTAGTCAGTAAGTAAGGGTCGATCCCACGAGGAGTTGATGCAATATTCTCTTGAAAGTATCCTGTCACAGTGTTGGTTTGGTCTATTCCTACTAATGTCTTGGGCAAAACAAAATAAAGTAAAGACTGAAATAAAACAAGTAAACAATCAGTAATAAAAGGTAATCTGGATTTAGGTTTGATTCAATGTGAATAAGTGTAACTCGATCATAGGTGCAAAGATATTCGCTACGTATGTGTCTCAACGGTTATAGGCAAACCGCGTCGTAGTCCTACTGTCACATTGTCATGCCTACAGCCACGACTTGCCCAGCTCGTCCTTACTTGTGAATCCTGCGTGGCATTCCCACTCCAGGCCTTCTAACTTGCCTAACTCACCCTCGAGCATTCCTTAAGGGGCATAGACTAGAACAAGCAGCTTTGGGCACTAGACGAACCCGTTTCAGCCCTATGAGATACGAGGATCCCGCTCCGACTTTTCACCAGCATCAGCGTACTTCGTTCGGCTCCGCCCAAGTTC
Source organism: Schizonepeta tenuifolia (assembly GCA_029490685.1). NCBI lineage: Eukaryota > Viridiplantae > Streptophyta > Magnoliopsida > Lamiales > Lamiaceae > Schizonepeta > Schizonepeta tenuifolia. The sequence goes on along the minus strand of CM055955.1, from coordinate 90,234,943 downwards.
AACCTAAGATTTGCTGCCCTCAAGGAGGGTGAGACAAACCTCTTCCTGTCCCTATTGATCTAAGCTACCTCCCTTTTAAGGAATTTGCCGCCCTCCAATTGCCCACCGGCCGAATGAACTCTTGGCACAAATAGGCTGCTTTGAAATCATTGCCTAACACCTCGGGAACATACATATATATAGCTATCTTGCCTAATTAGACCTCACGAGTTATTAAACACATAAATCACATATCCTCTACCTAAACCCAAATTTATAGGTTTAGCTAGACATAAAGTAAAGAAAAATAACAAAAGAGATAGAAGAAAACATACTTGAATTAATACTAAATTATAGTCTGCCCAAACTGGGACTTAACAGCAGAAAACTAAATTATACGGTAAAGAAAATATAAAACTCGTATGTAAAAGGTTCAAAAGTTATCTAAGGCTGCATGCACGAACATATTTATAGAGTACAAGGATCATGGGCTTAAAACCCTAAAAACCCACATAAAGGCCTTCGATTGACAGTTGGCAGGTTCCCTTCCTTGACCGATTAGGACTGGGAAAGATTTGTTTCCTTATCGGTAAGATCTCTTCCTTATCCTTTTGCTTCCAAATCTGGCTAGAGGTTATCTCCAAGTTTCCTTCACCTCCAAGGCACGAATTACTTCCTTGTAGGACTCTTCCGGATATGTCATACCAGCTGCAATGTCTAGAACCTTCGTACTCTGCTTCCTCTTCACCTTGCCCAGAGCTCTTCTGCCTTCTTGATCTGTTTGGAATGACTGCGCATGGTCTGAATTGATCAAGCTGACTGGTATGGAGCAGCTTCTAAGTGTTTGGACTTCCGCCCTCGGTACCTCTAACTGCAAGTAAAGCTCCTTGACCATTGCATCGTATCGAAAATGCTCACTTTCACGCACAAATCCACTCCAAATGCCCAAGTTCCTGTCCTTCCCTGCCTACTACCAAACATGAATTCCCAGACACTAATACAGACTTAAAAGACACAAACTTGACTCAATCTACACCTAAAAACACATGATGAGCATATAAAATATGGTCTCATCACAAAGCTAAGAACATAAGGTCTCATGCTTCATTTCCTGTTAAGCTTCGAAATTTTCACATATATACCTATACATGCTTGTTTTTAGAAATTCAAAGTTCTAACATGCTTAAAATAAATTCAATTTCATGAATTTAGCATCAAATCACTCAAATAAGTTCAAGATCAAAAATTCGCAACTTAAAAATCCTATATCGTTCGATTTTTTTAGAAAATAGGGCATAACTTGCCCAAATTAAAAAATTTGAGGTCCTATCATACTTATAAGAATTTCAATTGATCGATTTCTCAATCAATTTCATCAAACGATCTCAATTACTAAAAAACCCCACTTTATGCTCAATTTCATCTACTAAATTAGGGCTTTCTTCATAGGAATCCAATTTTAATAATTCTAAACTTCATCCTACCTTAAATAATTCCAATTTTACTAATCCTTATTCAATTCATCACTTAGAAAACATGAATCACAAAAATCACAAATTCTTATGCTCATTTTGTTCGACTTTTTCAAGCTTTTTAGCAAACGAGTTTCTTTCTTCGATTCCTCTTAAACTTAGGCTGCTTTTTTGCTCAAATTCACTTATCAATCATCTAATTAGCAATCTAACTTAAGAAACATAAAAAATCATCAAATTTCCATCAAGAATAGTTCAAAGTTTTTGGGGAAAAAAGCATAAAAATTCATGCTTCTCACTTTCTCATTTAAACATGCTCGTAACATCATATAACTCATAATTCTATCCACACTCATCAAAATTAACACAAAACCATCAACTATACTCATGCATATACTTCGAAATTTTCAAGTAAAATAGGAGATAAATCATACTCTTCAATCATCTCATGTTCGATTGATCAAGAGGAGGAAAGAAATGGATTTCTTGAGCTCAAACTAAACAAAATCGAACAAGGATCATAAAACTTACGTTAACTTGAAGATTTGATCGGTTGGAGACTCTAATCCACACAACTCTAAGCTTCCATCCAAGCTTGTTCAATGGAGGATGGAATTATATGTGTGTGTGTGTATTGCCGAAGAGAGGTGGAGAGAGAGAAGGGTGTGATGTCGGCTAAGAGAGAGAAGGGAGAGAGAGAGAGCGTAGAGAGAGAGATGAGAGAATGACGAGAGAGAGAGAGGAGAGTGAGGGAGCGTCAGTTGAGAGTGAGACTAGGATAGATTTAAAGGATTTTAGGTTGTACCCTTTAGTCAAAAACGCGATATAACAAACACTGAAAAGAAAAGTTTTCCAGTGCAAAACAACCTTAGTTTTTCATTTAACTCTCAAACGACTTAAAACTCACCATGACTCTTTTTCGATGTACAAAAGCTCTCTACTTCATCTCATATCTCACCAAATAAATCAAGGATTTCAGAAATCCAGTTTTCAAATCAAAATTTTAAGAAACGAATAAAATCTCAGAAATCACTATTCATATTAGGGTTATCAAACTTATAACTTGATTCTGTCTCAGACAGTCTCAAATGACTCTCAAATATATCTAAAATATTTTAATGAATTTTTATAATCAAGACACTAATTAGACGAAATTCGGAAAAACTCGATGAATAGTGAAAACTCGGGAAAACTATTCATCGGAAAATGAAACTTCTCAAAATTTTTCAAAATTTAAACTCATACTCAAACTCATATAATTATATTCAATCAATTCATCACACATTCGATTTGGATAACCGAAACGAGCAATATCACGTAAAGGCACTCAAGGGCATTTTGGTAATTTCACGAGAAAAAAAATTATTTTCTCGGAATTTTTTATCACACAAAAGCACAAGGCACATAAAGCCATTCAAGACGAACTTAAAGACTTCTAGAAGATAGGGGTATTACAAAAATAGCTAGGGGCATCACATTTATCGAAGCCCTTAAGTCCATCATGGTCTTATCCATATTCCTCGTGTTATGTTTCACGGAATTGTAAATATTCCAGGATCCATACGTTTTGGGGGTAATTTGTTTTGGATTACTGCAGATACACTCTCTCCCATCATATATCGAGCATCTTCTTCCACTTTCACCTTTCTCGAACACAAATCCTTCAAGAAATTAGCATATTTCAGAATTTGCTTGATTGAGTCCAATAATGGAATGCTAAATTCCACTTTCTAAAACATCTTCATCATCTCACTGGCTTGTTTTTCCTTGGCTTTTTGTCTTATACTGCCCGGGTAAGGAGGTTCGGTTTGATCATCACCACTAGTCTGCTCTCCGGTAAACCCTGTACTGGTCTCTTCGCCTCTGTTCCTACTAGGTTCTGCTTCAGCCAAGATTTTCTCTACTTGTTCATCCTCTATCTCCGTTAATATCACCTGAGCTTGCTCTATGATTTATTCCTTGGGGAGGGAGTTTTGCCGTATTCTCCTCTACCTTTGGCTAATGCTTTTGTCAAATAACCAATCTACACATTGGTTTGGTTCATGCTAGCATGAACCTCATTCTGGAATTCCTCACTTTCTGTAGCCATGTTTTCAATGGTTTCCTCCTATTGTGCGCGCCTCTGGTGCGGTGGTTGGTACAATTGCTGCTGTTGGGGTTGGTAATCCTGCTATTATGGTGGTCTGACCTAATACTATGGTTGTTGCTAGTGCTGGGCATATTGTTGTCAAGATCCTGGTAAACCCACATTGTTGTATTTGGGCTGACCATCTTACTTCCACCTGAAATTAGGGTGATCCCTCCAACCTCGATTATAAGTGTTGGAGAAAAGATCATGCTTTCAGTGAAGTCTTTCATTTCCTCCCATAGCATTCACATCCATCACATCCTCACCAAAATTTGGGCAATTCTTAGATTGATTCCCGGTAGCATCGCATAGACCACACTGACGTACTTTCTTTTGTATGGTCAAACCACTCAATAGTGCCTTGATTTCTTTCATTTCCTTGCTTAGTGTTGTGAGGTCTTCCTTTTCCTCATCTTTGAAGGGCAGCTCCCTGTTCCTTTCATGCCCACCTTCTCGTGATTCCTCAGCCATAGTTTCCAAAAGTATGAAGATCTCTTTGGGCGTTTTACACATCAAGGATCCACTACATGTAGCTAGCACCAGCTCACAATCATTCCTCTGGATTCCCTTCATGAAGCTCTCCACTTTATCCTTGGGAGTAATCTGATAGTGAGGGCAGTTTCTCAGGAGTCACTTAAATCGAGTCCAATACTCATAGAAGGATTTCAACCCATCTTGTTTGATGTTTCTAATATCCTATCTCATTATTTTAACCTTGGTTGCTGGAATGAATTCCTTCAGAAAGCATTGTTGCATCTCAGCCCAAGAAGTAACACTTCCTTGGGGTAGGTTATACAGCCATCTCCTCACTCGATCCACCAATGAGAATGGGAAAAGAACTAACTTCACATACTCCTACTGGTTCTCATTCGATTGGTGCATCACTGTCATTTCAAAATCCTGGAGATGGGCATAGGAGTCGTTCCCAGCATATCCATTAAACTTCGGTAAGACATGTATCAGTGCTGGTTTTAGGTCATACCTCTCAGGATGCAAAGGGTTCTCTGGTAGATTGATCTCGTTCGGCTTGAGATTTAGGTTTGTTATGTATGCCAACTGTTTGAGGGTCTGCACCTGTTGTGGTTCTACCATAGCTTCGTGTCTCGCTATTTGTGCGGCGGCGCGTAGTCGTCATTCAGTTCGATCAATATTAGGATAAAAAATCAATGCTCTTGGTACTCGACGAGTTTCACGCATACACTAGTAGCGGAAGATGGAATGAGAAGAGTAAAATTGTTGCGCGTCACTCCCCGGTAACGGCGCCAATTTTAACATGCACCCATCGTATGGTACGATCAAAATACTTGTGTATGCCCCAAATGGAGAATACACGCTCCTATACCCAAAACCAAACTGATAAGTCTTAGCAGTAAGCTACTTTACTCTTCGGGTGCACAAGTTTGGTTATCACGATCTACTCTTGTTATTAGCACAATTAAACTTAAAGGCAATCAAGTATAAAAGGGGCAAGATTTGGGATAGGTCATGATTGTTGTTGATATGTGTATTCGGTCATAGGCATACTGAAGATCCGTCCATGCTTCGCATAAACTCAAGGCATGGCCCAAAGACCTTGGGGCGTTTCAAGAGTTTGTACTTCACACTTGGGATGGTTGAATCCATTGCGGTCACTTGGTCCGAAGGTCATGCTTCATCCCAGTTACAAGGCCGTGCTTCACTCCTACTTAGATAGTAGTCATACTTGATCCCTCCAAGTATGACCCTCACCATCCTTCTCTTCGAAGCTTCTTGGCTTAGCACCTACAGAGTAGACATAACTCGTAGGATATCCATTTTCGGTAAAACATCCAACTTGTCATCGATATATCTATGATGCGTGAGGTGAGTCCCTTGGTCAATAACCATGGCTTGATGCCTCGTCACAGTTGATGGATAGCCATTAGAGAATCCCAAGACTGAGAAAGGACCCAGCATCCACTTGCCCATTTCTCGCCTTCTAGATCTACAACACCATTGAGGGTGCTACCTAGACACTCGGTCATGGACATACTGGACATTGTTTTCTGTCATGCCCTGGCCTTTGCTTGGCATGGTACAACTCTAACTGAGCGGAGATCATCCATTAGGTCAGGACTGTCCATAGATTCTGCCCCAATTTCTCTGAAACCACTGGATCCAACCTAAGGCACAAATGCCTCATGAATATTTCACATATCAATAGTCAACCATTTCCCCCACCCAAATCTCACCAGGGAAATTACTCACACATATTGAAAAACATCTCAACACAATTAAATAAACACATCAATAATATAAAATACGAAGTACTTGAATTGAGAAAATACCTAAGGTAACTGCCTTGCATTTGTTCACGACAGAATTGAGAAAATGCTGAAAACCGTAATTTGTTTGCGCAAGGAATGTAAAGAACTGAAAGTAAATTGTATCTTGGGCGGAACAACTATCGAATGCTAGAGTAACCGACGTTTTGCTAGCCACACTTGTTGGAATTTTATAGTTGAGGTTGTGGCAGTCAATCTCCTCCTCCGGCAGACTATATTGGCATGATTGATTGCTTTTCATATTTAGCTCGATCTTGATGGATGCTTGATTGATCCGATTGATGATTGAAAATCACCGGTTTATTGATTAGGATGATTCAACTGCCTTCCAGATCCTTCAGTTGTTGGAACTCGATATGATATTCTGCAAATCTCCTTCACGCGTTTGTCCATATTTGGCTTTGCCGGTTGACTGCTGCTGTTGGGCACGGTTATACTGGCTGCATTCTTCGGTTGGCCTCACACTTGGGTACTTGTCTTCTCCTGGGGGAATCAGCTTCATGAAGTGGGCTGGAATTGCTTCAGTAATGCCCGTTCTGACCATCTTTTCTCCGTTTTCCCTGGACTGAGCTTGCTTCCTATGAACAGCTGCTTTCTCCCCTATACATAAATTCTAGACACAAAACGTTAGAAAAAATAGGGCCAAATGGCCCAAAAGTCGAAGACGTGTCAATTTGATAGATTGATTCATACCTTTTGTCATATATATATATATATATATATATATGTTTGACAACGCAGTCGTTTCAAGAAAGAAAATGTTTTTGCATTCATAAGTTAAATATTTTTAAACAATGCTAACGCTTGTGATGCAATGGCAAGACAAGTTCAATTATATAGCTCTATCGAGCAAATTTTCAATTTCTTTTGGCATGGGTTCACTGAGTACGAAATACTCAGCCTTGCATGTGTTTTCTAAATGTGCAGGTTTGCTTGGATGACGATGGCGCAGATTGCTCGGCGGTGTGTGTTTGCTTGGAGGCGAGACTTTTGTTTAAGCTTGCAGTTATGTATCTTCATACATGTAACTGTTGGGACTTGAGTTTTTATTTTCCGCTGCAACACTAATATTTTATTTGTGTTAAATATTTAAACTTTGATGATGATAAAATGAGCCTTCGTGCTCGCTATATTTCTATTTGTTCTTAATCTACTTGACTTTTGTTATCTTATTGGAACTAATATCCTGAGTCTGAAAGCATGCTTTATTTGTTACTGCTTTCAATGGATATTTCCCTTGTTCCCTAGCATGTCCCCTTGTTGAGTTGTAGTTTATTCAGTTGTTTCATCCTTACTATCCAATGGATTCTAGTGATTCCTACACACTTGAATTCGGGCTGTGACATCCGTATTTTGAGTAGATAAGCTTTCTCCACTCCTCATACTTCTCTAGATGGTTCAGCTTGTCAATCTTCATCATCAGAGACATGCTTTCAATCTCTTTGTTTATAATCCGGTGGTTGACTTGATTAGAGTTTTTTTATCATGGGCTAGACGAAAGTCCTCTTTTTAGGTGCCTTCGGTGGGTATACATCTCTCAAGGCTTTGATCAATCTTCTTCCGACTGATGGATCGTCGAAAGTAAACAAGTTTAAAAACATCTTGAATGCTTGATCTGGATCAGTTGAGCCATAAGAATATCCACAGTAGTATTCTTTCATGAATTCACGTTTCATTCCTTCCCAGTCATTGTTGTAGTGGACTGGCATCCATTTATCTTCATGAGGGAATCTTAGTTCCTCATCCTTCTTCTTTTTGAAAACTCTACCAGTTCGACTAGGATTTAGTAACCTTGCCCTTTCTGCCTTTCTCTTCCTTTCGAAATATGGCTATTGCCTTCTTATCCAACTTCTCCATCTCCTTCTTCAGTGTCGTCTCAAATTCCATCATGTCGTTTTACTGTTGTTGGCCGAAACCTTTCATGAATTCTAGATCAGCCAACTGCTCCTGAGTTTCTCCAGCCGCCTCAGCCATGAGTTTCAATTCATCATCCGTGATGAAGTCTCCTTCGATTTCATTAACAAATGTTGCTACTCCTAGTTCATTTTCAGCTTTATCCTCTTTAGCAATCTTCTGAGCAAGATCAGTGTCAGCCTGAGTAGCTTCATTTTGAACAACTACTTTTTGTGTCAGTTTCTCTTTTCCCTTTTTAGCATCAGCAATGGGGAGGGAGGCGACACTAGCCTTAAACATCTCAAACTTTTGATTGCGAACAACATTGGACTGAGTGATGTCGTCCAGGAGCAGTTGAGTTGTCTTCTGGGATTCAGTCAAAGACTTCATGAATGAGTCTAGAACCTGGACCGGGCTTCCCAACCATCAAGAGTGTGTTGATAGTCGATAACATTCTTAGCCAGTTTCTTGTGGGCAGGCAATAGAGTATACAGTGCAACAAACTCATCTATTCGAGTGGCCAATTTCTAATCCTGCTCAGCCCGCGCTTCGAAGACTTCAGTCGCCATAGACTTCGCTAAATTATCGAACTTTTCTTTAACCCCTACGAAAGCTTTATCAGCCTTCTCCAGAGTAGTGATGAAAGGCTCGAGTTATTTTTGCATGTCCTTTCTTATCAAGTCGACAATGCCATGGAGGAAGTCCCTATCTTCCTGACTCACCTTGATTAGTCAAGAAAAGTCGACTATAACAATCTTGAGGGTTCAAGTCCCTTTATCCCCAAAAAGTCTACTTGACCCCTAAAATATTTAACCTACCCCCGCCCACCCTTTCTGTTAGCGGTTCCAAATTCTCTTATCCTTCTAATTCTTTGACAAACTTATTTTAGCGTAAATGATTGACTTTCTTTTATCACATGTGATATAGAATACACATTGGAATGAAGCAAGTAATGCTGATATGAATGAATAGCATTTTGAAATTACAGGACTTGGAGAAAACTTTGTAATCCCCTCGTGTCCCTTTAATTGACATCAAATCCAGTCATCTAATAAAATTAGGGTGGGATGCTACATTGGAAATGATCTTTCAGCTATGTGCTTGGCCAACTGCTCCTCTACGAGTTTGACTTGGTCAGTAACAACTGTAAATTCTTCACTTGAGACCATACATGGGGTGGGACTGGATTTTTAAAATGCCCCAAATTTTCTTAGCTTCAATTAACCATCTTGAATATGTCTAAACGTGCTTAATTGCTTTTAAAATGTGTTTGTATATGATTATGTGTGAATTTATGTGATAAGAATTTCTGAGAAATAAATTTTCTCGTGAAATTACCAAGATGCCCCTGAAGGGCAAAAACATAATTTTTCTCATTTCGGTTATTCGATACGAAGATGTGAAGAGTTATATAAGCACGAGAATGTGAAATTAAGTAGTAGTGTGAAATTCAGAAAATTTTGAGAAAGTTTACTTTTTTTGGTGAATAGTGATTTTTGTCGAGCTTTCACAATTCATCGATTATTTTTGAATTACGTTTAATTAGTATCTTTTGAGTCTAGAAATTATTCTAAGACCTTTGAGACATTTTTAAGAATTAATTGAGATCATTTGAGATGAGTATGGATTTTATTTTCGATACTTCTGATATGAATAGTGAAATATCGTATTTTATTCGTTATTTGGAATTTTGATCCGAAAATTTGATTTCCTAAATCTATAATTTATTTCTAAGAATTGAGATGAAGTAGAGTGAAATTGGATGTCGATAAAATGTCGAGGAGGGATTTGTAACTTTTAGGGAATAAATACTAAAAGAGGGATGTTTTATACCGGAAAAATCTTTTCTTCCGGGGATTTTTAACTGAAGAAATTCAAGTTCATCCCCCTTTTCATTCTTATCTCTCCCTTATCTCCATATATATTCTCACTCTCCTCCCCCACTCTCATCACACAACACATGACCTCACTCTCTCTTATCTCTCAAACTCTCTCGCTCTCACGCCTCTCTCTTCCCTCTCACTCATCTTTCTTTCTTCTCAACATCTCTCTCTTCCTCCATCTCCCTATCTATTTTTTTTTTGAATAATATTATACAAGAAAATTTAAATACCGCATGACGGAGGACTCGAACCCATAACCTTTGGTCTGGGCATTAACCTCACTACAACTGGGATAACACACACACACATCTCCCTACCTCTTGTGAGACCCAAACCAGCCCCCATATCCTTCATTTTTCTTCAATCCAAGCATAATGAAGGAGCTACAGTTGCGAGGAATCGAGTAGAGATCATCGAGCTTGGAATTTAGTAAGGCTTTCAATCTTTAAACCTAAGAACTATATGTCTTTTCTTCCATATTGTTTTCAAAATTTAGGAGTTAGTGAAGAAGAGAGTTGATCCTTATATTCTTGAGTATGAATTCATGATCTTGCATGCTTTCCATACATGAAGAAAAGAAAATAAATCCATGATCATCTTATCTATGTCTTGGCTGAAAATTTTATAGAAATTAGGACTTTTTGTGCTTTGATTTCTATCTTGATTTTGATTATTGATATAAGTTCAATAAATTATTCTAAGCATAATAGAATGGTCAATTGAAGAAAATAAAGCATATGTATGATGTTTGTGAAGAAATCGAAGGTTAAGAATATAAAATATGGTTTTTGCATGTTGTGATCTAGATGTCAAATTGATGCTATATATGAGTTATTTGATTATATTTGAGTATGCTTAAATCATCAAATTGAAGAAATAAATCCTATATCTAGATAATTGAAATGGTAGAAGATGATGAATAGTAAATGTGAATTTTTGATATATCAGTCTTATGATCAAATTGAAGATGGATTCAATTGATTCAAGTATTATGAAGCATGGTTATATGGTTAAAATGAATGTAAGAATTTATTTGCTCAAATTTCCAAAATTTTCGAACTAAATGGGTATGATTTTTGTGTTTTTGTGATATTAAAGTAAATTAAGGGTGGAATTATGAAATTGAAGGTGAATTAAGGATGAAAATACCTTCAATTGAAAGAAATGAATCCATATGCTCATTATTCAATTTTTTTGAAATGTATAGTATAAGAAATTGTGATTTTGAATTCTTGTGCCCAATTTGATAAATTGGAGTCGAAAAAATGAAATTGAAATTATTTGGAGTAAGATTTAATGTTTAATTGAAGAATTTGAACACCTAGGGGAAAGGCTCCAAAAGTTTCGAACCTTATATGGGTGGAAATATGAGTTTTTGATGTTCTTAAGTTCAATAAGATGAATTGATCATAAAATAAAAATGAAATTAGAATCACGTGAAGTATAATTATGCATTAAAATAAAGGAAATGAATTCTATAAGAAACCCCCCAAAATTTTCGAAAGCTTAAGAGTGTCAAATTAGGATTTTCAATGTTGAAGGCCAAATGATGAAATTATTGATGTATTTGAGCAATTGAAACTTTTATAAGAATAATAGAATTTTGAACTAATGAATTTGAGTAAGAATTGATATATTTATTAAAAAAAATTGAAAGTTGTATAACTTTAAGATTAGGAACTTTTGTTCTCGATCTTGTTGAATTCAATTGAAGTTATAGATGATCAATTGAATTAAATTTAAGCATAATATTATTTGAAATCATTGAAATTTAACAAGTATGAATATATGTATGAAAATGCCAAAAATGTTAAGGAAATAAATTAAGATTTTGATAATATATAATGTATATGATGATTCCAAAGTGAAATTGGAATTAAAGTAAGGATGTTAGCATTTTGAATTGCTAAATTTGAAGATCTTATGATCAAGTTATGGAAAAGTCAATAAATTTATAAATTAAAAGTTGACTTTTGAGAAATTAAGTATAATTGAGTAAAAAGAATTAGATAAGCTTAAATAATTACATAAAGTATGATAGAACTTCAATCAAATAAAAACGAACCCTTAAGAATAAAAAAGGATGAAAATAAAAAATTTAAAGGAAATAAAAATAGGATTTTCTTGATTCTTAAGTTAAAATTTGAAATTGAACGAGAAATCGTTCAATTGAAATTATTTGAAGTGTATTGTTAGAATTTAAGAATTTTCGGAGCATGTTAACGTATTTTTCTCGAAAAACGTGTCGTACTTTGTCTTGAGAAATTTTGTATAAGATTTCAGAATTTAAATTGGAGTTCGTATTTAAATTCCTTGAATATTTCTAAGAAAAATGAAGTTAAGTATGTTGTAAACCGAGAACTTATTTTTTAAGCTGAAAAGTCGAGCAGTATAAAATAACAAATAAAAATAAATTGTAACTGCTTGATATACTGTGTGATTACGTATTTATGGTTGAAATGTGATGTATGTGATCGAGAATAAATCACATAATTGTTTGGAATTATTTGGAATGAGAAATCGAGAAATTCGATTTAGAATGAATAGTAAATTCTCGATTTTCAATATTTGAATGCTCGGCCATTTTTACGAATGTCGAGAGTATATGTTTGAAACGTCTCTTAGTACTTGGATATAATTTAAGAACCGAGCATTCGATAAGTCAAACCGAGAAGTTAGAAACTTGAGTCAAGTAGCAGTCCAAATAACGGATTAAGTATTCGCTGTTTTCCGAAAAGTAGAACTCGTCCTTAGAAAATATTATTTTTGAAGGCACGAGTGAGAATGAAAAGTAAAGGATCGAGAAGAAAGGGAACCCGAGCACCTCCACTTCCAGGTGGGCTTTCTAAACTAAAACAAAATAATCACTACAAGAAAGCAAGGCTAATGCGACACATACGCACATGACATTACTTGTAAATGTCGTAAAATTACCACACTTATGCTCGTTGTTTGTATTTTTGCGTCAATTGTGCGTCAGATTAATATCATGTCACATTATTGTGACACAAATGCGTCACTTTCTTTAATGTTGTTGAATTGTAACAATTTTTTTGCGGCACATCAACAAAATGTCGTAATTATACAACATATATATATATATATATAATAGTGTTGCATTTAGTGTCGTATATTTGCATCACTTAAATAATGTGTCATAATTTTGTAACACAAATGCTTCACTTTTTTTTTATGTCTTTGAATTGCGACAATTTATTTGCGACACATCAATAAAATGTCATAATTATACAACACATAAAAAACAATGTTGCATTCAGTGTCGTATATCTGCATCACTTAAATAATGTGTTATAATTTTGTGACATAAATGCGTCACTTTTTTTTATGTCTCTGAATTGCGACAATTTATTTGCGGCACATCAATAAAATGTCATAATTATACAACACATAAAAAATAATGTTGCATTCAGTGTCGTATATTTGCATCACTTAAATAACGTGTCACAATTTTCTGATACAAATGCGACATAATTCCTATGTTTTGTAAAAAATTTAATACTACATCATATCAAATAGAATATTAGTTTTTTTTATATAAATATAAGATATTTCAATCAAATATATCAAGTCTAAACACATACTACATAGCAAACGAGTCCAAATAATGTTAGTTATCCTTGTGATAATAAAAGATCAAATGAGATTATAACGTAATGGAAATTTAAATATTACATTTAATTTGAATGTTAAAATCAGTTAATATGTTATGTTTTTAAGTAGTATATGAAAAGGGTATGTAATTATGAGTATAAAACCATACAAAAATATAAAATATCTTAAATATAATTTAAAATTAATATTTTAGGACAAAAGGATTAATTAAGCCAACATTAGTTAATTTTCTACTGTCGCAATAAAATAATATTATTTCTTTGAAAAAGTAAACAATGTAACATAACAAAACTTAAATAAAAAAGAAGGAATTAAATTAATTAAAATGTAATAAAAGAAAGGAAAGATAATCAAAAGTAAAAATAAAATAAAAATCCTCTTTATGTAATTCACACAAGTACGCGTTCGGTATTTTAGCAAAATGAATGAAAAGAACAAACTCTTTTACCCCCAAAAATCCCACCGCTCGTCGTTCTCTCGCCATTTCACTCGTCCATCGTCCCCCATTCTCCATGCCTCCCGATATTGTTGAATCATTTCTGCATTCATCGATTCCTCTCACTCTACATCTTTTTTGGTGCGCCTTCAACATCGCTACCTGGGTTCATCAGATCGACGGAGGATACCTTAGTTTGCCAGCGACAGTTTTGCTTGGAATTATGTCTCCAAAAAAAAAAACTCCTTACTGAGACCCTCCACCTACATTACTGGTTTGATTCTCGAATTTTCAATTCTGATTTCTCGTGAATATGGTTTAGTGCTCTTTAGTGATCACCTTTTGTTCGATGAAAGTATCTAATGAACTTTGTTGTTTTTTATGCGAGTTGAATGGGTGGGTGAACTCTATTTTGCGAATTGGCTGTTATGCGGCTTATATTACCTCTATTTTCACTCTGTTTACATGCTGACTGATCTTCTGTTGCTTAAAAGTTTGAGCATATTCAAAAATTAATTATTTGCCAATAAATGAAGCTAATCATATACTATATAATTTGAACAGTTAGAAAAATCAGAGGTTATGATTAAAACTAGTGGTAGTATGATTCAATAGAAGGAAATAGAGTTGATCATGTTGTTAGTATTGTTAAAAAAATTAGAAGAAAGAGATTTCTGGATTATTCTCAACGATCAATACCAGTGCTCAAATCTTAAAACAGGAGACTAGGTTCAAAGATGAGAGAATTTGTAAATTTATCCTCTGCATAAATTATCTGCATGTCATTGAGCATATAGGTCTAAGAAACTTATCCTTACGAAGATGTCTTGGTGCAACATAAAGAAAGCACATGATAGTCATGACTAAAATGTAGAATTAACATGGTTTTGATGGTAATAATATATTATTTGATCGATTTATTTAACGAGAAAAAGAGATAAATAATCCAATGAGAACAACATAATCATATGGATGCCTTATATTCCCTGTTTGCTCAACGTTTTTCTTGTGTTTAAGATGGAATCTGCAGATTATTGGCTTACAGGTTTAGTATGTTAGAACTAGGAAGACCAAAAATTGAAGAGGCTGGAAATTTTGAGGTGAGCTACTCTTGCTCGAGTGTTCCAAACAGGTAATATATAGTTGCCTTACCAAAATATCTTATCAACTTTTTATTATCTCTTTATTCAAAAGAAACAAGACTTGCAATATTATAATTCTTGAGTTCTATAACTATGGTGTTGTATAGATTTGAAGGAAAAACTAAAGAAATAGATGAAATAGAGAAAATGAAGGAGAGATCAGAAGAGAAGACATGTGAGATAGACATGTTTTTATTGGTTTATCAGCTTAATAGACAACAATATTAAATGTTGATTTGTGCCGTTTTTATTTTTTCAGGATCAAAGTTTAGTTCTTGTAATGAGTAGTATGATAAATTATGGTACCTTGTAATATAAATTGTTTTATCAATAAATATTTAGTTTTGATTATGTATAGTGTTGTCACAGCCCCAAATCCCGAGGGACGGCCAAGCCGGGGTGCGACTAGGGATTGGATTAAAGAGGCGGGGAAGAAGGGAGAATGAATGAATAAACGAATAAATTAACATCTATAACTAAGATAAAAATACTATGAACTGATTCTTATTAGATCAAAGAGAGTCAATCTCGAAAGATCACTCGACAAAGTTGTGATCAGAGAAGACTAGGTTTAAAGTATGAACAACTTAAACCGAAAAGATTAACGTCAATAAAAGAGTTATTTTACAGCGGAAAAAATGTAGAATGATATCACATATCAACTGTTAAATCGAGGCTCAACTAAACTTTACTTCCTTAAGTACGACCTTTACTCAACCTCCTCCGCCTTCGTCACTCAACCTGCACATTTAAAAATAAAAATGCAGGGCTAAGTACATAAATCACTTAGTGGGCACATTGCGGAAAACAACTCACAAGAGTATAGATTAATCAGGCATTTTTTTTCATAAACATTCGTAAGACTTATACTGTTGTACACTTCATTCTGGATAACACACTGTAGGTTAACTCAGAATCCGATCTTCTGGATAGCACTTTGTGGGCTAACTCAGAATCTAACCCTCTTGTGGGCTATCTCAGAATCTGATCGTTTAGTTGGAATCTCTGGATAGCACTCTGTGGGCTAACTCATAATCCAATACTCTGGATAGCACTCTGTGGGCTAACTCAGAGAGGCATAAGAGAATTCACATAAAACAATTCATTATGCACTGATAGTTACTTTAATACACACTTATTAAAGCAGTAAGTAAACACTTTCGAGCAACGCTCATTTTATTTTGATAGAAAAGCCCACCTCAAATGTTTATAGAACAAACTTTAACCTTCTGTCTTCCGTCCTGTCTTCTAATCTCGACGTCTTCCTTCTTTGAACGCAAATAATCACACTTTAGTATTTGGTCGAGATGTTACAAAGAAACAGAAATTCGGAATCGGTTAAGTCTTTTAGGCCTTTGCACATTAACTATATTCTTTTGATTAACGAATAAACGAGACTCGATCAATTCTCATTTATAAACTTATTCGTCTCATTACTCGAAACTTAGGTCAGTAGGTAAATGGATGTCGATAACTTATAACAACTTAGAAGTTCACACGGAACGAAGTCGAAACGGATTCAACTTAAGAAATTAGGTTTACATAGGTTTCTGCACAAAGCAGAGGTTCTGGAGTTCATACATAACAGGTTCCTGCGAAACAGGGGATGTTCCCTGTACTTAAAGAAAGTCACGGGTGTCTAGTTTACTCTCCAATTTACGGATCTCGATTTCGTTAAGAGAGCTAAAAGTTATGACAGTTTCCGTAACGCATCGCAAAACAGTCCGCGTGGAACCCTAGTGCTCGTTAACTCGACGCATGACTTTCTAGGTTCGGTTTATGTTAAACCACTTATATACTCACGAAATTTCTGTTTCAGGGAAGTAAATACAAGCAATCATTCATCATGAACTCCTTCACATTTCTCGATTAAAAACTCGACGTATAATTACTCGTCTTTTTCAACTAATCATTTACTATACCAAATTCAATTCAAATTTAATTTCTATTTCAACTTCTCGTTTATAAACTATAACTCATAACATCTCGTATCTGGGATGGAAATGTCGTCAACTACAATATCGTTCGTTTATCAATAACAAATTGATTTTCCTTATTCGACTTTTCTATCGACGTTTAATCTCGTTTCTTCGTCTCTTAGAGAAATTTCAATCTTTTTAGAATTCGTTCAAATTTTCCAGTTACGATCATTAACTAACAAGATTATCATATATTCGAATCATATACCTAAATCATTATTCATTCTCGACTTATCGACGATTCTTCGTCTCTTAGAGAAAATCCGACGTTCTCCGATTTCGTTCAAACTTTACAAAATCGTTCATTATCTATCAAGGATCACTAATACGTAAATCATATACTCAAAACATTAACGAGTCTCAACTTATTGTCGGGTTTTCGTCTCTTATGATCTTCATTATATTTTCAGAATTCCAATAAATTATATAGTCATCCACATGCATACTACATCTCATTTCTATTAACATTTCATGAAAATCATAACATATACTATACCAAATTATTGATTCTTTCTCTCTTACAATTCTATTTTTTATTTTTTTAGAAAATTCCAAATTAATTCATGTAGTCATCTAACATCATATAGAACATTAATCCATCAATCAAACATCAAAAAAATCGAACTACATAAAACCCCTAAATCCATTAAAATTTCGGTATTCACAAAAATAATTAAGAGGATGATTTCTTCTTAAATCCAACCATGGAAATCCAATTCTATACATCTATAACATGTATTAAACATAGAACATCATCCTACTTCATCTCTATTTTTTCGAAAAAATGAAGTTGAGGGGAAGAAGTTTTTGTTCGATTCAATCCGTAGAGGAAGTTCTTACCTTGACGTTTATGGACTCAGAACTAAGATTGATCGGTAGATGACGAACTTGTGGAGCTTTGAAAGCTTGAAGAACTCTTAACAATGGAAGAAAAGTGAGAGAGAAGACATGGGGGGGGGGGGGGGGGGGGGGGTGGGGGGGGTAATAGTGGGGTGAAGAAGAAAGAATGAGGTGTTATGATTTAGATAATATCTCTTAAAGTAGGATGACTAAGGTGTGAGTCATGGGGGGTAAGGTGGAGGTATAGGTGGCATTTTCAAGGCCAAAATATCTCGTTTTCTGGTCTAATACGACGTATTAAAAATCGAGAAATAATTTCTTAGACGGTTACGTTTTTGACGAAATCTAAAAAAACCGTTAGATTAGAAATAAATCTCTTACTCGGAAAGCATAATTCATTTTCCGAATTCCGATAAAAAGTCGGGACATCACAGTCCAAATTTTGTCCGGAAAAATAATAAAAACGGATTTTTACTAACTTACTCGTCTCGCAAAAAGAGTGAATGTAAAATCAGACGGTTTCTCGATTTGAGTTTTCGGGCGAAAATTTTATCGGATGCGAAAACCCTAATACAGTAGTCGTTCAACCGACTTCTGGAATTTATTTTCAGAAACGGATTTCACCGTTAGTCTTAGAATTTAAAATCCTTAATTTAGGCGTGCAAAGCCTTAATTAATTTGAAAATTTTTATTTCTCGTCGGAAGAAAATATTTGGGGTATTACATTCTACCCCTCTAGCAAAAAATTTCGTCCCGAAATTTGCTTACCTCCTTCGCAAAAGTTCCCACGTAGCTTCCTCTTACCCGTGGTAATTCCAGAACACTTTACTAATCGTATCGACTTACTTCTTAACTCTCGCACTTTTTGATCCAAGATCGATTGCGATCTTTCTTCATAACTTATAACTTAATCAACAACAACGTCTTGCTGATGAATCACGCGTTTTTAGAACTGAACACGTACTTTCTCATACGAGATACGCAAACATAATAAACATTTCATAGACTTGGCAACACGGCCAATCTATATAACATTGCAACCTATCTTTTTCAAGATATCTACTAATCGTATATAAAGCTTCGTCTAAGCTTATACTGAACATGAAGAAATAATCACAATAATCCTTAGCAGGAAAATTATGAGGAAAATTTTGTCCTCATCCTCTAATTTTAAGTCAGAATGACATACATCGCTTAAGACTTTCGTTACTTCTAGACTTCCTTCTCTTTGGTTCGAATCTGACGAAAGAATTGATCTATCACTTCACCGAGCGAATCTAGTTCTAGATTTTTCTCTTTCATATAAGGCCTCGTAAGGCATAATACTTATCGTAGCCTGATAACTATTAGGCTTTGATCTAACACTATCGTCCTTAACATTTCTTCTAATACTTGAATCGTTCTCTTGGATTCACTTAAAAATTCTCTCTCGTAAGTCTGGTATAGCTACTAGTGCTACTATTCGGTTAGTTATTGTCTCAGGTGTATCTAGCACTTCCAAATCCATCATCTCAATTTCTGTACAAGTGTTTCTTCTTCGATTAAGAGACACCCTATTTTAGCTGGAGTCTTGCGACTCAGCGCGTCTGCTACGACGTTAGCTTTTCCTAGATGGTAATTGATACCACAATCATAATCCTTCCATCCCATGGATTATATCCTTATCAAACATTTTCATTAACACTTTACTTTAAGCGTTCACTTACTTACTAAATTTTTTTTTTCACTTAAAAAGTTCACAAAACTGAAACAGGTAATAACTCCGATACTAGTTCTATAAACTTTTTAACTTCCCAAGTTAAACAAGTTCCTTGTTAAATAAGTTAAACTAACATGATTAGAAGAAATTTTCACGAAGTCAAAGCCTACTTACGGGGTCATATATACATATACGTCGAACGAGTACTGTTTTGCCTCCAACGAGGACTTATACAAAACTAGACTACTACTAGTCTGAGTTAGGACAATTACTTGCCTAGTGACCCTTGCCCTTGTCTTGTGCTTGTAGCCCATTCACAAATGTCCATGCATTCTTCTCTTGTTGCTGTTGTGACTGTTGTTGTTGCGGATGTGGCTGAGCTTGATTAGCTCTCAAGGGTTGGGGCTGACCATACTGATTCGATCCTACTGGTTGCAATGGTTTCGGACAATTTCTTCTCACGTGTCCCTTCTGACCACAGTTATAACAACCGTCAATGTTTGCCAAACAATTAC
Organism: Schizonepeta tenuifolia; assembly: GCA_029490685.1. NCBI lineage: Eukaryota > Viridiplantae > Streptophyta > Magnoliopsida > Lamiales > Lamiaceae > Schizonepeta > Schizonepeta tenuifolia. Next base: position 90,215,041 of record CM055955.1, on the reverse strand, counting down.
CAAAGTGCATTCTGTTACACTTAGGGCAGGCAGGAACAGTGATTCTTCCTTGGTTATTGTCTGCCTGTTGTCCCTGCCATTGTCCTTGTTGGTTATTTTCCCTCCATTGTCCTGATTGATTATTCTGATTCGGCTGTTGAAAGCCACGCTGATTTCCACCCTGATTTCCTCCTTCCCATTTCCTTTTTCCTTTAAAGCCGCTGTTACTGTTGTTGGAATGGTCTTAAGTTGGAGCCTGGGTTGGTGCTGGTACGGGCGCTACAATCTTTTGTTCATCTGGCACAACTGCCTCCATGTCTAAGGCTCATCCTAGTATGTCTGTATAGCTCAGTCCTCCATGGCTGGCTAATGCCATTCCTAGTTCGTGTCTAAGTCCTCCACGGAACTTCTTTATTATCTTCTCGTCGGTATCTACCTGCTCCGGTGCATACCTTGACAATTCACAAAAGGTTGCATCGTATTTAGTCACTGTCATTTTCCCTTGTTTCAGACTATAGAACTCTGCTTCCTTCTTTGCTCTATAGGTTTTAGGGATGTACTTGTCATAAAATGCTTCCTTAAACTCATCCCAAGTAAACTGAGCTAGATGCTCTATCGGAATAACCTTCTGCCTAGTTTCCCACCAGAAATCAGCTGGTACGGTGAGTTGAAACGCAACACACGAAAGACGTTCTTCATCAGTACATCTGAGAAGTTTAAAAAATCTTTCTGTAGCTCTTACCCAAAGCTCAGCATCGCTCGGGTTTTCTGATCCATTAAAGACAGGTGGATTTCTTTTGAGGAACAGATCCTCTATGTCACGACGTAGTGGTGGTGGAGGTGGAGGGGTTTCCTGACGTCCTTGATCTTCCTCCCTCTCATGGTGTCTATGACCTCTTCCCGGTCCTCTAGGCCTATCTAGTCCTCTTTCTCTGTTATTTGCTACTCTTGGCGGCATTTTGAAACTAAAGAAATCAAGAATTCTCATCAATTCTGTGCTTTAAGCACTCACCCATTCAATAAGGAATTAACTTATCTTAATCATCTAGCAATTTCTCAAATTGCAACCAAACTCTTAACGGTTCTTAGCTTACCTAACCATCTCATCTTACCTTAATCATCTTAATTTAGACTTCTTAGTTTTTCTTGCAGAAAACTTTTAATCGGTTCTTAATCATTAAAACAAAGTAAAGACTCTACTTTGTTCACGTTACTTATACGAATGTAACATTCGTCTCTTATTGATTCCCTTTATTCTGTCCTTCCTGTTCCGATTGTCTCTCGCTTATTTTTGAAACCAACACTTTTTAAAACGTCTATGTTCACATACTTTCACAAATAATTATAGCTCAAATAATTTCACATACTTTCACAAAGTATAGTACTCATGCTTTCACATAACTCATTCTTGGCACACTTGGTTCTTGATAGAAGTATATCTAATACTTCAAACTTTCAAAATAATAACACTTTTGATACCTTTCTTTTCTTCTTTGGTTGCGTCGACGTAGCGGGAGGTTGAGTTGTTTACTATATTCTTAAGTTTAGTGATACAAACTAAACTTTACTTTCTCAAAAGAAGACTCAGGTACAAAGCAGAAACGATTGCTCTGATACCACTCTGTGGTATCACTATAAAAATAACTTACGACCAGAGCAGAACCGAATGCTCTGATACCATTCTGTCACAGCCCCAAATCCCGAGGGACGGCCAAGCCGGGGTGCGACTAGGGATTGGATTAAAGAGGCAGGGAAGAAGGGGGAATGAATGAATAAACGAATAAATTAACATCTATAACCAAGATAAAAATACTATGAACTGATTCTTATTAGACCAAAGAGAGTTAATCTCGAAAGATCGCTCGACAAAGTTGTGATCAGAGAAGACTAGGTTTAAAGTATGAACAACTTAAACCGAAAAGATTAACATCAATAAGAGAGTTATTTTGCAGCGGAAAAAATGTAGAATGATATCACATATCAAATGTGAAATCGAGGCTCAACTAAACTTTACTTCCTCCGCCTTTACTCAACCTCCTCCGCCTTCGTCACTCAACCTGCACATTTAAAAACAAACATGCAGGGCTAAGTACATAAAGCACTTAGTGAGCACATTGCCGAAAATAACTCACAAGAGTATAGATTAATCAGGCATTTTTTTTCATAAACATTCGTAAGACTTATACTGCTGTACACTTAATTCTGGATAACACACTGTAGGTTAACTCAGAATCCGATCGTCTAGATAGCACTCTGTGGGCTAACTCAGAATCTGTCCCTCTAGATAGCACTCTGTGGGCTATCTTAGAATCTGATCGTTTAGTTGGAATCTCTGGATAGCACTATGTGGGCTAACTCAGAATCCAATACTCTGGATAGCACTCTGTGGGCTAACTCAGAGAGGCATAAGAGAATTCACATAAAACAATTCATTATGCACTGATAGTTACTTTAATACACACTTATTAAAGCAGTAAGTAAACACTTTCGAGCAACGCTCATTTTATTTTGATAGAAAAGCCCATCTCAAACGTTTACAGAACAAACTTTAACCTTTTGTCATCCGTCCTGTCTTCCAATCTCGACGTCCTCCTTCTTTGAACGCAAATAATCACACTTTAGTATTTGGTCGAGATGTTAAAAAGAAAACAGAAATTCGGAATCGGTTAAGTCCTTTAGGCCTTTGCACATTAACTATATTCTTTTGATTAACGAATAAACGAGACTCGATCAATTCTCATTTATAAACTGACTCGGCTCATTACTCGACACTTAGGTCAGTAGGTAAATGGATGTCGATAACTTATAACGACTTAGAAGTTCACACGGAACGAAGTCGAAACGGATTCAACTTAAGAAATTAGGTTTACATAGGTTTCTGCACAAACAAGAGGTTCTGGAGTTCATACAGAGCAGGTTCCTGCGAAACAGGGGATATTCCCTATACCAAAAGAAAACCACTGGTGTCTAGTTTACTCTCCAATTTACGGATCTCGATTTCGTTAAGCGAGTTAAAAGTTATGATAGTTTCCGTAACGCATCGCAAAACAGTCCGCGTGGAACCCTAGTGCTCGTTAACTCGACGCACGACTTTCTAGGTTCGGTTTATGTTAAACCACTTATATACTCACGAAATTTCTGTTTCAAGGTAGTAAATACGAACAATCATTCATCATGAACTCCTTCACATTTCTCGATTAAAAACTCGACGTATAATTACTCGTCTTTTTCAACTAATCATTTACTATATCAAATTCAATTCAAATTTAATTTCTATTTCAACTTCTCCTTTATAAACTATAACTCATAACATCTCGTATCTGGGATGGAAATGTCGTCAACTACAATATCGTTCGTTTATCAATAACAATCATTAATAACAAATTGGTTTTCCTTATTTGACTTTTCTATCGACGTTTAATCTCGTTTCTTCGTCTCTTAGAGAAATTCCAATCTTTTTAGAATTCGTTCAAATTTTCCGGTTACGATTATTAACTAACAAGATTATCATATATTCGAATCATAGACCTAAATCATTATTCATTCTCGACTTATGGACGATTCTTCGTCTCTTAGCGAAAATCCGACGTTCTCTGATTTCGTTCAAACTTTACAAAATCGTTCATTGTCTATCAAGAATCACTAATACGTAAATCATATACTCAAAACATTAATGAGTCTTAGGTTTTTGTCTCTTAGATCTTCATTATATTTTTAGAAAAATTCCAATAAATTATATAGTCATCCACATGCATACTACATCTCATTTCTATTAACATTTCATGAAAATCATAACATATACTATACCAAATCATTGATTCTTTCTCTCTTACAATTCTATTTTTTATTTTTTTAGAAAATTCCAAATTAATTCATGTAGTCATCTAACATCATATAGAACACTAATCCATCAATCAAACATCAAGAAAATCGAACTACATAAAACCCCTAAATCCATTAAAATTTCGGTATTCACAAAAATAATTAAGAGGATGATTTCTTCTTAAATCCAACCATGGAAATCCAATTCTATGCATCTATAACATGTATTAAACATAGAACATCATCCTACTTCATCTCAATTTTTTTTCGAAAAAATGAAGTTGAGGGGAAGAAGTTTTTGTTCGGTTCAATCCGTAGAGGAAGTTCTTACCTTGACGTTTATGGACTCGGAACTAAGATTGATCGGTAGATGACGAACTTGTGGAGCTTTGAAAGCTTGAAGAACTCTTAACAATGGAAGAAAAGTGAGAGGGAAGACATGAGGGGGGGGGGGGGGGGAGGGGTAATAGTGGGGTGAAGAAGAAAAAATGAGGTGTTATGAGTTAGATAATATCTCTTAAAGTAGGATGACTAACAAGGTATGAGTCATGGGGGGTAAGGTGACGGTTTAGGTGGCATTTTTAAGGCCAAAATATCTCATTTTCGGGTCTAATATGACGTATTAAAAATCGAGAAATAATTTCTTAGACGGTTACGTTTTGACATAATCTAATTCGACCGTTAGATTAAAAATAAATCTCTTACTCGGAAAACATAATTCGTTTTCCGAATTCCGATTAAAAGTCGGGACATCACAGTCTAAATTTTGTCCGGAAAAATAATAAAAATGCATTTTTACTAACTTACTCATCTCGCAAAAAGAGTGAATGTAAAATCAGACGGTTTTCCGATTTGAGTTTTCGGGCGAAAATTTTATCGGACGTGAAAATCCTAATACAGTAGTCGTTCAACCGACTTCTGGAATTTATTTTCAGCAATGGATTTCACAGTTAGTATTGAAAATCCTTAACTTAGGCATGCAAAGCCTTAATTAATTTGAAAATTTTTATTTCTCGTCGGAAGAAAATATCTGGGGTATTACAAGTGTTTTAAATAAATTAAATGAACATTGAAATGTCGCAAATTAAACTTCTGCGACATTAAATTAATTGCTAGCTACACATTTTTTATGTCATTAAAAAGTCAAATTTGACGTAGAAAATGTCGAATTAAGAACCGTCATTTCAATTGCTGACGCGTAATGTGTTGTAAATGAACATGCATCGCATAATTAATGACACATTTTATATGGCAAGAAGTTTAGTGACGCACAAAGTATCATATATGTTGTGTCACAGCCCCAAATCTCGAGGGACGGCAGAAGCCGGGGTGCGACCGGGATTGGATTAAAGAAGCGGGGAAGAAAGGGATTGACTGAATAAACATACATACACGACTACATAATTTTTATGAACAAGACCTCGATTATAATATATATAAGAAAAGAGTTGATCTCGGAAGATCACTCGACAAAGTATTCAAAAAGAAATCTAAGTTATTAACAGAACTTAGACTACAGTGATATAATTACAAAACATCAAAAGTGATCAAAGTTTAGCAGCGGAAAAGTGAGACATAATACAAGTCTTCTCCTAAAGACAACTTCAACTCCTAACTCAACCCTCCTCGGCTCTCGTCGCTTCAACCTGCACATTTGGAAACATATGCAGGGCTAAGTACCATAGTACTTAGTGGGCACGCTGCCGAAAACATAATCATAAGTATTGAAAATCAGGCATCTCATTTTATAGCGCATTGGGGTTTTCATTTAAAAGAGCCCGTGCCTATTAAACATTTTTATCTCATTCAAAAAGTAGCTCGCGCGAGCATTTTTCCATAGATGTTACGTTCAAAATCTTGACAAGTCATTATCACCGTGGCTGGTTACCCCTCAACAGGATACCACATACACCACAGGCTACAATGCACTAACTCTGGAAAGCACCTAATTGACTAACTCAGAGCCGATCGTTAAGTAGTTAACACCTAAATGGTTAACATACAATTCTGGAAAGCACGACGGCTAACTCAGATGGTACAAGAGAACTCACATAAACATAAAACAGTTCATTTATGCCTGATATCACTTTAAAAACTCAGTTATCAAAGCTCATAAAACTCACTTTCGAGTTGTGGAAAAACCCACATTTTATTTGTTATAGATAAAAGCCCACCTTAGCTTTACAGAACAAAATAATAAGCTTCTCCTTTAGTCTTCCGTCCTTTCCTTGTACTGACTTCGTCCTTCATCTTACATGAAACATAACCTCGATGAGTCGTTGAGACGACAAGAGAAAATGGAAACCGAAAACAAGTTCGATTTAGTCTTTTACGTTTCAACTTTTAGGCATTTGCACGCTTAACTAATTTCTTTTATTTAATCGGAAACGAGATACGATCATATCTCGTTTTGACACTCAAACTCTGTACTTGACTTTTAGGTCAGTAGAATAAATAGTCGTTAACTCATTACGACTTAAAAGATCGGAAGAAACTAAGTTGAGAAGGAAACAACTTAGGAAAACTAAGTTCTGAAATTTCACTGCGCAATGCAGTAGTTCTGGGGACTGCCCAGAACAGGGTATCTGGAAACAGGGGAAGAGCCCTGTACCGTTAGAAAGCCATGGAAGTCTAGTTTACGTTTCAATTTACGGATCTCAAATCTGATAAACGAGCTAAGAGATATTGCAGTTTCCGGTAAGGGCCGCAATAATGCCGAGGTTAACCCTAATTGTTCGATAGAATCAACGTATGACTTCCTAGGTTCGTTCTAAGTTATCGAACCTACATTCTCACGAAATTATCACGTCAAGGCAGTCAACACGTACTCTCATACGTGAAAAACTCCTTTCCATTTCCCTTCTATAACCACGACGATCAAAACCTCGTCGTTTCCACTACCAATTACTATACCAACAACAAGTTAACAAATCTCGTTCCAACTTCTCGATTATAAAAGAAACTCAACATTTCATAACTCGGATCAACACGACGTCAACTAAAATTTCGTTCCCTCATCAATAATGATAATTAATATCCAATTATCATTCCTACTCGACTTTCCTATCATTAATTACGTACATTTGTTCGTCTCTTACGGATTTTCCAAAGTTAACGGAATTCAACCATTTTCTACAACATTAATCATTATCTATTGAGGATCATTACTACGTATATCATCACCTCATATTATTACTCAAACTCAACTAATAATCGAACATTTGTCTCTTACATTAACACAATATATTTTAGATTAATTCCAAATAATTCCTATTATCAACTAACATCATTAGAAATCATAATCCATCATTATCTCATCAATTAAATCAAAGCTCATAAAACCCCTAATTCCTACTAATTTTTCGGTATCAACTAGTAATTAGGGAAGGTGAATTTCTTCATCAATTAGCTCGATTAGTCCATTAATTATCCTACTACAACACCAATTAATCAATGATCAATACTATTACAACATTAATTTGGAAATTCAAGTGAAACCCTAGGCCCTAAAAATTGGCGATCATCATTTGATAGGGATTTCATTTGTTCTTTCACTAATGTTCAATTAATCATCTCCCAAGCTCAATTATGTAATCAATTTTAGAATTAATCCATCCTAACCTAAATGCCCTAAAATTCGGTCCACATGTAGATATTAGGGCTTTTGATTTCTCCAACAATTAAACCATAGAATTCAACCCTAATTCATCTAATTACACTAATTAAAGCTCAAAACATCATCCTAATACCACTACTAGAAATCGGTATTTACAAAAAAAAAATAGAGGAAGATGAAATCTAATTGGATGGAAGTGTAGAGGAGAAGATTACCTTAAGCTTTAATGAAAGGAGAAATAGGATTCGATGGTTGGATGATGAACTTGTGAAACTTCTCTTGTCTAAAGCTTGAACTTCAACAATGGAGGATAAAAATAGAGAGAGAGAGAGAGTAGGAGGGAGGGTGGCGGTTTTGGATGGTGGAGTAGGAAAGAAAATGGTGACTAACATGTATTAATTAATTAGGCTAAGGTGTAAAGTGAGGGAATAGTAATATGCATGGTGGAAAGTCTATAACATAAAATAATGAAATATCTTGTGTGTGAGTGAGAGAGGTCGGCTATGGGGGGAAGGAAAAAGGAGAAATACCCATTTTTCCGGCGCGATACGACGTTACGGAAATCGATAGACGAAAAACGTATCTCGGCACATTATCGTCAAAAACCGATTCTACCATAAATTCTGATATATTTAACTTATTTGGAAAGTAATATTTAAAAACTAATTTCCGACAAAAACTCGGGACGTCACAGTCCAAGTTTCGTCCGGAAAATCATAAAAACGAACTTTCTCGGGCGAGTTCGTATCGCGATTTCGTGAATGCAAAAATCAGACGGTTTTCCGTTCTGAGTTCTAGAACTAAAAAGTTATCGTACGCGATAACCCTAAATACCGTAGTCATCTAACTGACTTCTGTAATTTATTTTCGGAAATAGATTTCACCGTTAGTTTTAGAATTTAATTTCATGAACTAAGGCGTGCAAAGCCATTTGGTTCGTAACTCCTGAACTTTCCTATCCACAATCGATATCGGCTTCTCTTCATAACTTAAGTCAGATTCAAGAATAACGTCTTGCTGACTTATAACGTGCTTAGGATCATAGACGTATTTTCTCAATTGAGAAACATGAAACACGTTGTGGACACTTCCTAGACTTGGCGGTAAGGCCAATCTATAAGCAACAAGTCCTATTTTCTCGAGGATTTCGTAAGGTCCTATGAACCTGGGTCTTAGTTTACCCTTAGCACCGAATCGAATGATTCCCTTAGAAGGTGAAATCTTAAGGAAAAATTTATCTCCTATTTCAAACTCAAGATTGGTTCGGCGATCATCAGCATAAGACTTCTGTCGGCTTTAGGCTTCTTTCATTCTATCTCGTATCTGTCGAACTATTTCAATCATCTCATTTACTGCATCTGGGCCTAGGTTCTTTCTCTCACCTACTTCGTCCCAATAAAGTGGTGATCTGCATTTCCTTCCATACAAAGCCTCGTACGATGCCATTCCTATCGTGGCCTGATAGCTGTTGTTGTAAGCGAATTCGACCAAGTGTAAAATTTCTTCCCAATTCGCGCCTCGATCCAATACCACTGTCCTTAACATATCAACTAGTATCTGAATTGTCCTCTCTGACTGTCCATCTGTCTGTGGGTGAAACACTGTACTGAAGTTAAGCTCGGTTCCCAACTCTTTCTGCATAGTGACCCAAAATCTCGAGGTGAATTTGGCGTCTCTATCTGATATTATGACCTTCGGTATTCCATGCAGACATACAATCTCTCTAACGTACAACTGAGCTAATCTTTCTGATCCATACGTAGTCTTAATCGGTAGGAAGTGAGCTGATTTTGTAAGTCTGTCGATAATCACCCAAATGGCTGTGTTTCCTCTCCTTGACTTAGGCAAGCCTGTGACGAAGTCCATAGCTATGCCTTCCCATTTCCACTCTGGTATATCTAATGGCTGCAGCAATCCATACGGTCGTCTGTGTAAAGCCTTAACCTGCTGACATGCCAAACATCTTTCTACAAACGAGGCAACGTCTCGTTTTAGTCCATTCCACCAGAAGTTCCTCCTCAAATCCTGATACATCTTTGTGCTCCCTGGGTGTGCTGTATACGGCGTATCGTGAGCCTCACTCATAATGTCATTCTTCAGTTCGTTATCGTCGTCAGGGATATAAATTCTGCCTTCATAAAGGATTGCATTGTCTGGTGCTTCGGAATATCCATCTGGTTTCTCCGTCCTTATCTTTAGTCGAAGTTTCTCCATCGACTCGTCCTTCCTCTGGGCACTGATGATTCTCTCTCGTAAATCTGGTGTAGCTTCTAATGCGGCTATCTGACTTGTTATCGTTGCTGGGGTATCGAGTACCTCTATATCCATCTTTTCAAACTCTCGTACTAAGGTTTCTTCCTCTATAAAGAGGCATCCTAACTTCGTTGGAACCTTGCAACTCAGCACGTCTGCTACTACATTCGCCTTTCCTGGATGGTAGCTAATTTTGCAATCGTAATCCTTTACTAATTCGACCCACCTTCGTTGTCTCATATTCAGTTCCTTCTGCTCGAAGAAGTACTTCAGGCTCTTGTGATCCGTGAAAATCTCAACCCTTACACCATAAAGATGGTGTCTCCATATTTTCAATGCATGCACTACGGTTGCAAGTTCTAAATCGTGGGTTGGATACTCAACTTCGTGAGGTCAAAGTTGTCGTGAAGCATAAGCTATCACTCGTCCATCTTGCATTAAGACACAACCTAATCCATTTTTCGAGGCGTCGGTGTAAACCACGTACTCTTTGTTTGCATCTGGAAGAGCTAATATTGGTGCTGTGGTTAATTTCTCCTTGAGTGTTTGGAAACTCTTTTCACACTCGTCCGCCCATTTAAATTTGGTATCCTTCCGAAGTAACTGCGTCATCGGGTGAGCGATCGTAGAAAATCCCTCAATAAACCTTCTGTAGTAGCCTACCAAACCTAAGAAACTTCTGATCTCGTTCGGACTCGTTGGTGACTTCCAGTTGTACACTGCCTCTACTTTGGCTGGATCCACTTTGATTCCTTCTGCCGAAACTATATGACTTAGGAACATTACTTCCTTCAGCAAAAATTCGCTTTTACTAAATTTGGCGTAGAGTTTCTCGGCTCTAAGTGTTTTCAACACTATCCATAGATGTTCTTCGTGCTCTTTCTCATTTTTGGAGTAAATAAGAATGTCGTCGATGAATACTAAGACGAATTTGTCTAAGTATGGGTGGAAAAATCTATTTATGAGGTCCATGAATACTTCGGGGGCGTTGATTAATCCAAATGGCATTACTAGGAATTCGTAATGGCCATAACGGGTTCTAAAGGCGGTTTTAGGTACGTCCTCGGGTTTGATTTTCAACTGATGATACCTTGACCTCAAATCTATCTTGGAGAAGACTCTTGCACCTTTGAGCTGATCGAAAAGATCATCTATCCTTGGTAAAGGATATTTGTTCTTGAGTGTGATCTTGTTCAACTCTCTATAATCTACACACATTCTCATTGAACCATCCTTCTTCCTAACAAACAAAACTGGTGCTCCCCAAGGTGAGACACTTGGTCTAATGAAACCAAGGTCTAACAATTCATGTAACTGGATTTTAAGTTCCTCTAGCTCTTTCGGTGCCATCCTATATGGGGCTTTGGATTTGGGTGTTGCTCCTAGCTCTAAGTCGATCGTGAAGTCCACATGACGATCTGGCGGTAATCCTGGCAAAACCTCTGGGAAAACATCCTCATACTCGTTTACGACCTTCACATCCTGAATGGTCTTCTTTGCTCCTGGATCTCCGACTAGGTACACAAGATAAGCTGTAGTACATTTCTTCTTCATCAATTTCGTAGCTTGTAGCGCTGAAATTATTGGTACGCCTCTACCCATTGAAATTCCGTGGAATTCGGTTGGTTCTCTACCCGGCGGTTGAAAAGAGATTTTTCTCTCGTTGCAGAGAATCGTAGCGTAATTCTCTGACAATCAATCCATTCCTAAGATTATATCTACGTCCCACATTATCATAACATTTAAGTTGTTCGCTTTAACCTTAAGAGTTCCGATTTCTAAATCTAGGTTAGAGCAAACATGAGTAAAAGTAGTGATCTCTCCTGAAGGTGTAGCTACTCTCATAGGGTATGCATCTTTTACAGGTCTGATGTCTAAGTTATCGGCACACGAGCCAGCAATAAAAGAATGCGATGCGCCGGTATCAAATAGTATCTTAATAGGGATGTTGTGAAGTTTTCCCAAACCTGCGAGATTGCCCTTTCCCTTGTGTTGGCCACCCTGTTTGATAGTGCATCCTCTCGCATTTTTCTACTGTTGTGCGTACTGCTGGAACTGCTACTGATTCATGGGTTGTTTTGGCTGTGTCTGCGCTTGTATAGCCCTCAAAGGTACAGCTTGAAGTGGTTTAGGGCAGTCCTTCTTCATATGCCTTTTTTGCCCGCAGTTAAAACAGTTGGTGGTGCCGATTTGACAAACACCAAAATGCGCCTTGTTACATTTATAGCAAACATGCACGTTAACCCTCTCTGGGTTATTTCCTCCTTGTTTGGTGTTCCTCTGCTGCCCTGCGGCTGATTCTGTTGACCGTTACCTCTCCCTGATCCATTCTGCCTATTTCCTTGAAGGTACAACCCCGACTGGCTATTTCCTTGCCACGGTCTCTTGTTACTGTTCTGACCAGGCTGCTGATAGCCTTGCTGATTATTATTCCTTTGATTCCCCTGATTCTGATTGTAGTTCTGGTTGTTACCACTGCGATTACCTCCATCCCATTTTTGTTTTCCCTGGAAATTGCTATTATTGTTGTTATAATAGCCTCTGTTCTGGTTCTGTGTTGGAGCTGGTGTGGTTGTTATGGTTTTCTTCTCATCAGGCACTACGGCCTCCATTTCTAAAGCTCTTCCTAAAATATCAGTATAGCTTAGTCCTCCATGACTAGCTAAGGCAATTCCCAACTCATGTCGTAGTCCCCCTTGGAACTTCTTCGATATCTTTTCCTCGGTATCGACTTGCAAAGGCGCATACCTAGAAAGCTCACAGAACTTAGCGTCGTACTCAGTTATCGTCAGTTTTCCCTGTTTTAGATTATAGAACTCAGCCTCCTTCTGAGCTCTATACGTCTTGGGTACATATTTGTCAAACAAGGCTTCCTTGAACTCTTCCCACGTAAAACGAGCTAGACGCTCCGCGGGTATTACTTTCTGTCTGGCCTCCCACCAGTAGTCCGCTGATCCCGTCAGTTGGAAAGCAACACATAGTAGTCGCTCCTCATCAGTACATCTGAGGAGTTTGAAGATTTTCTCAGTAGACCGCACCCATAGCTCAGTATCGCTAGGGCTGCCCGTTCCACTGAACATCGGGGGGTTTCTCTTGAGGAAAAGGTCCTCAATATCCCTACGGGGTGGTGGTGGAGGTGGTGGTGATGGTGATGGTGGTGGGGTATCATGATGTTCCTGATCCTGTTCCCTTTCATCCTCTGGCTGACGTCTTCCACGTCCACGAGGCCTACCAGGTCCCCTTCTGTTGTTAACGTTTCTTGGCGGCATTTTTCCTTAATCTATAGGTAACAAAATTCTCATTAGCCCCCTTTCCTTAATCATTCGCTTACTTACTAACCCTCTTTCCAACTTAAACAAGCTCGTAGAAAGACAATCGAACATAATTTTGATATTAATTCATTAATCTGTTAACCTCTCAAGTTAAACTCAATTCTCGTTGCACGAGTTCATTTGACATTCAGGTGTCATTACTCGATTCATAGGAAACTTTCTGGTGATTAAAAACCCTCTCATGGGTCATGTATATATATATACATCAAAAAGAATATTAATTCTGCCCAACGAGGACTTATACAAAAAGTTAGACTACTACAAGTCTAAACTAGGCTGACTGCCTACTATTTACCGGGTGCACTAACAGGCTGCATCTCCGTATCTACTGGAAGTACTAGAACGGAAATGATTCATAAAATTTTGTATCCGTTAGAGTACTACAAAACTATCTTGTTACTGATCCGACTATGCACATATCAGCAGGACACTACTAATCTTACTGCTACTACTACGCGTTCCTGACGCACTGATCAACTTGCTGCAGTCGAATCCCCACTGCCCTCTACGGTCTGATCCTCCTCGGGGTCCTTATCCGGATCCTCATCCAGATCCTCATCGGTGTCCTCCTCCAGATCCTCATCCTCAGACGCTGAACCAAAAACGAGCTGAAGTGCCTCGTCAACCCTAGAGGTAGTGTTGTCTGTAAGTGCAAGTGGTAGTGGTACGGCACATCTGAAATAGTCCTCTCGGAATCTAAAACGAATTAGTCCTCACTGATCTCTACTGCACGCTTCTTCAAAGGAAGAAGGCGCTCTGGAATGGAACCGGACTTAAAAACCTCTCTGGAACGGACCCTAGATGGTCCTGCCTCTAACTGACCTCTGACTACGTCCCACTTCGCACAGATCTCCTCAAGCGGTGTCAGTGGAGATGGTAGCTCTAACATGGCAGCAAGCTCCGCGTCAATCCCTCGGTACTCTGACTCTGCTCGAAACAGTCCTGTCTCTAAAGGTCCTCTGACTCTAACACAAACGTCAGGTATAAACGGTGAAGATAATCCTAATAAAGCGGTTGTCTCTTCATCGATCTCTACGAATCCCGGTCCTGGGACCAACTCCTCAAGTGGTCCAAGTGGAAGTGGTAACTCTGGTGTAACTACAGGCTCCTCGTCTGCCTCTAACTGCTCTGACTCCGCGTCAGACTCCTCACTTGGTACAAAGTCTGGTGGTATCTCCAACAAAGCGAAAACTCTGGGTCCAAGTCTAGGTGCTCTTTCTCGGTCTCTGCTGGGAAGTGACGGTAGGGGAGATGCGGCTCAAAAGGAACTGGAAGCATGAATCTGCTGTCAAAGAATCACCCGTGTATATATAGGGCGAATCCCGTGTAGTTGCCCGTCGGCTAGGTGTCGTCGCCGAAAATCCTAAGAAAATACCACGCCACGCGGTGCGCCCAACTGCGCCACTCATCCGGTAGACGTACAACCAGGTCGGATATCGCCTGACTCTCCGGGATAAAGTGTCGTACTGAAAAGTAAACTGAAGAGAAGTTGCTCAATATCTGCCCCACATCTTCCATATCATAATCTGCCTCGTAACTATAATAAGCGTCCTGTAAAAGGTCTGCTAAGGTACGCTGTGGTGGAGATTGACTCTCCCGAGTCATGTCACTACTAGAAGCCATCCTACAAAAGTTTTAAGGAAACACGGATCATTAACGAGTAGGAAAAAAATAACTTATCTTAATGAAATACTTAGATTACAAAATGAACATTCCTTATTCAATTGTAATATCATAACTTAAACAACCACTTATCATAACATCTAGCAATTCAAGAAATTGCACTCAAACATCAATATATAGAAATAAAATTTCAAGATTTTATTTCCATTCGTTATCCTATTATTCATTTTATTCTTTCCTGATTTCTCTCATAAACTTCCTTCCCCGAAGGAATTTCTTATCGATTCTCACTCATTAAAAACAAAGTGCGTCTACTTTGTTCATGTTACTCCTTCAAAAAGTAACATTCATTCTCAAAAGACTTGTCGTTTTACGACAGTTGATACACGTACTCGTCAAAATTTTCGTTTAAAAATGAAGTATAGAAATAAATTCCAAAGGAAAATGGAATATTAATTGGGGAATAACTTTTAGGACATAAGTTCCAATCGTCGTTGGATACGATCGATTGTTGGAAAAATTTAATCAAGCCTCGTGCTCGATTCTCAATAATAAAACATTTTTCTTCTCGAAGTTCGGATGAAGAGAACTCCGCTAAGAAAAAATGAAGCGACTCGAAACAACGTAACGTGAACGACGTTGTTCTTGTTACTTATACGTAAGTAACATTCGTTTATTTCCGTTGTCTTTGATTCTCTTTATTTTATCCTCTTCGTCTCGATCATGTCTTTCTTGGTCTAAAGCCAACGTTTCTCGTACGTTTACTCGTTTCTTTCGTTCACTTGACACCAAGTTAATTCATCCCGTCATTATTCATCTCATTTCCTCGAAGGAAATTATTACCGGCTCCTAAGTATAAAAACAAGATTCAACTTTGCCGAGTCTTGCTCATGTCACTACACGCACGTGACATTCGCCCGAAGGAGTCGTTCTCGTTTCACGATCTCCTTTCGAAATCATTTGATAAAACGTTTCTTAAAACGTCTAAGTTCTCGAGGGTTCAGAAAAAGACCTTAGATTTCAAGTCTACGTTCTCATTGAACCGGGAAAAATCCCTAGAATTACCGGCTCCTAAGTATAAAAACAAGATTCAACTTTGCTGAGTCTTGCTCATGTCACTACACGCACGTGACATTCGCCCGAAGGAGTCGTTCTCGTTTCACGATCTCCTTTCGAAATCATTTGATAAAACGTTTCTTAAAACGTCTAAGTTCTCGAGGGTTCAGAAAAAGACCTTAGATTTCAAGTCTACGTTCTCATTGAACCGGGAAAAATCCCTAGAATCATTCTAGATTCACGTGCCAAGGTATCTTAAAAAAATAATAGAAATTATTGCGCAAATAACTTCACGTAAGATAGTACTCGTACTATCACATAATCATATAACAAGCAAAGTATAAATATATACTTGGAAAATAATTCTTATTCTTGGCACGTAAATTTCATTCTCATTCTCATTTTCATTCTCGTTGAATACTCATTTACTGAAATTATTTCCTTTCTTTCTTTCCTCGTTGAGTCGACGTAGCGGGAGGTTGAGTTGCCGTCTATACTTTAAATCTTAATGTCATAACTCTAGCTCTTAACTTTACTTGGAAAAAGACTCTGATCTAGAGTACATACAAGTACTCTATCTCGTGACTCGAAAGAAAGACTCGTATACAGAGCAGAAATGATTGCTCTGATACCACTCTGTGGTATCACTAAAAAGAATGACTCATACTAGAAGAATGACTCATAACCAGAGCAGGAAACGAACTCGGCTCTGATACCACTCTATCACAGCCCCAAATCCTGAGGGACGGCAGAAGCCGGGGTGCGACCGGGATTGGTTTAAAGAAGCGGGGAAGAAAGGGACTAGCTGAATAAACATACATACACGACTACATAATTTCTATGAACAAGACCTCGATTAGAATATATATAAGAAAAGAGTTGATCTCGGAAGATCACTCGACAAAGTATTCAAAAAGAAATCTAAGTTATTAACAGAACTTAGACTACAGTGATATAATTACATAACATCAAAAGTGATCAAAGTTTAGCAGCGGAAAAGTGAGACATAATACAAGTCTTCTCCTAAAGACAACTTCAACTCCTAACTCAACCCTCCTCCGCTCTCGTCGCTTCAACCTGCACATTTAGAAAGATATGCAGGGCTAAGTACGATAGTACTTAGTGGGCACGCTGCCGAAAACATAATCATAAGTATTGAAAATCAGGCATCTCATTTTATAGGGCATCGGAGTTTTCATTTAAAAGAGCCCATGCCTATTAAACATTTTTATCTCATTCAAAAAGTAGCTTGCGCGAGCATTTTTCCATAGATGGTACGTTCAAAATCTTGACCAGTCATTATCACCGTGGCTGGTTACCCCTCAACAGGATACCACATACACCACAGGTTACAGTGTACTAACTCTGGAAAGCACCTGATTGACTAACTCAGAGCCGATCGTTAAGTAGTTAACACCTAAATGGTTAGCATACAATTCTAGAAAGCACGACGGCTAACTCAGATGGTACAAGAGAACTCACATAAACATAAAACAATTCATTTATGCCTGATATCACTTTAAAAACTCAGTTATCAAAGCTCATAAAACTCACTTTCGAGTTGTGGAAAAACCCACATTTTATTTGTTATAGATAAAAGCCCACCTTAGCTTTACAGAACTAAATAACAAGCTTCTCCTCTTTAGTCTTCCGTCCTTTCCTTGTACTGACTTCTTCCTTCATCGTACATGAAACATAACCTCGATGAGTCGTTGAGACGACAAGAGAAAATGGAAATCGAAAACAAGTTCGATTTAGTCTTTTACGTTTCAACTTTTAGGCATTTGCACGCTTAACTAATTTCTTTTATTTAATCGGAACCGAGATACGATCATATCTCGTTTTGACACTCAAACTCTGTACTTGACTCTTAGGTCAGTAGAATAAATAGTCGTTAACTCATTACGACTTAAAAGATCGGAAGAAACTAAGTTGAGAAGGAAACAACTTAGGAAAACTAAGTTCTGAAATTTCACTGCGCAATGCAGTAGTTGTGGGGACTGCCCAGAACAGGGTATCTGGAAACAGGGGAAGAGCCCTGTACCGTTAGAAAGCCATGGAAGTCTAGTTTACGTTCCAATTTACGGATCTCAAATCCGATAAACGGGCTAAGAGACATTGCAGTTTCCGGCAAGGGCCGCAATACTACCGAGGTTAACCCTAATTGTTCGATAGAATCGACGTATGGCTTCCTAGGTTTGTTCTAAGTTATCGAACCTACATTCTCACGAAATTATCATGTCAAGGCAGTCAACACGTACTCTCGTACGTGAAAAACTCCTTTCCATTTCCCGTCTATAACCACGACGATCAAAACCTCGTCGTTTCCACTACCAATTACTATACCAACAACAAGTTAACAAATCTGGTTCCAACTTCTCGATTATAAAAGAAACTTAACATTTCATAACTCGGATCAACACGATGTCAACTAAAATTTCGTTCCCTCATCAATAATGATCATTAATATCCAATTATCATTCCTACTCGACTTTCCTATCATTAATTACGTACATTTGTTCGTCTCTTACGGATTTTCCAAAGTTAACAGAATTCAATCATTTTCTACAACATTAATCATTATCTATTGAGGATCATTACTACGTATATCATCACCTCTTATCATTACTCAAACTCAACTAATAATCGAACCTTTGTCTCTTACATTAACACAATATATTTTAGATTAATTTCAAATAATTCCTATTATCAACTAACATCATTAGAAATCATAATCCATCATTATCTCATCAATTAAATCAAAGCTCATAAAACCCCTAATTCCTACTAATTTTTCGGTATCAACTAGTAATTAGGGAAGGTGAATTTCTTCATCAATTAGCTCGATTAGTCCATTAATTATCCTACTACAACACCAATTAATCAATGATCAATACTATTACAACATTAATTTGGAAATTCAAGTGAAACCCTAGGCCCTAAAAATCGGCATTCATCATTTGATAGGGGATTTCATTTGTTCTTTCACTAATCCTCAATTAATCATCTCACAAGCTCAATTATGTAATCAATTTTAGAATTAATCCATCCTAACCTAAATGCCCTAAAATTCGGGCTTTTGATTTCTCCAACAATTAAACCATAAAATTCAACCCTAATTCATCTAATTACACTAATTAAAGCTCAAAACATCATCCTAATACCACTACTAGAAATCGGTATTAACAAAAAAAAGTAGAGGAAGATGAAATATAATTGGATGGAAATGTAGAGGAGAAGATTACCTTAACCTTTAATAAAAGAAGAAATAGGATTCGATGGTTGGATGATGAACTTGTGAAACTTCTCTTGTCCAAAGCTTGAACTTCAACAATGGAGGATGAAAATAGAGAGAGAGAGTAGGAGAGAGGGTGGCGGTTTTGGATGGTGGAGAAGGAAAGAAAATGACGACTAACATGTATTAATTAATTAGGCTAAGGTGTAAAGTGAGGGAATAGTAATATGCATGGTGGAAAGTTTATAACATAAAATAATGAAATATCATGTGTGTGAGTGAGAGAGGTCGGCTATGGGGGGAGGAAAAAGGAGAAATACGCGTTTTTCCGGCGTGATACGACGTTACGGAAATCGATAGACGAAAAACGTATCTCGGCACATTATCGTCAAAAACTGATTCTACCATAAATTCCGATATATTTAACTTATTCGGAAAGTAATATTTAAAAACTAATTTCCGACAAAAACTCGGGACGTCACAGTCCGAGTTTCGTCCGGAAAATCATAAAAACGAACTTTCTCGGGCGAGTTCGTATTGCGATTTCGTGAATGCAAAAATCAGACGGTTTTCCGTTCTGAGTTCTAGAACTAAAAAGTTTTTGTACGCGATAACCCTAAATACAGTAGTCATCTAACTGACTTCCGTAATTTATTTTCGGAAACGGATTTCACCGTTAGTTTTAGAATTTAATTTCATGAACTAAGGCGTGCAAAGCCATTTTTATTAATAACTTTAATTTTTTAAGTCAGTACGAAATTTCTGGGGTATTACATGTTGCATCAAAAATGAAGAAATGTCATAAAATTACCATATTTTTTTTGTGTGACACGTTCTAAACTGACGTTGTAAATGTCGCAAATTAGGATGTGTCATTTCAACTGATGAAGCATAATATGTCGCAAACTGACATGCATCACAACAATCAGTGACGCATAATGTGTCATTTATTTTATATGACAATTAATTTATTGTTGCATAAGGTGTCGTATATGTTGCGACACAAATGAAAAAATGTGTCGTGCGACATAATTCACCGTGATGCAGAAAATGTCGTAAATTAGCTTTTGCGACATTAAAAGAGTCATTAGCGACACATTTTACATGTCGCAATAGCCCAGTTTTCTTGTAGTGAATGAATGTGATTATTATGATATTATGTGAGCTTTTAAAATTAATTGACTTGCCTAAATGTTTTATTATTTTTGGTATGCAATCTTCTACTTGAGATTAATGAGAATGATCTTGTGAGCATACTGGATAAGGTCCTGCACAAGGCAGGACAATGCATGCATTAATTTAAGGTGACTATGAGTCTTGCTTTGGTTAGGCCGGTCACAGTGTTCGAGAAAGAGGCCTACTTCTCGAGACTAAAGAAGATAAGTTGTAGATTGATTCATACCTAAGAAATTATACCGCGCGGATTATTTTGATCAAAGAAAAATGTTTTCAAGGCTGTCACAAGTTTTTTATTTTCAAATGTTTATATTACTAACACTTGTGATGCAACAAAAGAGGTAAGTTCAATTTATAGCTCTATCGAGCAAGTTTTCAATTACTTTTGACATGTGTTCTCTGAGTACGAAGTACTCAGGCCTGCATGTTATTTCTAAAATGTGTAGGTTAGCTTGGATGATGATGGTGCAGTGTCCTTGGGCGGCTTCGTTGTTATTAATTAAGTTTTTGAGTTTAAACTGAGAACTGATGAATGCTATTATTTACTAGTTATTATTACGTGAGTTTTTAAATAATTTTTCTTGCCATTATTTGAGTTTTTTGTTATTCATCTACATGAGTTAATTGTGAATTCATGTTTGAGGCAGGACAACACACGTTGTTAATTGATTATTATTGGTGACTGTGAGCTTTGCTCTGGTGAGGCCAATCACAGTGTTTGAGAAGGAGGCCTACTTCTCGACACACAACTTGATGTGGTAGATTGATTCATACCTACTTCTGTTATATATTTGTTTTATTGCACATTCGTTTCAAGAAACAAAATGGTTTTGCATTCACAAGTTAAATGATTTTAAATTTGTGATGCAGTGGCAAGGCAAGTTTAATTATATAGCTCTATTGAGCGACTTTTCAATTGTTTTGGCATGTGTTCATTGAGTACGAAGTACTCAGCCCTGCATGTGTTTTCTAAACGTGCAGGTTGGCTTGGATGAGGATGGCGCGGATTGTTCAGCAGTGTGTGTTTGCTTGGAGTCGAGTCTTTTGTTTAAGCTTGCAGTTATGTGTCTCCATACATGTAACTGTTGGGACTTAAGTTTATATTCCGCTGCAACACTACTAACGCGACCGTCGTTTAGTCACGTACAAAATATATTTATAATTATCCTATTTTTCCACTACCAGGATCAGCTAGCAGCAAGTATAGGGTCGATCCCACGAGGAGTTGGTGTAGCTTTCTCTTTGGTCACGAGTCATCCAAAGGTGTTCGGTTCAACACGGATTCATCTTGGCCAAACAAGAAAAATAAATCTAAACTAAAGCATAAATAAAAGATAAAGAAAAACCTGGATTTAGGCGTTGAGTCGATTGCATAAACGAGACATCTTCATTGATGCAATGATATATGGTATGTAAGTGTGTCAACGGTTATAGGCAAACTGCGTCATAGTCCTACTGTCACGTTGTCACGCCTACAACCACGATGTGTCCAATTCGTCCTTACTAGTGAATACTGCGTGGCATTCCCACCCCAGTCTTCCTAACTTGCCCAACTTACCCCCAAACATTCTTCAAGGGGCAAAGATTGAAACAAGCAGTTTTGAGCACTAGACGAACCCGTTCCGGCCCTATGAGATACGAGGATCCCGCTCCGACTTTTCACCAGCGCCAGCGTACTTCGTTCGGCTCCGCCCAAGTTCAACCTGAGATTTTCTGGCCTCAAGGAGCGTGAGGCAAACCTCTCCCAGTCCCTGTTGGTCTAAGCTACCTCTCTTTTAAGGAATCTGCCGCCCTCCAATTGCCCACTAGCCATGTGAACTCTTGGCACAAACAGACCACTTTGAAATCATTGCCTAACGCCTAGGGAACACACACATATATAGCTTTCCCCTTTCCCAAATCAACATCACGATTTAATGCTTCTGCAGCGTCATCTTGCTAAAATGCAGATTTGTATAACTACCTAGGCATAAAGTAAATAACAAGAAAAGAAAGAACGAAATAGAAAAAGAACTATAATTAAAATAAATCTGAACGACACCAACATCATTGGAAACAAAGTACAAAAGTTAGTTTGACCCCGTAGGGGCAAACTATCGAACAAAAGAAAGAAAACCCTAGACTAAAGAAGATAAAGAACTAAAAAGATTCAAAGTAAAACGGATACATATGGCTTGCTATCTAGGAGTATTTATAGCGGTGAAATTCGTAGTCTTTGAGGCTCAGTCCATTAAGTAAATTGGTTGCAACTAGGTTTGGGCGAGCTGTTTGCCAGCTGTCAGCTTCTGTTGACCAAGAGACTTCCTTATTTAGTAGATTTTGATATTTGTCGAATCTTCATAGATAAAGATGGAATGAATTCCTTCCTTGTTGGCTACATGGATAAGGGTGATATCTTACTTGGTCTGCACTCTTCCCTTGTAGATTAATCTCTTTCTTGTGCCACACTCTTTCTTGATATGCTGAACTGTCGCAGATCTTCATGCCCAAGACGTGTACTCGTGTCTCTCTTCTATGCTCTGCCTTACGCCTTGGCCTTTTTTACATCTCCTCTTGCCCAAATGACTTGATCCCCCACGGTACTTGATTTGGTCAGGTTGTGAAGCGAGCAGCTTTAGTTCTAAATGTCTGCTTTCTTGGCCAAGCTGCGAGCTTCATTTCCTTGCCCATAGTGCTTCGCATCTGCGCCCAAAATGTTTGTTGCGGAATTTAGTCATATCTTGCCCATTTCTGCCCAGATTTGTCATGGTTTGCCCTGTACCCTGCCTTCACAATGTGTCCTCCCATACACTAAAGACAAACAAAAATACACAAAATGACTCGATCTAGACCTACAACAAGATTAAAAAATCATACAAAATTTGGTCTCATCATGCCCACACACTTGAATCATGCTTGTCCTTAAGCATGTAAGTACAACTTGACCAAAAAGAAAGAAAGAAAATAAAAGACTCTTTCACGCCCTGACTCTCGAGGTGCGACTTACGAATAATAATAAACCTAAACAACTAACAACTAACTCAAATAAAGGGAACATGCTCGGGGAAAACAAAGATGAAACATAAGGCAATCGAATTTGGTTTTCAAAAGCATAATGAATTAATAACCGAGCATCTCAACTTCACTTTAAACAGGAATTCAAACAAGTAATTCATGCTGATGGGAAAGGAATTCCAATAAAAGGGGAAAATATACGAATATATATACATCAAGATAAGGGATCATGTTCAACAACAAATACAGTTACGAGCCCATCGCTCGGGGTTACAAGTTAAAGGGTTTACGAATTCAACAAGCATTCAAAGTCTTCGAGCACAACGCTCGGAATCAAAAACATGAATATTAAAGTACTGGAATCAACATACATTAGATCAAAAGGATTGCAGCGGAAATTAGCATCAACTCCCAACACTTGCACGTATGAAGACGTACAAATGCCAGTCCGAAATTCTACTAAAATTAACCAACAAAACCAAACCACACCACCAAGTATCTACGCCATCGCCATCCAGTCAACCTGCATGTTTAGAAACACACGCAGGGCTGAGTACTTCGTACTCAGTGAACACAAGCCAAAACATTTGAATAAGGATGCTTCTTAAAGCTATATTAATTGAACTTGCCTTGCCAAACATCACAAGTATATAAGCAGTTTTAAAAACGGTTTTACTTGTGCATGTCAAAACATTTTTCTTTAAAACAGACTGCGTTGTCAAATAACATAATGTAACAGCATGTATCATCTATCACAAATAACTTCACTGTGCCGAGAAGTAGGCCTCCTTCTCAAACACTGTGACCGGCCTAACCGAAGCAAGGCTCACAGTCACCTCAACATATACCACACGTGGGTTCCTACTTTCACAGGATAATCACATCTTCATATAAATAGATGATAACACATACTAACTTCAATAAAATGGTAAGTCAATCACATTTGAAAATCATAATATAATATTCAATAGCATAACTACTTTTCATCGATAGTTTTGGTTCAGAAAAGCCCATCTGGCTTCCGAAGAACTAGCTAGGTGGTATAGGGCTACTTGTCCTCACTTAACGATCCGTCCGGCTCGATCCTTCACAGTTCGACATCGATAGGAAGATAAGATATATGAAAGACGGATATGAAGGCGTTGGACTTAACTGACGGACTTCTATTTGAGTCGTCTCTCTCTTCGCTCTAACTTTTCTAAAAGATCTCGCGTTCTTGTCTTTAAATTATTAACTCTATTCGAATTGGTTAACTTTATTACTTAACATCGTATACTTTTCTCGTTCTAATTAATAATTTCATTGTTACCACTCTATTATTTGAGCTTTCTTTCAAGGACTTTAGTTCATTCTCAATTTAACAATCAATCATCTTGCATACAAGTTCAATCATCTTTCACATTATAATACTATCATGCATTTAAACACTTATTCAAACATATAATGAATTCAAATAAATCAAACATACTTCAAGACACATTAACATTCATTCAATTTGGACCTTAAAATCTAACTCGATTATGCATTTCTTTTTATGAAGGCTCAAACTATTCATTCTATTTTTCTTACTTATATAGACAATGCTTTGTTTTACATCCGTTATCTTATAAGGTATTTTATAACTTTTATTCAATTAACAAAATTTCTCCTTAATTATTATTAACTCTTATAAAATTAGGATTTTCTTATTCTTCTTTAATTCAATCCTCATTTCTTATCTCGACTATTGTTCATCTAATTATTATCTCAGTTTTACTTTTTTATTCGTCTGGTTAGAAACAATGTACTCAATTAATTATTTAATTAATCTTCTTTTCCATTTAATTCTCGACATCTTATTTCATTCTCATTTTCTTGATTAACTTATACGAGTATCTATCTTAACTCGTCTAGCATCTTTTTCTTTACTCGATTTAATTTTCTTTTTACTTCTTATCGATTAATTCTTCTTAAACTCGGTTTTCTCTATTTTGTTTATTTCTTTAATAATTTCTTCTTTATTTGTCTTTAACTTAAGCTATTTCTTACTAAAAAATTTCTTTATCTTTTGATACATATTTTTATGAATTAACTCACATTATTAATCACATTATAAAAGATCTTTTTGTTGTATTTTTAGTAAAATTTAAAGTCTTTAAATTTTAATGTAAGACATTTAATTAATAAATCTTTTCATACATCTTTTCATCTTTTATTTAATTAAAAGCTTTTCAATTTTAAGTCTTTTTATCAATACTTCTATCTCTATTCCATATTCAAATTAATCACTAATACATACTTAAACATCCAATCCTTTTTTATTATTTCTACACTTAATTTCTTTCAAAACTTCAACATGCCAACTTATTTTCTTAACTTAAACACATGTATAATCATATTAACATAACATACAATCCTTCCATTGATCAAAACAACACTCAATTCATCAACAAAATTAACAAAATAAAACCTCTATTTTTCCTCAAAAGTCACGGCACACACATACACATTTTGTGCATTTTATTTCTCAATTTTTCATGCAAATAATCTCATTACTAACATGATAAAAATAACAAATCAAGCATCAAAATAACAATAACTCAAAGATTCACATTTTTCCTATTTTTCTTATAATTTTCGGTATTCATCTTAGTTTTAGGGTTTTAATTTCTTTTTCTTCTCTTATTTCACCGATTAATATCTAATGCTCGATTCTCCTAACGAATTCTTCTCACTCGATTAGCACATGCATATCCTAAGTTTGCCTAAACATAAATTAAATAACATGCATGCATAGATCTTTCCTTTAGGACTTATAGACATACATTTTTACAACTAATCAAATGAATTTCATACTTAATTAAATGGGAATTCTTCTCTTGGCTCTTTGGAATTGAAATGGATGGAAATGGTAGCTTCAAAGCTTGAATCTTGAAAAGAAGAAGGATGTCTTCTTGAATCCTCAAAGAAAAAGAAATAATATGGGATTAATCATCCATAGGTTTTAAGAATCAAAATAAAGAAAAGTGTTGGATAATTCTTGAATTCAACTTCAAGAACTTGGAAGATTCTTACCTTTCTTTGAAAATATGGATGAAATAGATGGAGATTGATAACTTCTACTTCATTTTCATGGATGGAGATCTTGAATCCATGGTTGCATGTGAAGAAAAATCAAGTATGAGGGAGAGAGAGATATTGCCGAGAGGGAGAGAGAGCTTGGGAGAGTTTGAGAGATGGTTTTCTTTCTTGCTAGAGAGAGAGAGATCGAAATGGAGAGAGAGAGATGGAGTGTGATGAATTAATTGTTGTCTTCCTACTTGTCTTAGATGAATAAAATTCAAATCCAACAAAGGGAAAAGGTATACTTGTTGGAAGTTGTAAAAGACAAGACTTGATAGGTGATGTGATCTTAACTTGTATGCATACTTTAGATAATCCATGCATAAGACATAATCATGATGTGTTAGTCTTGGAAATTGAGGGATGATGGGAGAGGAGGTGTGAGGTGGCGAGAGAGGGAGAGAGGTGGATGACACGTGTCGTCGTCGTGTCGTTACGGATATTAATTATCCGGTCGTAAAGGTTTTCCGGTTAAAACGATTCGTGTTAATTCCGTTTTGTTTTCTTAACGGATCTAACCTCTTCTCGTTTCACTTTTGACACTAACTCATCCCAATCCTATTTCACGTCTCAAATTAAAAGATTAAAGGTTTCGATCATTTTAGTCCTTTAATTCTTAAAAGAATTTAATCGGCTTATTAATCCGTTTATTAATCCTTGTCAAGACTAATGCCTCATTTCTCTTCTCAATTCTCGGATAAGTTCTTACCCTATCTCAGTGATCTTAAAAGAAATTCTAGGTTCGAAGGTTCTAATTCAATTCTATTCTAGTCTCGTCGGCGTAAACATATTTCTCGGCGATTAACGATATGTTTTCTCAATTAAACAAACTTCTCAGGATTTTTCTGGAATTTAATCTCATACTCATTTTCATATAAACGACTCAACAAGCATATCACATCATCATCATCTCAGATAAATAGAACAGATAAATTCACACAAGATTCACAAGGCAATTTAAACGTTTTATTCAATTCTAATTGATTAGAAAAGAAAAATTTTACTCCTAAATTCTCATCTTTGAACTTACTCGGTTAATTAGACGCTCTCTAAAGATATAAGAACTCGGGGTATCACATCCTCACCCTCTTAAAAAAAATTCGTCCCGAAATTTACTGACCTCAAGAAAAAAACTCGGGATACTTTGCTTTCATCTTTTCTTCGAGCTCCCAAGTGGCTTCTTCAAGATCGTGATGACACCACTTGACTTTCACTAAGGGAATCGATTTCGTTCTAAGCTGCTGGACTTTATAATCTAAAATCTCTTCGGGTTTCTCTTCGTAGCTTAGATCGGGCTTCATCTCAACATCTTCTTGACGTATTACATGCTTCGGATTGAAGACATATTTTCTCAACTGCGATACGTGAAACACGTTATGCGAACTTCCGAAACTAGGTAGTAACGCTAAACGATACGATACGGATCCAATCCTCTCAAGGATCTCGTATGGTCCTATAAAACGAGGTTTAAGCTTTCCTTTAACTCCAAAACGATAAACTCCTTTCCAGGGGGATACTTTCAAAAACACTTTATTTCCTTCCTCAAACTCTAACTTGGATCTTCGATTATCGGCATACGACTTCTGTCGACTCTGAGCTTCCTTAATCTTCTCACGGATCTGACGCACAGATTCTATCATTTCCTCAATCGCTTCTTGCCCTAACACTTTCCTTTCACCGACTTCATTCCAATACAACGGCGATCTACACTTCTTTCCGTAAAGAGCTTCATACGGGGCCATTCCTATCGTATTCTGATAGCTATTGTTGTATGCGAACTCAACAAGAGGTAAAACTTTTTCCCACTCGACTCCTTTATCTAACAAGACGGCTCTCAACATATCTTCGAGAATTTGGATCGTTCGCTCGGACTGACCATCGGTTTGAGGGTGGTAAGCAGTGCTGAACTGCAATTGGGTTCCCAACTCTTTGTGGAAACTTTCCCAAAAACGGGTGGTGAACTTCGAGTCTCTATCAGAGGTAATCGTCTTCGGAACTCCGTGCAACTTCACAATTTCTTTGATGTATATCTCGGCTAACTTGGCTGATCCATAAGTATGTGGAATAGGTATGAAATGAGCAGACTACGTCAACCTATCCACGATTACCCATACTACTGTATTTCCTCTTCTTGATCTTGGCAATCCTGTCACAAAATCCATTGTGATTCCATCCCACTTCCACTCTGGGACGGGTAACGGTTGCAGAGGTCCATACGGTCTTTGATGTAAGGACATCACTTGCTGGTAAGCTAAACATCTTTCAATGAATAATGCCACATCCGTCTTCATTCCATTCCACCAAAACTGGTTCTTTAGGTCTTGGTACATCTTCGTGCTGCCGGGATGAGCTGTATATGGGGTTTCATGAGCTTCACTCATTATTTCGTTCTTCAACTTGTCATCGTTAGGTACGCAAATTCTTCCTTGATACAACAACGCATTATCGCTTGATTCTGCAAAATCTTTAACTTCTCCACTTCTCACCTTCCTTCGTAGCTTTTCTAATTCTTCGTCTCTTCTTTGGCCTTCTACGATACGGTTTCTTAAGTCAGGCATCACTACTAAGGTAGCAATTACTTGATCTACTGTCGCTGGCAGTACGATTACTTCAATCTTCATCTTCGCAAACGTTTCAATCAACTCTACTTCATCGGTTAAAAGAAATC
Organism: Schizonepeta tenuifolia; assembly: GCA_029490685.1. Taxonomy (NCBI): domain Eukaryota; kingdom Viridiplantae; phylum Streptophyta; class Magnoliopsida; order Lamiales; family Lamiaceae; genus Schizonepeta; species Schizonepeta tenuifolia. The sequence continues at coordinate 90,186,185 of CM055955.1, read as the reverse complement.
CTAACTCGATCCTGTCTGACTTTTCCTTTCTTCTCTTTCTACTTAACGCGTCGGCTACTACGTTCGCTTTACCGGGATGGTAAGATATCTTGCAATCGTAGTCTTTTACTAGCTCAAGCCATCTCTTTTGTCTCATGTTCAACTCCTTCTGCTCGAAGAAGTATTTCAGGCTTTTGTGATCTGAGAATATTTCACACTTCGCTCCATAAAGGTAATGTCGCCATATCTTCAAAGCATGAACGACGGCTGCTAATTCCAGGTCGTGGGTTGGATACTTCTCTTCATGAGGTTTGAGTTGCCTGGAAGCATATGCAATCACTTTTCCATTTTGCATTAGCACACATCCTAGTCCTTGAGCAGATGCATCGGTATAAACAACATAATCTTTATCTGGCTCGGGTAAGGTTAGAACTGGGGCTGTCGTTAATCTCGTCTTGAGTTCTTGAAAACTTTTCTCACACTCTTCCGTCCATGTGAATTTCATTTCTTTCTTCAACAGGCTCGTCATCGGCTTCGCGATCTTAGAAAATCCTTCAATGAATCTCCGGTAGTATCTTGCTAAACCAAGAAAACTATGGATTTCATGTACTGACATCAGGGACTTCCAATCTTGCACAGCTTTCACCTTCTCCATATCCACTTGGATGCCTACGGACAAAACTACATGTCCTAAGAAATTTACTGTTTTCAACCAAAATTCGCACTTACTGAATTCGGCATACAGCTTTTCCGTTCTAAGCGTTTCTAACACGATTCTTAAATGCTCTTCATGCTCAGCTTCACTCCTTGAATACACCAAAATATCGTCTATAAACACAATCACGAACTTGTCCAAATATTCGTGAAAAACTCTATTCATCATATCCATGAACACTGCCGGGGCATTTGTTAATCCAAATGGCATTACTATGAATTCGTAATGTCCATATCTCGTTCTAAAAGCAGTCTTTGGAATATCTTCTTGCTTGATCTTCAGTTGATGGTATCCAAACCTTAAGTCAATCTTGGAGAAAACACGGCTCCTTGTAGCTGGTCAAACAAATCATCTATCCTTGGCAAAGGATATTTGTTCTTCAACGTAATCTTGTTTAACTCTCGGTAGTCTATACACATCCTTAAACTACCGTCCTTTTTCTTCACGAACAAAATCGGAGCACCCCAAGGCGATACACTCGGTTGAATGTAGCCTAAGTCCAACAATTCTTGCAGTTGGATCTTCAATTCTTGAAGTTCTTTTGGGGCCATTCGATACGGTGCCTTGGATATCGGGGCTGATCCGGGTTCTAAATCGATTGAAAACTCTAGCTGACGATCAGGGGGTAAATCTGGTAACACTTCAGGAAACACATCCTTGAATTCTCTTACGATTGGAACATCGTCGATACTCAACTCGTGATTTTCGTCCTTATTCAGATAGACTAGGTACGCTTGGGTTCCTTTCTTCCGCATCAATCTCTGCGCTTTCATGGCTGAAATTATCGGTACACTCTTCTTCACTCTCTTTTCCATTCCAAAATCTATGGTTGATTCTTCTCCAGGGGATTTAAACGATATCTACCTCAAATCGCATCGAATCGTTGCAAAACTCTCGGTTAGCCAATCCATTCCTAGGATTATATCGACGTCTTGCATTTAGATTATATTCAGGGATTTCGCGACTAACCTACAGTTTTCGACTTCAAATTCTAGATTCGAGCAAACACGTGAAACTAACGCAGACTTTCCTAAAGGGGTTGCGACACTAAGCATCTGATTCGATTCTTCTACTTCTAGCTCTAGGTTCTCTATGCAGATACTAGATATAAACGAATGCGAAGCTCCGGTATCAAACAAAACAATAACAGGTATGTTGTTAAGCTTTCCCATACCTGCCAGATTTCCTTTCTCCTTTTCCTGCGGTTTCTGCTCAATCGCGTACGTTCTTTGGAAAAGCGGCGGTTCTTGCTGAGGAGGTTGCTGCCTTGGCTGTGGCGGCTTACGTTGACGTGGAACAAACTTCTACAGAGGAGCTGCCTCGATAGCTTTCATTTGCGATGGCTGGAACTGGTTTGTTCTTCCGCTTCTAAACCCTTGTTGCTTACTTGGGCACTGGTTGGAGAAATGACCAGGCTGACCACAAGTATAGCAAACGTTGCTTCCACTCTTACAAAAGCCTTGATGCATCTTTCCGCATTTCGCACAGGGAGGGAATCCTAAAGGTCCGATGGGTAGGTTGCCTCGATTCGTTTGCGGTGCTTTTCCCTTCTGTGGCTGCGGTTGGCTCTTTCCTTGCCACTGCTTATTGGTTGGTTGGTTTCCACTATTCCACTTTCCTTTCCTCTTTCCATATTGGCCGAACTGGGGTTGTTGAGCAGACGTGGTCGTGATCATCTGGCTTTGGGGTTGGGGATTCGCTGAGGGTTGCGATCCTTTTTCCGGTTGCATTGCTAACTCCATATCTAAAGCTCGGTTTAAAGCTTCAGCGTACGTCAAACCACTTTGGCTGGCGAGAACTACTCGAATATCTTGCCTAAGTCCTGCTCTAAACAACTCGCACATCTTCTCATCGGTGTCGACCATATCGGGCACAAATCGGGCTAACTCACAAAATTCCCGGTCGTACTCGGCTACAGATCTTTTTCCTTGCTTCAGATTGGTAAACTCATTGGATTTCTGCTTACGGTAACTTCTTGGCACAAACTTTTCATACAACGCTTCTTTAAACTGATCCCATGACAACTCTTCGCGTTCTTCGGGAGAATACATCCTTTGCTTTGCCTCCCACCAATAATCGGCTGTTCCTTTAAGCTGATATGCCATGCATTCCAAACGCTCGCGATCGGAACAACGAAGGAAACGAAAAATTCGCTCTAAAGAACGAATCCAGTCTTCGGCATCAGCCGGACTGCCTTTACCGCCGAACGTCGGGGGATTTTGTCGGAGAAAAGACTCTTCGACTCGTCTTTCATTTTGAGGGGGCGGAGTAGGGTCACGCTGCCCTTCTGCATTATCTTCGGAAATCCTGACGTTTCTACGTCTTGGCGGCATTCTAAAGATTAAAACAAGGGAAAAACTTTAACCACTCTAGATTTTTAGCTTACAGGGAACCTTTCTCGATTCTGAATACATTTCTCTTTTGGGAGGAACACGATTCTCGATCGGTACTTAGATATTTAATAACAAATTAAAGCTTTCTCAAATAATTCATTACTTCAATTTCTCATATATACATGCATCTCATTCAGTTTCTAATAATCGTCACATATTCATTTCATTATATATTCATATCATCATCATAGGTTCTTGAAACAATCAAGCATAATCACAGAGCAAATATCATCACTTCATATTTAAGTATTCAATTTGATTCAATAATTCAGAAATTTCAACTTCAATTCAAAGAACTAAATGTTTTAACTTCCAAACGCTTAACAGCGGCCTTCTCTAGGACTTATAACACTTAGGGAATTTACTTTGAAAACATTTCCCTTTTTCCTAGTCAAATTATGATAGTCTTCATCGCAGGTTACAACACAACTAAAGAAAAATAAAAGAGTTCAACTCTCAACACACTAGAATTTAAACAATTGAATTCAACAACTCTCTTGGAACATTCCTACACATAGGAGTCATCTTCACTTGGTCCGTTATCATCATACTGTTCCGCTTCGGGATCCACTCCGTAGTGCTCTATAATCTCCTCATCTTCTTCCGGGTCTTCTTCCTCCTCTTCTTCCTCTTCATGCATTTGACCTTCAAATCACTCATCATCTTCCTCGACATTATCATCCTCTATGGCGAAACACTCGCGCTCGGCTTCTCTCAAGGCTTCTTCGCAATCTTCCAGGGTATAATTCATCGCAGCTAGCTCAGATTCGATCCATGGCTGGGTAGGAAAAACATTGTTAGGTAGAGTCTGAAGATATCCGGTTCCTACAGTCGCTGCATCAACTGGCTCGCTTCCATTCTCTTTGTCGTCGCTTGAGCGGGTTTGGCTAGAGGATTCTGCTCTAGGATGGCTCAAAAAGGTTGCTTGCGGATGATTCATATAAGCAGCTATTTGGTTCTCATTTGAAGAAGAATTTTCATCACATCCATTTGGCTGCAATGTTGATAAGTCAGAAAAACAAAGGAATCAAGAAAATTAAGTTAAAAGCACACCACTTACAAATGGATAATCTGCAAGAGGATTTTAAGGTTGAAGATTAGTTCGTGGCGGCGAATTGATGTGGAGAGAAACAGTTCCACTTGGAGGAATTGGTGAAGGATTACGAACAAAGTCATTCAACAAGCTTGGAGTATCATCTTCATAAGGTTCGGGCGGAGGAGCACCCTAGGACATAAAACGAGCTGAAATCGCAGAGATAAAAGCATTTACGTCGCCGTAAAGGGTTCGGTCGAAGTAACGGTAGCCTAGAAATCGAAGAACAAGAGATGCTGCCCAGTCCTTCCATTCTTGTGGTAGCGCTTGAATCAGGTGCGTCATGCTTTCTAGCAGTCCTACGTCCATATATTGAACCTTTCCCCAAATCGTATGGTATCGTGCTAAGAATTCTGCTAAAGATTCGTTATTTTCCATTCTCGCGTGCAAATACTCTTGCATCCAATCAACGTTGTCCATCCTAAACGAATTTTAAACGCATAAGCACACTTAACAAATTATCGAACATATTACGAATTCTACTACATACTCATTTCTGCGTTCCAAAGAGGGATTTTTGGGCAATTCCAAATCACGTAACCAATCGCACACACGCCTTATTCTTTCCGATCTTTTCACACGCACTCGCAAAGGGGAAGACATTCTAAAGAAATCTAGTTATTAATCAACTTAAAAAATTCATCTCAAAACATCATAGCTCAATAAAATAACTTTAAAGAAAATTCTCAACATTTTAATAACTCAAACATCATTTTAACTTGAAAAGAAAACTTTTAGAAAAAGACATACCTGGTTGCCGGATGAGATGGAGGATAACTTGGTGTGGTTTACTGACTCAAATAAGTCTAGGAATTAAATCTAGACTCGACTCATCAAGGAATAACAGACTTTAGAACAAATAAAAGCCTTGCTCTAATACCAACCTGTCACGCCCCGACTCTCGAGGTGCGACTTACGAATAATAACAAACCTAAACAACTAACAACTAACTCAAATAAAGGGAACATGCTCGGGGAAAACAAAGATGAAACATAAGGCAATCGAATTTGATTTTCAAAAACATAATGAATTAATAACCGAGCATCTCAACTTCACTTTAAACAGGAATTCAAACAAGTAATTCATGCTGATGGGAAAGGAATTCCAATAAAAGGGGAAAATATACGAATATATATACATCAAGATAAGGGATCATGTTCAACAACAAATCAAGTTACGAGCCCATCGCTCGGGGTTACAAGTTAAAGGGTTTACGAATTCAACAAGCATTCAAAGTCTTCGAGCACAACGCTCGGAATCAAAAACATGAATATTAAAGTACTGGCATCAACAGACATTAGATCAAAAGGATTGCAGCGGAAATTAGCATCAACTCCCAACACTTGCACGTATGAAGACGTACAAATGCCAGTCCGAAATTCTACTAAACTTAACCAACAAAACCAAACCACACCACCAAGTATCCACGCCATCGCCATCCAGTCAACCTGCATGTTTAGAAACACACGCAGGGCTGAGTACTTCGTACTCAGTGAACACAAGCCAAAACATTTGAATAAGGATGCTTCTTAAAGCTATATTAATTTAACTTGCCTTGCCAAACATCACAAGTATATAAGCAGTTTTAAAAACGGTTTTACTTGTGCATGTCAAAACATTTTTCTTTAAAACAGACTGCGCAGTCAAATAACATAATGTAACAGCATGTATCATCTATCACAAATAACTTCACTGTGCCGAGAAGTAGGCCTCCTTCTCAAACACTGTGACCGGCCTAACCGAAGCAAGGCTCACAGTCACCTCAACATATACCACACGTGGGTTCCTGCTTTCACAGGATAATCACATCTTCATATAAATAGATGATAACACATACTAACTTCAATAAAATGGTAAGTCAATCACATTTGAAAATCATAATATAATATTCAATAGCATAACTACTTTTCATCGATAGTTTTGGTTCAGAAAAGCCCACCTGGCTTCCGAAGAACTAGCTAGGTGGTCTAGGGCTACTTGTCCTCACTTAACGATCCGTCCGGCTCGATCCTTCACAGTTCGACATCGATAGGAAGATAAGATATATGAAAGACGGACACGAAGGCGTTGGACTTAACTGACGGACTTCTATTTGAGTCGTCTCTCTCTTCGCTCTAACTTTTCTAAAAGATCTCGAGTTCTCGTCTTTAAATTATTAACTCTATTCAATTTGGTTAACTTTACTACTCAACATCGTATACTTTTCTCGTTCTAATTAATAATTTCATTGTTACCACTCTATTATTTGAGCTTTCTTTCAAGGACTTTAGTTCATTCTCAATTTAACAATCAATCATCTTGCATACAAGTTCAATCATCTTTCACATTATAATACTATCATGCATTTGAACACTTATTCAAACATACAATGAATTCAAATAAATCAAACATACTTCAAGACACATTAACATTCATTCAATTTGGACCTTAAAATCTAACTCGATTATGCATTTCTTTTTATGAAGGCTCAAACTATTCATTCTATTTTTCTTACTTATATAGACAATGCTTTGTTTTACATCCGTTATCTTATAAGGTATTTTATAACTTTTATTCAATTAACAAAATTTCTCCTTAATTATTATTAACTCTTATAAAATTAGGATTTTCTTATTCTTCTTTAATTCAATCCTCATTTCTTATCTCGACTATTGTTCATCTAATTATTATCTCAGTTTTACTTTTTTATTCGTCTGGTTAGAAACAACGTACTCAATTAATTATTTAATTAATCTTCTTTTCCATTTAATTCTCGACATCTTATTTCATTCTCATTTTCTTGATTAACTTATACGAGTATTGTAGTGGACAAAATCCGTCTATTAGTTCAAGCCCAATGATCAAGCCGATTGGTCCAATTTGTTAAGCAAATCCTCTCGTCCAACCCGATAAGCTATAAACCAACTTGGACCAACCCAAGTTGGGTATTTCATATTCAATAACCAACTTGGGTTAATAATTAGGTTGTATATTTCATATCCGTGATCAACTTGGGCCAACAACCAAGTTGAATATTTCACGCATAACCTAGGCCCGTCAAGCTAGTCGGCTAACCAAGTTGACGTAGTAAAAAATACAACTAACAATCCTAAAATGCCGATCAAGCCGATCCCTAGTTGGAACAGTCAATGAGCATATCTTTACGATTCCGCCAAAATCGTAACAGCCGGAAGCGTAGGTTATGGGCGGATAAGATCGGAGCCGAACCCTAACAACTGACTATCTTCTATATATACAAGCCGACGAAATCTTAACCGGATACGCTGAATACAGCTGGCATAATCACTCTTGCTCTCACGATCTCTCTCCACATTCTCTCAACTTCCACCGCCGTTCCAACTAGCTCTCTTACCTAGCTCTCTTACGTCGGATCTAGCCAACTTGGGTTACTCCGCCACCAGCTTGCCATTACTTTTTACTCATTGTCACCATTTCCACCCTCCGAACGCAGCCGACAACTTGGAATAGACATTGCTTCCAACCTGTCTTTTCTCTCTCTACCATCTTATTTATCATTTCTATTTCGTTATTCGGTTACTAACTTGAGCGTCGGAGGCTCTACGGTCGACACCCCCTCCCGGTGCTCAACCTAGGGCTCTTACGTGTTCTTGTGTTGACAGGTTGCTAGTGCCCAACCGATCCGGACGTGCCTGACGTCATCATCACTTGTAGATTTAGCCTCTACAATTTGGCGCCCACCGTGGGGCCCTAGCAATCAAGCGAATCAACGCATCTTCCGTAGATCTCTTCCACCATCATCATGTCTGACGGACGTGACGGATCTGAAACTCCCGACGCACCCAACATGGTTGCTCATGCTGACCTAGCCGCCCAGGTCGCCGCCCTCACTGAGCAGATGAATCAGGAGCGGGAGAGATGCAAGAAGTTGGAAAGGGAGAACGCCAACTTGTATGACCGTCTCGAGACTTTGGAGCCTGTCGAGATCATTGTACCTCCTGGCTTCCGAGCCCAAGTGCCTCCCATGCAACCTCTGGGAGACACGCCGATCACTCACAATGATGGATCCAACTCTCTCGTGACGGACCCATCACCTTCGGTAAGAAACCGTAATGTCAATGGTAATTCAACTGATCCGGCTCGTGGTATTTTGAATGCAGGTGTCAATGTTCTGCCATCTGCGCTTGAGCAAGCACGTGATCTAGGGCAAACCAATCCGGATGCCACTGGAACCGGAGGAATAGCCCGACCAGATGGAACAATCACCACCGGGGGACAGCATGCTCGAACCATTTTCACCACCCCAGGCGTGGCAATGAGCAATGCCGTCGTAGCAAACATGCAACCTACCATACAAGAGCCCAATCAGACGATCACTCCAACCCAAGTCAACCAACAGGCGGTCGGACATGGTCAGAGGGAGATCACTCAAGATCAGTTGTTCGCCAATGAATTCGCCCAGCCAGCCACGACCGGCCAGTATGCAATCAGAGATGAAGACTTGGCAAGAAAATTGGCCGAAATGGAGGCCTTGATCCAGCAAATTCCTGGCGTGCCTGCACCCATCCACAAAAGTTCAGAGAACTGCTACGCCGACTCACCATTCGTGGATGAAATTGCTTTGGTTGAAATACCCGTGAAATTCAACTTTCCGAGCATGCAGATGTTCGACGGCACGATTGATCCGACAGATCACATCGCTCAATACAAGCAAAGAATGTTCACTGCCGCAATTCCTCGTGAATTGAGGCAGGCCTGCATGTGTAAGGGGTTCGGTTCTAGCTTGACAGGACCGGCCCTCCAGTGGTACACTAATCTTCCTAATTACTCAATTTCAAGTTTTGCTCAGTTAACGGATATTTTTGTGCAGCAATATGCTAGTAGAAGGAAACTTGAAAAGATATCGGAGGACCTTTACGCCGTGGTGCAACGGCGTGGCGAGTCTCTGCGAGACTATATTGGCCGCTTCAACAAAGAGAAGGTGTCTATAACCAATTGCAACACCCAGACGGCGGTCACTGCCTTCCGAAAGGGTCTCCTGCCCGACTCGGACCTGTACAAGGATCTTACCAAATATCCTTGTAGAACAATGGAAGATGTCCTAGCCAAGGCATGGGCACAGATCAAGTGGGAGGAGGATCAATACAACCACCACCGATCTTCACCAAGCAGAAATACTAGAAGAGACTCCAGGGTGGATAGGAGGACGAGTGATAGGCGGTCAGAGCCTTACCCGCCTTCGAGAAAAGAATACAGAAGGAGACAATATGATCGCCCTTATGAGTCACGGCCACGTGAAAGAGCAGAAATACCCGAGTACAACTTGTCCATCTCGCCGGCTGAGGCGGTCTTAGCTCTCAAGGGACTTGGAAACAAGGTCAAATGGCCAGAAAAGATGAGGACACCAGTGGATCAGAGAGACAAATCGAAATGGTGCGACTTCCACGTAGATCACGGACACCGAACAGAAGATTGCATCGCGCTGAAGTTAGAATTGTCACACCTGCTGAAGCAAGGTCACTTGACCGACCTCCTTACTGACAAAGGACGCCAGACCTTGCAACAAGCCCAAGGTCATCAGCAAAGAAATGCAGATGTCACCCCGCCTAGACCGCCGACACTTGATCGAACGGTGAACGTGATAACTGGCGGATCGGAAGTCAGTGGAATCACTCACTCAGCAGCTAGGAGACACACCAGACAGGCTGGTCATTTCCAACTAGAACATAGCGAAGCTCAAACAAGCAATGCCATCCTGCCGGCACAAACCATCACTTTCACCACATCTGAATCAACCAGGCTACTTAACCCTCATCACGATGCTTTAGTAATTTCAATTTGTATTGCAAATTGTTTAACCAAGCGTGTACTAATAGACAATGGCAGCTCTGCCAATGTCCTTTTTCTGTCTACTCTCAGAGAAATGGGGATCGACGAAACAAAGATCATCAGGAAGACGACAACCCTTATTGGCTTCAGCGGAGAACAAAAGAGCACAATCGGTGAAATCGAACTACCCATCTATTCTGAATGAGTCAATCTCTGCACTCGCTTCCTAGTGATGGACTCCCCCTCTGCTTACAATGTCATCCTGGGCCGGCCATGGATACACGAGATGGAGGCAGTCCCATCCACATATCACCAAGTCTTAAGGTTCCCAACCAAATGGGGAGTGAAGGAAATTCGAGGAGATCAACAAGATTCCAGATCTTGCTACCAGACAACAATGAGAGCAAAGCAAGCTGTCTTATAGCAATTACAGCAAGGAGAATCATCTGACCCCCAGCCGAGTCAGCAAGCTCAACCTGATCAACCTGATGCGGTGGAGCTGGATGAAGTCTCCATTCACCCAGATTTCCCGGACAACAAAGTCCGGATCGGAGCACAACTTGAGCCCGACCTCAGAGAGAAGCTTATTCAATTTCTTTCGGAGCACTATGATTGTTTTGCTTGGTCCCATGCGGACATGACCGGAATTGATCCTGATATTATTGTTCACAGGTTGAATGTCGATCCCGACTACCCTCCAAGGAAGCAAAAGTGAAGAAAGTTCGCTCCAGAAAGAAATAGAGTCATCAACGATGAAATCAAACAACTTCTGGACACCGGGCTGGTGAGAGAGGTTCAATATCCCGACTGGCTAGCGAACGTGGTGGTCGTTAAGAAAAAAAATGGCAAATGGCGAGTATGCATAGACTTCACAGACTTGAACAAAGCCTGCCCCAAAGATTCTTTTCCATTGCCACACATAGACATGCTCGTCGACGCTACAGCCGGACACGAGCTACTCAGTTTCATGGACGCGTACTCCGGATACCACCAGATATTGATGCATCCCGACGATCAAGAGAAGACAGCTTCCATGACCAACATAGGCATCTACTGTTACAAATACATGCCATTCGGATTGAAGAACGCCGGAGCGACTTACCAACGTCTAGTCAACAAAATGTTCGAGGAATTGTTGGGAAGAACAATGGAAGTCTACATAGACGACATGCTTGTGAAATCCCTACGAGCAGAAGACCACATTGACCACCTCCGACAGGCCTTTAACGTACTCCGTGAGTATAACATGAAGCTTAATCCGACTAAATGTTCTTTTGGTGTAACTGCAGGAAAGTTTCTCGGCTACATGGTGACCCAAAGAGGGATAGAGGCCAACCCGGCTCAAATCGACTCCGTACAAAGAATCACATCCCCAACATGCGTCAAGGATGTTCAAAAGCTTACAGGAAGGGTGGCGGCCCTTAGCCGGTTCATCTCGAGATCGTCGGAGCGATGCCACCCGTTCTTCAACACATTGAGGAAATCCAAGACATTCGAGTGGACACTAGAATGTGAGGAAGCGCTCAACCAGCTAAAACGGTACTTGACGAGCCCGCCACTCCTATCCAAACCCAAAGACGGTGAAACATTATACATCTACTTAGCGGTATCAGAGACAGCAGTCAGCGCAGTCTTGGTCCGAGAGGATGAGGGCAAACAATCACCGGTCTACTACGTTAGCAAATCCTTGTTGGATGCGGAGACGAGATACAGCTTGCTTGAGAAGCTTGCCCTCGCCATCGTACACGCAGCAAGGAAGCTTCGCCCCTACTTCCAATGTCATCCAATTGTGGTCCTTACAACTTACCCTATGAAGACCATCCTTCACAAACCGGAGCTATCCGGCAGACTAGCCAAGTGGGCAGTCGAGCTAAGCGAACATGACATATCCTACAAACCGAGGACCTCACTCAAGTCGCAGGTACTTGCTGATTTCATAAATGATTTTACGCCTAACCTTTCAATACAGGCAGACAAAGAACTATGTTGCCTAGCTGAGGACGAAACGTCCGGAACGTGGAAGCTCTTCGTGGATGGTTCGAGCAACAAACATGGAAGTGGACTTGGGCTCGTCCTCTCATCACCCCAAGGTGACAAGATAGAACAGGCAGTCAGATGCGGATTCAAAGCAACAAACAACGAGGCCGAATACGAAGCTATATTAGCCGGCCTCGGATTGGCTAAGGAGGTGGGAGCTAAGAAGATCAATGTCTTTAGTGACTCCCAACTAGTAGTAAATCAAATGCAAGGAACCTACCAGGCTCGGGACAACAAGATGACAGCTTACCTGGACAAGGTGAAGGAGCTGCAGTCAAGCTTCGAAAAGTTCACCGTCAGCCAGGTGCCCAGAGAGGATAACAGCCATGCGGATGCCCTAGCCAATCTCGGCTCCTCTATCCAGACTACCGCCTCCAAAACCATTCCAATCATCTACCTCCAATGGCCGGCGGTCTGGAAACAGGAAGAAGGACAAGTGTCTGACATATCAGATAGTCGTACATGGATGACTCCGATACTAGAATACCTAGAACAAGACGTACTTCCGGACAACAAGAATGAAGCACGCCGCATAAAGGCTCAGTCTGCCCGATTCTCCATTATCCGAGGTAAGTTGTACAAACGATCATACTCTGGTCCATACTTAAAATGCATTAACCATGCAGAAGCAAAACAAGTCTTGGCCGAGCTACATGGCGGAAAATGCGGGAACCACTCCGGCGGGAGGAGCTTGGCTCACAGAGCTCTAACAAGCGGATATTATTGGCCCACGATGAAGTCAGATTCAGCCGACTACGTCAAGCGATGCGACAAATGTCAGCGGTTTGCTCAAGTATCTCACCTTCCACCAGAACCATTGATCTCCGTCACGTCACCTTGGCCCTTCATGAAATGGGGGATGGACATCGTGGGCAAACTACCTACAGCACGTGGACAATTGGAGTATGTGTTGGTTGTAACAGATTACTTCAGCAAATGGATAGAAGCGGAGGCATTCCACACAATCACCGACAAGGTCGTAAAAAGATTCATCTGGAAAAATGTGATATGTCGATATGGAGTGCCAAACGAGATAGTGACCGACAACGGCTCTCAATTCATCAGCTACGACTTCCAAGACTTTTGTGAGTCTTGGAACATCAAGCTCAGCTTTTCAACGCCTAGATATCCTCAGGCGAACGGCCAGGCCGAATCGTCCAACAAGACAATAATCAACACCTTGAAGAAAAGACTTGAAAAGGCCAAAGGTCTATGGCCCGCCGAACTACCGGGAGTGCTCTGGTCATATCGAACAACCACTAGAACCTCGACGGGAGAAACTCCATTCTCCCTAGCTTACGGGATGGAGGCAGTCATTCCAACCGAAAGCAAAGTACCCACTGCCAGAACCGAGCTTGCCTTAGACAGCCAGAATGACCAAGGAATATGTCACGAGCTCGACACACTTGATGAAAAGAGAGATAAGGCAAGACTACGGCTAGCCTCCTACCAGCAAAGTGTCGCCAGATACTACAACAAGCATGTTCACACTCGGACTTTCAAGATGGGCGATTGGGTACTCCGACGTGTATTCCAGAACACTAAGGAGGTCGGAGCCGGCAAGTTGGGTCCAACATGGGAAGGTCCGTACTTGATCACCAAGGTGTATGGGAATGGAGCATATAAGCTTCAAAAGAAAGACGGAAGCGACGTAGGCAACAGCTGGAACGCCATCCATCTTCGACAGTATCATTTCTAAACTCATCTTTTCAATTTTTTTCATTAAGTCTATTATTTTCTCCACACCATTGCTAACAGTTTTACCCAGGCCAATTCGGAACTACATCGAACTTGATCCCATCAAAGGGTATGTAGGCAACTCTACGGAGCGCGGCTCTACGGAGCGCAGTCCACCCCGAGAACTACATTCGGCTTGATCCTCGAAAGGGGTATGTAGGCAGCTCTCCGGAGTGCAGCCACCAATCTTAATCAACATGTCCCAATTTGCCCCATCTCTCCATGATGTTAGCATCTTACGAGGTACAAGCCGTCAATGGTACAACTAGACGGAGAATATCAACTTGTACAATCAAGGAAAAGACCGCCATCAAATGTTATCGGACGCAACACGATAGTCAAAAGTTCATCTCTAATCATCAAGTTGGACGAATCACCCAACTTGGAGCAGTCACTGTTGATGTCAAGAAATTTTTATTTGTATTTTAAAAGTCAGAGTTAGCTACTTGCTCATATATTCACGTGAGATTGTATTAGCCACAATTGGCCAAGGTCAGTACGATCCAACTTAATGACAACCAACTTGCATAATATCAAATATTTGACTTAGGCAATATAAATATGTCCGTTTCTTTTCCTTAAGCATAGCTACAATGAGCTCAAGATAATCCTTTCATGTTCGTCTAGCAAGGAAATTTACAAATAACGAGCTACACTTTCTCCAATTCGATTCATCCTCACAAAAACAAGCCGCAACTTGCGAGAATAAAAAGTTGAATATTACACAGGCCAACTTGGCTTGTTTACAAGTCGACATAAGTTGCAAGAATAAAAGGACAAATAATTTGTGGGCCAACTCTGCTTGTTTAAATGCATTGCTTCACAAGCTGGCATAAGTTGAATAAAAAGTTGAATATTACACAGGCCAACTTGGCTTGTTTACAAGTCGACATAAGTTGCAAGAATAAAAGGACAAATAATTTGTGGGCCAACTCTGCTTGTTTAAATGCATTGCTTCACAAGCTGGCACAATCGTTTCAAAAGAACAAAGGAAAATTTTGTCCCAACCTCTCGATGGAGTCTACCCAAGCTGCATATATATATATACAAAAGAAAAGTATTTTTATCTCTCCACTTATCTTAGAAATTATATTCAAGTGGAATTACCCGACCATAATCGGTCCATGACCAATTATTTGTAAATGCGGCAACAAACATTTTCTATCTGTTACAATGGGCACAGTGGCTTACCAAATAAATTAAAGGAAAAATAAAGAAAGATAAAGTTGGGGCATAACTTACCCAAATCACATCCTGGTGTTGGCCGAGTTCAACCTGGCTAAATAAAAGCCTCACTCCAAATTCATGAGGGAGTATTACTCCCATAAAGACTAACAAGGGATGCTCGTCCCAGCTTGTCAAGAATATAAAATAAAATATATAAACAAAAATGATACACAAGATGACGCATATGAATCTAGCCTGGCCTGGTCTAATACGAACAATTCTCCCACATCAGTTCCAAGCTGAGACAGTGAAATGAAAATTAGAGGACAAGCTACACCCGTTACAAAAGAGAAAATAATCCGACCTAGCAACTTAGCACAATATTCGTCTACATGAGCTGCATCTATGCATTTCTTTGACAGCTTACAGATCTCTGAAGGTGCAAGTTGCAATATTTTGCACCAAAACATACACTATACAAGATAAGGAGATAAACAAAAACATCTCTATAGCTAACAACAGCAAATCATCAACCAAAACTAAAGATGTTGCTGATCCAGCTATGCCAACGTGTAGCATCAGACAAAATCAACAACCAAGGCTACACGATTCTACTGCTCGACTTAATTTGACAAAATCTATTACCCTTAGCCAACAACTACTATTAATAGCCATTCAATGTCAACAAAAAAAAATAAAAAATAAAAAAATGAGCATACATGTATATGTATTGGCAAATCAAGATTATTGCATTCAGAACAAAGCTACCAAATCACCACCATGGCCAACATGAGCTTCATGGCCATTACGTTATCTTTTATGATATACATACACATACAATGAATGAAAAACTAATAAAGCAATAACATCATTACAGTGGAGAAACGCATGTCTTACACTACCATCATTTTTCTTAAAACCCATTCAACCTGCACCAAGTTCAAGTTGCAATCGGCTACTACTAATTTTCACACATGGGAACTGATATCTCAAATTCAAAAACTAATTTACAAAGCCCATACTGGCAAATTCAGCCTGCCTCGCATATTTCCTACAGGTGAAAATTCAACATGTCTTGCATATTTTCAGCTTGCAAAATTGGCTCAACTTGACTTGCATTTATTCAACCTGCAATTTGCATAATAACTAAATAAATCACAAACAGATGAAATCTGGCTCAACAAAACTCAATTATCAAACTAGCTTAGTCCGCGTATCAAGCTGACAATATTTGCTCACATGTAAGCAAAATGCTTTATCACAACTTGCAGTCGGGCTCGGCTTGGCTTCAACAAATACATATGCAAAACAACGATACAAGATGCAAAAGCACTTCCAGCCTCAATCAAACAGATGCATACTTTAATTAATACAGCAGAGTGCTTCTGTATTCAGTTGTAATTATTTGAAATTAAAAGCCACAAAAACATAATGTCAACATACTTCGTTCGACCCAAAATCACAAGTCAATAAGTCAATCACAAGGTCCTACTATGATTAGATAGGCAGTTCGAACCTAGCCAACAAACTGAGGTTCAAACTGGGGGGAAAAAGAGGGCACACACGCCCACACGAATACTTGTCCAAATGTCAAGTCTTAGAAGAACATAATGCATAAAACGATGTTCGAATAGATAAAAGAAAATAGGCACAGCCTGAATTACATAGGTGGAACCCAACCTGGATTCTCTAACTTCCATTCTTCAAACTCGGCCAGATACCGAGTGACGTCCCAAGTTTGGGGAGGCCGAATCCTAAGAAACTCCTCTGCCATTAAGCCGCGAGTGGTTATTTCAGTGTCGCAGCTAACATCTACAACTTGCTCCTCCAATTGCCTCACTCTCTCTTGAAGGGCTTGGCAATCAGCTGCAGCTCGACGAGCGTCCTCCAACCTGTCCAGCTCCAACTTCTTAATAATCCGGTCAGCGTCAGCATGAGCTTTTTTGACCGTCGTTATGTCTTTCCGCCAATTAGCTTTTTCAGCTCTCAACGCCTCCAACTCCGCCGCCATTGCTAGAATTCTCTCCTTCAAAAAGGCAGCCTTCTGCATACCCTGCAATCAAAAGAAAATGCACAATGACATAGGAAACAATCAAGTGAACAAATGATTATATACTCGCAAGTAAACACTTACCAGAAAGGCTTGTTCAAAAAGCGCAGTAGCAACGTCCCTATCTCCCATCTCCTTCAATACTTCTCGGTCAGCTGGGAGTAAAAGTCGTTCAGCCACACCACGGATCGACTCAAACTGAGAGTGAGCCGAGACATTTGGAAACGGCAAGTTGAGTTGATCATCAAGGTGATCGGCCTGACTTGGATCGGTTAGAGCAAGTCTCTTCTCCTTCTTTCTGGCATGAGCAGGAGAAAGTGTAGGATCATGCGCAACAGCTTCCTCCTCCGATACGCCACTCGAACCGGCAGCATTCCTCTTTCTGCTACGGAACCTCGCCATGGCACCTTCCGGTCCAAGCAATGGTGGGAGCGATTTTGGCGGCTTTGACATTCTATGATCTGCAAGAAGCACACAAGTTATGTTAAAGACGAGCTGAAAATAAAACGTGGATTATTAAGATGGCACTACCTGCGGGAACCTGACTCCACAGAGAACTTAATCGTAAATTTGCTTCGGTCAAGATTTTAGAAAAGTAGCGCTCTTTCTCGTCAAAGCCTAGAAACCACTCGATCTTCTTAAAACTATCATCGGATAAGCCAACTGACGCCCTCCTTAGACAGTCTGCAAAGACAATGAAATAAATCAAACTCAAAGAAAAAACAAACCAAGGTATATATTTCAAATCATTCGACATATAACACTCACTACATGCTTCCCATGCCAATGGAATAATTGAATCACGTGGCTCCCCTAATGCATTATGGGATATAAAAAAGTATTTAGAGCTCCACTCCTTGGGACTATCTGTGGGAGGTAGCACAAGCGGACGGATTGCCTTAAGTTGATAACAAACTTTGTCAAATCTATGCATCTCCATATTATAAGCGAGCAAAACTTCAGGAAAAGAAAAGTGAACATCCCTTAGCTCGCTAAACACTTGAATGGCCATGAGAGTACGCCACGTATTTGGTACCAACTGACTTGGAACGATGTGGTAGAAATTGCAAGCCTCAAATACTAGTCGAGGAAGAGGAAAACGGGCACCGAGCTGGAGGAAGCATTCATACATGACTGACCACCCAGGATAATACCAATCTGGCCTTTCCAAGTCGGAAGGAGCAGCCAAGTCCGCACAGGCAGGAATAGCATATTTAACACGAAGATCATCCAAGTATTCTAACGTAATAATAGATCTCGGGTTTCTACTTCCCAACAAAAATCCAGGTACACTACCCTTAAGCGGTCCACAAAGATTTTCACCCGAACTAGAGTTAAATTCGATTATATTAGGCCTAGCCCGAAACCTGTTCGCAATGACACCAGTTGGTGCATCTACAAATCTACTGTCACTGACCGACAACTTCTCATCACCACTACTCGACCCACTCGAATGACACGGATTAGAAGATGCAGACATATCCATAAACATTTAAACATTCAACCTGCTAAGCATTAGCAGAATTATATGCAAGAGCAAAAATAACTAGATCAAGTTAATATCACCCGACTGAACCAAATAATAACGACAATCAGCTGAGCAAACCATGAAAATCATCGATATACAAATAGAGGTCAGGCTGTTCTACTCATATATGGGCAATAATAGAGAAATACTCTCTCAGACATATAACTCATAGAAATATATTCAGACACGATTCCCTAGTTGGATAGAAACATGATTTTTGCTCAAGTTGCAGACCATAATTTAATAGTAATCGCCCGATTTGCAATTGGCCTGTTATTGGATAAGAGTTTTCATTACATCTTCGACTATCAATTAGACTAACTCCCACAGTCTTAACCTCCATCTTTAAGCTATCTCTATTATTTCCTTATTTTATTTTCTCCAGAATCATTTCTCCAAATATACTGAAGAGCACATATGATAAAAGCAGGAAGTGAAACACAGATTTATCCAAAAATCATACCACAAGATAGTACCAAAAGTGTTATCTCCGGCAAGAACAGTCACTCATTATGAACAACACGCTCGAGAAACAACTAATCGGAGCTATCAACAGTTATGGAAAAAACGATTTTTCAATAGAGGACACGAAAGATAGAGACATCGAACCTTTACAAAAAATCTCCTCCTTCGCTTCTGCACTCTTAGGCTTATCTCTGTTACTGATGTTCAAAAGCTTCAAATTTTCAAAACCTTCAATAGGTGAGAAGAAGAGGAATCAGTTAAGAATAGCAGGCATTTCATCTACATTTTCGATATATAAAAAGGAAAAAATTTTAACCTGCATGAAGGTCTCACAATCTTCTTCGCTGCAAAGCTCTCAAGCTCCCGAGAAATAAAAGTATGAATAAAATTTCATACTGAAGAAGGAGAGTGAAATAAGGACTCTTGTAATTCTTTATCTCATTTAGAGACAAACGAAAGCTCTAGGGCAGTTGACAGCCCTCAAACAATTCGCTCAACCACCAACTTCAAAAGGCTAAAAAAAAAGCTAAAAAAAAAAAAAGATATTAAAAGATTACATAGCTATTATAGGCCTCTGACATTAAGCAGATACAGACATATTCTTGAGCATCAGAGTTCAAGAATAGCCTACGCCCCTTTCACTTTATTTGTCACATGCTAAATTGTACTTGGTTAATAAACCAAAATGGAAAAATAGACGTATATTTTAAATTAAATCAATTGCTGAAGCAAAATACTCAAATCAATCCAGGCTGTTGTACAGTTTCTCCTAATGATGCTACTTTCGAATTGGTCTATTCGCATATGGACATGGCAGACCTCAATCCAAAGGATTATGCATGTATCGATGCAATATATATACATATATATGATGTGTATTTATCAAACCCAGGGGTGCACAAAACTAGATACGAACTCTTGCTAGTTCTTACCCATTTTGGCTCCGAACAAATTTTCTCGCCGCCGGCATCCACTCGACAAACTCTCTTTCTCGAATCAGGAAGTCGGCCAAGTCCTTGCCGCCGGCGTCCATTCGACAAATCCAAAATTGACGGAATTCGACTAACCCACATACTCGTAACGAGGCTTCGGTCTGTCAAATTGGGAGTTTCACTGGAAATTATTGAATAAAATCGGCGCATGAATCTTGATAAGAAAATACTCTCTTTCTACTTGTCTGGAAAGCCAATTGGCAGCAAATAAATATTGACTTTTTTATTTAATTTAATGGGCCAGCTTGAGATATTCCCCATTTGATTAAGCTAGGTCGACACTTACGTATCAACTTGTAAACTAGCCAAGTTGATTATATACATTTGTCTTATTTGTAATAGCTTATTGGCCCACATCTATACGGCTTGGAGGCCCAATTGACAAGTTGAAATAATAAGTTACCCAGCCTGGAATAGAAATCGCCTACATAAAAAATTTGGGGTAATTTCCAGTTTGGTTTACCCGGCTTGACATTACTGATTTCCCAATATAATACTTATTCGTTTGATCGAACCAGGCCGAATCGAGAGCACCAACATGTGAGGAGTTGCAATAATTATTATTAATTATTGTTTCACCATGAGCCTCCTATTTGAGTTATTTGGTTTCGACTTTCTTCATAGATAGAAGTGGCATATTTCAACCTTTCTTGAGTTCAATGATATATATAGTCGACATCAACTTGAATACGTAAAATTCATTCCAGCTGGAACACTCACGGTCTCAAATAGTTCTAACTAATGAACTCTACAATTAGGAAATTCTAACTGTAGAGTGGGGGACAAACTTCAAATACAGCTTGCCCTTCAAAAATTCAAGTTGGTAGTGCGAGCTGTATACTACAAATCATTTTCAACCTGGCCTTAGGCTTCGGAAAAGTCCAAGTTGGTGATGCCAAGCTATATACTTCTAATTATTTATTTATTTAAAGAAAAATATTATTAAATTCCAACTCGTCTTGTGAAAAATTCTAAGCTGGTACATCAAGTTATATGTTGCCAACAAATCCCAGCTTGGCTTTAGACTTTGGGAAAATTACGATGGTGATATCAAGTTGTATATTACAAATTGTAGCTTGGTTTTAGGCTTGAGGAAAGTCCAAGCTGGAGATACCAAGTTATATATTGAAAATTACTTTTAATTTGGTCTTGTCTCACCCATTGGCGAACTCAAATCGGAGAATATTACAATTTGTGAATTGAACATGTTACGATCTGATATCTTTCTTTGAGCAATTCCAAGCTGGCAAGCAACGAATTCCAAGTTGGTAGAACAGGTCCAGCTTGACTTGCATATTTCTAACTTGGTAATTAAGTCCAAATTGGCTCAAGCCATCTACTTATACGAAAATTCTTAAATTGCGAAGACAGACGAAACTAGTTAATCTATCAATTGACCATCCAAGCTATATGTATATATTTGAAAACATATATATATATATATCCATCAAATTTGGATGACAGGTTGTATCTATGCGAATTGGCCACAACTGGCCAAGGCCAATTGGCAGCTAACAAAATTGCTTTATATTTTAATTTGATCCATTATGATGAGCTCAACGTGTATATATCTATCGAGCTATAATGCTCCAACCTGGAAGCCCATAAAGATAAACCAATCTGAACAATTGGGTCTGCACAATGGAAATATGCGCCAGCGAAATAGCTTTTTATTCCAAGTTGTTCATTTCAAATAATACGAATATAGTATCGATCGGCCGGAATAATAAACTCTTCAATTAGAAATATCTAATTGTAGAGTGGGGGGCTAACTGTAGTGGACAAAATCCGTCTATTAGTTCAAGCCCAATGATCAAGCCGATTGGTCCAATTTGTTAAGCAAATCCTCTCGTCCAACCCGATAAGCTATAAACCAACTTGGACCAACCCAAGTTGGGTATTTCATATTCAATAACCAACTTGGGTTAATAATTAGGTTGTATATTTCATATCCGTGATCAACTTGGGCCAACAACCAAGTTGAATATTTTACGCATAACCTAGGCCCGTCAAGCTAGTCGGCTAACCAAGTTGACGTAGTAAAAAATACAACTAACAATCCTAAAATGCCGATCAAGCCGATCCACCTAGTTGGAACAGTCAATGAGCATATCTTTACGATTCCGCCAAAATCGTAACAGCCGGGAGCGTAGGTTATGGGCGGATAAGATCGGAGCTGAACCCTAACAACTGACTATCTTCTATATATACAAGCCGACGAAATCTTAACCGGATACGCTGAATACAGCTGGCATAATCACTCTTGCTCTCACGATCTCTCTCCACATTCTCTCAACTTCCACCGCCGTTCCAACTAGCTCTCTTACCTAGCTCTCTTACGTCGGATCTAGCCAACTTGGGTTACTCCGCCACCAGCTTGCCATTACTTTTTACTCATTGTCACCATTTCCACCCTCCGAACGCAGCCGACAACTTGGAATAGACATTGCTTCCAACCTGTCTTTTCTCTCTCTACCATCTTATTTATCATTTTTATTTCGTTATTCGGTTACTAACTTGAGCGTCGGAGGCTCTACGGTCGACACCCCCTCCCGGTGCTCAACCTAAGGCTCTTACGTGTTCTTGTGTTGACAGGTTGCTAGTGCCCAACCGATCCGGACGTGCCTGACGTCATCATCACTTGTAGATTTAGCCTCTACAAGTATCTATCTTAACTCGTCTAGCATCTTTTTCTTTACTCGATTTAATTTTCTTTTTACTTCTTATCGATTAATTCTTCTTAAACTCGGTTTTCTCTATTTTGTTTATTTCTTTAATAATTTCTTCTTTATTTGTCTTTAACTTAAGCTATTTCTTACTAAATAATTTCTTTATCTTTTGATACATATTTTTATGAATTAACTTACTTTATTAATCACATTATAAAAGATCTTTTTGTTGTATTTTTAGTAAAATTTCAAGTCTTTAAATTTTAATGTAAGACATTTAATTAATAAATCTTTTCATACATCTTTTCATCTTTTATTTAATTAAAAGCTTTTCAATTTTAAGTCTTTTTATCAATACTTCTATCTCTATTCCATATTCAAATTAATCACTAATACATACTTAAACATCCAATCCTTTTTTATTATTTCTACACTTAATTTCTTTCAAAACTTCAACATGCCAACTTATTTTCTTAACTTAAACACATGTATAATAATATTAACATAACATACAATCCTTCCATTGATCAAAACAACACTCAATTCATCAACAAAATTAACAAAATAAAACCTCTATTTTTCCTCAAAAGTCACGGCACACACATACACATTTTGTGCATTTTATTTCTCAATTTTTCATGCAAATAATCTCATTGTTAACATGATAAAAATAACAAATTAAGCATCAAAATAACAATAACTCAAAGATTCACATTTTTCATATTTTTCTTATAATTTTCGGTATTCATCTTAGTTTTAGGGTTTTAATTTCTTTTTCTTCTCTTATTTCACCGATTAATATCTAATGATCGATTCTCCTAACGAATTCTTCTCACTCGATTAGCACATGCATATCCTAAGTTTGCCTAAACATAAATTAAATAACATGCATGCATAGATCTTTCGTTTAGGACTTATAGACATACATTTTTACAACTAATCAAATGAATTTCATACTTAATTAAATGGGAATTCTTCTCTTGGCTCTTTGGAATTGAAATGGATGGAAATGGTAGCTTCAAAGCTTGAATCTTGAAAAGAAGAAGGATGTCTTCTTGAATCCTCAAAGAAAAAGAAATAATATGGGATTAATCATCCATAGGTTTTAAGAATCAAAATAAAGAAAAGTGTTGGATAATTCTTGAATTCAACTTCAAGAACTTGGAAGATTCTTACCTTTCTTTGAAAATATAGATGAAATGGATGGAGATTGATAACTTCTACTTCATTTTCATGGATGGAGATCTTGAATCCATGGTTGCATGTGAAGAAAAATCAAGTATGAGGGAGAGAGAGATATTGCCGAGAGGGAGAGAGAGCTTGGGAGAGTTTGAGAGATGGTTTTCTTTCTTGCTAGAGAGAGAGAGATCGAAATGGAGAGAGAGAGATGGAGTGTGATGAATGAATTGTTGTCTTCCTACTTGTCTTAGATGAATAAAATTCAAATCCAACAAAGGGAAAAGGTATACTTGTTGGAAGTTGTAAAAGACAAGACTTGATAGGTGATGTGATCTTAACTTGTATGCATACTTTAGATAATCCATGCATAAGACATAATCATGATGTGTTAGTCTTGGAAATTGAGGGATGATGGGAGAGGAGGTGTGAGGTGGCGAGAGAGGGA
This sequence comes from Schizonepeta tenuifolia, assembly GCA_029490685.1. NCBI lineage: Eukaryota > Viridiplantae > Streptophyta > Magnoliopsida > Lamiales > Lamiaceae > Schizonepeta > Schizonepeta tenuifolia. Next base: position 90,161,949 of record CM055955.1, on the reverse strand, counting down.
GAAAGGTGGATGACACGTGTCGTCGTCGTGTCGTTCGGGTATTAATTATCCGGTCGTAAAGGTTTTCCGGTTAAAACGATTCGTGTTAATTCCGTTTTTTTTTTCTTAACGGATCTAACCTCTTCTCGTTCACTTTTGACACTAACTCATCCCAATCCTATTTCATGTCTCAAATTAAAAGATTAAAGGTTTCGATCATTTTAGTCCTTTAATTCTTAAAAGAATTTAATCGGCTTATTAATCCGTTTATTAATCCTTGTCAAGACTAATGCCTCATTTCTCTTCTCAATTCTCGGATAAGTTCTTACCCTATCTCAGTGATCTTAAAAGAAATTCTAGGTTCGAAGGTTCTAATTCAATTCTATTCTAGTCTCGTCGGCGTAAACATATTTCTCGGCGATTAACGATATGTTTTCTCAATTAAACAAACTTCTCGGGATTTTTCCGGAATTTAATCTCATACTCATTTTCATATAAACGACTCAACAAGCATATCACATCATCATCATCTCAGATAAATAGAACAGATAAATTCACACAAGATTCACAAGGCAATTTAAACGTTTTATTCAATTCTCATTGATTAGAAAAGAAAAATTTTACTCCTAAATTCTCATCTTTGAACTTACTCGGTTAATTAGACGCTCTCTAAAGATATAAGAACTCGGGGTATCACAGACTCAAAGGACTAGGTAAAGGTTAGCAATGCCCAATACAATAGATGAATGTGAGCATAATAAAATTCACATACAATGTTGGGCAAATAAATCAATCCACACAATCATCAAATAGGTCAAAAATAAACATTCGAGCATTTTCAAGGTTATTCCTCACCAACACTCTCGCTCTTGTGTTTAGGCTAGTGTATACGTTCGGGACATGTCATTTTTGGCCACACCATAGGCTTACCTGCCTTATAAGCTCTTCATCTTGTAGACTAGGTTTAAAACACTTATCTTTAGGTCTTTTAAAGGGTTGTAACTTGGCTTTAGACATGGGTAGGAAATTATGGAACGAGGCTAAGGTCTTAAGGACTCGGGACTGGGCAATACGTTGATGTTGGTTGGGCGATTGGTTGCCCATCATTTTCTGAACTAGTAATTGGGCTATACGTTGCCCCTAGTTGGGCGATTCGTTGCCCATCTCATCTTGACTCCTTGCCTTTGCTTATGGGTCTTCGCACAAAATTCAACCTAGGACTTCGTTTTTTTTTCTCTTTTTTTTATTCCTTTATTTTTTTAAGTCCTTAATTTTTTTCTAATACTCCTTAGTTGGGCAGTTTCTGCCCTTAGTACATGTGTCTTGCCACATTCTTCTCTTTTTCAGACCCTTCTATGTTTCTCCTTCTCCCTTTTTATATTTTATGCTCCTAAGTCCTTATTGATCGGGTAGGAAATAGTGTTTAGGCTGCATATATGATCAAAGAAATTGAAGGCTCAAAGGGGCTTGACAAGGGGAAATTTAGTCGGGTAGGCTATTTTGCTCAATTTGGGTTAGTGAAAGAAAAATGCCTAATTCATCTAAGTTCTTTTTAACCTAAGTCAAATAGATTTCAAGTAGTAAGCAGGCATGTTCTAGGTTACTTCCAAATGAACATGCAAAATAACTCACAAGAAAGAAAACTGCTTGGTCATGATATGCAGTATAGACTCAAAACCTCACAAGGACATCTCAAATATTCATTTGTCATCCCTATTCACATACGATCATGCTTAAAGCAAAATACAAACATGATTACATCATATAACTCAAAATTATGTTATGCTCAACATCATCATATTATCCTAGGCATGCAAACATATACACACAAGAAGATGCTCCTCCCACTCACTTTACTTTCAGCAAAGTGGGTAAGAGGCACAGACTCAAAAACAAAAAAACGTCAACCCTCATGCCCATACACTTTGTGTTGGGCAAAGTCTGTGGGATTAGGGCAGACCAACAACAGACTCAAACAAAGAAAGAAAACACACACAAAAGACTACGGTCCTCCCACCCACACACTTTACTTTTGGTAAAGTGGGTCGATCAAAGGACCAACTCACAAAGACTCAAAACAAGAAACCTAAAAAAAAAAAAAGGAACTGGAAGGAAACAATTATGAAGGAGGTCTAATAGCATGGCACTTGACGTTGGCAATTTGGGCATTCTGAGTGGCTTAAAGGTCTCCATGTTGCAATAACTTATCCTTCTAGTCTGGTCAAGCTCTTCAAGGTTAGCTACTCCTTGCTGTTTGGACATAGCAGATGTACGGTCTGCCTACTCGGATGATCTGGAGGGAAAGTCTTTGCAGGCATGTCGTGCCCTTTCTGGCGGCTTGTAGAAGGGATTTCCTTCTTCATCATGGTAAACTTATCGAGCAACTTCATGTTCTTTGGCTCGGGCAAGGGACATTCTTAGCAACATCTCGTTGTGTGCGACATCATCCTTCTCCAACTCACCCAAGCTGGTAAACGTAAGTGCCTTTCAACTCAAGGATTTCAGACTTCTCTTGCCCCGTAACAAAGTTTAGGGAGAAAGAAGATCTTATTGGTGGTCATGCCATCGCTTCAGAATGTTTTTCCATTGTTGCTTCCATGCCCTAGATCCTACACATCATGAACAAACCATACCACCTACAAAAAATACTACCTAGTCTAGGGTTTAAACAAAATTAAAAAGAAAAATAAAAAGGATAGGTACCAGGTTTCCTCCTAGAAAGCGCCTTAGTTTACATCGTGGGCACGACGTGGCCTCCATCAATTAGTCGTCGACTGGATATTGGAGCTCGCAAAACTCCACTCATTCATTCCGTGTCATGCCTAGAGTAGGCTAGACTTGTCCTTTTGACTTATAGAGGGGCTCATGTCCACTTGTCTTGCCCTCTCTACAGGTGCGCCTTAGTCACTGTGCATTCGCCCTCCGATCCCAAAGTCACTCACTAAGTTTTCCTGCACGGTAAGCTCGAAACACACACAAAAAGGACTAAACAAGCAAACAAAAGAGAAAACTACTGGAAACACAACTCTCCGGCAACTGCGCCAATTTTGACGCGACCGTCGTTTAGTCACGTACAAAATATATTTACAATTATCCTATTTCCCACTACCAAGATCAGCTAGCAGCAAGTATAGGGTCGATCCCACGAGGAGTTGGTGTAGCTTTCTCTTTGGTCACGGGTCATCCAAAGGTTTTAGGTTCTGCACGGACTCGTCTTGGCCAAACAGGAAAAATAAATCTAAACTAAAGCATAAATAAAAGATAAAGACAAACTTGGATTTAGGTGTTGAGTCGATTGCATAAATAAGACGTCTTCATTGATGCAAGGATATATGGTGTATATGTGTGTAAACGGTTATAGGCAAACTGCATCATAGTCCTACTGTCACGTTGTCAAGCCTACAACTACGATGTGCCCAATTCGCCCTTACTTGTGAATCCTGTGTGGCATTCCCACCCCAGTCTTCCTAACTTGCCCAACTTACCCTCGAGCATTCCTCAAGGGGCAAAGATTGAAACAAGCAGCTTTGGGCACTAGACGACCCGTCCCGGCCCCATGAGATATGAGGATCCCGCTCCGACTTTTCACCAGCGCCAGCGTACTTCGTTCGGTTCCGCCCAAGTTCAACCTGAGATTTGCCGCCCTCAAAGAGCGTCAGGAAAACCTCTCCTAGTCCCTGTTGGTCTAAGCTACCTCTCTTTTAAGGAATTTGCCGCCCTCCAATTGCCCACTGGGCACATGAACTCTTGGCACAAACAGACCACTTTGAAATCATTGCCTAACGTCTCGGGGACACACATATATATAGCTTTCTACTTGCCCAAATCAACATCATGATTTAATGCTTCTGCAGCGTCATCTTGCCCAAATGCAGATTTGTATAACTACTTAGGCATAAAGTAAATAACAAGAAAAGAAAGAACGAAATAGAAAATGAACTATAATTCAAAAAAAAATCCGGATGACACCAACTTCGCTGGAAACAAAGTACAAAAGTTAGTTGGCCCCCGAAGGGGCAAACTCTCGAACAAAAGAAAGAAAACCCTAGACTAAAGAAGATAAAGAACTAAAAAGATTCAAAGTAAAAGGGATACATATGGCTTGTTATCTAGGAGTATTTATAGAGGTGAGATTCGTGGGTCTTGGAGGCTCAGCCCCTTAAGTAAGTTGGTTGCAACTAGGTTTGGGCGAGCTGTCTGCCAGCTGTCAGCTTCTGTTGACCAAGAGACTTTCTTTATTTAGCAGATTTTGATATGGACGAATCTTCATGGATAAAGATGGAATTTATTCCTTCCTTGTTGGCTACTTGGATAAGGTTGATCTCTTACTTGGTCCGCACTCTTCCCTTGTAGATTAATCTTTTTTTTGTGCCACACTCTTTCTTGATATGCTGAACTGTCGCAGATCTCCATGCCCAAGACGTGTACTCCTGCCTCTCTTTTGTGCTCTGTCTTACACCTTGTCCTTTTTATATCTCCTCTTGCCCAAATGACTTGATCCCGCACGGTACTTGATTTGGTCAGGTTGTGAAGTGAGCAGCTTTAGTTCTGAATGTAATACCCCGGATATTTCTTCAGTCGTCAAAATAAAAATTTATTTATTAATTAATACTTTGCACGCCTAAGTTAAGGATTTTCAATTCTAAGACTGACGGTGAAATCTGTTTTTAAAAATAAATTCCAGAAGTCAGTCGAACGACTACTGTATTAGGGTTTTCGCGTCCGATAAAATTTTCGTCCGAAAACTCAGATCAAAAAACCGTCAAACTTTACATTCACTTTTTCTTCGATATGAGTTCACCGGAGAAAGTCAGTTTTTATTATTTTTCAGGCGAATTTTGGACTGTCTTGTCCTGACTTTTCATCGGATTTCGGAAATCGAAATATGCTTTCCGAGTAAGTGATTTATTTCTAATCTAACGGTCGAATTAGATTTCGTCAAAAACGTAACCGTCTAGGGTTTTAATTTCTCGATTTTATAATGTCGTATTAGACCCGTAAACGAGATATTTCCGGCTAAAAATCCCCACCCAAACCGCCATTACCCTATGACTCACCACCTTTGGTTAGATTTTTATCACTTTATGAAATAGTAACTAACACCTCATCACCTTAGTCATCTCCTCCTCTCTCCCTCATCTTTACCGCCCCCTCCCTCTCTTCTCTCTCTCATCTCTCTCTTCCACCATTGATAGTCATCTTCAAGCTCTCAAGCTCTACAAGTCATTCGTCTACCAATCATTCCTATTTCCGAGTTCATAATCAACAAGGTAGGAGCTTCCTCTCAAGATTGAACCGAACAAAACTTCCTTCCCTCAAGTCTTATTTTTTTTCGAAAAGTTTGAGGATGATAGCATGATGATTCTATGTTTAATTCATGTTATAGTATGCTTAGGAATGGATTAAATGGATAGAAATCATGTGGAAATCACCCCCCCTTAAATATTGTTATTACCGAAAAATTTGAAGAATTAGGGGTTTGATGTTAGTTCAATTTTCTTTGAGGATTGATTGGTGGATTCATGTTCTATGCATTGATAGATGATCATATGAATTTATTGGTATTTTTTCTAAAAATAAGAATTAAAGTGTAAGAGAGAAAGAAGTGAGGATTTGAATGAGTATATGTTATGTTTTGTATGATATGATGATAGAAATGATATGTAGTAAGTAGGTGAATGATTATATACTTTAATGGGATTTTTCTAAAAATAAAATAGAAAACATAAGAGACAAAAACCCGTCGATAAGATAAGATTCGATGATAATTTGAGTATGTGGTTTTCGTATTAGTGAATCTTGATAGTTGATGAACGATATTGGAAAGTTTGAGCAAAATCGGAGAACGTCGAATTTTTTTAAGAGACGAAGAATCGTCGATAAGTCGAGATTAGATAATGATTTAGGTTTATGATTTGAATATATGTTAATCTTGTTAGTTAATGACCGTAATCGGAAAATTTGAACGAATTCTAAGAAAGTTAGAATTTTGATAAGAGACGAAGAACGAGTCTAAGTGTCGATAGAAAAGTCGAATAAGAAAATTAATCGGATATTATTGATTGTTATTGATAAATGAACAAGAGTGTAGTTGACGATATTTCAATCGAGATATGAATATATAAGTTAGAAATTGAAGAATGAAATTGAATTTGAATTGAAATGGTTTAGTAATTGGTTAATTAAAACGAGGAGGAAGTGTTTGTCATATTATTAAACCGGGAAAGGAGAAAGTATTCTCGATTAATGATATTCATGAGTGAAGCTAAGGATGATGATGATGTGAAATAAAATATGAAATACAAGTTAGAAATTGATATAAGTTTGAAATTGAAATGAAATTGATAAGTTTAATTGGTTAGTTGAAAGACGAGGAAATATACGTCGTGTTTTTAATCGAGAAATATGAAGGAGTTCATCATGATAGAATGTGTGTATTGACTGTCATGAGACTGTAAATTCTTGAGTATAAAGGTGGTAAAACATTAGTCGAACCTAGGAAGTCGTGCGTCGAGATATACGAGCACCTAGGGTTAATCGCGGACTGTTTTGCGATACGTTACGGAAACTGTCATAACTTTTTACTCGCTTAACAGAATCGAGATCCGTAAATTGGAAAATAAACTAGACATCCGTAGCTTTCTTTTGGTATAAATTGCATCCCCTTTTCCGCAGGAATCTGTTCTGTATGAACTTCAGAACTTCTGCTTTGTGCAGAAACTCTCGTAAAGCTAAATTCTTAAGTTGAATCCTTTTCAACTTCGTTCCTTGTGAACTTCTAAGTCATTATTAGTTATCAACTCCTTTTATTAACTGACCTAAGTGTCGAGTAATGAGCCGAGTTAAGTGCGAAGGCCTAAAAGTCTCATGTCCTTTTATTAAACGAGAATTGTTCAAGTCTCGTTTCTTTGATAATCAAAAGAATAATAGTTAAGTGCAAAGGCCTAAAAGTCATAAAACGAATTCGATTTCCTTTTCCTTTATTGTCTCGACCACTTATTAAAGTGTTATTATTTTCATTCAAAGGAGGAAGTCGAGTTTAGAAGACAGGACGGAAGACCAGAGACGGAAGCTTTAGTTGTTCTGTAAATTGCCTAAGGTGGGCTTTTCTATATATCAAATCAAATGAGCGATGCTCGAAAATGTTTACTTATCGTTTTATAACTATGTTTTAAAGTGATTATCAAGGCATGAAAATATTTGTTTTATGTGAGTTCTTTTGTGCCTTTCCGAGTTAGCCAAAGGGGGTTAACTAATCGATCGGACCGCTGAGTTAACCGTAAGGGTTTTCCAGGATTTAAGTGTACACGGTAGCCGGTGTGTGTGGTACCTTGTTGAGGGGTAGCCAGCCACGGTGAATAGAACGTGTGCGGGAGAAGTATACTCTCCCCCGGCGTTGAAACGGAAGTTGGGCAAGTTGAACGTAACATCAAGTAAAGGCTTGGGCAAGCTATATTGTGAAAAGTGAAAGAAAATGTTTAGTAGGCTCGGGTATTTGATGAAAAACCCCGATGCGCTATTTATCGAGATGCATGATTTAATCTATACTTATGATATGTTTTCGGTAATGTGTCCACTAAGTATGTTTATACTTAGCCCTGCATATGTTTTATAAATTTGCGAGTTGAGTGACGGAAGCAGTAGAGGTTGAGTAAGGAGTATAGAGTTGTAATTAGAATGAAGAACTGTATGTCAAGCTTTACGCTTTCCGCTGCTAAACTCTTTTGTGTTGATGTATAAACCTATCTTTTGATTTAGATCCCATACAATGAACTTAGTTAACTTTTGAACAACTTGTCGAGCGATCCTTCAAGGTCGACTCTCTCTCTCTCTTTCAATAAAATTTGTTCATAGATACCAGTTGTCGTTTAAATTAATGTCTGTTTATTTAATTATCCCCCTTCTTCCCCGCTTCTTTAATCCAACCCCTAGTCGCACCCCGGGTTTGCCGTCCCTCGGGATTTGGGGCTGTGACATTGAATGTCTGTTTCCTTGGCCAAGCTGCGAGCTTCATTTCCTTGCCCAAAGTGCTTCAGATCTACGCCCAAAATGTCTGTTGCGGAATTTAGTCATATCTTGCCCATTTCTGCCCAGATTTGTCATGGTTTGCCCTGTACGTCCCTACGTTCACAATGTGTCCTCCCAGACACTAAAGATAAACAAAAATACACAAAATGACTCGATCTAGACCTAAAACAAGACTCGAAAATCATACAAAATTTTGTCTCATCAACTACCATTTTATAATTTATTCAGTTGTTTCACTCTCTCTGTCCAATGGATTCCAATCGTTCCTACACACTTGAATTCGGGCTATGACATAGTGGTATTAGAGCAGCTCATCTACGAATATTTTAAAAAGCTTTTCAAGTTTTCAATTTAATCCTAAGTTATTCAGTTTTGCTATTTGCACTTGCTTAGAGTTAAGAGCCTGTAAGTAGCTTGAATAACTAGATTGCTTTAGAGTGTTTTCCCTAATTCTGTGTTTTGGTGTTGGAAATCAAAAGGAATGGAATATTTGTACAAACGTTTTCGTTAAATGGAATTTCCAAGTACCATGGGAAGCAAGAATGAGTATGTGGAGATGGAATTTCAAACGTGTTGTTTAATTGTTTTGGTGTGCTTAATTCGTTTGATTCGTATAGGATAGACGACGAGACCAATCGGGTGATGATGCAGAAGTATCTGTATATGAGGAAGACGTATCAGGAGACCCTTGCAGAGTTCTTAGCGAGGTACCACAAGGTATGGGAGACAGTCAAGTACCTTGACGTGAGTGCTTTCGACAGGATGGTACATCTAATTCGCACTCTTCCCCAAGAGCGACGAGACTGGGTAGCTTCTTTGATGCCGAACCACGTAGGACGCCAGTACTTGGGTGTCTATCTCTATGGTGACTGCAATGGTTTCATTGCCACCATCTCTGGCCAATTCCATCAGACACGGTGCTCCGCCTCATGGACCCTTTGACCTGTACCGCGAGTAGAGCCGAATAGGCTAGGTTCTGAGCCCCAGCCTCTAGACGACCCTTTTCCACTCCGTGCCTCTTTTCAGCCCCATCCAATTTTGAGAGCAGCTTTCCAGTTCAGCCCCTACTCGGGAGATGTTCTCCCTATATGTTCTTTTGACCCCTCTGGCTCATCCAGCTCAGCAGCGACGCGGCCCGACGATTCACGTGGTCACATCATACTCTAGTCGCCTTTGCACGACCAGCTCAAGGAATTAATGCACCGAGACAGCACTCCCTCCCCAGTGCAGGCAGTAGTCGAGGCTTTTAGGCTAACACACACCGGCGATAGCGACGACGATGAGTCTTTTGAGGACACAAGCTACAGTAGTTTCAGGTCACCTTTAGCTGATCTCGAGCGACCGCCTTGCCTTCTCGTACCCAACCTTTTACACTCCAGTCTTGAGGCCTAGCCAGGAGCTCGAGCTAGAGCTAAAGGGCATAGTGTACACCCAACGTGAGGAGAGTAGTCCAGAGATGCCCTTGTGGGTCAACACTGAGCTTGAGGACATCAATGCCCAGTTCGATGATGAGCAGACTGGAGACATGACTGACCCTTGGGATGTTCCAGGAGCTACCTACGGAGACTTCTTACGAGCAGTTGCAGCAGAGAGTCAATGCAGTGATGATGAGCCAGAAAAGAATCCAGAGGAGGACTCAGAAGAGGAAGAGGAAGACCCTGAGGAAGAGCCGAGAGGAGACGACGACTCGAGCGACTATGGTTCTTACGCTTAGAGTTTGTTCTAGAAAGCTGTGGAAGTTCAAGAAACCCTTTTCTTTTTCTGTCGAGAGTTGAATTCTTTTTATTTTTCTTTCTTATAGTGATGGAAATTAGAACATGATGCATAGTATGGTAGTAAGACGCGAAGTGATAGCTCATGTCTTGCGTGTTTGGAGGAGTGTAGAACGTTGTGTAGACATCGAAGAAAGTTTTCCCTGTGAATGTTATTCCTTGCTTTTGGTATAAGTCCTCAAAAGACGCCATCATTCGATAATATAAAAATAAAGTCATTAGTCCGTTAAAATCAACTTTGAGTCTCTTGATTGTTTTTAGTATTTTTGAGTTAATTGAGTTATTTTTCTGAGTTGATGTGTGAATATTTTAGTATATTTGCCTGATTATCTGTGATAATGCCTGAGAATATTATATTGAGCATGATGATGATTGATGTGTGATGATTATTGAATTATATGCTATGCCTCAGAAAATTTCCATATTTTCTTGTACGATTAAGTATCGATTTAGAATAATTCCTTCTTCAAAAAGAGAAGAATTTTAGAAAGTCAAGAAAATTCTTGCAAACCTAGTTCGTTTTGCGAAAAGTTTCCAAAATTTTCTAATCTCTATCATTTCTTTTAGAATGCCTCCGAGAAGAAGAAACACTAGAAATGAAGAAGAAGAGCAACGAGAGCAAACCCTGCCTCTTCAAAATGAAAGAAGGATCGAAGAACTTTTTCTTCGCCAAAATCTGCCGACCTTCGATGGAAAAGGCAGTCCCGTAGAAGCCGAGGAATGGATTCGTTTTCTCAAGCGAATTTTTAGGTTTCTTAGTTATGGAGATCATGAACGTCTCGAGTGTATGATGTACCAGCTCAAAGGATCCGCCGACTACTGGTGAGAAGCCCGACAAAGAACGTATTCTCCCAAAGAATGTGAAAATCTGACTTGCGAGCAGTTAGGAAGCTCTGTTCGAGAAGTACGTGCCCCAAAGTTACCGTAAGTAGAAAGAAAATGAATTTGTGAGCTTGAGACAAGGTAAGAAGACATTAGCAGAGTACGATCGTGAGTTTTGTGAGTTAGCTCGTTTTGGACCCGACAAAGTGGATACAGACGAGATTATGTGTGAGTTGTTTCGAGCAGGTCTGAGACAAGATATTCGAGTAGTCCTATCAAGTCAGAGTGATCTGACTTACTCCGAAGCCCTTAATCGAGCCCTCGACATGGAGTTGGCTATGCAGCTAGAGAAAGGATCGCATTCTTCAGTGATGCCCTAATTTTAAGGCTAGATGATGACAGTTGTGACCCCTCAACCTTTCCATCACGGTTAGAACATAAAGAAGAAAGGAAAGTGGAGTGGTGGAAACCACCCGAGCAAGAAGCCGTGGTAGGGAAAGGGACAACAACAGCAACAGCAGCAGCAAGCTCAGAAAATGAAACCCCAGCATGCGAGTCAGAGCAGTGCCACTTTCGGACCTTTAGGACTCCCTCCTTGTTCGAAATGCGGTAGGATGCACCAAGGAATCTGCAAAGCTGGAAGCAATGTCTATTATACTTGTGGTCAACCTCATCATTTTTCAAACCAGTGCCCAAGTAAGCAGCAGGGACCAAGTGGTGGAAGACCCGAACAGTATCAGCAATGGTAGATGAGAGCCATGAAAGGAACCCTATAGCAGAAACATCCCCATAATTAGTGCAAACCACAGTTGCCGAAGCAGCAGCCTACAATTTAGGTATGCTCGTGGATCAAGATAGTTTAGGCTTTCACCCAGACAGTTCCAACCACGAAGGAATCGACCATCTCAACAAAGTCAATACCGTGCTCCACCAAGACAAGGATATCCATAAAGAAAATGGACTGCTCATGCTTCAAGACCAACTCAATTAGAAGTCTATGTGGATAGAGAAGGGAACTGATTCGAACACATCCCTCAGTTCGAGTCATCAAGGAAAACAAAGTCACTAACCTTGTAGGACCAAACTGAGTGTAGGTACCTAAAGTTCTTCTTGTGTTTTGCAGGACTGACGAAGCTGTCGTTTGCACTTCGCGCAAATAAAATTTATAACTTCTATGCCCACAGTAGGCGGTAGCCAGCGGTAAGCACGGTCGAACCCAAAGGAATTGGCATATTCTCTCTTCCACGTAATCGGTGTTGCAAAATAGGGCTTTGGTCTCGACTGCACTCGTCTTTGTCAACAAGTACTGAAAACTAAACAAGAACTTGATCAATAATAAAAGATACCTAGATTGAGATTGAATCATTGAACATAAACACTCAATCGGTCATTAGTGCAAATATTTTAGTCACATGCAATTACTATTCAGTTTCAAAGTAGATTAATTCTAACCCTATGGCCACGAAGTCACGACTAGAATACTCTACTCTTCATCTATCATTTTAACTTAGAGTATTCCAGAGACAGTCTAGACAAAACCCCTTTCCTGATCAAGACAACCATGAAGACTCTTTAACAACTATCTTGCCCAAGAAGCATTAATTTCTTTTAGACCCAAATCAGCCAAGAGGTGCCCAAGACAACGATTGCTCTCCAATACTCGTTATACTTTTCAGGCACAAGACACTCTCTGTGAGAACTCCTAATTTCTATTTTCACTATTATCTTGCCCAAGTAATTAATGGCCTATTAACTACTCAAATTCAACTAAAGCATTAGTCAACAAACATAGTGTAAACACAAAATATTGTATTTATTCAATAAACACAAAATTGTATACAAATATAATAATTTCAAATATATGCGGGTTCAATCTCTATTTGACCCTCTGATTCTTCTATTCACTTTGACCCTCGAACGGTCTTCAAGCAGCCCTTGAGAATTGTTGTAGAACTATGTCTCCTAGATCTTCTTAGACTTGATCTTCAAGCTTTGTAACGTTTCTTACGGATGACTTTCGCCTTGCTTACAAAGTAAACGTTGAGCTTTGATCTTTGTGCTTGATGACATTGACTTGAGTTTTGAGGTTGATGGTGTTGACTTGAGCTTCGGGGTTGATGGTGTTGATTTGAGCTTTGAGGTTAATAGTGTTGATGCGGAGGACGTTCGCCTTGTTTACGAAGTAAACATTGAGCGTCGAACTTTATAACGTTGATATGGGTGGCTTTTATCTTATTTCCAAATCAAACGCCACTTGAAATATTTTCACCGAAGAACGTGTTTCTTCCCATGAAGAACGCCTTGAATCTCGCCAGGACACCTTGAAAGTTGAGAGAAATTCTTTGAGAAATTATCTTTTCAATTCGTAGAGCTCTTGAAGATGATTTTTAGGTGTAATTTGAAGTTGTGTGGAGACCTCTATTTATAGAGAAAAATATGGTGGACTTGGTGGGCTTTTGGGCTTCATCATGGGCTTAAGGGATGAGGTGACGCGATCTCATTGGCTCTTAAATATTGATGTATATCCTTTACTTATTGCCAAAGAAATAGATATTTATCACCATATAAAGGCATACTTATCGATTAAATAACTTACTTTAATATGGATATGATAAGATTCCATAATAAAATAAGATATTAAAATTAATAAAAATCTCTATAAAATTTTGATATCTATAAATGCCCCCTTGAGACTTGTTCATGGACGACTTGTCGTGAAAATAAATAAGTCTTGATAAATTTGAATTTATTAGATAGTTTATACTCATATTAAGGAGTTCTTGAACTTCAACTTGTGAATAGTTTATACTCATATTCAAGAGTTCTCGAATTTGCTTAAAAGTTTAAACTCATTTCAAGGATTTTATACTCATATTCAAGAGTTCTCGAATTTGCTAGAAAGTTTAAACTCATTTCAAGGAGTCTTGAATTTGATAGAAAGTTTATACTTGTTTTGAGAAGTTCTTGAATTTGATAGAAACTTTATACTCGTTTCAAGGAGTTCTTAGATTTGATAGAAAGTTTTTACTCGTTTCAAGGAGTTTTGAATATGTTAGAAAGTTTATACTCATTTCAAGAAGTCTTGATTTTGGACTTGATTTTAGATAGTTTATGCTCGTATCAAGGAGCTTGATGGACTTGTAAACTTTTATACTTGTGCTTAGGAGTTATAGACCTTTTATACTCGTGTCAATGAGTCTTCACTTGATTTGAATTTGTAGACATTTTATACTCGTGTCAAGGAGTCTTTGACTTAGTTTGGATTATAGACCTTTTTATAATCGTGTCAATGAGTCTCCATTTCATTTGAATTGTAGACCTTTTATAGTCGTGTCAATTAGTCTTCACTTGGGCAATTCTTCAAAGAGTTTGATTATAATTTTAAGGAGGGGCCCGTACACAGTTTATACTTATGCAGGCCAGAAGTGACTATTTATTTAACCACTATATAGACAAAATGGAGTATATAATAGTTTAACCGCATAAATTTACATTTTGGTGGAAAGTTAGTAGTTTAACCTCGTACACTTTCGTTGGTGGTTGCCTTTCACAGTTTATATTCATGCGAGCCAGGAGTAACATGAAGTTTAGGCTCATGCGTCATGGAGCGTTGTAGATAGTTTAGATTCTTATCAGAGAGCATTTGAAGTTCTTTGTTTGAAGTGTTTAGATGATTTTTACTCGCATCTAGGAGCATTTTAGATAGTTTAAGCTCTTATCAAGGAACATTTGACTTCATGGATTCCACCAAGTATTTGAAGATGGACTCATAACGTCTTTCTCATCTTTACTTGTAGCTTCTTCATCACTTGGATTTTCTTCAACAGATTTGCCCCTATGAATTGTTTCTTGATTTTCTTCAAAGTTGTAAGCCTCTTGAATCGAAAAATCTTCAACTCCATTTCCATGCATACTTATCTACATATCATGAGCTCTAGTAGCCAATTCTTCGAAGGAATTTGATTGAATTTTTAAGATGTATTGAAGACTCCAATGCATGCCTTGGATGCACATCTCAATTGTTGAAGTTTCAGACAATCGATCTTTGCAATTTAAGCTTAAGTCCCTCCAACGATTGATATAGTCGATGACGGGCTCTTATTTCCATTGACTTAACTTTGTAAGTACCACCATGCTCACCATCCTTCGAGTACTATGAAAGCGGTTGAGGAATTCTTGCTCCAATTGTCCCCAACTATCAATTAAGTTTGGCTGCAAGTTGGCATACCAATCAAAAGCATTGTCCTTCAAAGAATGCACGAACTGCTTCACCATGTGATCTTCATAAGTGCCAGCATCGTTGCAAGTCTCCACTATGTGAGCTATATGTTGCTATTGATTTCCTTTACCATCAACTTGTTGAAACTTTGGAGGCTGATAGCCGATCGACATCTTCAAGTTTCAATCCTTGGAGTGTATGGCTTGTTATAAGTCCATGAAGATTTGTAGGTCCCTTCGAACTTATCCTTGATTGCCTTCTTCTTGAATGCTTTGAGTTGAGCGGCATGCATCGATCCATCGGAAGAGAATTCAAGCTTCTTAGTCGGATATCTGTCACCATCTTTTGACTCAATGAAAAGCTTGGCTTCTTGATCGTCCTTCACTTATTGACTTCTTATATCCAAAGTATTTGCATTTTCCTGCTTTGCGAGTTGAACATCTCATTCTTCTAAGCGTTTGGCAAGTCCTTCAGCAAGCTTTGTCAACTTTGCAATTTGTTCCTCAAGAGTTGTAGACATCTTCTCTGGGTTTGGTGAAGAGAAGTGATGAGAAGTAGAGATTGTCCCAATAGGCATGCCAAAATCTATAAGCCCAAAATATTGTATTTATTTAATAAGCACAAGATTGTATACAAATATAATAATTTCAAATATATGCGGGTTCAATCTAAATTTGATTCTCTGATTCTTCTATTCACTTTGACCCTCGAACGGTCTTCAAGCAGCTCTTAAGATTTGTTGTAGAAGTATGTCTCATAGATCTCCTTAGACTTGATCTTCAAGCTTTGTAACGTTGATACGGATGACTTTCGCCTTGCTTCCAAAGTAAACGTTGAGTTTTGATCTTTATGCTTGATGGTGTTGACTTGAGTTTCGAGGTTGATGGCGTTGACTTGAGCTTCGGGATTGATGGTGTTGACTTGAGCTTTGAGGTTGATGGTGTTGATGCGGAGGACGTTCGCCTTATTTCCGAAGTAAACGTTGAGCGTTGACTTTATAACGTTGACGTGGAGGGCTTTTGTCTTATTTTCGAATCAAACGCCACTTGAGATATTTCCTCCGAAGAACGCATTGCTTCCCATAAAGAACACCTTGAATCTCGCCGAGACCCCTTGAAAGTTGAGAGAAATTCTTTGAGAAATTCTCTCTTTAATTCTTAGAGCTCTTGAAGATGATTTTTAGGTGTAATTTAAAGTTGTGTGGAGACCTCTATTTATAGGAAAAAATATGGTGGACTTGGTGGGCTTTTTGGCTCCATCATGGGATTGAGGGATGAGGTGGTGCGATCTCATTGGCTCTTAAATATTGATGTATATCCTTTACTTGTTGCCAAAGAAATAGATATTTATCACCATATAAAGACATACTTATCAATTAAATAACTTACTTTAATATGGATATGATAAGATTCCATAAAAAAAATAAGATATTAAAATTAATAAAAATCTCTATAAAATTTTTATATCTACACCTAGTATTTCGGGAATAAAAACATGCAAGTATTTAGCTCAAATTAGACCTCACGAGTGTTTCGATTTATGCTGAAATCATCTCACCAGTCCAGGCTTAGGAATTTAGCTAAACATAATATAAATCAAAAGCAAAAGAAAAGAAGTAAAAGAAAACATACTTGGAATTAAACTAAGAAGTACTTGAATATCCAGCAAACCAGTAAATTGTCTTGGCCAAGATGGCCAGCAGAAAGTAGTGCAGAAAAGTAAAGGGCGTTGCCCATAGGACTTGTCTGCTCCTTCCAACACTCAAAGTAAATTTGCAGAATGAAAAACTTTTAAAGATCGAATAAAGGGTCATGATTTACAGAAGAGAATGCGGCCATATATATAGGTGATGAAGAGGTTAAGTCACTTCCCATTATGGGCTGGACTCTTTCCTTCTTTAGGCTTTGTTTCCTTCTTTAGCGCAACTTCGGACAACTTTCCTTCTCCTAGATAAATTAGAATTTGACCGGACCCCTACAAGATCAGGATGGAAGTTTCCTTCCTCATCTTCTTCCTTGGAGATTAAGTAACGTCCGCTACCCACAGCCCACATTCCTTCTGCCTTGGTCACGACATGATGCATGCAATTCTTGGTACTCTACTACTTTGGCCAAAATAATATGGGGAGGTATTCTTTCACCTGCATGTGAGATCACTCTCCCTCACTTTAAAATCACACACGCATACTACACCCATTCCACCTCTCTCTCTCTCTCTCCTTCGATCTTTTCCTTCTCCTTTCCTTCATTTTCCCTTCTCTTTCCTTCTCCCAACTGCCGAAACCAGCAGCTGGAATTCCTTTCATTTCATTGAGCTAGACAAGGAAGGAAGGAGCAAAAGTTGCGAGGAATGAAGAAAAGTTGTTGATCGATTAAGAGAAGTAGTAAGATTTCATTTCTTTCTTCCTCCATAACCGAATTATTAGCATGTATATAGGTAGATTTGTTCTTGAATTTCCAAGCATGAAACCTTGATCAAGAATGTTTTCCATGCACTAAGAAAGAAGAAAAAGAAATCCAAGCTATGCACGTATATATATGTATGACCTAGGTTAAGGTTAGTAGTAGGATTTCATGCTTTTTAATTCTATCATGATAATATGATTAGATACATGTTTTAAGGATGATAGCATGAAGAAGTTAAGAAGAAAAATCCATGACGAAAAGAAATGGTGAAAACCGAAAATGAGAAAAAAAAAATAAGGGTTTGCATGCTTTAGTTGATCTTATGATCTTATTGATATAAATGATGTTATTTGAGCATGACTTGATGATTTAATTGGAGAAATAAGCATGTCAATGGAGAAAATTCACTTGAGCAAGATGATTAATAGTTTTAATACCTCAATCCATCATAAGTTGTTAAGTTCGTCTTAAATGAGTTTATGTGCCTTAATTATGTTCCCCTGTGATAAAAATTTACGAGAAAAGAATTTTTCTCATAAAATTACTAAAATGCCCTTGAATGACTTTACATGAGTTTTATCATTTCGGTTATATCTGAATTGATTGTGTGATGAATTGATTGAGCATGATTATATGAGTTTGAGTTTGAGTGTGAATTTCGGAAAATTCTGAGAAGTTTCTTTTCGGATGAATAGTAACTTTTCTCGAGTTTTCGCTATTTATCGAACTTTCTCCGAATTTCGTCTAATTAGTGTCTTTTGAGTCTAAAATTGATTTTAGAAGCTTTGAGATAGGTTTGAGAGTCGTTTGAAGTCGTCCGAGAGAAAATTCAGTTGAAGGTCCAGAAAACCCTAATATGAATAGTGAATTACGACTTTTTCTTCGTTTCTCAGAATTTCATTTTGAAAACTTGATTTCTGGATTCCTTGATTTATTTGGTGAAGTTTGAGATGGAGTAAAGAGAATTCCGATGTCAAGAAAGAGTCATGGTGAGTTTCTCGTTTGAGAGTTTAATGAGAAATTGGGGATAGATTGCACCAAATAACTTTTTCTTCTGGCGAAATTTATATCGCGTTTTCGATCACCGGGTGCAACTAAATTCTATTAATTCCTATCCTTCTCTTATTTCACTCTCTCACACACACTCTCTCTCTCTCTCTTAAACATCTCTTTCTTAATCATTTCTCTCCATTCTCTCTCCCTCTCTCTATCGACCTCTCTCTCTCTCTTCACTCTCCCTCTCGGCAAAAACACACACACACACACCACCATCCACCATTGTTGAGTCTCCTTCGAGCTCCAAAGATGAAGATAACTGAGCTCCCGATCATCTATCGACTAATCCATTAAGGTATTTGAGATCCTCTAATCGTAACGATCAATTTAAGACTAGGATTCATGTCTTTCTCTCTTGTTGAAAAATTGGCAGCCTTGCCTAAGAGATGGAGCTCGACTTTTGCTTGTTCGGATCGTGGAGTTGCATGGATTAAAGACCTTTGATTGATCAAGTCTTCGAGTCTAAGTAAGTTTTCTTGATTCTTGTTTGATTCTAGTGGTGAGAACTCAAGGAAATCCCCTCTTTTCCTCCCCTTTTGTTCGATCAAAATAACCCTTTGAGCAAGGAAATCGAAGCCTCTCTTCTTTGCTTTGATCTTCGATCTTTTGGGTGATTTTTATGCAAGGAAATGATTTTTGCAATGTTTTAAAACTGTACTAACACTTGTGATGCAGTAGCAAGGCAAGTTCAATTATATAGCTCTATCGAGCAAAGTTTAAATTATTTTGGCATGTGTTCACTGAGTACGAAGTACTCAACCCTGTATGTATTTCAAAACGTGCAGGTTAGCATGGATGATAGTGGCGGAAGATGCTCGACGGTGTGTAGTGTTTGGAGTCGAGTCTTCTTTTGGTTTAAGCTTGCATCTGCATGTCTTCATATATGTAGTTGTGGGACTTGAGACATTATTCCACTTCAGGATAAACAAACTTGTTTATTTATTTGAATTTTAGTACTTGACGTTGTATCGATACAATTAGCTTAATGCTCGAAACTATTCTCGTATTTCTTTTACATCTACTTGACTTGGATTATATTGCTTCAATTGTTTTTCGACACTTGAATCATTTATTTATGCTCGTTGTTTGAGATTGGATTTGAAAGCATGTTCTATTTGTTATTTCTTTCAATCTATATTCCCTTGTTCCCAAGCATGATCTCTTGTCGAGTTATGTTTATATTCGAGGTTTCATCTCACTGTCCAATGGATTCTAGTCGTCTTCATACAACCCCGAACACGGTCGTGACATAGTGGTATTAGAGCAGCTCGTCTGCTATTAAGCTTAAACTTTATTATGATGTCGAGTCTAGATTTATTCCCTAGACTTGTTTGAGTCATTAACACACCGAGCATTCCCCATCTCATCCGGCAACCAGGTACAAATATTTTCAAAAGTTTTATAAGTTTGAAATTTTAATTGAGTTATTCAGTTTGCTATTTGCGCTTGTCTAGAGATAACAGCTTGGTAAGTAGCTTGAATAACTAGATTGCTTTAGAATGCCTTCCTTAATTCTGTGTTTTGTGTGGAAATCGAAAAGGATGAAACGTTTGTGCAAACGTTTTCGTAGAATGGAATTGCCAAGTACCCTGAGCAATAAAACCTCTTTAGGAAGCAAAAATGAGTATGTGGAGTTGGGAAAATCAAATGTGATTGATTAACTGTTTAAGTGTGCTTAACCCGTTTAAACTCGTATAAGATGGACGATGAGGGCAATCGAGCATTGATGCTGGAATATCTGCATATTAGGAAGTCATATCACGAGACGATCGCTGAATTTTTAACGCGTTACCATAAGATTTGGGAGACAGTGAAGTATCTCGATGTTAGTGCACTCAACGGAATGATTCATCTGATTCAGGCTCTTTCTCGAGAGTGGCACGACTGGGCAGCATCGCTAGTACCGAGGTTCATCGGACGCCAGTACCTAGGTGTCTATCTTTACGGCAATTGCAATGCATTCATCTCCACTATCTCAGGTCAGTTTATAGAGTACGGGGCCCCGCCTCCCAGACCGTTTGACCCTATTCTTCCAGCCGAGCCGAATGGCTTTGTTCTTGAGCCTCAACCTCAGCCTCAGTCTCCTCTTCGAGATGGACCAGCCCCTCCCAGAGTCCCCTCTCCACCTCACCCTGAGCCGAGAGCCGCTTTTCAGTACCACCCGTACTCCGGGAACGTACTCCGTATTCGCTCTTTCGACCACTTTGCCTCGTCCAGCTCAGTAGCGACTCAGCTAGCAGTTTCGTACGACTCTTTCAGAGTTTTACCTCCTTCACACAACAAGCTAGAGAAATTCATGTGCTGAGACCGCACTCCCTCTCCAGTACAGCCCGTAGCTGAGCCTTCTAGGCCTACGTGTTCAGGTGACAGTAACGACAACGAATTCTTCGAGGACCCTGCAGCCGATGCCACGGTGGGCAACGGTTACCTCCAAGCTTTGCTTAGTGACCACTTCTCCGTTCCGTACCCGTCTTTCCAGACCCCAACAGTTAGGCCCGACCAGGGACGTGAGCTAGAGCTCGACAATGCAGATGACGTGTCAGTGTACTCTCATAACGTGAGCAGTCTTGAGAGTCCCTCATGGGACGTGTCTGAGTTGGAGGACATCAACGCCCACTTTGAGGACGTGCAGACTGGAGACATGACCGATTTGTGGGAAGTTCTCGGACAGACTTACGATGACTTTCTAGAGTCGTTGGCGGCAGCAGAGGGTCAGGGTAGCGGTGTAGGCGAGGAGGATCCAGAGGAGGACCCCGAGGAGCAGCGTGGTGACGACGACCCGAGTGGTGACAACCCTCACGCTTAGGTCTAGTTCTAGAAAGTTGTGGAATCCCGAACAATATTTACATTTCTATCGAGAGTTGAACTCTTTTTATTTTCTGTCGTGATGTAAATTATATAACTTGATGCATAGTTAGTTAGTTGAGCCGGACGCGAAGTAGTATCTCATGTCTAGTGCATTTTTTAGACGTAGAACGTCTTGTAGACGTGTAGGGAATTTTTCTGATGTGAATATTTATCCCTTATATTTGGTATAAGTCCTTAAGAGAGGCCATCATTCCGATGATATGAAAAGGAAGCTGTTATGCTGTTAAAATCAACTTTGAGTCTCCTAATTATTTTAAGAATTATCTGTCTTAGAGATACGAGTAGAAGAGTTGAGTTATTAAATGAAGTGTTTACCAGATTAATTGAGATGTGAAATTCTGAGTGATTATATATGCTATGTTCGATTGAGTGTATGAGAAATTGTTGAGCATGATGTTTCGTGATGAGTTGAAATTGATGAAATTGTTGTATATGCATGTAATTGTTTGAATGATTGTGCGTATTTGATTATATTAGTGAGACATGCCATTGTTTGATTGATTGTGGTAAGACGAGTTGAGAAATATTTTAATTGCAATTTGAATGCTTTACCTGAGAGAAATTCTTTCCTAAATGTGTGATAAGTATCAATCGAGAATTATGTTTCCTCTTAGAAGGAGAAGTGTTCGAAAGTCGAGAAAATTTCCGAGTAGGTTTGCCGAACTTTTCTAATTTTTAGCATTTCCTTTAGAATGCCTCCAAGAAGAAGAAACGAGAGAGCCAAGCAAAATGATGAAGAAGAGCGACGGGATTAGACCCCGTCTCTTCAAAACGAATGTCAAATCGAAGAGCTTTTTCTTCGAAAACCCGCCGACTTTCGATGGTAAAGGCAGTCCCGCCGAAGCCGAGGACTGGATTCGTTCTCTAGAGCAAATTTTTTGTTTTCTTCGTTGTGGTGATCGTGAGCGTCTTGAATGCATGATGTATCAACTCAAAGGTTCCGCCGACAACTGGTGGGAAGCCCGACAGAGGATGTATACTCCCGAAGAACGCGAAAATCTGACGTGGGAGCAGTTCATGAAAGCCCTATATGAGAAGTACGTGCCGAGAAGCTATCGAAAGCATAAAGCAAACGAATTCGCGAACCTGAGACAAGAAAAGAAGACCGTAGCAGAATACGATCGAGAATTTTGCGAATTAGCTCGTTTTGCGCCCGACAAAGTAGATACCGACGAGAAGATGTGCGAGCTTTTTCGAGCAGGTTTAAGGCAAGACATTTTCGTAGTTCTTGCAGTTCACAGCGGTCTAACTTATGGAGAAGCCCTTAAGCGAGCCCTTGACATGGAGTTGGCAATGCAGCCGGAGAAAGAATCACTTTTTTCAGCGGCCCCTCAATATCAGAACCAGATGACAACAACTGTTATCCGTCATGTCACACCCCGACTCCCGAGGTGCGACGAACATTATTAAACCATACACTAACTCAACTCACATAAGGGTTCATGCTCGAGGAATCAAAGGAATAATGACTGAAAGCGATAACAAATAAAGGCATGCTTTCAAGTCACGATAAAACAACCAACGAGCATAAGTAATTTACATCAGAAGACCCAAAAAGGAATAAGTTGTTAAGTACACATGATCCGAGAATTAAAAGAAAAACAGTAAATTGTATCGAGCACATCGCTCATAGAACCAACAGATCATCAGAGTAATATCATAAACATATCATAAGATAGTATCATATTGCGGCTGAGACATCGACTAAATTCCCAACAACTACATGCATGAAGACGTGTAATTGCCAGCTAACTTTTGACTCAAAACGAAACACGCCACCAAGCTGTCCACGCCATCCACATCCCGCTAACCTGCACGTTTAGAAATACATGCAAGGATGAGTACTTTGTACTCAGTGAACACATGCTTAAAACATTTTAAAACTTTCTCTTAGAGCTATATAATTGAACTTACCTTGCCATAGCATCACATGCATTAATGAGATTTAAAACGTTTTACTTGTGAATGCAAAATCATTTTATTTTTCTTGAAACGACAGCGCTGTCAAACATAATATATACACAGGTATGAATATCTACCACATTATCTCTGTGTCGAGAAGTAGACCTCCTTCTCAAACACTTTGACCGGCTAAACCGAAGTAAAGCACACAGTCATCTCAAATAACTCAGATAACCACACATGGGTTCCTGTCTTTCACAGGACAATAATAATATCTCAACCAGATGATAAATCATACCAACTCAAATAAATGGCAAGTTAATTGATTTAAAAACTCACATAATCATACTCAATAATTAATAGCATTCATTGGAGTTTTGGTTTTAGAAAAGCCCACCTGACTTCCAAAGAACTAGCTAGGCGGCTTACTCTTTTGTGTCCTCGCTACTTTCTCGTCCCGCTTGGTCCTTCACAATTCAACATCGAATAAGGAACAAGATTTTTATCGCGCAAGACGTAAAGTAGATTTTGGGATCGGCTTGTAATGCCCCGTAAATTCCTTACGTTCTTAAAATTTTAAAGTTAATTAAATAAATGGCTTTGCACGCCTAAGTTTACGATTTTGAATTCTAAGACTAACGGTCGAATCCGTTTCTGAAAATAAATTACGGAAATCACTTTGACTACTGTATTTAGGGTTAGCGCGTACGAAAAGTTTTTAGTTCGTGAACTCAGAACGGAAAACCGTCTGATTTTTACATTCAAGAAATCGCGATACGAACTCGCCCGAGAAAGTTCGTTTTTATGATTTTCTGGACGAAACTCGGACTGTGTCATCCCGAGTTTTTGTCAAAATAAATTTTGTAATTTTTTTTCCGATTAAGTTTTGTACGTTAGAATTTACGGTCAAATCGGATCGCGATGATTTTGTGCCGAGCGACGTTTTTCGTCGAACGTTTTCTGTAACGTCGGATCATGACGGAAAAACACGTATCCCTCCTAAAAACTACTATGGCAGCCGACATTACCCTACTCTATAAGAGGATATTTGTGTTTTATAAGATTTAATTAAGGGACACCTAAGGGTACACTATTCACACTTTACACCTCTTGTACTTTATACCTTATGATAATTCAAAATTAAAATCCACCTCTCTCCCTCCCAACACAAAATCGGCAGCCACCCTACATCATTCTCACATCTTCATTTCATCATCCTCCATTGAAGAGAAGCTCCAAGAACAAGAAGAAAAACACAAGTCTCAATTCTTCCATCCAAACTTCTTACATCTTTCATTAATTAGCAAGGTATTCACCTCCTCTTAACTTCTATCCAATTGGATTTCTTATCTTTTATTTTTCTTCTTGATCGAAAATTAAGGTATGGGAATGGATGAATTGTTCTTGAATTAATGAAATTGGATGTGTTAGATAGATTAATTAGAGAGTAAAATTGATCGAAACCAAGAACCCTAATCCTCTAGTTAGTACCGAAATTTTAGGGTTTTTGTAGGATTTTTAGTTTTCTTCAATTGATGATGGATTCATGCCTAAGAGATGTTTAATTAGTGATTAGAACAAAGAGGAATGAAAAGCCCCATGTTTTTGTGAAATTCAATTAGGGTTTGAGTAATGAAATTGGGGGTTTATGCATGTTAGTTGATTTTAGATTTGCAATTGATTAATTGATGATATAAGAAGTTGATTAGTGAATAAATGGTGATAATTGGAGAAGAAAATCACCCCCTTAATAATTATATGAAAACCGAAAATTATGGTAGAATTAGGGGTTTTCATGTGTTGATGTTAATTGATGATTTGTTGATGGAATTATGTTGCAAATGTTGTTAATGGATTATAGAATTAAATTGAGAATTTTCTAAAAATATTTAACGTAACGTAAGAGACGAAGATCACCTTATAAGTTGAAATATAATGATGTTATGACATGATTGCATGCATAGAAAGTGATTCACGTTAGACGTAGTTTAATGTCGTAAAGTTTGAACGGAATTCGACAACTTTGAAAAACGCGTAAGAGACGAACATTTAGTCGTAACTATTAACCGAGAAGTCGAATGAGAATTCTAATTTGATATTATTGTCTATGATGGACTTGAGAACAACTTTGTAGTTGATGTCATAAGCTTTCGAGCTAGTATAATATGAGCTATAGTTATAGTCGAGAACTAGAACGCGTTTTGAATAATTTGTTGGTTTAGTAATTGTTAGTTAAAATCCGACGTTTAGAACATCGTGCTTTTGAGCGAGTTTTGAGAAGGAGTTCATCACGTACGGAAGTACGTGATGACTGCCTTAAGGGCCCAGTTTCCAAAGAAATTGAATTCGAGAACTTAGAACGAACCTAAGACGTTATACGTCGAACCTATCGAGCAATTAGGGTTTTCGCGGCAGTTTTGCGACCCTCGCCGGAAACTGTAATAACTTTTAGCTCGTTTATCGGATTTGCGATCCGTAAATTGGAGCGTAAACTAGACATCCCAATATTTTCAGTGGTACAGGGCTTATCCCCTGTTTTCAAATCCTCTGTTCTGGACAGCCTCCAGAGTTACTGGATTGCGCAGTGAAATTTCAGTTTCTTGTTTTCTAAGTTGTTTAGTTCACAACTTAGTTTCTTTCGATCTTTTAAGCCGTATTATCTAACGAGTATCTCCCTACTGACCCTAGAGTCAAGTTCAGGGCCTTGAGTGATGAAAACCAGTCGAGATCCTATCTCTTATCCTTTCATTAAAGAAGTAATAAACGAGAAATTTCATAAGTCGTTCAAAGAACTAAAACGTAAATCGCCTAAGTTGATTCTTTCCAACTTAGCTCCTTATAATCTTTAAAGTCGTATTAAGTTACCGACTACCCTCTCTACTGACCCGAGAGTCGAGTATGAGACCTTCCGAGTTCTAAACGGGATTTGAACGAGTCTCGTTCCCATTTAAGTAAAATAAAGCTAGTAAGCGTGCAAATGCCTAATGAATGAAACAACTAAAACCTTTTTCGATTCTCTTTGATCGATTATCTTTTACGACCCATTTTTAAGTATTATTATTTTTACGATGAAGGAAGAAGCCAGCAGTAGAGACAGGACGGAAGATCCAAAGTTTGGAAGCTAGTGCTTTTAAGTTCTGTAAATCGAGGTGGGCTTTTATATACAAAATAAAACGAGCAATGCTCGGAAAATCTTTCTTTATCGCTTTGATATCTGTGTTTTCAAAGTGATATTATGGCATGAACTGTTTTATGTTTTATGTGAGTTCTCTTGTACCTATCTGAGTCAACATTCGTGTTTTCCAGATTTAGAGTTAATCTAACTAGATTAACTAACGATCGGCTCTGAGTTAGCTACTAAGTGCTTTCCAGAGTTAGTGCACTTTGTAACCTGTGGTGTATGTGATATCCTGTTGAGGGGTACCAGCCACGGTGAATTAGAATTGGTCAAGATTGAACATAACATTAGTCAGAAAATACTCGCGCGAGTGATTTATGAGAAAAGAGTCAGAAAATGTTTAGTAGACACGGATTTCTTTCAATAAAACCCCGATGTGCTACAATTATGAAATGCCATATTTATATATACTTATGATTATGATTTCGGCATCGTGCCCACTAAGTACGTTTGAACTTAGCCCTGCATTGTTTTCTAAATGTGCAGGTTGAAGCGACGGTGAGCGGCGACGGTTGATGTTGAGTTAAAGGATAGGATGCTTAGTTAGAACCCTTCCGCTGCAAAACTCTGAATATCTTTTGAGATGTACTTTTTGAACAATACACCGTAGTTTAAGTTTGTAATTATGAACTTAGCTTCTTCTGTGTACTTTTGTCGAGTAATCGCTTGTGGTTAACTCTTTCTTATTTATATTCAAGTCTTGTTCATGGTTTATTGATGCCTTTCATGTATGTTTAGTCAGTTAGCCCCCTTCTTCCCCGCTTCTTTAATCCAACCCCAGTCGCACCCCGGCTTCTGCCGTCCCTCGGGATTTGGGGTTGTGACACGGCTGAAGGACTTCTACTTGACTCGGGTCTTTCTATTATTTTAACTTTTCTACGTTGATATTTTTTCTCGATTTTCTCATTCTCGGGTTATCGACTTTACTCGGTTACTAGATAAACTTCGTCTCACATTCTTATTTCTAGAAATAATATTACCTTAGTACTTTCTACTGACGAGCAAATACTATTCGTCTTAATCATACTACTCGAGTTCTCTATTCATTATTCTCAACTATTGTCATTACAACCATTCATGTCATAAACGAGCATCCATAAAAAAATGAACAACTTAATCCATAATTGAATGAAATAAAACATTTCACTTAAGCAAATAAGTTCAATTAAGCATAATGAATTTAAACATGTTTTATATTTCAAAAACATTCAACAGTTATCTCGATACTGCTCGACTTTATTTTTGAAAATATTATCTTCAATAAACCATAGAGATAATCTCATCAACTTTTAATAATTCAACTAATTAAATCCAAATAATAAGAATTTTGAATTTAAAACTCAAACTTCCATTTAGTATTTCTTGACTTAAAATACGACGTTATTTCTCAAAATTCTAATATACGTCGTCTTTTCTCGATTGCGTAAATATATACACTCATATACTCTTGTCTTAATAATTTAACTTTCAATAACATAATCTTATTATTTTTCTTAATAACATTCTCGTTTTCTTTTCCCGATATAAACTTGACTTTTGATTTAAAATCTCGACGCTCGACAACTTCGTTGTCATAACTCGAATTTAAAATATTTGAAAAGAAACTTGATTATTTTTATTCGAGCATCATTATTTTACCATTCAATACTTGACATACTAACAAGAACCGAACATTCAAAAACTTAAGACTCATCAAACTCGATTTTCACATTTTTAGTAGTCAACACTTATTCAATCTCAACTCATAACTTTATTTTATTCGAGCTATTTCTTCACAGCGTTATTTAATCATCAAGTATAAACTTAAATCTCAATCTCATATTTTACTATTTCTTATTTCATTAAGAAATTATTTCATTAACTCATTCATTTCTACTTTTATTATTTTTATTCTAAAACTCTTTGATTAATCTTATAATCAAAACAAGTAAACGAACTCAATATCGATTAAACTATCTCTTAAACTCTTTTATACTTAATTTTAAAAATATTTTTCTCTTCAAAAGATAATTTATCTCTCATTAGGTTAATTCCTTCTTATTTCTTATTCAATTGAATGAACTTATCTTCGACTAACTCATCTTTAATTTTTATACTCATCTTTTAATTTCATCTTCTTGATTCTAATTTCTCTTTTTATTTCTCAACTAATATTAATATCTCTCTTTTTAATCCCAATTATTAAACTTATATAATTTCTTCTCTTAATTACTTAATCCTCAACAAAGAAATATATTTTCTTTGTTTTACTCAATTCTTATCTCCATAAATAAATTATTTATTTTCTTTTTTTTCTATTTTATTTTATTTAAGTTTTCGAAAATTAATTAATTTAATAATTAATTTATTTATTTATTTTATAATTAATTTTATTTATCTTCAAATCTTCATGTTCTTCACCAAGAACACCAAGAACATACACTCATATATTCAAATTTTCACCAAGAACACCTAAAACACACACTAAATCTTCAAACTCAATTCCATCAATTTTTATGCATTTTTATGCCTAAAATTTCATTGTTTTCATCTCTTAAATTTTTACTAAACATCTAACACTCTAATATGAACATAAAGACATTCATATCGTCCAAATCATCAAAATCATCAAAAACCATATTTTCTTCAAACATACATATATATCGATTTCTTCAAGTAATATAGCAAAATAACTTAAATCATTCACTCAATCATATTCTCATGCTCATAATATACTCATAAACATAATCAAATCATCACACAACAATTAAATCAAATATTCCTCAATTAACCCGAAAATTCGGTGCACTCAATAATTAGGGCAAACATGTTTTTCTCATTCTCTTGAGCATAGAAATCATTTGATCCATCATCATAAACACATATTATCAAGAAATCATCAAGAACTCATCAAAATTAATTTTTCTCCTTTTCTCTCTTATTTTCAGTTCTTATAGGAAAATTTGTAGGATTATTTTTCTTTTCTTTTCTCTCTTATTTCTTGATTCCTATATGAAATCCTAGGGTTTGTTCTCCTCACTATATCATCATTCATCATCATCGATCATCCTAGTTTGCCTAAGCATAAATTAAACATGCATACTTTTCTTCCTTTTCTTTAGCTTTATACATTTACATATAGATAAAACTTGAATAAAAATCATACTTCATGAAAATAAATCGATCTCCTCCTCTTTTTTTTTAAGCTTGGGCCGATGATGAAGGAAGAGGGATGACCTCAAAGATTTAGCTTGGATTTTTCATGGAGGAATCCATCTCTAGACCTTAAGGAAAATAAATAAAATTAATCATCTCTTTTTAGGGCATAGGTGCCGAAAATTAAAGAGATGAGGAAGATGATTTTGATCTTAAATTAGTCACCAAGCTTGAGGAATTTGATTACCTTCTTAAAGTTTGGAAGCTTGAAACCTTGGACTTCAATGGAGTTTTTCCTACTTCTATATGTGCATGTGTGTGTACGGTGAAGAGAGGGAGAGAAGAGAGAGTTGTTTCTTTTCCTCTTCTTGCTTCTACGGTGGAGAGAGATGAGAGATGAGAGTAATTGGGTTTATCTCTTAGCTAGGAAGGAAATGAAATGGTAACAAAGTTAAATGAATGTAATGATGATATTCTTCATAGGTTTTAAAAAATAGGTAACTAGGTTGGAATATAATTAAGGGAGAGAAAAGGGGGTGTATGTCGGTTGAGAGAGGGAGAGAGATAAGTAAAATATCTCAATATTTAACTAGTATAATTTTCCCCGGATGAAAAAGTTTTCCGGTAGAATATATCCGTATTTTTCCGTTAACTCTGAAAATGGCTAAAAACTCTCCTCAACTCGTTCTCGACATCAAAAACACCTCCATACCATCTCATATCTCACGAATTAATTCAAGGAATCCGAATATCAAATTTTTAGGTCATAATTCCAAGTAACGAAGAAAACCCTAAAACTCGTTCGGTTAATTAAACCGTTTAGGAATAAATTTTAAAACTCTCTCATGTGATCTCAGAAATTCTAACATATCTCAGGGATCTTAGAATTAATTTTAGGTTCAAAAGACACTAATTAAACTAAATTCGGAGTTCGTTGGTGAAAAGTAATTTTTCGGTTTATCGACACTATTCGTCAAAAGTGAAAGTTTTCATAATTCTCCGAAATTCATACTCATACTCAAACTCATATAATAAAGCTCAATCAATGCATCACATACTCATTTCGAATAACCGAAACGAGAAAAATCACATCAAAGCACATAAGGGTATTTTCGTCATTTTACAAAAAAATCTCTTTTCTTGAAAAATTTTATCACTCAAGGCACGTTATTTCAACATATAAACACATTTAGAAGGCACTCATAGACTGGTAAAAGTTCGGGGTATTACACCTCAATCTTCTCAGCACGACTTAATCGCGAAAAAAAAGGAAAATGGAGTGGTGGAAACCATCCGAGCAAGAAACCGTGGCAAGGAGGAGGACAACAACAGCAGCAGCAAGCTCATAAAGCGAAACCCCAGCAAGGCAATCAGAGTAGCATATCTTTCGGACCCTTAGGACTCCCCCCATCTTCGTAGATGAGAGCTATACATGGAGCCCCGCATCCAAAGCAACCCCAGGGTCAGCACAAGCTGCAGCTGCAGAAGCAGCAGCCCCTGCAGCAGGAGCCGCCACACTATCAGAGGGTTTTCGCAATTGAGTAGAAAGCTGAAGTCAAAGACCAAGGAAATCTCGCAGGTATGGGAAAGCTTAAAGGTGTGCCATTATCATTTTGTTTGATACTGGTGCATCGCATTCGTTTATAGCTAGTGCGTATGTAGAAACCCTTGGCTTAGATGTAGAATAGTCGAACTAGGAGCTTGGAGTCTCAACCCCTTTAGGTAGATCTATGTTTGTGTCACGTATCTGTTCAAATTTAGAATTCGAGTTCAAAAATCGTAGGTTATCCGCGAAATCCCTAAATCTAATCCAGATGTGTGATGTGGATATAATTCTTGGAATGGATTGGTTAACTGAAAATTTTGCGACGATCCGATGTGATCAGAGACAGATTACGTTTCAACCTCCTTGAGAAGAGCCGACCATAGTTCATGGATTTGAAAGAAGAACGAAGAAGAGTATGCTGATTATTTCGGCTATAAAAGTAAAGAAGTTGATGAGGAAAAATAATGCGCAAGTATATCTAATTTACCTAAATAAGAATAAAGAGCAAGAGCTGAGTACTGACGATGTAGCAGTAGTAAGAGAATATAAGGACGTTTTTCCAGAAGTTTTGCCAGAATTACCTCCCGATAGGCACTTGTAGTTGACGATTGATCTTGAGCCCGAATCAGCCCCGATTTCTAAAGCCCCGTATAGAATGGCTCCGAAAGAACTCCAAGAGTTAAAGATTCAGCTGCAAGAATTGTTAGATTTGGGTTTTATTAGACCAAGTGTTTCCCTTTGAGGAGAACTGATTCTATTCGTGAAGGAGAAGGATGGTAGTCTGAGGATGTGCATTGATTACATAGAGCTCAATAAGATTAATCTCAAGAACAAGTATCCCTTGCCAAGGATAGACGATCTATTTGACCAATTGAAATGAGTCCTCCAAAGTCGATTTAAGATCTGGATATCATCAACTGAAGATCAGGCAAGAAGATGTTCTAAAGATTGCGTTCAGAACAAGATATGGACATTATAAATTCATTGTGATGCCCTTCGGTTTGACAAATGCCCTAGCCGTATTCATGGATCTAATGAACCGTGTCTTTCATGAATTCTTAGATAAATTCATGATAGTAATCATAGACGATATTTTAGTGTATTCAAAAGACGAAGCAGAGCATGAGAAGCATCTCAGAATCGTGTTAGAAAGGCCAAGGTCAGAGAAGTTGTATGCCAAATTCAGTAAGTGTGAATTTTGGCTAAAAGAAGTGAATTTCTTAGGACATGTTGTTTCGTCCGAAGGAATTAAGGTGGACTCAGTCAAAGTGCAAGCAGTTCAAGAGTGGGAATCACCAACCTCAGTTCATGAAGTCCGTAGTTTCCTTGGATTGGCAGGTTACTACCAGCGATTCATAGAAGGATTTTCCAAGATAGCAAAACCGATGACGAGTCTGTTAAAGAAGGAATCCAAGTTTAGATGGACGGAAGAATGTGAACAAAGTTCCCAAGAGCTCAAGTCAAGATTAACGACAGCCCCAGTGTTAGCTCTTCTTGAAGTAGGAAAGGACTATGTCATTATTACAGACACATCATCCAAAGGTTTGGGATGTGTGTTGATGCAAGAAGGAAAGGTGATAGCATATGCTTCAAGACAACTTAAACCTCACGAGAATAAATATCCGACGCACGACTTGGAGTTGACAGCAGTAGTACATGCTCTCAAAATTTGGAGACATCATCTTTATGGAGCCAAGTGCGAAATCTTTTCGGATCACAAAAGTTTGAAGTATTTCTTCGAGCAGAAGGAGTTGAACATGAGACAAAGGCGATGGCTTGAATTGGTGAAAGATTACGATTGCAAAATTTCTTATCACCCCGTAAAGGCCAATGTTGTGGCCGATGTGTTGAGAAGAAAGAAGAATTCGGAGTTAGGATTTTTCCTATCCGATGAAAAGAAGTTGATTGAAGAATTTGGAAAGATGAGAATCGAAGTAATTCAACCCCAGATATTGATGGAGCAAGTTTTGCATCTCTAGTAGTGGAGCCAGACCTTAGAACTCATATCGTAGACGGCCAAAGAAAAGACAAGAAGTTGGAAAACTTAAGGCTTAAAGTCAAAAATGTAGGAGTTGAAGATTACAGAGAGTCGAACGACAATGCTTTGTTGTTCCGTGGTAGACTATGTGTACCAAATGACGAAGAGCTAAAGAACAAGATCATGAGTGAAGCCCATGATACCCCTTATGCCGCCCATCCCGGCAGTACGAAGATGTACCAGGATTTGAAGCAACAATTCTGGTGGGCAGGAATGAAGAAGGACGTGGCCCTGTTTGTGGAAAAATGCTTAGCATGCCAGCAAGTGAAGTCCTTACATCAAAGACCTTTTGGACCTCTCCAACCGTTATCGGTCCCGTCATGGAAATGGGATGACATTAATATGGATTTTGTGACAGGTTTGCCAAAAACCAAGAAGTGAAATACATCCATATGGGTGATTGTGGATCGATTAACGAAGTCCGCTCATTTCATACCTATTCCTATCACCTATGGATCAGATAAGTTGGCTCAGATTTATGTAAAGGAGATTGTGAGATTGTATGGAGTCCTTAAGACGATCACTTCTGATCGAGATTCCAAGTTTACCGCCCGTTTTTGGAAAAGTTTTCATAAAGAGCTAGGAACGAAGTTGCAGTTTAGTACAACTTACCACCCTCAGACGGATGGTCAGTCAGAAAAGACAATCCAAATTTTGGTAGATATATTGAGAGCCGTGGTGCTAGATAAAGGAGAAAATTGGGAGAAGATTTTGCATTTTGTCGAGTTTACTTACAATAATAGTTATCAGAATACAATTGGAATGGCCCCGTATGAAGCCCTTTATGGAAAGAAGTGTAGATCTCTACTCTACTGGGTCGAAGTAGGTGAGAGAAAAGTAAAGGACCCGAAGCTATTGAGGAGATGATAGAATCTGTCCATCAAATTCGTGAGAAGATTAAGAAAGCTCAGAGTCGACAGAAGTCGTACGCTGACAATCAAAGATCAGAAATAGAGTTCGAGATAGGAAGTAAAGTCTTTTTGAAAGTATCTTCTTCGAGAGGAGTACATCGATTTGGAGTTAAAGGAAAGCTTAAGCCTAGATTTATAGGACCGTACGAAATCCTAGAAAAGATTGGAGTCGTATCGTATAGGTTAGCTTTGCCGCCGAGTTACAGAAATTTGCATAATGTGTTTCACATATCATAGTTACGTAAGTATGTGTTCAATTCAAAGCACGTAATTCGCCAAGAAGATGTAATTCTTAATCCCGACTTGAGTTACGAGGAAAGACCCGAGAAAATTCTGGATCATAAAATCTAGTAGCTTAGAACGAAGTCGATTCCCTTAGTTAAGATTAGGTGGCGACACCACGATCTTGAAAAAGTTACGTGGGAACTCAAGGATAAGATGAGAGAAAAGTTTCCTGAGCTCTTTTCTCAAGGTTAGTAAATTTCAGGCCGTCGTTAAGACTTGCAAAATAAATTTGTAGCCTATGCCCATAGCTATATAGATAGCAGTAAGAATAGGGTCGATCCATGAGGAGTTGATAGTATCTTTCTCTTGCCTCCTTCCACCGGTCTTGCAAAAATGTTTTGGTTTTGGTCACAGTACCCTTCTTCGGCAATACGCTGAAAACTAAATAACTGAAACTAAACAGAAGAATTGATCAATTGACAAAAGTATCATGGCCTGGACTTGACTCATTAAATATGAATGCTTACTCGGTCATCGGTGCAAATATATTTATCACATGCATGCATCGTTGGTTATAGGACATGAATGCTGAGATCCCTTTTTACTCGTCACGCTCTCAACAAACCCTTCCCTGACGTATCCTTACTTAGTTGGCGATGCACCGCCGGCTCCCTACTCTGGGCAATACCTCTGTCCGAGTCATCATTCAGTCTCTTGCCCAAGGAGCATTAATCACTAGAGAGGCCCAACAAGGAATCATCACGTCTAACCCAATAGGGTAGACACCTTCTTCTAATGTTAATCGATCTTAATTGAGATAGTTATGGAAAACACTCCTACTTCTCAATTGATTAGTGATTTAATATGTCCTAAGTGATTAACGGCCTATTAATCACTTGATCGTATTATCTCATATTTGAACAAGCTCATTAACATATCGGGAACACAAGCATGCAATTATCAAGCACAACTTAGAACTCTCAAATTTATTGGTTTATATTTAATTCATCGTTGTCCAGACCAAGTTAGAGAAACTTAGCTAGACATAATTAAATAAACAAAAGCAAAAGAGATAAAAGAAAACATACTTGAATTGAAATAAAACATAATCTGAATGTCTTGGGCAACGGCGGACTCCGACGTTGCCGGAAAGAATATAAATGAAAATATAAATATACTAAACTGAAAGTGAGCACAAGCTCCTAACTAAGAATGATTAAAATCTAATCTATCAGGAGTAGTAAAAAGTAAAAATCCGTTTGTGCATGATTCAAAGTAGTATTTATAGAGGCATGTGTAAGGTTTCTGATGGGCCTAGCCCAGAGATGTGGGCTTGGCCATGGGCTGCCTTCTTGTGCAAGACTTTCTTTCTTTAGCTGCTGCCCAGACATACTTTCCTTCTTGGGCAGTTGTCCAGATTATTTTTTCCTTGTTAAGTGCTGCCCAGATTCATCCATCCTTGTCTTCAAGATATTTGATGTGATCTAAATCTATATGAATAAGGAAAGATTGACTTGGTTGATTTCCGTTCTTATCTGCTTCTTCGGATAAGATGCATTCGTCTATTGCCCAGATGCAAGCTCTAGACGGTCAACGGACTTCCTCTGGGCAAAGTCCTTGTATTGGGCAAAGCGACCCCATTGAGCAATGACACATTTGATGCTAATTATGTTGTTCAAGCTGGAGTTTCTTCAGCTACTCAGTGCCTTGTATCTACAACCTTCACCTTTTTTATGGAATATATCACTGTATTGCCCAAATGCACCTGCTCTGCCCAAAACGCACATGTTGTCCAAATTGTGCCCTCCCAGACATGAAAAGACACAGAAGACTAGACAAAGACTCTATCTAGACACCTTAAATACACACAAAATAATCACAAAATATGGACTCATCATACGCACACACTTAAACTATGCTTGTCCTCAAGTGTGTAAATTAGACTTGCCATCGACTTTCAAAATAAACAAACAAAACTCAAGACTTAAACATAAAAAACAAAATAAAAGACTCAAGACAAAATCAACATGGTCAGAATGTTAGTCAAAACAACATAACAATTCTTATCATAAAATATGCATGTGAAGGGAAAAGAACATGCATAACTATCAAACAAGTCAAGATAGAACTGTGAGCAATATGGATATCCCACGCTCATCACTCTTATGTGTAGGATCTTTTTAACTCTCATTGACCATCTCAACTTCGGATTCACCATAGGCTTGCTTGCCCTTTAAGTCTTAATCTCATGAACTAAACCTTAAAATTCATCATTAAGACTTTTATTAGGCTGTAACTTGGCTTAGGGCAATAGGTAGGATGTATTTAGATATGGGCTAAGATCATTTGAACTCGTACTAGGCAACAGGGTTTCCAGCTCCTTGATTCCTTGCCTCATTATCCATGCCTAAGCATAACAACTTAGTAGAGAGGAACTTACTATTTCTCTTTTTTTTTATATTTTAATATCTTTTTTCCTTTTCTTTTTTTTTTCTTTTTCTATTCCCTCCCTACTTCTTTCGCAACATTTATTAATTTGGACAATAAGGTACCCAACTATCAACAGAAAATGTCTTGCCCAAATTGTACCCCATCATCTCCTTCTTTCCCTTTTCTTCTACATTCTCTGAGTTCTCATGACTGGGTAGGAAATTTTATCAAGGCAATATTTAAGTGAATAGAAAGAATTAAATTAGCTTAAGGGAGCTACTCAAAAGATTAATGATTAAGGTAGGATTTTAAGGCTCCTTGGGCAAGTGTAAGAAACTGCTTAAATCATGTCAAGTTCCTAAGCTCAGTTTAGAAATCATCAACAAAAGTACATGCAAGTTCTAGTTCTTCTTAATTGAGATGTCATTATTTACACAAGAAAAGAAATCATGTATTGGTCAATACATTAATTAAGCTCAAATCCTCACAGGGTATGCTCACAATCCATTCCATCATACAAGTCATCTTCAAGCATGCATAAACTCAACACTGTTCAACAAGCATCAATTAAGCACAAAGAATTTATCAAACTATCTTGACCAACTCCTAACATGTTGACCAACTAACTCACAAACATAAACACATAAAAATAATGACAACCCCCACCCACACACTTTACCTTTGGGTGAAATGGTGGTCAAGACACTACTAAAACAAAATTGACTCAACAACGACCCCCACCCACACACTTTGTATTGAGCAAAGTGGGTAAAGTAAAGGTCAAGACTCGACAAACTCGACGAAAACAAAAATAAAAGAAAAGACAGAAAATAATAGACTTAAACTAACTAAACCACAAAACACTTGGGAGGAAACAATTATGATGATGGTATAGCAAAACACATGGATGTGTTGTGGGCAGAGTACGCATTAAGGGCAAAGTGAGTGGCATGGAGTATCTCCATACGTGCAACGAAAACTTCTTCCAAACTGGTCAACGCTCTCAAAGTTTGCAACTCCTTGCTTCTCTGGTTAAGCAAGTGTACATCTTTCCAACCACTGATGATTCTAAAAACGACACGTTGAGCAAGCAAATTGTGCCAAAATGTGCGACAAGATTCTCCTTCAGCTAGCCCACGCTGCTGACCTCAATGCCTTTCAGCACAGAGGTAGCAGACTTCCTCTTGCCCATTAATAAATGGCTCTGGGCAAGAAAGTCATGCTGGTGGTTGTGCCTTTGCTTTAGAATGTCATTCCAACCTTACTATTTTGCTCAAACTCCTAAATCTGATGTGGGCAAAGTAAGCTCGTTGATCAGCCTGGAAGTTAGCAACCATTTCCTCCACATTGCCTGGACGCTCCAACAGTACCTTGTCTTGGGCAACGACATAACTTATTTTTTTCATGTTCCTTACCCCTCTACTTTTGCACACCAAAAACAAAAACACCATGCAAAAAAAAACAACTACCTATCCTAGGGTTATTATTAAAACTAAATTTATTAAAAGAAAATTATGAAAATCAAATAACATACCAGGTTGCCTCCTGGCCAGCACCCTATTTTGCGTCCTAGGCATGACGTGGGACTCATTCAGTGTTCCTCAAGGTCAAGGAGATCTAGAGCCTCCTTCTAACCATATTAGTGCCCATAGCAAAATTTCTTTCCCAAATGATTACGTCTCGAACTTTCATTCTCCTTTGGCTGAACTTCCGGTATTAAATACATCCTCTCCGATCACTTTGGGGTCTCATGGCCACCATCTTCTTGTTCTTATCTTTAACAACTTGACTGCCAGATGTCTTGGGCACAGTATACGCTTTGGGCAACGAACGATCTTCAAATTCTGGATAGATTCTGCCCACACCCAAGAGTTTTAGGATCTCCTTCATCACTTAGTTTAGCTCTCCTTAATGTTCCATTCTAGGCCAATGTCTTCTACCATCAAAGGGTGATGCATACAAATGGTTGGGCTTATGCCCATGATATCGGCCAAAGTCCAATCAATTGCCTCTTTGTTCATGTCCAAGACACTCCTTATCTTTTCTTCTTCCTCAATGGTTAACTCACCACTTATGATCATGGGTAGAGTCTCATCTTGCCCTGGGTACATGTATTTCAGATGTTTGGGCAATGGCCTATCCTCCAACTTCGGTGCTTGCTCAGTAGATGGCAACAATCTGTTCTTTGGGCACAACAAGGGTATGTTAAGTGCCTCAATTTTGTGTTGCCCGTGAACCTCAGTATTTAAATAGTTGATTGCTTGGACAATCTTCAAATCACCATTTTGGGTGCAGTCCTCAGTTATGCCCTCTTTAACAAGATCATCAATGCCGGTATGTTGCCCAAGCTCCTTCTCTTCTCTCAATCTACCTGGAAATGATATTTTGGGTACAAAGGCAGGTACCTCCACCTTCTTGGGCATAGCAGCATTCTTTTTTTTAGCTTCTATTTCTTGGGCAAGTTTTTCTTCATCTGCTAATCCCATGTTGACCTCTTATTGGGCAGGAAGTTCCCCTTGCTTCTTTTCCATTCCGGACATCGCGTACACAACTTGAGAAAGTTGACTATTCATGTCAACAATAAGTTGCCTCTATTCTGATCATGATGGTGGGGCAAAACACATTGATGTTGGTATTGTTGTTGTTGAGGTGCATTCAATGTTCCAATTTTGTCTAGGTTGTTGCCTAATAACAGTTACTTCTTCATCCTCGAACTAAGACGGACATTGCTCAGTAGCATGTGTAGTGATTGAACATACTTCAGACTTTTTAATTGTCTTCTTCAGCGTTGGGCAAATAGGAGTGCTCATGTTGGCCATACACTTCTCCATCATACTGCACAATATCTCAATCTTATCGTCTTCTTGGCCAATAGTAGTCGATCTTTGAATCTCCTCTAGATCCCTTCGATTGTCTGCCATTATAGCAAATAACTTGAAAGCTTTACTAGGAAACTTATTCAAAATAGATCCTCCACACGCTGCATCAATCCAATCCCTATCTTCTGGCCTTAATCCATCCATGAAAGCTTGAATAAGGTCTTGGTCAGGAATCCCATATTGTGGGCATTTGACCAACATCTGCTTGAATCTCCGGTGACATTCATAAAGTGACTCCTTTATGCTCATCTTGATTGTAGTGATGTTCTTTCTTTCTTTCTGAATTCAGGCAAAAGGATAGTACCTCTCAAGAAACTATTGTTGCAGTTGTATCCATGTAATGACACTCCCAGCGGGCAACGTGTAAAGCCATTCACGGGCTTCATCTTGAAGAGAGAATGGGAATGTCAACAACCTCACGTAGTCTGCAAAGTAGGGATTGTTGGGTGTCACATCTCGTATTGTCCAACATACCATCTCGAAATAACAGAAACTAAATAGAACAATTGATCAATAGACAAAAAGGTTTTGCAAAAAGGTTTTTAGTTTTGGTCACAGTACCCTTCTTGGGCAATACGTTGTAAACTAAATAACTGAAACTAAATAGAAGAATTGATCAATAGACAAAAGTAACCTGGCCTGGACTTGACTCATTAAGTATGAACGCTTACTCGGTCGTCGGTGCAAATATATTTATCACATGCATGCATCGTTGGTTATAGGACTTCAATGCTGAGATCCCTTTTCACTCGTCACGCTCTCAAGAAAACCCTTCACTGACCTATCCTCAGTTAGTTGGTGACGCACCGCCAGCTCCTTACTCTGGGCAATACCTCTGTCGGAATCATCGTTCAGTCTCTTGTCCAAGGAGCATTAATCACTAGAGAGCCCAACAAGAAATCATCACATCTAGCCCAATAGGGTAGACACCTTTCTCTAATGTTAATCGATCTTAATTGATATAGTTTTGGAAAACACTCCTACTTCCCAATTGATTAGTGATCTAATATGTCTAAAGTGATTAACGGCATATTAATCTCTTGATCATATTATCTCATATTTGAACAAGCTCATTAACATATCAAGAACACATGCATGCAATTAGCAAGCACAACTTAGACCTCTCAAGTTTATTGGTTCATATTTAATTCATCGTTGTCCAGACCAGAATATAGAAACTTAGCTAGACATAATTAAATAAACGAAAGCAAAAGAGATAAAAGAAATCATACTTGAATTGAAATAAAACATAATCTGAACGTCTTGGGCAACGCCGAACTTCGACGTTGCCGGAAAGAACATAAATGAAAATATAAATACACTAAACTGAAAGTAAGCCGAAGCTCCTAACTAAGAATGAGTAAAATCTAATCTATCGAGAGTAGTAAAAAGTAAAAATCTGTTTGTGCATGATTCAAAGTAGTATTTATAGAGGCATGGGTAAGGTTTTTGATGGGCCTAGCCAAGAGACGTGGGCTTGGCCATGGGCTGCCTTCTTGTGCAAGACTTTCCTTCTTTATCTGCTGCCCAGATATACTTTCCTTCTTAGGCAGCTGTCCAGATTATTCTTTCCTTGTTAAGTGCTGCCCAGATTCGTCCATCCTTATCTTCAAGAGATTTGATGCGATCTAAATCTATATGAATAAGGAAAGATTGACTTCGTTGATTTCCGTCCTTATCTGCTTCTTTAGATAAGATGCATTCGTCCATTGCTCAGATGCAAGCTCAGGACGGTCAACGGACTTCTTCTGGGCAAAGTCCTTGTATTGGGCAAAGCGACCCCATTGAGCAGCGACACATTTTAATTCTAACTATGTTGTTCAAGTTGGAGTTTCTTCAGCTGCTTAGTGCCTTGTATTTGCAACCTTCACCTTTTTAATGGAATATATCACTGTATTGCCCAAATGCACCTGCTCTGCCCAAAATGCACCTGTTGTCTAAATTGTGCCCTCTCGGACACGAAAAGACACAAAAGACTAGACAAAGACTCTATCTAGACATCTTAAATACACACAAAATAATCACAAAATATAGACTTATCAACCCCAATCCTTCATAAGTCATTAAGTTCATCTTAAATGAGTTTATGTGCCTTAATTATGTGCCCTTGTGTGATAAAAATTTCCGAGAAAAGAAATTTTTGTCGTGAAATTACTAAAATGCCCTTGAACAACTTTACGTGAGTTTTATATTTTCAGTTATCTGAATTGATTGTGTGATGAATTGATTGAGCATGATTATATGAGTTTGAGTTTAAGTGTGAATTTTCGGAAAATTCTGAGAAGTTTTATTTTTGGATGAATAGTAACTTTTCTCGGGTTTTCGCTATTTATTGAACTTTTCCAAATTTCGTCTAATTAGTGTCTTTTGAGTTTAAAAGATTTAAGAAGCTTTGAGATAGGTTTGAGAGTCGTTTGAAGTCGTCCGAGAGAAAATTCAGTCGAAGGTCCAGAAAACCCTAATATAAATAGTGAATTCAGACTTTTTCTTCGTTTCTCGGAATTTCATTTTGAAAGCTTGATTTATGGATTCCTTGATTTATTTGGTGAAGTTTGAGATGGAGTAGAGATAATTCCGATATCAAGAAAGAGTCGTGGTGAGTTTCAAATCATTTGAGAGTTTAATGAGAAATTAGGGATAGATTGCACCGGATAACTTTTTCTTCCGGCAAAATTTATATCGCGTTTTTGATCACCAGGTGCAATTAAATTCTATTAATTCCTATCCTACTCTCATTTCACTCACTCTCTCTCACACGCACTCTTTGTCTCTCTTAATCATCTCTCTCCATTCTCTCTCCCTCTCTCCACCTCTCTCTCTCTCTCTCTCTCTCTCTCTTCTCTCTCCCTCTCTGCAAAAACATATGCACACACACACCATCTACCATTGTTGAGTCTCCTTCGAGCTCCAAAGATGAAGATAACCTAGATCCCGATCATCTATCGACTAATCCATTAAGGTCTCGGCGTAACGATCAATTTAAGACTAGGATTCATCTCTTTCTCTCTTGTTGAAAAATCGGCAGCCTTGCCTAGGAGATGGAGCTCGACTTTTGCTTGTTTGGTTCGTAGAGTTACATAGATTAAAGACCTTTGATCGATCAAGTCTTCGAGTCTAAGTAAGTTTTTTTTATTCTTGTTTGATTCTAGTGGTGAGAACTCAAGGAAATCCCCTATTTTGCTCCCCTTTTGTTCGATCAAAATAACCCTTTGAGGAAGGAAATCGAAGCCTCTCTTCTTAGCTTTGATCTTTGATCTTTTGGGTGATTTTTATGCAAGAAAATAGGAGTTAAAAATCGATTCCTTCCCCTCTCTAAAACTACCGAAACTTAGGCATAGGGGCAGAGTTTTGATTTTTGATTTTGAGTGTGTTATTCATGATCCTTGTGTGTATATATGTGAAGATTTGAAGAGAAAAAATTGATATATATATGTATGATGAATACCGAAAATTTTGAGTTCAAATTAGAAATTTTGGTGTTGATGATCTTGCTGATATTTGATCATAGTTTCATCTTGATTTCTTGTGTGATCTCTTGTATGAAAATAGAGGTTAAAATTTTTATTGTTCTTCCTCTCAAGTGTACCGAAAATTATGAGTAAAAATAGAGATTTTCATATTGATGATTTGAGCATGGTTTTAATGTTTGAATTGTGTTCTAGTAATTAAACTAAGAGATTTTGTGTAATTGATTAAAGGAAAAGAAATACCTCTCTCTAATGATGATGAAAACCGATGGAACTGAGGTGTAGAATTAGGAAGTTTTGTTGTGTGTTCTTCATATATGATTGAGGATGATATTTGAGGATGAAAAATGAAGAAATAAAGAAGTATAAATTTTCCTTAGAATCTACATAGATCTCGATTTTTATGAGTATATGAAGATTTGATGATTTTTGTGATGTATTGATGGTATATGATTAGATGATGTGTGATTCGATGATTTAAAGACGATAGAATAAGAGAAACGAGAAGAATAAATTTTTGTGTAATTTTTCTTAAAGACTTCGAACCAAATAGTATGAAGAAGGATGACGATTCTTGATGTTGTATGTTAGTTTTGATCTAGGTGATGATTCGATGAAGAAGATGAAGTTAAAATAATTAGAGTTTCTTTTCGAAATTTTTGAATCCGAGTTAATACGAAGAAGTTGTCGAGTAATGAAATGTAATTAATGAGAAATCGAGTTAAACTAAGAAACGAGAATTTTAGTAAAGTTAAAATTGAAATAAGTAAGATTAATTGAGTTAATAAGAAATTAAAAGCAATTAGAATCTTTTTACCGAGTTTAGTAAAATTTCCGAGTGATGACACGTTTATGAGAAAAAGACAAAAATTTTATTTCATAAAATTTGAATAAGAGTTTCGGATTTTATTTCCGATTTTATAATTAAAATCTTCAAATCAATATAAGAGAAATGAAACTAATTTCGTTTAAATTTAATAACTTTTATTTTCTAAAGATATAAACCGAGCAGAGTCGAGTCAGCACGAATCAATAATCGAGTCATGAACGAGTAACCGAGTTTATAATTATGATTAAATGAATTAATATAATTTTGTCGAATTTTTCTAGAATATTTAATTATATTCGGAAAATTTTTCTTTTTCCGTCTATTTATCGAAGTCGATCGTTTACCTGTTTATGAATCTTTGATTCTTGATCTGAAAGTTTATTTGTGAATCAATTGTGATATCCGAAATCGAGAATTAATCTCATAATTTTCTGAGATCGTTTAACAACTAG
Source organism: Schizonepeta tenuifolia (assembly GCA_029490685.1). Classification (NCBI taxonomy): domain Eukaryota; kingdom Viridiplantae; phylum Streptophyta; class Magnoliopsida; order Lamiales; family Lamiaceae; genus Schizonepeta; species Schizonepeta tenuifolia. Next base: position 90,117,808 of record CM055955.1, on the reverse strand, counting down.
AAATCGAGAAAAACGGGATGTGTGACATGAATAGTGATTTTCTGTCTTTATTTGATTATTTAATTAATACAATAGTTAGCTATTTTTTAGTCAAGTATGTGAGTCAGAGAGTCAGTTGGTTTAGTATTTGGGTAGAATCGAGAAACCAAAAAAGATCGAGTTAGATAAGTCGAGATAAGATAAGTAACCCGAGCCAAGTAGAAATCCTTCAGCCGAGCGTTAAAGTTTGTTATGTTTTTCGAGTAAGTAGTCTTGTCCTTATAAGATATTATTTGTGAAGGAACGAGCGGGACCCCGAAGTAAAAGTAAGAAGAAAAAGCAGCTAACCCGACAAACCCCTTTTGCAGTCAGGTGGGCTTTTTAACCGAAAACAAAGTGATGAATGTAATTATTACTATCATATTATGTGAGTTTTGAAATTAATTGACTTGCCATTTTATCTGAGTTTTGGTATGTTTAAATCATCTACTTGAGTTATTATTATTATTATCCTGTGTGAGACAGGAACACACGTGTTGTTATTAATTGTTGACGTGATTGTGAGCCTTGCTTTGATTAGGCCGGTGATAGTATTTGAGAAGGAGGCCTACTTCTCAACACACGAGAACTATGTGGTAGATTGATTCCTACCTGCTATTCAAGTTATATATGTTGACTGGGCAGTCATTTCAAGGAAAGAAAATAATTTTTGCATACACAAGTTAAATGTTTTAAAACTGTACTAACACTGGTGATGCAATGGCAAGGCAAGCTCAATTATATAGCTCTATCGAGCAAAGTTTAAATTATTTTGGCATGTGTTCACTGAGTACGAAGTACTCAGCCCTGCATTTATTTCTAAACCTGCAGATTAGCATGGATGATGGTGGCGGAAGATGCTCGGCGGTGTGTAGTGTTTGGAGTCTAGTCTTCTTTTGGTTTAAGCTTGCATCTGCATATCTTCATATATGTAGTTATGGGACTTGAGACGTTATTCCGCTGCATGATAAACAAACTTGTTTATTTATTTGAATTATAGTACTTGACGTTTTGTCGATACAATGAGCTTAATTCTCGAAACTATTCTCGTATTTCTTTTACTTCTACTTGACTTGGATTATATTGCTTCAATTGCTTTTCGACACTTGAATAATTTATTTATCCTCGTTCTTTGAGATTGGATTTGAAGGAATGTTCTATTTGTTATCACTTTCAATCTATATTCCCTTGTTCCCGAGCATGATCCCTTGTCGAGTTATGTTTGTATTCAAGGTTTCACCCCACTGTCCAATAGATTCTAGTCGTCTTCATACAACCCCGGACACGGTCGTGATAATAGTGAAATTGAAATATAACTTATATGTTTAAATTGAAGAAGGATATCCATAATTCAAGTATGCTAGAGTATGAAATCATGAATTAATTGAAGCTAAGAATTTATTTGCTAAAATATGTATAGTACCGAAAATTTTAGCCCCAAAAAGATGAAGTATAATTCTTATGTTATAATTGCTATATTGATGGATTAGAAATGAAATTAAAGATAAGCTAAAAGTGAAATTACCATCAATCAAAAGAAATAAACTCATATGTATGATATAAGAATTCAAGAGCATGAAAGAAATAAATTGGGAATTTTATTCCTATAAGTTATATGACTTAATTGAGGTTATAAAAATGAAATTGAAAGTGAAATAAACCTAAGTTATGAAGGAATTGAAGAAATAATCTCCCTAGCATAAGAAATTAAAAAATTCGAACTATATCAAGCACAAAAAATTGTGTTTCTAAAATTCTTAAGTTCAAAAGGATGAATTAAGCTAAGAATAATGAATCCAAATTAATTAGAACAAGATAAGAGGTTAAAATCAAGAATAAATTGATTAAGGAGAAAAACCCTAAAATAATCGAACCTTATGAGTATAAGAAAATAAAATTCTAAGTGTTCTGGAAATCAATAAGATGAACTGATCCTAAAATAATGAGATTAGGATTTATTGCAATACAATTATGTACTCAATTGAAAGAAATAAAAATCTATGAAGAAAACACTAAACTAATCGATAGAAATTAGGGTTAAATAGTGAATTTTTATTCCTATGGCTAAAAGATGAAATTAATGACGGAATTATGCAATTAAAATTTTTATAAGCATAATAAGACTTTGAATTAATAAAATTAAGCAAGAATTTATATTTATAAAAAAAATTTAAAGTCTCAAGAACAAGAATTAGAAACTTTTGATTTTAAGAGGAATTGGATAAATTGATGTTATAAAAGTTCAATTGAAGTAATTCTAAGTATACTAGTGACGAGGTTGTCATTCGCTCTCTCAAAATGAAATTGTAGCCTATCCTCTTAGCTATACACTTAGCAAGTAAGTACAGGGTCGATCAACAAGGAGTTGATTGCCACTATCTCTTGAAACCTCTTCCACCTGTAAAGAAAGTTTGGTTTTGCTATCTTGGTCACTAGAGCTCTCTTACCCAATTCGAGAACTTAAATAAACACTGAAAAGAAAATAGTTAACTTGATCAATAATAAAAGCGACTTGATCTGTACTAAGACATTGTTAAGTGAAAACCCTAGCTTGGTCATTGGTACAAATATATTCATTACATGCATGCATCGTTAGTTATAGGACTTGAATGCTGAGATCCCTTTTTACTCGTCACGCTCTCAACAAACCCTTCCCTTACCTATCCTTACTTAGTTGGCGACGCACCGCCGGCTCCCTACCTTGGGCAATACCTCTATCGGAATCATCGTTCAGTTTCTTGCCCAAGGAGCATTAATCACTAGAAAGGCCCAACAAAGAATCGTCACGTATTCCAATAGGGCAGACACCTTCTCTAGTATTAATCGATCTTAATTGAGATAAGTTATGGAAAACACTCCTACCTCCCAATTGATTATTGATCTAATTTGTCCTAAGCGATTAACAGCGTGTTAATCTCTTAATCGTATTATATCATATTGGAACAAGTTCATTAACATATTGGGAACACATGCATGCAATTATCTAGCATGAATTAGACCTCTCAAGCTTAAGTAATCACCTAACTATCTTGCCCAGATTAAGTATTACATGAAAGTAAAACTACGAACACAATAAATAGAGGAACTCATAATAAGAACTATATCAAAACTTACGAAGTATGTAAACCAAACCCGGTCAAAAGTGCCGATGAAAATAGTATAAACAGAACACAAATAAACTTTGCCCGTAGGACTTGTTTTTCTCCTCACAATCTCTAAAATAATAATAGGGAATGGAAGCATAAAGTTGACTTTTGTATCGCAGCAGCTAGGCTTCAATATATATAGACGAGTGCTTAGGGCTTGGGCCCCCGGTCCTTAACATGGAAGGAATCCACGAGCTACTTTGGAATGCAAGTAATACTTTATAAGCACGACCCCAACATGGTATGTCACATCTATCTCCAAGAGATCCCTTGCGGATCCTAAATCTAGTCGGATAAGGAAAGATATTTAAGTTAGATCATCTTTTCCTTATCCTTCTAGACCTTGGAGAGAGACTCGCCAGCTGACCAAAGCACTCCGCCTATCTTGACTAATAACGCTCTGCCTGACCTGCTTCCAGAAATGAAGCTTTCCATCCCTGTATTGCTCAGATTCCACCTCTAAGGCAACAAACCACCTCCTGCCCAAGATATGTCCTCCAAGACACTAAAACTAAACAAAACACACACAAAGACCTAAATTACCTAAAACAGACTCTAAAAAGCCACAAAATATGGACTCATCATGTGCACACACTTAACCCACACTTGTCCTCAAGTGTTCACAAACAACTTGCCCAAAACACAAACAAAAGAACACAACAAAAGGCTCCAAACATGATCAACTCAGAAGAGTTAGTCAAAACAACACAACAATCTTTCTTAATAATCAGCAAGTGAAGGGAAAAGAAAATACAATGCCATCAAACAAGTCAAGACAGAATTGTGAGCTTTTAGGATATCCTTTCCACACTCACCACTCTTGTGTTTAGGTTCATCTTTACACTCATAGATCATCTTGACTTTGGTGTCACCATAGGCTTGCCTGCCCTTTAAATCTAATGTTCTTATTCTAAATCTCAGAACTCATCGTTAGGTCTTTTAGGGGTTTTAGGCTTAAGGCAACAGGTAGGAAGTATTTAGATCTCGGCTAAAGACCATTTAACTTATGCTGGGCAACAAGGGGTTCCCAACTTCTTCTTACTTCCTTGCCTTCACTTTTCCAGGCTTAACTTTTAACCTTCTCTAGGGAACTTAATTTTTTTCTTTTGCTCCTCTAATTCATCTTTCATTCTTTTCTTTTTATTAGGCATAACCCACTATCAACACGACTTATTTTTGTCCAGGATGTACCCTCATCATCTCCCATCTGCCCTTTTCTTCTTTTATTGCCCAGGTTCCCACAACCAGATAAACAACTTTTCAAAGGCAATATCTAAGTGATAGAAAGAATCCATTCGGCTCAAAGGGGTTTATCAAAGGGTAATAATATTAGGTAGTCAATTCAGGCTCAATGAGCTAATGAAAGAATGGCCTAAATCATCTAAGTTCATAGAGTATAAACCAAAGTACAGGCAAGTTTTAGTTCTTCCTAATCAAGATGTCTTCAATCACACACAGAGAATGAATTCAGTTAAGCTTAAATCCTCATAGGGTATGCTCACAATTCAACCCATCATACAAGTCATCTTCTAGCATGCATAAACTCAACACTATTCAACAAGCAATAATTAAGCGCATAAATCATCATATCATCTTGCCCAACAACTCCACACTGATCGACTCAACAATTTTAAAATAAAAACACACGGCACAGACACCCCACGCATACACTTTGTTTATAGCAGTCCATCCATGAAGGCCTCAACCTTGGACTTAACAAACTCTTTGGCAAAAATTTGGCCTCCCTACGCACACACTTTGCTTATAGCAAAGTAGTGGACGTAAAGAGGTTAAGACTCAAACATAAATAAACAAGAGTTTATTCGCCTACCTCACCACACATTTTGCAGGGCAAAATGTGGGTGAGGTATTCGATCACCCTATAGATACAAAACAAACTAAACAAAAAGACACTAAACAAAATTAAAAAAAAACTACTAAACAAATAGGAGGACATAATCAAGCAGAAGGATCAGGTACTGACCCTAATTTTAAATGGCGGGCAAGGCTGTTGAGAGTAGCCTACATCATCAGCTGCCCATTCCACAGCTCCTTGAGCAACTCCTTGGTCTTCCCCAGTCTCTCCAAGACTTCCTTCAGCTGGGCAGAAGGAGACTCAGCTTCCTCCTCATCATCATCTTCATCCTCATCGATCACCGTCTTCTTGGGCAACCTGGCTGACTTCTTGGACGGCAAACGTGTTGATGCTGGTTGATCCTTCTCATGTGCTTCCAACAGACGCCATCCTTTTCCATGCTTCACAACCTCGTTCATCCTACTCAACCTTTTCATGTTGAGCACATCAGCCGGTGTCACTTCAATATCCTTCACCTCATCATGAAGCTCCAACCCTTCGATGTAGGCTGTAATGAAATGCCTACATGTAATGCCCCGGAAATTCCTTACGATCTAAAATTTTTAAAGTTAATTAAATAAATGGCTTTGCACGCCTAAGTTTACGATTTTGAATTCTAAGACTAACGGTCGAATCTGTTTCCGAAAATAAATTACAGAAGTCAGCTAGACGACTACTGTATTTAGGGTTAGCGCGTACGAAAAGTTTTTAGTTCGTGAACTCAGAACGGAAAACCGTCTGATTTTTACATTCACGAAATCGCGATACGAACTCGCCCGAGAAAGTTTGTTTTTATGATTTTCCGGACGAAACTCGGAGTGTGTCGTCCCGAGTTTTTTGTCAAAATAAATTTTATAAATTTATTTTCCAATTAAGTTTCATACGTTAGAATTTTCAGTCGAATCGGATCACGACGATTTTGTGCCGAGCTATGTTTTTCGTCGAACGTTTTCCGTAACGTCGGATCGCGTCGGAAAAGCGCGTATTTTCTTTTTCTCTCTCTCCCCAACCGACTTCATCTCCCTCACTTTAGTAGATATTTCATTTTATATAGTTTAATAAGGGACACCTAATGGTATACTATTGCAACTTTACACATATTCAACCTTATAACTTATGATTAATTCAAATTAAAACACCATCTCTCCCTCCCACACCTTAGAAATCGGCAGCATCACCTCATCTCTCTCCCATCTTCATCTCTTCTCCTCCATTGAAGAACTTCAAGCTTTCTTCAAGAAGAAAATCACAAGTCATCATCCAACCATCCAAACCTCTTACTTCTTTCATTAATTAGCAAGGTAATCCTCTCCTCTTTAATTCTATCCATCCATCATCCTCTTCTTTTTATTTTCCTTTTTGGATCAAAAATTAGGGTGATGAATTAGATGATTCGATCTTGAATTAATGAAATTAGATGTGTTAGATAGGATAATTAGGGATTAAAATAGAACAAAAACAAGAACCCTAATATCCTCTTTATTACCGAAAATTTAGGGAAAATGGTAGAATTTTTGAATTTCTTCAATTGATGATAGATTCATGCTTAAGAGGTGCTTAATTGGTGATTAGAACAAATAGGAATCGAAAGCCCCATGTTTTGTGAAAACCGATTTAGGGTTTGAGTATAGAATTAGGGATTTTTGCATGTTAGTATGTAATTGGATTGCAATTGATTAATTGTTGTTATAATAGGATGATTAATGAATAAATGGTGTTAATTGGAGAAGAAAATCACCCTCTTATCCTTTGTGACAATACCGAAATTTTTTTAAGAATTTTAGGGGTTTTCATGTGTTTGATTTAAATGATGAATTGATGATGGAATATAGTTGCATATGGTGTTAGTGGATAATAGGATTTAATTAAGAATTTTCTAAAAATATTTTATGTAATGTAAGAGACGAAGAACTTGTCGTAAGTTGAAATATAGTGTTGGTATGAAATGATTGTATGCATAAAGGTGATTCTCGTTAGATGTAGTTTAATGACGTAAAATTTGAACGGAATCCGACAACTTTGAAAATTTCATAAGAGACGAACAACTAGACGTAACTAGTAACCGAGAAGTCGAATGAGAATTCTAATTTGATATTATTGTCTATGATGGACTTGAGAACAACTTTGTAGTTGACGTCATGAGCTTTCGAGCTAAAATAATATGAGCTATGGTGATAGTCGAGAACTAGAACGCGAAGTGAATAACTTGTTGGTTTAGTACTTGTTAGTTAAAAGCCGACATTTAGAACGTCGTGCTATTAGACGAGTTTTGAGAAGGAGTTCATCACGTACGGGAATACGTGATGACTGCCTTGAGGGTCCAGTTTCTAAAGAAATCGAATCCAAGAGCTTAGAACGAACCTAAGACGTTATACGTCGAATCTATCAAGCAACTAGGGTTATCGCGGCAGTTTTGCGACCCTCGCCGGAAACTGCAATAACTTTTAGCTTGTTTATCGGATTTGCGATCCGTGAATTGGAGCCTAAACTAGACATCCCAAACTTTCCAACGGTACAGCTCACCCCCTGTTTCCAGATTCCCTGTTCTGGGCAGTCCCCAGAGTCACTGTAATGCGCAGTGAAATTTCAGTTTCTCTTCTTCTAAGTTGTTTCGTTCGCAACTTAGTTTCTTTCGATCGTCTAAGACGTAATAACTAACGAATATCTTCCTACTGACCCCAGTGTCAAGAAAGGAGCCTTGAGTGCTCAACGAGACGAGTTGGTACCTCGTACCCGTTCAAGTAAAGAAAACTAGTTTAGCGTGAAAATGCATAAGTCGTATAAGGAACTAAAACGTAATTTTTCCTAAGTTGATTCTTTCCAACTTAGTTTCTTATGATCTTTTAAGTCGTATCGAGCTATCGAATACCCTCTCTACTGACCTAGGAGTCGAGTATGAGACCTTTTCGAGTCTAGATCCCGTTTAAGTAAAATGAAACTAGTAGCGTGCAAATGCCTAAAGAAATAATCCGACTAAAAACCTAATTCGAATTTCCATATTCGATTATCTTTACGACCGAATTTAAAGTGATATTATTTTACGATGAAGGAGGAAGCCAGCAATAAGGAAAGGACGGAAGATCAGGAGATCGGAAGCTAGTACTTAGTTCTGTAAACGCTAAGGTGGGCTTTTATCTATATCAAATAAAATGTGGGTTTTTCCACAACTCGAAAGTATTATTTATCGCTTTGATAATTGTGTTTTCAAAGTGATAATCTTGGCATAAACTGTTTCAACTATTTTATGTGAGTTCTCTTGTACCTATCTAAGTTAACCTTCGGGTTTACCAGATTTCTGAGTTAACCTTCGGGTTTTCCAGACTTTTAGAGTTAATCTAACTAGGTTAACTAACGATCGGCTCTGAGTTAGCTGCTAAGTGCTTTCTAGAGTTAGTGCACTTTGTAACCTGTGGTGTATGTGGTATCCTGTTGAGGGGTAACCAGCCACGGTGAATTAGTTTTGGTCAAGATTGAACATAACATACTCTAAAAATGCTTGCGCAAGCTACTTTATACAAATCAGTCAGAAAATGTTTAGTAGGCATGGGCCTTTTCAACAAAACCCCGATGCGCTACGGTTTTAAAATGCCAGATTATTTATACTTATGATTATGATTTCGGCGTCGTGCCCACTAAGTACTTTTGTACTTAGCCCTGCATTGTTTTCTAAATGTGCAGGTTGAAGCGACGTGAGCGGCAGTGGTTGAAGTTGGGTCGAGAAGTTAGGAAGCTTTAATTATGACTCTTCCGCTGCAAACTCTAGAATCTTTTTGAGAATATGTGTATTGAACAAAACACTATAGTATAAGTCTGTAATCATGAACTTAGATACCTTTGTGTACTTTTGTCGAGTAATCACTCTTGATTAACTCTTTCTTTATTATATTCCAGTCTTGTTCATTGAATGTTTGATGTCGTTTAGGTATGTTTAGTCAGTTAGCCCCATTCTTCCCCGCTTCTTTAATCCAACCCCAGTCGCACCCCGGCTTCTGCCGTCCCTCGGGATTTGGGGCTGTGACAGAGTGGTATCAGAGCAATAGATTGTTTCCTGCTCTAGTTATGAGTCATTCTTTCTTAGTATGAGTCATTCCTTCTAGTAATATCATAGAGTGATATATATATACAAGTCTTCCTTCGAGTAATAATATAGAGTGTTCGTTCGTACTCTATATCGAGTCTTCTTTTGAGTCATAGGATGGAGTATTTGTATATACTCTAGATCATAATCTTCTATCAAGTATAAGATAAGAGTTAGACTATGACACTAAGATTGAGAATGTAGATGTCAACTCAACCTCCCGCTACGTCGACTCAACGAGGAAAAAGAAAGAATTTCAATTATGCGATTTCTTTTAAATAAGAAATTTTATGAATAAATATGCAATGAAATTGAGAATGAGAATGAGTTGTGTTCCGAATTTAAGAATTTTATGGAAAAAAAAAATTATACTTTATGTGATTGTGTGATAGTACGAGTACTATCTTATGTGAAATTATTTGCGCGGTAATTTCTTTCTTTTGAAAATTATTCGGACACAAGAATATAGTTGGATTTTAGGGATTTTTCCCGGTTCGATGAGAACGTAGACTTGAAACCTAAGAACTTTCCGATTCTTCGAGAATTTAGACGTTTTTAAGAAACGTTATTTTAAATGATTTCGAAAGGAGATCCACAACTCGAGAAGGACTTCTTTTGATAAATGTCACATGCGTATAGTGACATGAATAAAGACTCGGCAAAGTCAATTTTTGTTTTAAAACCCGATAAGAATTTTCTTCGAGGGAAATGAAATAAATAATTATAAAATAAAATAAATATGTACGAAAGGAATGAAAGAAACATATAGACGTGTGAGAAAAACGTGACTCCAAATTATCCGAGAAAAGGTTGAAACAAGGAGGATAGATTGAAATAAACGGAAGAGCCGAATGTTACCTTTGTTGTAAGGGCATGAACAAAGTCTCTTGGAGATGACTTTGTTTTACTTATTAAGAGCCGTTCAAGTATTCGATTAGCTCAAAATTTGTATCTTCCTCGAGAAGATTGAGTATTCCGAGCTAAATTGGAAAGTTTCCAAAAATTTCTTTTTAAGAAGTAGTCGTGTGTGCAATTCGAGAAATTGCTGCTCGATTTAGGAAAGTAAATTCTGTATGAAGTGATCGATAGAGCGAGACAGAAGTTCCATGTGATTGAGAGACTGTTATGTGGACTTGATCAACCCACATAATAAGAAACTCAGTAATATGGGTCTTATGCCCCGCTAGTAAAACCTTTTTAGTATGGTATAAGTGGTTTAAAGAGACGAATATTACTTACGTATAAGTAACTTGTAACGACGTAGTTCCTTTTCTTTTCATTTCATTTTTGTAGTGTTCGCCTTGATCGAACTTTGCGAAGAGAATTGTTTCACTATTAGGAGTCAAACGCGAAGCTTGATTCAATTTCTAACGATTGCTCGATTTTAGCGACGCCGACTAGAACTTATGTTCTAAAAAAAAAGTTATTCTTAGGATATATTCCATTTTGTCCTTTGGAATTTATATTTTTTTTATACTTTGTCCTTTAACGAAGAATACAACGCATACGAGTATTAAGAGTTGTAAACGACGAGGTCTTTTGTAAATGAATGTTACTTTTGTATAAGTAACATGAACAAAGTAGACGTGCTTTGTTTTAATAAATGAGAGTCGATGAAAAATTTTCTTTGAGAAAGAAATAAGGAATAATGAAGGAGAATAATAAAGAATTAAAGTAAGAAATTAAAAGAATGAGATAAGAAATGGGAATAAAACCTTGAAATTTTATTTCTATATATATTGTGAGTACAAGAGCAATTTTCTGTGAAATTGCTAGATGTCTAAGATAAGTTGTTAGATTAAGTGTGGTAATATTACAATTGAATAAGGAGTATTCATTTTGTAATTTAAGATTTTCCGTAAGATAAGGTATCATACCGTTACTGATCCGTGTTTCTTAAAAACTTTGTAGGATGACTTCCGGTAGTGACACAGCTTCAAAGAGTCAGTCCCCGCCACAGCGTACTTGGGCAGATCAGTTATTAGATAGGTATAGAGATTATGAGGCAAACCCGAGACACGACGTAGGACAGAGGATTAGTTACTTCTCGTCAGTTTATTATCCAGTCCGACACACTATTCCAGAGAGTCAGGCGATACTTGACTTGGTTAGACGACTACTAGAGGAATGGCGTGGTTGGGCACACGACACGGCGTGGTACTACTTGGGATGTTTGACGACGATATAGAGCCGACAGGTGATTACAATGGATTCGCTTTGGAGGTACACAAGCGTTTCTTCGAGAGCAGACACATAGCAGCATATCCTGTTCAAGTGCATCCTCCCTACACTCACTTTCCGGCAGATTCAAAGTCAGAGCATGATGAGACGGGACCAGAGATGATTGCGCAGTTGGAGATCCCTTCAGTGATGGTACCTAGTGTGGACACAGGGGAGTTAGTTGCAGAGACAGCAGATGGCCTAGGGTTACCTGCTTCTTTTCAGCATGAGCCTTTCATGAGAGTTCAGGGACCATTTCAGTCAGGACCAGAGTATTTAGACACAGACGCAGAGCTTGCCGCCCTATTACAGTTTCCATCATCTTACAGACCCCTTGACGAGATCTGCTCGGAGTTGACTAGCGTTAGGACAGAGTTTGAGGCAGGACCGTCCAGGGTCCATTCCAGAGAGGAGTACGAGTCTTGTTCACTTCCCGACCGCCTGCTGCCTCTGAAGAAGCGGGCATCAGCGACCTGCTGGGACTACTTAGTTTCAGATTCAGAGATGACAGTTTTAGATGTGCCTGCACCACCATCACTTACACTTGCAGATGGCACTACTTTGAGGGTTAACGAGGCACTTCAGTTTGCTTTCGGTTCAGAGTCAGAGGATGAGGACCCAGATGAGGATCCGGAAGAGGACACTGATGAGGATTCGGACGAGGATCCGGACGAGGACCCCGAGGAGGATTAGGCCATAGTGGGTAGTGTTGACTTGACCGCAGTTTGTTGAGCAAGACGTCAGAGACGCATAGTAGTATAGTAGCCTTTTGTTATGTACATAGTCGGATCAGTAACTAGATAGTTTTGTAGTACTCCATCGGATACGAAATTTTATGAATCGTTTCCGTTCTAGTACTTCCAGTAGTACGGTAATGCAATATGTTAGTGCATTCTGTACACGTAGGCAGTTAGCCTAGCTTAGACTCGTTGTAGTCTAGTTTTGTATAAATCCTTGTTAAAGGCAAAACTAACATAATCTTTTTTATGTATATATATATATATATAATATACATGACCCATGAGAGGGTGTTAATCACAAGAAGTTTCTTATGAATCGTATAACTAAACCAGAATATCAAACAAAACTCGTGTAACGAGAGTTTAATTTAACCTTGGAGGTTAAAAGTTGGAAGAAATAGAGTCAAAGTTAATTTTGTTATTCTCATTTATGTGAAAGTATTAAGTGGGAAAAGAAAAGGGTTAGTGAGAAAATGAAGATTTAAAAGCAAGTACTAATGAGAAAATTTCTGTATCTTATAGTTTCAAAAATGTCGCTGAGAGCTGTTAACGATCGAAGAGGACCTGAAAATCTTAGAGGACCTAATAGAGGTCAAGAACAACGTATAAGCGAGGAAAGGCAAAAACACCCAGCAACCTTTTCACTTTCCCTATCTCCGCAACGTCATAACATTGAGGATTTATTCTTTGAAAGTAAACCACCATATTTCGATGGATCTAGTAATCCGAATGAGGCCAAGCAATGGATACGTTCTATAGAGAGAATCTTTGAGCCGATTGGACTTAGTGATGAGGAGCGTCTAGCATGCGTTGGGTATCAGCTAACCGGACCAGCTAAATATTGGTGGAAGACTAGACATAGACTTATGCCGGTAGAACAAGCGGCTCTAACCACCTGGAATGGTTTTAAGGAGGCGTATTATGAAAAGTATGTATCCGATCAAGTCGAGACTGAGGAGGAAATGGCCAGGAAGCTTCAGGGAGAACTTAAGTATGAATTGGGGAAAGCAGTAGCCAGACAAAAAGGATTGAGTTATGCTAAACTACTAGAACGAGTTCGAGAAATAGAGGCAGTAGTGCCTAATAAGGAGAAGGTGGTAAGGTCCACATCAGCACCAAACCAGACCATAACCCAAAATCTTCCCAATAATAAGGTTAACCATAAGGGTAAAAGGAAATGGGAAGAAAGTAGCGGTGAGTGTTACCAGCGCCACAACAATCAAGGGAAACAGAAAAAGGGCGAGGCAAGGTTTCCACCAGCCAGGAAAAGGAAGTGACCATGGAAAGAAAGCAGGGCAAAGAAATAACCCACAAAGGAATAAACAATCAGGACAGAGCAAGAGTAACAATCCATTAGGTCAGCTGCAAAGGCAACAAGGGAACAGAAATCAGGGAGGAAACCACACAGTAAGGGTTAACATTCATGTTTGCTCCAAATGTAATAAATGGCACTCTGGCGTATGTCAGGTAGGCACTGGCAACTGTTTCAACTGTGGACATAAGGGACATATTAGGAGAAATTTCCCGGAACCACTGACGGCAAATGGAACCAACCAGCATGATCAGCTCCCAACTCCAAAAAGTACTCAAGAAGAGATCCCTTCTCCAACTTGCCCTAAGTGTGATAAGAAACAACCTAGGATATGTCTAGCTAAATCTGGTGTTTGTTACAATTGTTTGCGTAAGGGACACGTTAAGAGGAATTGCCCAGAACTGAGGCAAGCGGCAAAACAGAAACAGGGAGTTTCTGCGTGTGCTGGACGTGATAAGGAGCCTGAGGGTGTATGTCTAGCGAACATGGATAGATGCTTTAACTGTGGAATGTTGGGGCATATGAGTAATGACTGCCCAATGCTGTTTCAAATGATAGTACCATTTCAGTACGGCCAGCCTCAACCACTGATTACAGCTCAACTTCAGTCACAGACTCAACTGCTACAACCACCACAGAATGCAGGAGCTTACATATTTAGGCAGGAGGGGCATAGTGAAAGAAAGGAAGATTTGGCAGGTATTGGACGAACCTTATAAAATTACCCTGTCAAAATTGTTGACCCGTACTAGAACTTTATACCAGTTTTCTAGTACCTATTGACCATACTAGAGCATTATATTCATTTGACTAGTACCCACTGACACTATAGGACTAAGACTAGAACGCTCTAATCTTGAAATAAGAACAACTACGCTTTAGGGAGTGTTGATGACCTCAGAGAATTATTCCCTTAGTTTTATTGAGCATAGAATTTAGAAAGAGCTCTCAGTGTCACAGCCCCAAATCCCGAGGGACGGCAGAAGCCGGGGTGCGACTGGGTAAGCGGGGAAGAAGGGGGCTAACTGACTAAACATACATGAAAAAGACATCATTAAACCATGAATAAGACTTTAACACAAAAGAAAGAGTAAATCCCTATGGATTACTCGACAAAAGTACAAAAAGAAACTAAGTTCATATTACAGACTTAGACTACAAAGTATTGTTCAAAGGTACATCTTAAACAGAAATACAGAGCTTGGCAGCGGAAGGGTTCTAACTATGCATCCTATACTTTAACTCAACATCAACCGTCGCCGCTCACCGTCGCTTCAACCTGCACATTTAGAAAATAATGCAGGGCTAAGTACAAACGTACTTAGTGGGCACGATGCCGAAATCATAATCATAAATATAAATAATCTGGCATTTTATCATCGTAGTGCATCGGGGTTTTGTTAAAAAGGCATGTGCCTATTAAACATTTTCTGACTGATTTGTAATAAGCAGCTTGCGCATACATTTTTAGAGTATGTTATGTTCAATCTTGACCAAAGCTAATTCACCGTGGCTGGCTACCCCTCAACAGGATACCACATACACCACAGGTTACAAAGTGCACTAACTCTGAAAGCGCTTAATAGCTAACTCAGAGCCGATCGATAGTTAACAATTCTAGCGGTTAACTTAAAAAGTCTGGAAAACCCGAAGGTTAACTCAGAAATCTGGTACAAGAGAACTCACATAAAATAGTTGAAACAGTTTATGCCAAGATTATCACTTTGAAAACACAATTATCAAAGCAATAAATAATACTTTCGAGTTGTGGAAAAACCCACATTTTATTTGATATAGATAAAAGCCCACCTTGTAAATACAGAACTTATAAGCAAAAGCTTCCAACTTCGGATCTTCTGTCCTTTCTTTACAGTTGGCTTCCTCCTTCATCGTAAAATAAATATACTTAAAAACGGGTCGTAAAGATAATCGATTAAGGAGAATCGAAGCAAGGTTTTAGTTGTTTCATTCTTTTGGCATTTGCACGCTTACTAGATTTGTTTTACTTAAACGGGAAACGAGACTTGTACCAATCTCGTTTAGAACTCAGAAGATCTCATACTCGACTCTCGGGTCAGTAGAGAAGGTAGTCGATGTTTTAATACGATTTTAAAGATTAAAAGAAACTAAGTTGGAAAGAATAAACTTAGGCGATTTACATTTTAGTTCTTTGAATGACTTATGAAATTTCTCGTTTATTACTTCTTTAATGAAAGGATAATATATTAGATCTCGACTGGTTTTCATCACTCAAGATCCTGTACTTGACTTTAAGGTCAGTAGGGAGATGTTCGTTAGATAAAACGGCTTAAACAATCGAAAGAAACTAAGTTGTGAACTAAACAACTTAGAAAACAAGAAACTGAAATTTTCACTGCACAGTCCAGTAACTCTGGAGGCTGTCCAGAACAGAGGATTTGGAAACAGGGGGTGAACTCTGTACCACTAGAAAGCTTAGGAAGTCTAGTTCGTACTCCAATTTACGGATCACAAATCCGATAATTGAGCTGGAAGATATTACAGTTTCCGGAGAGGGTCGCAGAAACTGCCGAACAAAACCCTAATTGCTTGAAGGTTCGACGTATAACGTCTTAGGTTCGTTCTAAGCTCTCGTATTCAATTTTTTTAGAAACTGGACTCTCAAGGCAGTCATCACGTACTTCCGTACGTGACAAACTCCTTCTCAAAACTCGCTCAAAGGCACGACGTTCTAAATGTCGGATTTCAACTAACAAGTACTAAACCAACAAATACTTCAAACGCGTTCTACTTCCCGACTATAACTATAACCCATATTATTTCAACTCAAAAGCTTATGCCATCAACTAGAAAGTTGTTCTAAATTTCATCATAAACAATAATATTGGATTAGAAAACCCATCCGACTTCTCGATTATTAGTTACAACTAAATGTTTGTCTCTTATGCGATTTTTTTAACATTGCCGGATTTCATTTAAATTTTACGACGTTAAACTACGTCTAATGTGAAACATTTTCATGCATGCAAACACATCTTAACATCATTATAACTCAGTTTATATGGTGATCTTTGCCTCTTATGTTTCATTAAACATTTTTAGAAAATTCTCATTTAATTTCTATTATCAACTAACATGATTTGCAACTATATTCTATTAACAAATTATCACTTATATCAAACATGTATAAACCCTCACTAATCAAACTATTATAACAACTATTAATCACTTGCAATCCCAAAAACAACTAACATGCAAAAACCCCTAATTTATAATTCAAACCCTAATTGAATTTCATAACAACATAGGGCTTTCAATCCCTTTTCATTCCATACACTAATTAAACATCTATTAAACATGAATCCATGATCAAAAGAAGAAAAATAAAAATCCTACCATTTTCCCAAAAATTTCTGCACTTATATAGGTTTTAGAGTTCTTGGTTTTGATCAATTTTAATCCCTAATCATCATATCTAACACATCCAATTACATTATTATAAGATCAAACTATCTATTCCTAACCTCTAGAAATTTCGATCAAGAGGAAAAAGAGAAGAAAAGGAAAACCAAATGGATAGAAATGTGGAGGATAGGAATACCTTAAGATTTAACAAAAGATGTAGAAGGTTTTGTTGGATGATTGAGGACTTGTGTTCTTCTTCAAGCTCTTGGAGGGTCTTCAATGGAGAAAGGAGAAAATGAAGAAGAAGATGAAGAAGAAAAAAAATGGGGGAGCTGCCGAGAGAGAGAGAAGTGGGAGGAATTGTGCATGGTATGATGATAAGGTTGAAAAAAATGTGTAAAGTGAACATGTAGGTGTCATTTACTTAGCTAACTATAATATGCATGTTTTCACTAATTGAATGAGGTGTCGGCTGCATGGAGGTGTTTTTAGAAGGTTACGGGTTTTTCCGGCACTATCCGACGTTACGGGAAAACGAACGACGAAAAACGTTGTTCGATATAAAAATCGTCGCGATTTGATTTGACTTGAAAATTCTAATGTATGAACTTAATTAGAAAATAAATTTATAAAAATTTATTTTGACAAAAACTCGGGACGACAAGTCCGAGTTTCGTCCGGAAAAACGTAAAAACAAACTTTCTCGGCGTGTTCGTATTGCGATTTTGTAAACGTAAAATTAAACGGTTTTCCGTTCTTAGTTTACAAACTAAGAATTTTTTGTACGCTCTAACCCTAAATACAGTAGCCGTCTAGCAGACTTCTGTAATTTATTTTTAATAACGGATTCGACCGTTAGCCTTAGAATTCAAAAATTATAAATTTAGGCATGCAACGCCATTTATTTAATTAACTTTAGAAAGTAAGGATTTTATGAAAAATGGCTTTGCACGCCTAAGTTTACGATTTTGAATTCTAAGACTAACGGTCGAATCTGTTTCCGAAAATAAATTACGGAAGTCAGCTAGACGACTACTGTATTTAGGGTTAGCGCGTGCGAAAAGTTTTTAGTTCGTGATCTCAGAACGGAAAACCGTCTGATTTTTACATTCACGAAATCGCGATACGAACTCGCCTGAGAAAGTTCGTTTTTATGATTTTCCGGACGAAATTCAGACTGTGTCGTCCCGAGTTTTTTGTCAAAATAAATTTTATAAATTTATTTTCCGATTAAGTTTCATACATTAGAATTTTCGGTCGAATCGGATCGCGACGATTTTGTGCCGAGCTATGTTTTTCGTCTAACGTTTTCCGTAACGTCGGATCGCGCCGGAAAAACGCGTATTTTCTTTTTCTCTCTCTCCCCAACCGACTTCATCTCCCTCACTTTAGTAGATATTTCATTTTATATAGTTTAATAAGGGACACCTAATGGTATACTATTGCAACTTTACACATATTCAACCTTATAACTTATGATTAATTCAAATTAAAACACCATCTCTCCCTCCCACACCTTAGAAATCGGCAGCACCACCTCATCTCTCTCCCATCTTCATCTCTTCTCCTCCATTGAAGAACTTCAAGCTTTCTTCAAGAAGAAAATCACAAGTCATCATCCAACCATCCAAACCTCTTACTTCTTTCATTAATTAGCAAGGTAATCCTCTCCTCTTTAATTCTATCCATCCATCATCCTCTTCTTTTTATTTTCCTTTTTGGATCGAAAATTAGGGTGATGAATTAGATGATTCGATCTTGAATTAATGAAATTAGATGTGTTAGATAGGATAATTAGGGATTAAAATTGAACAAAAACAAGAACCCTAATATCCTCTTTATTACCGAAAATTTAGGGAAAATGGTAGGATTTTTGAATTTCTTCAATTGATGATAGATTCATGCTTAAGAGGTGCTTAATTGGTGATTAGAACAAAGAGGAATCGAAAGCCCCATGTTTTGTGAAAACCGATTTAGGGCTTGAGTATAGAATTAGGGATTTTTGCATGTTAGTATGTAATTGGATTGCAATTGATTAATTGTTGTTATAATAGGATGATTAATGAATAAATGGTGTTAATTGGAGAAGAAAATCACCCTCTTATCCTTTGTGACAATACCGAAATTTTTTAAGAATTTTAGGGGTTTTCATGTGTTTGATTTAAATGATGAATTGATGATGGAATATAGTTGCAAATGGTGTTAGTGGATAATAGGATTTAATTGAGAATTTTCTAAAAATATTTTATGTAATGTAAGAGACGAAGAACTCGTCATAAGTTGAAATATAGTGTTGGTATGAAATGATTGTATGCATAAAGGTGATTCTCGTTAGATGTAGCTTAATGACGTAAAATTTGAACGGAATCCGACAACTTTGAAAATTTCATAAGAGACGAACAACTAGACATAACTAGTAACCGAGAAGTCGAATGAGAATTTTAATTTGATATTATTGTCTATGATGGACTTGAGAACAACTTTGTAGTTGACGTCATGAGCTTTTGAGCTAAAATAATATGAGCTATAGTGATAGTCGAGAACTAGAACGCAAAGTGAATAACTTGTTGGTTTAGTACTTGTTAGTTAAAAGCCGACGTTTAGAACGTCGTGCTATTGGACGAGTTTTGAGAAGGAGTTCATCACGTACGGGAATATGTGATGACTGCCTTGAGGGTCCAGTTTCTAAAGAAATCGAATTCGAGAGCTTAGAACGAACCTAAGACGTTAT
Source organism: Schizonepeta tenuifolia (assembly GCA_029490685.1). Taxonomy (NCBI): domain Eukaryota; kingdom Viridiplantae; phylum Streptophyta; class Magnoliopsida; order Lamiales; family Lamiaceae; genus Schizonepeta; species Schizonepeta tenuifolia. The sequence goes on along the minus strand of CM055955.1, from coordinate 90,098,324 downwards.
ACGTCGAATCTATCGAGCAACTAGGGTTATCGCGGCAGTTTTGCGACCCTCGCCGGAAACTGCAATAACTTTTAGCTCGTTAATCAGATTTGCGATCCGTAAATTGGAGCATAAACTAGACATCCCAAACTTTCCAACGGTACAGAGTTCACCCCCTGTTTCCAGATCCCCTGTTCTGGGCAGTCCCCAGAGTCACTATAATGCGCAGTGAAATTTCAGTTTCTCTTTTTCTAAGTTGTTTCGTTCGCAACTTAGTTTCTTTCGATCGTCTAAGCCGTAATAACTAACGAATATCTTCCTACTGACCCCAGTGTCAAGAAAGGAGCCTTGAGTGCTCAACGAGATGAGTTGGTACCTCGTACCCGTTCAAGTAAAGAAAACTAGTTTAGCGTGAAAATGCATAAGTCGTATAAGGAACTAAAACGTAATTTTTCCTAAGTTGATTCTTTCCAACTTAGTTTCTTATGATCTTTTAAGTCGTATCGAGCTATCGACTACCCTCTCTACTGACCTAGGAGTCGAGTATGAGACCTTTTCGAGTCTAGATCCCGTTTAAGTAAAATGAAACTAGTAGCGTGCAAATGCCTAAAGAAATAATCCGACTAAAAACCTAATTCGAATTTCCATATTCGATTATCTTTACGACCGAATTTAAAGTGATATTATTTTACGATGAAGGAGGAAGCCAGCAGTAAGGAAAGGACGGAAGATCAGGAGATCAGAAGCTAGTACTTAGTTCTGTAAACGCTAAAGTGGGCTTTTATCTATATCAAATAAAATGTAGGTTTTTCCACAACTCGAAAGTATTATTTATCGCTTTGATAATTGTGTTTTCAAAGTGATAATCTTGGCATAAACTGTTTCAACTATTTTATGTGAGTTCTCTTGTACCTATCTGAGTTAACCTTCGGGTTTACCAGATTTCTGAGTTAACCTTCGGGTTTTCTAGACTTTTAGAGTTAATCTAACTAGGTTAACTAACGATCGGCTCTGAGTTAGCTGCTAAGTGCTTTCCAGAGTTAGTGCACTTTGTAACCTGTGGTGTATGTGGTATCCTGTTGAGGGGTAACCAGCCACGGGTGAATTAGTTTTGGTCAAGATTGAACATAACATACTCTAAAAATGCTTGCGCAAGCTACTTTATACAAATCGGTCAGAAAATGTTTAGTAGGCACGGGCCTTTTCAACAAAACCCCGATACGCTACGGTTTTAAAATGCCAGATTATTTATACTTATGATTATGATTTCGGCATCGTGCCCACTAAGTACTTTTGTACTTAGCCCTGCATTGTTTTCTAAATGTGCAGGTTGAAGCGACGTGAGCGGCAGTGGTTGAAGTTGGGTTGAGAAGTTAGGAAGCTTTAGTTATGACTCTTCCGCTGCAAACTCTAGAATCTTTTTGAGAATATGTGTAATGAACAAAACACTATAGTATAAGTCTGTAATCGTGAACTTAGATACCTTTGTGTACTTTTGTCGAGTAATCACTTGTGATTAACTCTTTCTTTATTATATTCCAGTCTTGTTCATTGAATGTTTGATGTCGTTTATGTATGTTTAGTCAGTTAGCCCCCTTCTTCCCCGCTTCTTTAATCCAACCCCAGTCGCACCCTGGCTTCTGCCGTCCCTCGGGATTTGGGGCTGTGACACTACATGAGTACTTCTGCCCCGCCTTGCCCATCACTGCTCTCAACTGTTCCATCAAGAAGGCTGGAAAATTCAACATCTTCCTTGTCAACATACAGAATAGTATGTAAACCTCCTTGTTTGCCAGCTTGAGTTTCCACTATCTCACTTGCCAAGCATGTTGTAGGCTAGAATCCTATGGGCAATGCGGAGGGCTGGCGTCTTCAGGTCGGATGCCTTGTTATCTCCAGACTTAAACTCTATCCCCACGCTGATCTCCTTTCCGCATCCAGATTCATTCCTCCTTGGGCAGGTCCACTGGTACCTTCTTCCCTGCCCTCTTGACTCCGGCTTTTGCAACTCCATCATCGTGGCGAACCCCAAAATTTGGTTCAAGTTGTTCAACCCAGCCATAAACGACTGCCCATTCAACACGAACTCGATTGAGGACGAGTTCCCATCTCTATCAAGTACGAACTCCATAGACCCATACGCTTCTCTTACCAAGTCCTCATAGATGTGGTAGGGTAGCGTCAGGAATCTTCCCCAGCCACATCCATCGAATAGGGCCCTTACTTCCATCGCAATGCCCAGGGAGTCCAGGTCATCAAAATCAACCTCCTTGGGCACGATTACCTTTCTGGCTGTCAGGTCTTCAGCCTTCTTTCCTTTCTTCTTCCCTCGCGACTTAGATTCCTCCTTCTTGATCTTCCGAGCAGCGGACCTTGTTATCCTCTCCCCCATTATCTGGACATCGTCATCCTCCTTCGACTCTACCATTTTTTGCCTTTTCCTTAGGTTATTGGAAGACAGTATGGTGACGTTCTTCTCCTCCGTGGAAGACTCTCCACCCAACGACGAGGCGGCTTCAGACATAGCCACCTTCATCTTTTTCTTGGCCTCTTTCTCCAGTTGACCCTTCTTCATCTTCTCTTTCCTCTTCTCTGCATCCCGTTTCACTTCTGCACACAACTTTTGGAAGGAATCATCAGACTCCTTCTTGTCTTCCTACGCTCCTTCGTCCTCTTCAACAGCCCCTATCTCCACGTCATCGTCTTGCTTAGTTTCTTTCTCCTCTTGTTCTGGCGGTAAGTTCTCTAGTGTTGCTTCCTTAGTAGTTTTCTCCAACGTGGAAGAAGTTCCACCCACCGGAGTAGCTTCATCTGTCTTCACCTCTTCATGTACCACCATTGTTTCAGCGAGAGCTCTGCTGATGATCTCCTCTACTTCGGTTGTGATGGGGTATGGTACCACACAAGATGTTGGGCCTACTGCAGATAAAGGGGTTTCCGACAGCGGCGATTCTGGTTCAGAGAGATCAATATGCCTTCTGTGAGGGATTTTGCTAAGTTTATTCTTTGGGCGTGTGGAAACCAAAGTGGGGTTTTTAGGGTTTTAAATTTGGGGAAGAAATCTGTAATGCCGAAATTGGGAGGCTGGGGAAGGAAAGTGGATTATGGTAGTTTTTGAATTGATGATTTACGTGGAAAAGTGGAAGGATTAGAGAGAATAGACGTGGTAGGGTGGCAGACGGTTATAGGGCTAGGAGTAGGTTTTGCGTGCAGTTGTCACATCCCATGTGATATGGCAGTTACAGTCTCGTCAGCTTTGTTGCCCAAGTCCATCGCTTAGCCTAAAGCGCCGCTCTTGCCCTCCTACGCACACACTTTGCTCAATGCAAAGTGTTAGATCATCCTTCATCCTTTCGCCCAATACCTGTTTTCTGCAGGCCACGAACACACTACCATATGCAAGGCAAAATTTCTTTTATCCTATAGTTAGAGATTTCTACCTATAATGGATTTAAAATATGCCTAAATTTGATGGAAAACATTAAAATCATGACTATTTTAATCCTTATCTCCTCTTTTTAAAAGAATAAATAAATAAACAAGTAAGAATAGGAGTACCAGGTTGCTTCCTAGCCAGCGCCCCAGTTACCGTCATGGGCACGACGTCCTCCTTGCCTAAGTTAGGGCTCCATGTCACAGAGGAATTTCAAGTATTCCTCTGGTTTCTCCAGGGTTTGGCCAAAGAAACCCTTCAATCTCTCTCCATTGACCTTGAAAATCTTTCCCATGTTAGCATTCATTACCTCCACTGCCCCATTGTACTTCAAACGGACCAACCCATTTAGTTGATAGTTTTCCTAACATGAGTTTGAACTTAGATTGGTATAGTAACACCTGTTGCCCAGGTTCGAACTTCTTGACCTTGATCAATGCATCGTGAGCTCTCTTCATCCTTTCTTTGTACAATAAAGAACTATCATACAAGTTGAGTCGGATTTCCTCAAGTTTGTGCAATTGAAGCTTCCTAGTTTGGCTAGCCTCATCCCAATCATAATTCATCTTTTGGACTGCCCAATACTGTAATGCCCCGAACTTTTCTAAGTTCCCAAATGCGTATTAATTAAATTAATATGCTTATATGATGAATTTTGAGTGCTAAAAAATTTTTTCGCGAAAATAAAATTTTTCTGTGAAATGACGAAAATGCCTTTTATGTGCTCTAATGTGATTTTTCTCGTTTCGATTATTCGAATCGAGTATGCACACTTTCACATGTTAAATGCATCTACTCACTCCATTTCATATTCATCCTTATCTCATTCACACTTTCATTGCAAGCAACAACCAAGAATACTCTCTCTCACTCTCGGATCCTCTCTCTGCCGAAGGAAAATGCAGCAGCAACAAGCTGTGATTTTCAGCTTTGATCTTCATGTTTTACCCTTCCAAATCATCCTAAACTCCACCCTAATATACTAGACATCATCCTCTATCATTCCATCATCATCTAAAGCCCTAAAAACGAAGAAAAACCAGCTGCAAGAGGCCTGGAATTCTTCGAACATCAGCAGCAAAACTGCACAGTTTTGAAGTTCCATGCACAACCCTAGTTCTCTTGGTGAAATCATGCTATTTGCTTGAGGATTCCATGATGTTTGATATCTCTTTGAAGTCTTAGATCTTCTAAAGAGTAAGCCTCCACCTAATCCTTTCTTTTCAAGCTTGAAACAAGCTTAGATCATGCATCATCTCCATCGATTTTCATGGAGAAGAAATAAGGGTTTGTTCCTTATTTTTGTCCTTGATCTCCTTATGTTTTTTTTCATGCAAGGAAAGTAGTTGCTAATCCATCATTATTTATCCTCCAAGCATCCAATAATCCAAGCCTAGAAGGAGCTAAAGTATTTTATTTTAAGTATGAATTCCATTCATTCATATTATGTATATATGTAATCTAAACCAAGAAAGAAAGGGAAGCATGCATGTTTAATTTATACTTAGGCAAACCTTAGGGATGTGATAATGAGATGATGATCAAACCAAAGATTAAAACATGATATATGGTTTAAAATGAAGAAAATCGTGAGATAGGTTTATGGCCTAAAAATCGGCTAAGAAGAAAAATTAGGGAAAATAATTTCTTGATGAGTTTTGATACTTACTTGATGATATGATGATGATATATGCTTATTATGATTTTCATGTGATTTATATGCATATATGTGATGATGATAATTTTTGGTGAATTTATTGGATTTTTATCGAATTTAATTGATGAAAAATAGAGAAAATATGATTAAATGATGATTTATGAGTTTTATGAGTTATATGATGTTTATGAGCATGATGATATATGAAAATATGATCTAGATGTGTTTTTGTAATGAAATATGAATTTTATGATTTTTGAGGAAAAATTCGAATTAAGCATTATTTTGAGAAAAATGAATTTTTGATGATATTTATGATGATGATGATGTTAATATGTGTTAGATTAATTTTTGGAAGGAGTTTCTAAGCATGAAAATTGAGAAAATAAGAAGGTATAATTTTTAATAGTTTTTATGGAATTTATGGAAGAAAAATCAAGAAAAATAGGTATAAAAATAAAGATGAGTATTTTGAGGTTAATATGACTTTTTGAAGATGTGTTCTTCATATTCATAAGAAAAACTTGAATATTTGAAGATGATATAAATTAATTAGAAAAATAATTATTTTTAATTATTTAATTCGAAGAATGAGTAAATATATATAAAATGAGGAATTTCATTAGATAAAAATGAAATTTAGAAATAAATGAGATGTTAAGTCTATTTTGAATGACTTGAGTAGAAAATAAAGTTTTATGAATTTTCTAGAATAAAAATCGATATATATATATATATATATAATTATATATATATTAAAAAGGAAATAATGAGAAAAAGAAGTAAATGAAAATATGAGTTTAATTAGACAAAGAAATGTATTCTTTGAATGATGATGATGTTAGAATGATGATAAATGAAGATGTAATGTGAATTTGATGTTAGCATTAAAAAGAGAAATAGAATATTAATAGTAATATTAATATTTGAGGATAAAGGAGAATTAAAATAAAAGAAAATGAAATTATCTATCAGATAATATGAGTTAGAAATCATGAGCATGAGTTAAAGAGTTAAGATGTTCGTATTTGAGTTCGTTTGTTTCAAACGAGAGGTCTAAAAGTCTTATTATTATTAAAGAAATAAGAATAAAATAATAGAATAATTAATTTAATGGAATATTTCCATCAAAAATGAATATGTTTGAGTCATGTGAATTTTAAGTGATGTGTATGATCTTAAGTATGTTATGAATATTTGATTGATGTGACGAAGTATTAA